>CM023825.1:2980000-3580000 GCA_013266295.2 Branchiostoma floridae x Branchiostoma japonicum | reverse complement strand
TTTACTACCGCATTAACCCGTACAGTCAGCACCTTACAAAGACGGGGGCCAGGAAAGTATACTTTAAAAGCCTTTTCAATCCAACTACTATAGAAGGTGTTAACAATGCATAAGCCAACCTCCCAAGTTGTTATTGCCATATTTAGTGTTAAAGTAAGGGAAAGATGTTGCTTACATGTACGTCCTTAGGTTTACTTTTATGACTGTTAGTGGCATGTTCGATACTTCGACTTTTTGGCATCAATCAACTATTTACAGACAGTCTATTAAGTTCTTGTTACCGAGGTCTTCTGATAAATTGTGGCTAAGATGAGTTGACGAGACGCACGCGTTCAGGATGGATGGACAGCTTCAACTGAAGAAACTTTGACAAAAGATGCGGACCTCCTGAGGTGGACAGTAACATGTCAGTGGCTATCATCATTATGCAAAGACATTGTTAGTACTAGAGGTGACTTTTATCTGACCGCTGGACATTTGTTGCCGAAGTTTCAATTTGCTGCTTTTCACATAAAATCTTCGAGCCGGGTCAGAGAGCTACAAAGTGTTAGAATCGACGCCTTTCTGGACCATTAAAACTCGGTGTGCTTATTTCTTATAGTTCTATGTGGTGTTTTGGAGTAAAATGAGGACATCTGGGTTGGAGACAGACAGTCTAGGGTGTTCGTAGTGAATAATGCACCGCAAACTGTGTGGTCAGTGCGATGGTTGGCCAACAATGCTGAAAGAAATAACTTTTTAACCTCGAAAGTTTACCACTTTAAAATAAGATAGCCTTTGGCTAGATTAATACCCCTGCATGTGTATGTCACGCTGTATACGTATATCGCTGTATACGTATATACAAAAAAGACAAGCTGTCCTTCCTGGTTCAGTGGATTGAACCTTACAGTCTGGTCTTACGCAGTTTGTACAGTTTGTAACTGGCGTGTTACCCCTGAAGGCGGTTTACCGGTCATCATCGGCCAAGCAAATAAACGTAAAGCCATAAAACACACGGAATACCCTGTTGTTTTAGTAGCTTCGGAGTCCATATCCGAGCTAGTCCATATACGTGTAGTGTACTGAGTCAATCTAACATATTTCCAGGCGTTAGAAAGGCTGTAAAAGACTATGCAATAATCTCTAACAGACTTGTTTTATGGAGACTGGGAGTTCATATCATTAGTGAGGCGAAAAGATACGCATCCTTAGGTCCTGTTGTTAATGCCTGTACGTGTCACTAGTGTTCTGTGTCTTTCGATCTCCTGGAGCAAACTTGCAGCATTCCGTAATCACTGTCTTTTAGTCCGAGTTAAGACAACGCTTGTAACGTTACGTGCAATTTTGACTATGAAAGTGGTCTGCAGACAAATTGTCTCTTTTCTTAAAACGACGGTACATACGTACTTCCCAAACGACCCCAAATCTTGTGACAGATGGCTCGGTAGTTTTGCTTCTTCAATAGCAGGTTGTAAAATCATTACGACGTTTCGTTTTTCACACTGTCCTTCGGTGCGTAAGACATGATGGTCTCGGAAACGATTTCCATTGACAAAATAACTTGAGTGATGTGTAGGCTAGGCCACGATCGCGACCACCGAGTAAAGAGTAGCTAAGAGTCTTTGGTTGTGACAAG
Organism: Branchiostoma floridae x Branchiostoma japonicum; assembly: GCA_013266295.2. Taxonomy (NCBI): domain Eukaryota; kingdom Metazoa; phylum Chordata; class Leptocardii; order Amphioxiformes; family Branchiostomatidae; genus Branchiostoma; species Branchiostoma floridae x Branchiostoma japonicum. The sequence goes on along the minus strand of CM023825.1, from coordinate 3,578,382 downwards.
ATGAACTGTTTTCTCTCGTGACCATGATAATTGTGACCCACCGCCGGCCATATAGTTTGGATGTCCACCACTTTGTAAACATGGAGATCACAAAGGCTGGCCCGGGCAGGACAGACGGGAGGACAAAAGAGACCGCCCTGGAGCGACCTGAGAGCTGTCAGAACAGAGACGCATGGCACGTGCTTATAAGTTATCGGGAAAAATATTGAGGTGAAGAATAGATCGAAAAAAACTGGCTCTGTTCAACACGTAAAACCATACAATTCAGCCAGTCTTATTTAGTTGGCTGCCATGTGGTTTTAGCATGTACTACTACTTCTCTCAATAAAACAATTAGTATTATGTATATAAATTATAATTTGTTCTTTGACAATAGAGCATTCACATTGTTGTCTCTCCACAAGGAATTACTGCACACAGGTGAATTTTCCTTGTTTTTAATTCCTCTGACTTTTCACCGGTTCATCTGATCAAGGGCATCATAGGACTATAATGTCTTTGATCTGATACATCGATGAAGTTAGACATCCAGGTAACGATGCCCACAAGAAAACATGCTAAGAAAACAGTTACTCGAGCAACTGGAGAGGTTTTGAAAACTGTTTCAAAATCCATTCAGTATCCATCAAAAAAACAATATTAGCAAAGAAATTGAATGTGCCATTTTCCATGAAAGAAAGCAGGCTAATGGTGCATCTTCAGATGTCATTCTGTGTGGTTTGATGGAGTTGCCTGGAGACACAGGTGACGAGGCCTGCTGTGGTTTAGATATGGGAAGTCTAAAAAAGACGGAGCTTCACACCACGCATCAATGATTAAAGGCCATTTTAAACACAATCATTGAGATGATGAAATTTAGTGAACTCGTTGTAGGAGGATCAGCTTCATTGACGACGAAGCGATGTTCCCAATCCACACCCCTGAAAATCTACACAGGTTCTCTGTATAATAACGTTTGTCAAGAAATATCTATCGAGAAATATTTTCTACCAGACAATTGTCGCTGTTCAGCAGTGGTTACTTATTCAGTCAGTGAGTTTTGATTTGTGGACGTTTCTCAATTTTGAAAGTGGGTCTATAAAACGCAATACGTGTTAATGCTGCTGTAAATACATTACGTTTATTGAGTCTGGTGGGTTCGTAACAGCAACACAGCATAGGCCTTGGGCCTTGGGTGATTTTTTGCTAAGAAGTGCTAGTACTGTGATGTTCATAAATACTAATCTTAAAGCAGATCTTTTGCTGGCTGCAAGACAGTATCAAATTGGCAAGACAGTATCGAATTGGCCAGGCAGTATCCATTTGCCACCCGAAGTTTGGCTGGCGTAAAAAAAGATACCAGTACATAAAAGAAAGCCCGATAAAAGAGCTTTACACACGTCAAAGATAAGCCGAAACTTAGTCCTCTGCTTGGCGAATAGTCAACTTGAATACAATTTGTAGTTGGTTCTTGTTACCGAATTCTTGTGAACAGTCCTGACAGACAAAGTGTGCCTAAGATGAGGTGACAAACGAGACGCACGCGTTCAGGATCGATGGGCAGCTTCAACTGAAGGAACTTTAACAAAAGATGAGGACCCCTGAAGTGGACAGTAACAGTCATGTCAGTGGCTATCATCATTATCGAGGTACAAAGAGATTTCTAGTTTTAGAAGTGACCTTAATCTGACTCCTCTGGCTGCTGAAGTTTCAATTTGCTGTTTTTCAAATAAAGTGTTCAAGCGGGGCCAGGGTGCAACATAGTGTTGAAAGCGACGCCTTTCTGAACCATTAAAACTTGGTGTGCTGATTCCTTACAATTAATTTTATATTGAAGAGACATTAGGACATCTGGGTTGGAGACAGGCAGTCTAGAAGAGCGCAGAACAATTTATGTGGTCAACCTAATTATATCAGTATTTAACATTTTGGCAACTCTGCTTGTAGACCATGCTGTCATGAAAGCGATGACATGCCACTACAGTTACCTCTGAGTCCAAATCAGAGTTAGATCATATAGTTTAATGGGTCAATCTAACATATTTTCACGCGTTAGGAAAGCTGTAAAACTATACACTCATCTTTGATAGACTTATTTTATGGAGAGCTGACTTCGTGAGCTGTTGGATTTTTGCCTCAGTGGGTCTGTGTTGTATTGTTCTTTGCTTAGAGTGCTCCCAAGCGAGGTGTCTTGTCCAGTGGACCACAATGCACTAGTGGACGACGGCATTCCGTAGTATCTGTCTTCAGTCTTTGATCAACTCCCACTACTATTAATTTAGAGAAGTTAAAACATCACTATGGCAAAGTTTCCTTTTTTATCAGGAAAGCTGCATTTGACATAATTTTATTTTTCAAAAAGGGGAAAGACTTATTTCCCTGATGTTGTGACAGATGGATCGGTAGTTTTGCTTCTTCAATAGCAGGTTGTAAAATCATTACGGCGTTTCTTTCACACTCTCCTTCGGTGCGTAAAACATAATGTCGTCAAAAATGATTTTCATTGATCAAATAACCTATGTGATGTGTAGGCTAGGCCGCGATCGCGACCACCGAGTAAAAAGTAGCTAAGAGTCTTTGGTTGTGACAAGATGAACTGTTTTCTCTCGTGACCATGATAATTGTGACGCACCGCCGGCCATGTAGTTTGGATGTCCACCACTTGGTAAACATGGAGATCACAAAGGCTGACCCGGACAGGACAGGCGGGAGGACAAAAGAGCCCGCCCTGGAGCGACCTGAGAGCTGTCAGAACAGAGACGGCACACGTCCATCTAGCGCGTGCCTCGAAGAGAAATAAAGATAGATACGTATTCTTTACTTTGCAGTCTATCGACGGGTATCATTGCCATTGCCAAACTTGTCTTTCCGAATGTACAACTGGACTATGCATAGAATTAACATGTATTCTCAGTGTTTAATGACTTTTCTGTCGTCTGAAATGAATAGATGTATCTACGAATAGGCCTTCTTTGTTATTAGTTTCTTTGACGGCCTCCGAGCCTCCGTCACCGCTCATCTCAATACAGTCAGAGTCAGACAGACAGAAAGTGTCAAAATAGATGAACCTTGGAAGACACTGTACATACCTCGTAGGGCGGTATGATCTCCAATCAGATCTTTTGGCGGCTGAAACTAGACAGTATCAAATTGGCCAGGCAGTATCCCGTGCCTGACAGGCCAATACACCACGGTCAATGGATACTGTCTTGCCAAATTGATAATGTCTTTGCAGCCACCAAAAGATCTGCTTGGAGATTATACCGCCCTAAGATCTCAGTTGTAAGGCTACGAAAACTTCAATCATCATAATAAGTTGACGGCTGTACGTAGACATGTCTGACCCATGTCTGTCCAGGATATGTGCTCATGAAAATTCAGATTTCATTCTCCGTAGTTCCGTGCTGTTGCCTAGTGACACAGGTGACGAGGCTTGCTGCGGGTGGTAAATCGTAACATACAGGATATATGAGGCTCGAGAACACACATCAAAGATAAGAAGATTCTTTGATCATATGTCTCTTTATCATTTACCCTGTACACGAAAACGACACAAAGCGATGATAAAATGTTGACCAGTGGGAGGAGAGGCTTCCTTGACAGTTATTCTTTTGATGGCCACACCTTTTTGACAATGTGATGGCTCTTGGATTAACAAGAAAGGACCTAGTCTCTACCAGACTAACTACGCTGGCCATAATAGGGAGAATATTTGCCAGGGGAGTTTGGCCGCCTTGTGGTTTGACTGGCCGCGCAGTTCCTTCGGAGGGGGAAATTAACCCTCCAGCGGACTAACTCTACTGGCCAGCTATTCCCTTCTTTTGCCGAATCTTACGATCCGTACCCCCGTAGGAAGGCCTGGTGGAGGCTGAAAAGGACCTACGCCATTGTAATATCAATCTAGATCTCTGAGCTGAAGCTGTTTGATTGTTTTTCTACAACAGCTAGAAATTGCCGTAAATATCAACGTACTGCACGAACTCTTCCAAAATTTCATTTGTAAAAACATGGAGACACATTGTTAGAAACAGAAAAAATTGTAAAACTGGCATAAGGATGAGAGATGGAAATACATGTAATAGACTAAAAGCGCCATCTAGTCGATTATATGAAAACTGCAGAGTTACTTTGACGATCATTAATGTTTTATAAAATAAGGATTGGAGGAAACTCAGGCCCACGCATATACACACGCACACGCACAGACACACACAGACACACACACACACACACAGACACACACACACACACACACACACACACACACACACACACACACACACACACACACACACACATACATACATACATACACACACACACACACACACACAAACACAAACTCAGATAACACATACACACACTCACATACACAAACACACTCACACACACACACATACACATAGTTACACACACAGTTTATACATCATTGATTTCCTCAAACTCTAGCTGTGAAATTACATGACATGGCATGTGCATTACAAGATATTCTGAACCATTGGATACACTTTTCAGTTGCACACCTTTAGCAGGTGTCACTGATCATATCATGTAGAAAAGTCTGGCGTAAATAAAACATGATGTGCCTGATCAATTTTCTTCTCAGACGCAATTCTCACGTCAGTCGATGACTATGTGAATTCATAACCTTGTGACATAAGTTGTTTTTCTCCAACACATGCGTGCATAAATGTATACAATAAACATTACCTTTTTTAAAACGTTTTTATATAATTTGTCTCGACTTTTGAAAGGTGTTACGTTACCAGCCTACCTAACATGGCAAACTTTCATCTTTTGCTTTTCTCAGACGGTTAGTTTTGGTGATCAAAAGTACAAATTGGTTCGGGTCTCGAGCCACGCTTAAATCGGCGAGAGACTTGCCTCGTGTAGGACGTGTTTTTGCTGTCCAGAAACCTGACAATTAACACCATGCCTAGAAGGCAGCAGCAGCCGCAGACTAACACTGGAGGTACGAAGGTTTTGTCTGTTTTCCGCACAATGTCATCTTCTAAAGAAGAAAGAAAGTTCTCGTTGCTGTCATTTAAAATATTTCTTGAAGTAGAAGATGGCCGTTGTTTGGCTATTTCCATATTAATAACTGATTTCACGAGGTAAGCATGTATTTTTCGAAAATATAAATCTCTAACTCTCCTAGGTAGGTAGCTGAAGCTAACAGACACAAAAAAAAACAGTTTGTCTTTATGTTTGTTTTATGCTGATCTTGGACGATAATTTTATTCTCTAAAATTTGCTTTACAACCTTATACCAGTGTAGGTGTAATTCTGTAGGTAAGACAAAATGGCCGACTGACAAAAACAACTTATAAACAAACAAACAAACAAACAAACAGACAAATAGAACACGAAATGTCTCGACAAAATGCGAAGATGAGAAGGGTGCAATTTGTTCAATACTTTTCTAAAAAATTGTCCACGCCATTTACTCTAACGAGGTAAGCATGTATTTTTTTCGAAGATATAAATCTGTCATCCTTCTAGGCAGGTAGCTGAAGATTATTTAAAGTGTAATACAAGAAGAAAATTTGTGTTTATATTTGTTCTATAACGATCTCGGCCGATACTTTTCATCTCTATAATTTGTTTGACAACCTTATACCATTGTAGGTGTAAATCTGTAGTTAAGACAAAATGACCAACTGTCTTACGGCTGTAAATTTGATAACTCAATCCGGGTTAAAAAAAAACAAAAACAAAAAACAAACAAAACACGGAATGTCCCGACGGATGGAATTTGCCCCCAAGACTTCTAAAAGATTATGCACACTGACAAAAACACGAAGATAAGAAGGGTGAAATTCGTCGAAGACTTTCCAAAAAATTGTCCACGCCATTTACTTCTTAAAAAAATCATTTGAGACTAAAATAAAAACTAATGGGTTTCCGTCATATATATCCTACATATATATTATGTTTGTATGATTTGCAATACGGTTATTTATACACAATTGAGCCACATTTAAAAGTTTTCTTAAATACTATCTTACCTGTGAATTGGGAGAATACAAATGTTGCGTAAGTTCATCTGTGTTCGGGTAAGACCGATTTTTTTACAGTAGATCACAGTGCAACATTGATTCACAAATGTTGTATATTTTGTCCAGACACCACGTCTGCGCGGCAGCCTCAGACTGATTTTAGGTCACTTCCGGACGCCACTGCGAACATACCAAATGTTATGTACGTCTCCGGAGCAGGTAATCATTTGAAGTACCCATTATGTACTACTCTTCCAAAAATTTCCTGAACAGTGTTTTGTAACTTATACCCTATTGTGTAATCGCCCAAATACTCTTTGTATATATTCTTGTTATTCAGTTTTGTTATGTTTGTAAATATTGATGATATTTTGTACAAATGTGTATTTAATCTTTTTTATATTGTATTATTGTTTTAGTTTTGTGCGAATTTGTGAATAAACCATTTAAATATAAATGATGCCGATTCACTGCTAGGTTTCGTCATTGTTTGATGTACACCAACCCGTCTGCTTTTTTGTTTACCATTTGGTACTTTTATTATCTTTATTGTCTTGTCATTTTCTTATGATGTATTGTTATATTTATGTTCGAACGTTCTTTAGGAGATAGCTTTTCATATGCATTTTGCTTTCCATGCAATTCTAAAAAAACAACAATTTGAATCAAATATATTCTTATTGACTCAAAAGTAACTACGAATATATGACCAACCAAACCCAATTGCTAATCTCTAAAAGGTTTCACTAATTTCGTGTTAAAACAGACGCGACTTATGATGCAGACGCCAACAACAAGACGAAATGTCGCGGTGTCTGCAAAACGCTGTTACAAACCGCCGGCCTTTTGCTCGGCCTGGCAATCGCCATCCTGTTGCCGTACCAAACAGGTAAGTTATTTTATTCTCAAGTTTTCTATATCACATATGATGTTTAGAGTTCAATGAAGTGTGAAGGGTAAATGTTTTATTTGAAAGTATTATTGCTTAATTAATCTTAATATCAACCTCAATTGCTTTTATAATATATAGTTAAAGTCAGGAGTCTTTCTGGGGAGATGGCCAAACTGTATAAAGAGATGGCAGAGCAGAACAGGCTGACTGAACTGCGATTGACCGATCTGGAACGTAAGTACAAGGTTCTAATATACGTACATGTAAAAGGACCTAATGGAATTCAAGTCATGTTCCTAAAAGCTTTTCATTTGAAAATGATATCATCAAAGGGGATATCAAATGCTGAAATACTTTATTGAATACTTTTTATCAGACTTTTGTCTCTGGCAGGGTCTCCAGGACCTCTAGGACATCCGGGGGCAATTGGGGACATAGGACCGACTGGTCCTGTGTTCACTGGGCCTCCTGGGCCTCCAGGTGACAAGGGAGCCACGGGGCCAGCTGGCCCTCCTGGGGAAAAGGGGGCCACGGGTTTAGCTGGTCCTGTATCTGCCGGACCTCCTGGACCCCCAGGAGAAAAAGGACCCATGGGGCCAGCTGGCCCTGTATCTGCCGGACCTGCTGGTCCTCCTGGAGAAAAGGGAGCCATGGGGCCAGCTGGCCCTTCCGGGCTTCAAGGGCCCTCAGGAGAAAAGGGAGCCACGGGGCCGGCTGGGCCTCGAGGTGACATAGGGCCTCCTGGACCTCCGGGAGAGAGGGGGCCGGCTGGTCCTGTAACTCAAGGGCTGATGGGCCCTCCAGGGCCACCTGGTTTGCCAGGGAGCTCGGTTTGCCCTGCTGGACAGTCCAAGTCAAATGAAGGTGAGGCATCACGTATAGATCCTGAGCATTTTGATGAATGTTTTGTGTTGGGAAGTGCTGGAATTGTGGTCGACCATTTTCTTGTACTATCACTGACACTGCTACATCTATGCGAAACATTTGTTTTTAGGGACCTGTCCCAAAGATTATGCCAAGTGGCGTGACACCTGCTACAAGGCTTTCAGCGAGCGGGCAACGTTTAGTGACGCACTCAAGACCTGCCGCACAGATGGCGGCACCCTGGCCATGCCCCGAGACGCCGAGACCAACGCTTTCCTATTAACTTTGCCGCGAATCCCTCTCTGCTCTTACTGGATCGGCCTGCACGATCAGCACGAAGAAGGGAAGTTTAAGTGGGTGGATGGGTCTGCACTCGGGAAGTACACCTCGTGGTTTCTTGGAGAACCAAATGGTCGTGTTTCTCCTGTGAAGCACGATTGTGTCCTTTACCATCACTATGGAAATTGGTATGTCAAGCCATGCAAGGAATTTAAAATGTTCTTCTGCCAGGTCGCACCAGGTACTTAAAACAACGCCCATTAACATTATATCCACTTTGAATTTTGAATGCTCATTGTCGTTGCAGGGTGCAATGAAAGAGAGACGATGGAAGAGACGTGTACACTCTCTGGTTGCCTGCTGCAACTCAGTTGGAGAAGTTAACGAGAGAGTGTACACGTCTCTTTAATCGTCCCTTATATCTCTACATCGTTACTTTAACACATGTCAGAGACAATCCTACTTTTACTTACTTCCGTTCATTTATTTACAGTTCGTACCTAGCCAACTGGCTGAACTCTCACAGACAGTGTCAGAAGTTTTGTATATCATGTTATCACTTAATACATGTAATGATGAATAGCAGATCATTTACAGTTTGCATTAAGATACATTGTAGATTTAAAATTGATGGAGTTTAGCAGGTTGTATAAATACTGGACTACAAGTACAATGTAATATGAAACAAATATCATCCTACATGAAGGACTTTCTCAAATTTTCGACTGTGTAACTGTAGTCTTTGTCAAGAATGAGTAGCAGGGCTGTTGTCTTATACTTAATTACCTTATGAAAAATATGGACTGTTGACGTAACTTGAACTTTAGAGTAAATCCAAATGTGAGTAAATCTAAACTAGTTTGTGCTTGGAAGATTACCATTTGCTTCATAACGCCTTTTTATGACAATTGTTCAGTATTTGTTGTTCCGAGCTTTTAGCACCGTGAACTTGTCACAGATGACAAATTATGACATAACTTCAAAGTTAGAAATGATGCTACAATATGATTTGTGCCAAGGATACAACACAAAATTTATGAAGTATTTGGTTCACGTCCTTCCATTTGTTTCTAAAGTTAAGGAGGCAAAAAGCAAATGTACATGGTAATGGTATCTCTGCTATGGTGACTACAATGTATGCTAACACGTCTGTTTTTGATGTTGTTCTTTGTGCATGCCTTTTTGCTGATATTGTTTCTAGTGTCCCACTACAATGTGTATTGCTATACTGTAATCGTACTTCAATTTGTTGAAAGGAAAATGTGTGATAGTTTCATGTTTACGTGCAATCTTACGGGACCAAATTATGCCACAGGCTGATTCTGAAAGTTATGTAGATCACGGAATATCAGTTTATAGACATGATGTTAATGTAATGTTGGGTGAATTTTAGCTGCAAAGAAAAAAACAGCGAGAATACTAAAATATACACCAGTGTTCTATACCAACTTGATACTTTAATTGGGAATACTAATGCTTTATATCCAATACACACATACACAAACTCACATGCATACATACATTCATACATACACACACACATAATACATACGCAGACCAAACACAAAGACACTCACATAATATATATGCACACACACACACACACACACACATAAACTCACTACGGAGCGCCGACGAGGTCAAAAGGAGAAAACACGTCGCGCGCAGAGATAAAACGTCGCGCGCGGAGAAGAAAAAGAAAAAGAGGGAGAGAGAGACAAACGTGTAGGGCATATGTGTCTTGGAACACAATATTTTCTTAGTATAGTGTTAATGGCGAATGCTTCTAATTGTTGCAATTATTTCAATCCATTAACACTGTTCGAGAAGTCAGTTAATTAATGGCTAATTTTCAGGATTGCTTGCCCGTTGAAAAAGCAACGAAACATTTTAGGACAGACAACCTTATTTACTGCAGTGGTAGTTTCGTGAATTGGTTAAAATGCTGTGATTTATCAGAGGGACTTGCCATGACGGAAAGAAAAATCTGAGAGAGGACATAAAAGTAGAGATAGTGTACATATAGTAGATATTCTACGAGGGAATAAACGTAATTGTACCGAGGGAAATATCTTGCTTAAAGTAAGAGGAATTAAAAATGCAGAGAGAGTAAATATCTTACGAGGCACGAAATATACAATTTTAGAGATACCGGTTTTATATATCAAGGCCTATTGTTTAGCATTTCTCTTTTGTTCTCCGGGAAAGAAAAATCTGAGAGAGCAAATAAAAGTAGAGAGAGGTATAAGTAGGTAAGTGTACATATAGTAGATATCCTACGAGGGAATAAACGAAATTGTACCGAGGGAAATGCACAGAGAGTAAATATCTATCTTACGAGGCACGAAATATACAACTTTAGAGATAGCGGACAACCAACATGTTTAATTCTTATTGATAAGTTTTATATATCCAGGCCTATATTGTTAGTGCGAGTATTTTTTCTCTTGCGATTGCATGCGGTTTATTCTTCTCTCTCCGCGCCGCGCGGTTTATTCTTCTCTCTTCGCGCGGTTTATTATTCTTCTCTCTCCGCGCGGTTTATTCTTCTCTCTCCGCGCGGTTTATTCTTCTCTCTCCGCCCGGTTTATTCTTCTCTCTCCGCGCGGTTTATTCTTCTCTCTCCGCGCGGTTTATTCTTCTCTCTCCGCGCGGTTTATTCTTCTCTCTCCGCGCGGTTTATTCTTCTCTCTCCGCGCGGTTTATTCTTCTCTCTCCGCGCGGTTTATTCTTCTCTCTCCGCGCGGTTTATTCTTCTCTCTTCGCGCGGTTTATTCTTTTCCCTCCGCGCGGTTTATTCTTCTCTCTCCGCGCGGTTTATTCTTCTCTCTCCGCCCTCGCGACGTGCGCGCGCGGAGAGAAGAGAAACTCGCATGCAAACGCAAAAGAAATGTGCCGCGGAAGCGAAAATAAATCCAAACGGGGAAGGATAAAAATCCAGTGAAACTAAAAGAAAGAAATTAAATGAACGTTAGTTGAGAAAAACGTTTGATGTGTAGGACGAAAAGTCGATGGGAAGGCATATTATTTATAAACGATACTACTCGCATTTCTCTTGCGTTTGCATGCGGTTTATTTCCTCTCTCTCCGCGCTCCCGACGTGCGCGCGTGGAGAGAAGAGAAACTCGCATGCAAACGCAAAAGAAATGAGCCCCGGAAGAGAAAATTAATCCAAACGGGGAAGGATAAAAATCCAGTGAAACTAAAAGAAAGAAATTAAATGAACGTTAGTTGAGAAAAACGTTTGATGTGTAGGACGAAAAGTCGATGGGAAGGCATATTATTTATAAACGATACTACTCGCATTTCTCTTGCGTTTGCATGCGGTTTATTTCCTCTCTCTCCGCGCTCCCGACGTGCGTGGAGAGAAGAGAAACTCGCATGCAAACGCAAAAGAAATGTACCGCGGAAGCGAAAATAAATATCCAAACGGGGAAGGATGAAAAAATCCAGTGAAACTAAAAGAATGAAAGTATATACATGTATATATATGAACGTCAGTCGGGAAATCGTTTCACATGTAGGGAGAAAAGAAATGATATAAAATCAAACATATCATACAGTAAAAGAAAAGAAAGTTAGGGCAATTTATGAAACATGAAAGGTACTTTATTTACATTTTCGCAAGTCGCTATACTAAAAATATATAGTGATGACTTGAAGTTTATGAGCAAGTGGAAATATGTTGCGCTCGAGGAAAAATACTGATTATTAAAAAGGAAAAATAAGAAATAAGAAAATGCCTTTGATTCGTTTTTGATTGATACGTTTTATATATCCAGGCAATAATAGCAGGCCTATTGTCAAGCGTTTGCTTGCGTTTTTCGTAAAGAAAAGTTTGCGTAAGTTACATGTACAGTCGAGTGCAAATAATTTGCTCCTCAAGTAGGTAAGTGTACATATACATGTAGTAGATATCCTACGAGGGAATAAACGACATTGTACCGAGGGAAATGTCTTGTGTGAGAGGAATTAAAAGTGCATAGAGAGTAAATAAATATCTTACGAGGCAACAAATATACAACTTTAGAGATACCGGACAACCAACATGTTTAATTCTTATTGATAAGTTTTATATATTCAGGCCTATATTGTTAGTGCGAGTATTTCTCTTGCGATTGCATGCGGTTTATTCTTCTCTCTCCGCGCGGTTTATTCTTCTCTCTCTGCGCGGTTTATTCTTCTCTCTCCGCGCGGTTTATTCTTCTCTCTCCGCGCGATTTATTCTTCTCTCTCCGCGCGGTTTATTCTTCTCTCTCCGCGCGGTTTATTCTTCTCTCTCCGCGCGGTTTATTTTTCTCTCTCCGCGCGGTTTATTCTTCTCTCTTCGCGCGGTTTATTCTTCTCCCTCCGCGCGGTTTATTCTTCTCTCTCCGCGCGGTTTATTCTTCTCTCTCCGCCCTCGCGATGTGCGCGCGCGGAGAGAAGAGAAACTCGCATGCAAACGCAATAATAGCAGGCATATTGTCAAGCGTTTGCTTGCGTTTTTCGTAAAGAAAAGTTTACGTAAGTTACATACATGTACAGTGCAAATAATTTGCTCCTCTCTCTATCTCTACTATAACTGAAAAGCGACAAGTTGATTTTTTATGATAAGTTAGTTTTATCAAGGATGTTTTAATCCTTGGTTTTATTTTGTATCTGGTGACTGACTGTATCTTATTATGTTCTGTTTTGACCTATACTTGGCCAATGTGGCCAAATGCGCAATATAGGTACCGGTCGTCATCTAATCATTTTGACACGTTTTGGCCGACTTGTAAGTAGGTGCGAAGTTTGCGGCGAGTACAACCGCCTGATTTCCACCCGCGCACCGTGGGTGTTCCTGTCTGTCAGTCGAGGCGTAAGTCGTAAATAATGCAAATAATTGTTATCCGTTCTACAGCATATTAGCTTTGTCGATAATATGGAACATTAAATGCTGGTACAGAAGAACAGATTATTGTTTACTAATAGCTAACAAAGTACGTAGAACGTTTATAGAACTGGTAAAAAGGCCGTGCTGAAAAAATCAACTCCTTACTCAAACAAAGACTTTGCCATCCAACTACTAATACAGATATTACACTATAAACACATATACAAACAAAATCATTTCGGCGTATGCCATACATGGTTGAGAAAAGTTGGAGTCTTTAAAAGCGGGAAACAGACGCACTCTTCTGTGCAAAAATAGACCGACTCCCTGCCGCGGCTAATCCCCAAGCAGATTTGCAGATTTTGTTGGGCCAACGGTTGAGCCTTTATTGGCCGCCTGTATTTTATAAACCACTGGACGTAAGACGGCCAGCGGTTACAGGCGGTGGCCAATATAGACTCAGCTTACCCCACAGAATCGGCTTGGAGATTAACTTTGACCGTTGCAGATTTTGTAAAATGTCGACACAACTTGGGACACCCACAAAAGCAGTAAATGGTACAGTCTAGACTAATGTCCGGTCCTGGTCCGGTCCCCTGCAGCTGGGTACTAGGTGTTGTATTTGTCACCCTGAGCTGACGACAGCAGAATGTGATTGCCATTTCCCAGTGCCAAGCCCAGTACAGCATTGACCGTGATAAGATAACTTTTAGGGATTTTTTAATGAGGTCAGATCTTAGCAAGGATCTTTGCATGCATGGGTCATTCTGTTGCAAGATATTCATTCCACCTCCTTGGTTAGATGTACAAAGACGTCCTTGATTAAATAAATAAACTTAAGCGTGTTTTGTCATATTTTTATCCTCCGTCTTTATTTCCTCCCTGTCTGCATATTTCCCTCGGTCTTTCTTTCCTCTCTCCCTGCATATTTCCTATCCCTCCGTCTTTCTTTCCTCTCTGCCTGCATATTTCCTATCCCTCCGTCTTCCTTTCCTCTCTCCCTGCATATTTCCTATCCCTCCGTCTTTCTTTCTTTCCTCTCTCCATGCATATTTCCTATCCCTCCGTCTTTCTTTCCTCTCTCCATGCATATTTCCTATCCCTCCGTCTTTCTTTCCTCTCTCCATGCATATTTCCTATCCCTCCGTCTTTCTTTCCTCTCTGCCTGCATATTTCCTATCTCTCCGTCTTTCTTTCCTCTCTCCCTGCATATTTCCTATCCCTCCGTCTTTCTTTCCTCTATGTCTGCATATTTCCTATCCCTCCGTCTTTCTTTCCTCTCTCCCTGCACATTTCCTATCCCTCCGTCTTTCTTTCCTCTCTGTCTGTATATTTCCTATCCCTCCGTCTTTCTTTCCTCTCTCCCTGCATATTTCCTATCCCTCCGTCTTTCTTTCCTCTCTGTCTGCATATTTCCTCGTCTTTCTTTCCTCTCTCCCTGCATATTTCCTATCCCTCCGTCTTTCTTTCCTCTCTGTCTGCATATTTCCTATCCCTCCGTCTTTCTTTCCTCTCTGTCTGTATATTTCCTATCCCTCCGTCTTTATTTCCTCTCTGTCTGCATATTTCCTCGTCTTTCTTTCCTCTCTCCCTGCATATTTCCTATCTCTCCGTCTTTCTTTCCTCTGTCCATGCATATTTCCTATCCCTCCGTCTTTCTTTCCTCTCTGTCTGCATATTTCCTATCCCTCCGTCTTTCTTTCCTCTCTCCCGGTATATTTCCTATCCCTCCGTCTTCCTTTCCTCTCTGCATGCATATTTCCTATCCCTCCGTCTTTCTTTCCTCTCTGTCTGCATATTTCCTCGTCTTTCTTTCCTCTCTCCCTGCATATTTCCTATCTCTCCGTCTTTCTTTCCTCTCTCCCTGCATATTTCCTATCCCTCCGTCTTTCTTTCGTCTCTGCCTGCATATTTCCTATCTCTCCGTCTTTCTTTCCTCTCTCCATGCATATTTCCTATCCCTCCGTCTTTCTTTCATCTCTCCCTGCATATTTCCTATCCCTCCGTCTTTCTTTCTTTCCTCTCTCCATGCATATTTCCTATCCCTCCGTCTTTCTTTCTTTCCTCTCTCCATGCATATTTCCTATCCCTCCGTCTTTCTTTCCTCTCTCCATGCATATTTCCTATCCCTCCGTCTTTCTTTCCTCTCTCCATGCATATTTCCTATCCCTCCGTCTTTCTTTCCTCTCTCCATGCATATTTCCTATCCCTCCGTCTTTCTTTCCTCTCTCCATGCATATTTCCTATCCCTCCGTCTTTCTTTCCTCTCTCCATGCATATTTCCTATCCCTCCGTCTTTCTTTCCTCTCTCCATGCATATTTCCTATCTCTCCGTCTTTCTTTCCTCTCTGTCTGCATATTTCCTATCTCTCCGTCTTTCTTTCTTCTCTGCCTGCATATTTCCTATCCCGCCGTCTTTCTTTCCTCTCTCCATGCATATTTTCTATCCCTCCGTCTTTCTTTCCTCTCTCCATGCATATTTCCTATCTCTCCGTCTTTCTTTCCTCTCTGTCTGCATATTTCCTATCTCTCCGTCTTTCTTTCTTCTCTGCCTGCATATTTCCTATCCCGCCGTCTTTCTTTCCTCTCTCCATGCATATTTCCTATCCCTCCGTCTTTCTTTCCTCTCTCCATGCATATTTCCTATCCCTCCGTCTTTCTTTCCTCTCTGTCTGCATATTTCCTATCTCTCCGTCTTTCTTTCGTCTCTGCCTGCATATTTCCTATCCCTCCGTCTTTCTTTCCTCTCTGCCTGCATATTTCCTATCCCTCCGTCTTTCTTTCCTCTCTCCCTGCATATTTCCTATCCCTCCGTCTTTCTTTCGTCTCTGCCTGTATATTTCCTATCCCGCCGTCTTTCTTTCCTCTGTCCATGCATATTTCCTATCCCTCCATCTTTCTTTCTTTCCTCTCTGTCTGCATATTTCCTATCCCTCCGTCTTTCTTTCTTCTCTCCCTGCATATTTCCTATCCCTCCGTCTTTCTTTCCTCTCTCCATGCATATTTCCTATCCCTCCGTCTTTATTTCCTCTCTGTCTGCATATTTCCTATCTCTCCGTCTTTCTTTCCTCTCTCCCTGCATATTTCCTATCTCTCCGTCTTTCTTTCTTCTCTGCCTGCATATTTCACACACACACACACACACACACACACACACACACACACACACACACACACACAAACACACTCACATAATACACATGTATACACTCATACACATACAGTTCATACATCATTGATTTACTCAAACTCTATCTGTGAAATGAAATGACATGCATGTGCATTACAAGATATTCTGAACCATTGGATACACCTTTCAGTTGCACACATATAGCAGCTGTCACTGATCATATCATGGAGAAAAGTCTGTTCTAAATAAAACATGATGTGCCTGATCAATTTTTTTTTCTCAGACTCATCTCTCACGTCAGTCGATGACTATGTAAATTCAAAACCTTTTGAAATAAGTTGTTTTTCTTCAGCAAATGTGTACATAAATGTATACAATAAAGTGTACAGCTTTTGTGTAAAGAAACAATCAGAAATGATAATTTTGAAACAGTATTTTATATGATATGTCTGGAATGTTCAAAGGAGACTTTTGAAGCATATGAAAGCTTTCATCTTTTGCTTTCTGTCAGTTTCGCTGATTTAAAGTAGAATTGCTTTAGAGTCGCAAGCAACGCTTAAATCGCTGAGAGGCTTGCCCGGTGTAGGACGTGTTTTTGCTGTCCAGTTACCTGACAATTAACACCATGCCTAGAAGGCAGCAGCAGCCCCAGACTAACACTGGAGGTAGGAAGGTTTTTATCTTTTTTCGCACAATATCTTCTTCAAAAGGAGAAAGAAAGTTCTCTATGCTGTCATGGAAAATATTTCTTGTAGTAGCATCTGGCCGATTGTTTGGCCATTTCCATATCAATAAATGATTTCACTATGTATTTTTCGAACATATTAATTCATATTCCTCCTAGGTAGGTAGCTGAGGCTTGTTTAAACCTAACAAAGAAAAAAACGGTTTGTGTTCATATTTGTTTTATGATGATCTTGGACAATAATTTTTCTCTCTAAAATTTGCTTCACAACCTTATACCATTGTAGGTGTAATTCTATAGTTACGACAAAATGGCCGACTGACAAAAAACATATCAACAAACAGAACACAAAAGATCCCGACGAAAACACGAAGATGAGAAGGGGGGAATTTGCCCAAGACTTTCTTTTTTAAATTATACACGCCATTTACTTCTTTAAAATATTATTTGAGACTAAAGGAAAAAAAAAAGTGAATTCCGTGGTTGAAGAGATTCATCAGTCACGTACTTTTCCGTGGGTTTTCCGTCATGTATATCCTACATATATGTTTGTATGATTTGCAATTTTTTTCATAATACACAATGGAGCCAATTTGAAAAGTGTTCTTGTATATTATCTTTCCTGTGAATTGAGAGAATACAAATGTTGCGTAGTTTGAAAGTTCATCTGTGTTTGGGTAAGACCGATTTCTTTTACAGTAGATCACAGTGCAACATTGATTCACAAATGTTGTGTATTTTGTCCAGACACCACGTCTACGCAGCAGCCTCAGACTGCGGACGCCACTGCGAACGTACCAAATGTTTTGTACGTCTCCAGAGCAGGTAATCATTTCAAGTACCTATTATATGCTACTCTTCCAATAATTTCCTGCACAGTGTTTTGTAACTTATACTCTATTGTGTAATCACCCGACTACTGTTTGTATATTAATATGTTGTTGCTTTCAGTTTGGTTATATTTGTAAATATTGATGATATTTTGTACAATTGTGTATTCCCTAAATCTGCGTAATTCAGTCTTTTTACATTGTATTATTAGGCTGCAAATTCAATAACTCAATCCGGGTTAAAAAAACAAATAAACAAACAAACAAAAAAACGACCAAAACACGAAATGTCCCGACGGATAAAAATTGCCCCCAAGACTTCTAAAAGATTATATACATTGTTCAATTATTCTGCAAAAAATTATTTGAGACTAAAAGAAAAACTAATGGGTGAATCCTGTGGTTTTTCCGTCATATATATCCGACATACATGTTTGTATGATTTGCAATTCGGTTAATAATACACAATTGAGGGAATTTGAAAAGTTTCCTTGTATATCATCTTACCTGTGAATTAAGAGAATACAAATGCTGCATAGCTTGAAAGTTCATCTGTGTTTGGGTAAGACCACATTTTAGATCACAGTGCAACATTGATTCACAAATGTTGTATATTTTGTCAAGACACCACGTCTGCGCAGCAGCCTCAGACTGATTTTAGGTCACTTGCGGACGCCACTGCGAACGTACAAAATGTTGTGTACGTCTCCAGAGCAGGTAATCATTGGAAAGACCAATTATCTACTACTATTACAATGATAGATGTATAAACAATACCGATCCATTGTTTGTACTGGTAGGTTTTCGTAATTGTTTGATGTATACCAACTCGTCTGCTTTTTGTTCTGTTTACCATTATGTATTTTTATTGCCTTTATTGTCTTGTTATTTTCTTGTATTGTTTTGTTTTATTTGTGTTCGAACGTTCTTGAGGAGAGAGCTGTTCATACGCATTTCGCTTTCCAGCCAATTCTAAAAAAACAATTTGAATCAAATATATTCTTATTGACTCAAAAGTAACTACGAATATATGACCAACCAAACCGAATTGCTAATCTCTAAAAGGTTTCACTAATTTGGTGTTAAAACAGACGCAACTTACGATGCAGACGCCAACAACAAGACGAAATGTCGCGGTGTCTGCAAAACGCTGTTGCAAACCGCCGGCCTTTTGCTCGGCCTGGTAATCGCCATCCTGTTGCCGTACTTAACAGGTAAGTCATTTTATTATGTTTACCTTGAAAGTTCATCTGTGTTTGGGTAAGACCGATTTTCTTCGCAGAAGGAAAACATATTGTTTTTCCTCCGTTTCTTCCTCTGTTCCAAACAAATATGGTGATTGACCTACACTAGAGGGCTGTCACCATGGTGACTGGTAGCAGACCCCCGTGGTTTTGGGTTACATTGTGTTGCAAAAATTTGGACAGGCTGGCCACCATATATATATATATATGTAAACTATGTGTTTTCAAGAGTGGGAATAAACAGAGCAGTAGTTTTTTATGCTATACCATGTGAAGGTAAACATTATGCGTTTGCTTTGCAAATGTTACCTTTCTAGTTATTTTCTAAATTACATATGATACCCGAAGTTCAATGAAGTAAATGGTTTTATTTGAAAGTATTATTGCGTATCTTAATATTCACCTCAATTGCTTTTATGATTTAGTTAAAGTCAGGAGTCTTTCTGGGGAGATGGCCAAACTGTATAAAGAGATGGCAGAGCAGAACAGGCTGACTGAACTGCGATTGACTGATCTGGAACGTAAGTAGAAGGTTCTAATATACGTACATGTAAAAGGACCTCATATAATGGAATTCCAGTCATGTTCCTAAAAGCTTTTCATTTAAAAATGATATCATCAAAGGGGATATCAAATGCTGAAATACTTGGCTGTTACATCACTTTTGATTGAATACTTTCTTATCAGACTTTTGTCTCTGGCAGGGTCTCCAGGACCTCTAGGACATCTGGGGGCAATTGGGGACATAGGACCGACTGGTCCTGGGTTCCCTGGGCCTCCTGGGCCTCCTGGGCCTCTTGGGCCTCCAGGTGACAAGGGAGCCACGGGGCCAGCTGGCCCTCCCGGGGAAAAGGGGGCCACGGGTTTAGCTGGTCCTCTATCTGCTGGACCTCCTGGACCCCCAGGAGAAAAAGGACCCATGGGGCCAGCTGGCCCTGTATCTGCTGGACCTCCTGGACGCCCAGGAGAAAAAGGACCCATGGGGCCAGCTGGCCCTGTATCTGCCGGACCTCCTGGCCCTCCAGGAAAAAAGGGAGCCACGGGGCCAGCTGGGCCTTCCGGGCTTCAAGGACCTCCAGGAGAAAAGGGAGCCACGGCACCGGCTGGCCCTGTATCTGCCGGACCTCCTGGCCCTCCAGGAGAAAAGGGAGCTACGGGACCGGCTGGGCCTGTATCTGCCGGACCTCCTGGCCCTCCAGGAGAAAAGGGAGCTACGGGACCGGCTGGGGCTCGAGGCGACACAGGGCCTGTTGGCCCTAGGTCTGCCGGGCCTCCTGGACCTCCGGGAGAGAGGGGACAAGTGGGGCCGGCTGGTCCTGTAACTCAAGGGCTGATGGGCCCTCCAGGGCCGCCTGGTTTGCCAGGAAGCTCTGCCTGCCCTGCCGGACAGTCCAAGTCAAATGAAGGTGAGGCATCACGTATAGATCCTGGGCATTTTGATGAATGTTTTGTGTTGGGACGTGCTGGAATTGTGTCCGACCATTTTCTTGTACAATCACTGACACTGCTACATCTATGCGAAACGTTTGTTTTTAGGGACCTGTCCCAAAGGTTATGCCAAGTGGCGTGACACCTGCTACAAGGCGTTCAACGAGGGCGCACCGTTTAGTGACGCACTCAAGACCTGCCGCACAGATGGCGGCACCCTGGCCATGCCCCGAGACGCCGAGACCAACGCTTTCCTATTAACTTTGCCGCGAATCCCTCTCTGCTCTTACTGGATCGGCCTGCACGATCAGCACGAAGAAGGGAAGTTTAAGTGGGTGGATGGGTCTGCACTTGGGAAGTACAACTCGTGGTTTCTTGGAGAACCAAATGGAGCACCATTTGGTCTTAATGCGAAGGACGATTGTGTCGTTTACCTTTACAATGGAAATTGGTATGACACGCCATGCGACAGGATTACATCGTTCTTCTGCCAGGTCGCACCAGGTACTTAACACAACGCCCAGTTCGTCAACATCACTGCAAATGATAGCATAAGCATGGTTGAATATTCACTTTGAATTCTGAATTCTCATTGTCGTTGTAGGGTGCAATGAAAGAGAGACGATTGAAGAGACGTGTACACTCTCTGGTTCCCTGCTGCAACTCAGTTGGAGCAGTCAACAAGAGTGTACACGTCTCTTCTATCGTCCCTTCTATCGTACTCTACATCGTTTCTTTAACACTTGTCGGAGACAATCCTACTTTTACTTATGAAAACTTCTGTTCATTTCTTTACAGGACGTACCTAGGGAACCGGCTGAACTTTCACTGGAGCCGTCAGAAGCTTTTTTTTAATCAAGTGATCACTTAATACATGCAATAATGAATAGCAGATCAAAGTTTAGAGAAGATTTGATGTAGTATAAGCGAAGTTTAGCAGGTTGTATACATATACTGGATTATAAGTATTATGAAGCAAATAACATTCAAAATGAAGGACTTTCTCAAATTTTCGACTGTGTAACTGTGGTCTTTGTTAAAGAACGAGTAGCAGGACTGTTGTCTTATACATGTACTTGTTGGAAAAATATGGTGACTTAACTTGAACTTGTAAATCTGAATGTGAGTAAATCCAAACTAGCTTGTGTAGTACTCGTATAAGAGGATTAAACTTTCTTTTTTTTCGATTATACAACAATTTTTGTCCTCTTTTTAAAGAGAAGGATATAATATGTTAAGATGTTTAGTCCTGAGACAATGAACACTTGATATAGTTTGATTCTGTTACTGGTTCTGAATTGAATCATGATTAACAATTATTACACTTTTTATTCACATTCATGCTTGTAATGCATTGCGGTCGACGAGATGTGAAGTGTATAAAATAGTAATGAGATGAGTGCTGTAGCTGCTGCTTATATGACCAAGATAGTAATACTCTTCTTTTGTCCGAAACACACCTTTGTATGAGTTGGTCTAGAGAAACATTAATTCTATATAACCCTGGGTCTGTGCATTAAAAAGTTTGTAAAAACTTCAAAGAGGGAAAAGTTAGTGTTTGAAGCAATAGTCAAAGAAACACCAATTGATTACTAAATACACGCAACTTAGTAAATCATTTAGAGTTTGCTTTACGATGCCCTGGTTTAAGAATGATAGAGAAGAGAATCACTGTCTCGCTGTTTATATGAAAACTACATCTTTGTTGCAACCAGGTATGGGCTTTAATGAAACATATAACCGAATTTTGACTGTGCAACTGTAGTCTATGTCAAGAATGAGTGGTAAGACTGTTGTCCTTCATTATACCACCTTAATAAATGCAAATTATGGTGACTTGAACTGAACAGTCCTAGTGAATCAGAGCAAAAAGTGTGGGTGAATCCAAACTCCTTCAAGTATAGAAGATTACCATTTGCTTCATAATGCCTTTTTATTACTATTCCCAGTGTTTAGTACCTCTTGGGTGAATTTTTCCCTAGCGATATTGATGAAACATGTAGTACTCTCTAGAAAGGAAATGATGCCACAACATGTTTCTAAGAACACTACCAAAAATTTATTAAGTATTTGGTTAACCGTTCAGGTCCTTCCATTTTTCTGGACTTATGGAATGCAAAGAACCAATATACATGATCATGTTTTGTTTCCTATTGTGACTACCACTGTTGTTGTTTGCACTGGTATGGTCACTTACTATTGTGCATACTGCTACTGTAACCATACTCCAATTTGTAAACATAAAAAAATATGTGATAGCTTTATATTTTACCAGTTGTGTTCTTAGAGGATCAACATATATCACAGAGTTGATTATGAAAGTCATGTAGATCAAAGAATATCAGTGTATAGACATGATATTACACTGGAACAGTGGCCACATTACAAAAAGTTTTGGCTGCCAAAAGAAAAGTGACAATACTAAAATAATACCAGTTTTCTAGCAACTGTATACTTCAATAACAATTGAACCTTTATGTCAGGTTCAAAACAAGTAACATTTCTGGTTGCTCACATGTGATCCAACTTTTATTCATAGGTTGCCAAACGTTTATGACCAAACAAATTTCATTTTTGAAATGTATGCTACAATAAAAGTTTTACAGTGTCATATCTATAAATAGATACATGTATGTGTTTCTTTGACTGATGGGGGCTCTTAAGAAAACTTTTCTTGTGATTTGTAAGGTCCCTTGTTACAACATTTACATCTTGATACCAATGTGTTGAGAAACTGTCTTTAATTTTGAGTCCTACAGGTGGAAAAGTATCTGGTTCTAATCCTTATGAAATGGAAACTAAACTTTAACTGCCAACACTACAAAGAATATTGGGACTTACCCCAAATTTTCGGTTGACTCCATCAACCTTGTTCATGGAATGGACCCGTCTACTCCGTGAACAAAGTTGATGGAGTCAACCGAAAATTTGGGTTAAGTCCCAATATTCTTTGTAGTGTTGACAGTTAAAGTTTAGTTTCCATTTCATAATGACTTGTACCAACACAGATGAACTTTCATGCTGGTTCTTAACCTATTTAGCCTCTGTTCTTGCAGCGTCTCCCCCGACTCCGTACTTGGCCTTGAGCTTGGATAGTTCCTCTTCCTTTTTCTTCTGGTCAACCTTCTTAAATGCCTACAAAGGGGAGTACAGATACAGGATTCCATGAGAAAAATGGTTATACATGGCATGATAGCACCAAAAAAAAGAGAGACTGAAAGAAAATTATGGAGTAATGGTACAAACAGAAGCATTGAGATGAGTTGTTTTCATCAGGCTACTTATATAAGGAGCCTTGACATCTATGAATCTTGGCACAAGGGGTATCAATGTGAGTGTAATATATATAATACAATATTAATGTGATTGAAAAGGCTCTTGACTGATGTGACTTAATAAGTAACAATGGAAATATGATCAACCAAAAACAAGTTTTCATACTATTCTGTAAAGCTTTAGACACGTACAAGATAGTTTTTACAAACTGTTTTGCTACGATTTCAAAATTTCCTGGGTATGTGTCGGAAACCCAATGTTGAGCACATAACAAATAGCCAACTTAACATCCAAAGATCATGGCTGCAAATATCCAAAGAGGAAAACTGTAATGCTTACCCTGTTGGGCTGGTAGTACAGTACCACCAGGTATCTGTTGCACACATTGAACCCTGAGAGATGATCACAGGCGTTCTTCGCATCAAAGATGTCTTCATAAACAACATACGCTGTGCCCTTTGTCTCCGGTGTGTTTCCCCTTAAAAAAATTAAAACAAAAAACAACATGATTGAATATGAAATCCCGGTTGAAAATTGGAAAATATGACAAGCAAATGTTTCCTACAATGAAACCTGTACATGTTTGATTACATTTTATTACTTATCACAACATTAGTACAATGATAGTCATTATGCATGTATCCCATAATGCTTTGCTGAGATCTATCCCATAATACTTTGCACACTGAACTGCACCAACAAGTTTACATTTGAGAACTAAAAATGCAAAATATGAACAAAATTGCAAAATATACATTCAGGAAAATAACCCAAAAGTACAATGAAACAACCAGAACAGTTAACAATGACTTCAGACTGTATTTTATGTTCTCGAGAAGTTTATGAGTACAAAGTGCCAAAGGACCACAACAAGAAGACGTCAAAAGAATTGCCCGTTTATAAAGGTAGCACACCTGCATTACTTGGCGTGTTGTATGAAAGGAGAGAAGGTTAGCACTCCCCTTGACAAGGACGGAAGACCCGCTTGCGGGTTTACAACACACATACGGTTAAGGCATTGCCGCCTACTTCGCGGCATCTAACCAATTTTTTTTACCGCACACAACAAAATTTTTCGGACAAAGACAAGGGATCGTGTAACTTACATTCTGATCTGTCTGATGGCGCCGTACTTGCCGAAGATGTCGTACATTTCTTCTGCTGTGATCTTGTAGGGCAGGTTTCGGACGTAGAGGATTCGGTTCACTTCTGGTGGCAACCGAACCTGGGAAAGTGAAGAAACAATGTAATTTTTTTGAGGAGGAAAATGTGTTCCCAAACGCAACAGTACTGTCTGGCATCCCACTCGAATGCCAGGGTTTACATCAAAATAGGCGATCATAGGGCCCATCAAACCAACAAACATGAATCAACAATGTATAAACTATCACAAAAATCCAATTTAGAGCATACACTGAAGATTATAAAGGTTAAACAGGCATTTTTTTATACTCACATTTGCCTTTCTCGCTGCTTGCATCGCCATCTTGAAAGCTTTGGTCCCGATGACGTCACGACCACCAACAAACAAATAGAGTAAATTTGGTGTACTTCAAGAGCACAAAAGATAGTTAGCACAGATAATTTCATCAAATAGCAGTAAAATACTTTTTAAGTTTAAGTGTCTGTAGTTTTATGTGATTATGTTTGCGTGTATGTGTTGAAATAGCATTTTTGTATTTATCCATGAAGTGGTTGTATGCGGTGGTACGTCATGACATCGCACCTAACTTATCGCGAGATCTCACGCGAGATTGGGACAGGATTTGCGTTACGTCACCATTTTCCACGACTGCAGACGAGAGAAGACCACGTACCTGACAATTCCCGACATTTTCCCGCTACTTTTGAGCCTCAAATCCCTCAAATTGACCAGGCCTCGCCATGGAAGGCACAAATCCTGCAACCAGACCAGACTCTCTCTATCCAGACGTCACAAAACCAGGTAAAATACGAACTGGGGTTGTAATATATGGGGGGAGGGGCATGGTGTTTATATTTTTCTTTTCAGTGGGGAGGGCAAGTCGAAAATCAATGGATAATAATATATGTGGCGCCGTTGCGTCTAATGGTTTATAGCGCCTAGTTTCAGCGTGAATAGTGTCATTTGTAATCACATTTAAGCCTGGTTCGTATCTATAACACGAGCACGTCGCTTCCAATTGCTATTTAGGAGCTAAATGTGCGTGACAAATAATTTATGTTGTGGAAAGAAACATAATTATGGTGACTAAACGTCACATGATGTATTCTTGTGACCTTATTTCTACCCGGATTCATAAATTTTGTGTCTGCGGAGTTTTCTTTGATATTTTTCTGAAAAAAAGAAAGATTTTTGGGTATTGTCCAAAATTTGGAACTATAAAGTTGATATATCATATTTGATATTACTATAGAAATTAGAGTTTAACGTTTCAACAAATTAGGAAGAAATGTAATATTTACCATGTTGTAACAATAAGTGCCATTGAAGAAAAGAATGTAGAGTTGTTGAAAATGACTTATTAGTATCATTTTGAAACCTGAAAATTAAAAAAAACTCAATATGAAATCAATATTGATGCATATTCAAGGACATTTTTATAGCCCTCTTTCTTTGGAAAATTCCACCAGGGAAACAGGAAGTATGGCCATATTGGAGCAAAATTCGTTTTTCCCAAATCATATCAGTTTTCTAAACCATTAATACGAATTACTATGTAATGAATAGTAAACATGTATCCCTATACCCTTTAAACTAATTATTACAAAACCCAGTAAATGCAGAGATCCTTAAACTAATTAGGGATGCCAGCCAATGCAGATATTCCTTGGATGATGCAATGCCAACAACATAATTGCAGACAATGGGTGTAGATTGGCAAGCAGTTCAGTGTCAGCAATTCCCACTAGTTAGGACCTGAGCTAAGAGACGTTGTTGCCAAAAATCTAGGCTAAATTTAATGAAATATTGTGTCTAGGTCCCATTAGTCACTGACAAAAAGTATTAGATGCTACTTGAAACGTCTGACAGTTTTCAAAATCTATCCAGCTGCTTGAGTAACTGTTTTCTTGTGTATCTCATTACCTGGATGTCTCACCTTCGTCGACGTATCTAGATTTCAGTACCTACATTTTCATACATCATTGGAAAAGAAGATTTTGCTTTGTCTCGCTGAGACTCTCGCATCAGTTTAACTTTCCAGAATGCTGGCACTACAACAAAATTCCTCTTGGATTTCTAGTCTCCTGGGTACAGGTTTTTCTGGTGCTGCCCAAATGCCTGGAGGAAGTAAAAGATTGATGTTACTAGCTACTACTAGTACATGTACATGACTGGTTGCAAAAAATTGTCTAGACATTGTTTTCTTTCAAATGTTAAAGGAGCTAAATGTAAGATTTTCACAGGAAAACTGAAAATATATGTTATTGACATTTACAGGAATGTTTTGGCACATTTGTAGCATTATTTAATAGATTCTAGCATTTACAGTCATGTAGCAAAAGAACCTGTAGCACTTCCTCTTATTTTTTGGTGGTGCCAATAAACACATACCAGCAGCTGGATGTAAACAAATTGGCAGCATTGTTCTACACATTTGTTGCACAATGATGTCACTCCCTGAAAATATAAATGCAGTCGGCTGTTTCACAATTGAGTGTCCCAAACAGGTGTCACTGGGGGTGAAAAATCAACTTTCATATACTTCAAAAGTTATGTTGGCAATTCAAAGGTGCATATTTTGGGCTTCGTATCCTAAAATATCTCTGCACAACACATCTCGGTTACCATGATACAGGTCTTTTTTATAATGGGTCACTAAGGGGGTACGGACGGGACAACTGTAATATTGTATGTACAGTTACATACAGTATACCCAAATAAAGAACAAAAGATAAACACCATTGAATATTTTCTTCCATTAGTAGTATCCCCAACATCAGAAAACTAACTTTGATTTGCAGTAACACCTTGCTGTGTCATCTTCTGGTCATTTATTGTAAAGCGATGAAAACACCTTGCTGTCATTTCATGTGGAGAGAAAGGTCAAATACCAAATTTTCAAGTTCAGGCACTTTGATTGCTAAACTCTGGTAGTATTTCATCCTGTATGTATTTCTACAAAAGGTTCTAGCTTTTATACCAGGGCAACACATCATGGGACTTTTGTCTGATCATTTTATGATTGTATGTGGGGGTACGGACAGGACACAACAGGTCAAAAAGACTGATACTGCAGGGACCTGTCCAAACCTTTTGAAACACATCTATTCACTAATACCAGTGAAATGAAGCTTTTACAAACACTGTAAGTGTCTAGAATATAAGAAAAAAAAGAGATGGACATTCTAATTAGATTGTTCTTTACATTTTAACATGAATTGAACACTTCTACCTATATGGCTCATGCACATGTAGTTTAGGGCATTACAAAGTATTTTTCTTAAAAAAATCAGCTGATGGTAGGTATCAAAGGCTCCTTATTGATATTGCCAAAATCATTAGCATAACATATCAGAACATGTCCATTTATATATTTGAGTTTGCTAAAAGAAAATAAACAGGGGGGGGGGGGGGTAAGCTGGCCACTGCAGGATGCAATGTAGTCCAGAGTTATTGGCAGCCCTCTTCCCCCAAAAAGTTGAAAAACAATTCTAATTTCTAGCACATCTACATAAACTGGTATGTTTTCTTTTGCACCTTGTTCTTAATCTTTTCAATATCTTGTTTAGAGAACCAGAACTGTTCTCTAAAGTTTGAGACCAGGAAAGACAATGTCCACAAGAGCTTTCTAGGATGAAAGCAGATGTTGATGAATTCATTATAAAAATTACTTCTAATTTCATTGAGGAGAACAAATGTTTGTATCTTTTAAGCCTTTAGTATGTGTCCTTTAAGCAATGGGAATGCCATTTCCCACAGTATTTGGCTAAAAACTAAAAGTGGGGGTACGGACGGGACAGGTGGGGGTACGGACGGGACAGGGGTACGGACGGGACATTTGGGGTTTTATTGTGCTATATCAGGCAAAGTCTTTATCACAGAAATGGTTTATATGGTAGTTTGGTATGTGGCAATAGAGACTTATAAACTATCACAATTACAAGCTTGTGGTATTTACTTAGTGCAGAAATTAAGAGGGGGTACGGACGGGACAGAATTTTTCGGAAAATAACAGCCCTTACGTTAATCCTTAGCTGTGAGTCAGATGAAAGTAGGAATGATCTCATTTTACCTTTGCTCTCTTACATACATCATATCAAACCTTTACATGTCAAACTAACACTTATAACAGCATAATTTAACAATGCTACAGACTTTGAAATCTATAAGTAAATATTACATTAAAATCGGTAACATGTGGGTAAAAGTAAAAAAATACCCCTTCTCGCCAACAAAAGTTGTCATATCGCCAAAAAAAGGTAATAAATGTCTAGTTAACATATGACTGCTTGTACAAAACAAGAAATCATAAGGTAGTAACCATGTTTGTGATCTCTGCTGTAATTGTTAGAATGCGAAAAAACTGAATGACGCCTGGTAACATTAAGAATAGGGCATTTTTATGTAGTGTTTTTGTTGATAGTTTCGCCAAATATTGACGGATTTTCCTACTTTTTTCTTTGTTCTGTTCCTTGTCACACCAGCTTTTGGAAAATAAAAGTCTAAAACAGTAATATCTTATGTAGACTTTCTTATCAACTGGTAACATCTGGAAAAGTAAATGGGACACTCAATTGTGAAATAGCCGAATGCCATATATAGTTACATCTTTAAATATATTGTACGAAACGAACCTTTTAGATTACAAAATGTGCGCCAACATTTAGAACAATTGATGTAACTAGGGGTAAGCCATAACACACCATATATCTGTATGTACATCTGTATGTAAAATTTGAAATGAAATAAAAATCATACAAAAAAAAAAAAAAAAAAAAAAAAAAATATATAGTTGACTGAAGTTTCTATGGAAAGAAGTGATCAGAACATTGACTTTAAACATCATTACAATATTTCATTGACTATCTTTATGCATTAAAATTGTTTTGGAGTTTGTAAATTGTCAAGAAAAAGTGGTGTCTTTAAACAGAAATTTCTTCTTGTCACTTTAACGAAACTGCCGCTACTGTAATTCACTTTGTGTTCATGGTAGCAAAATTTCAGGGTCTGAAGAAAATGGACATGTTCACGGAACTTTATCTTCACGGTGGTGGCAAGTGCAGGGAAGGGGCAAAACACAAATGATTTGATAATAAACAGTAATGATAAGTACTAGTTCACGGTACAGAAGTGACAGTGAAAACAGTGAACATAACAGTACAGTGAAAAAATCAGGAATTACAGTATTTCAGTGTTTGTTTGTAAGTTATGGAGATGAGGGTTCCTGCATGTGCACCTGTCAGCAAAAATGTCTGGAACTGCTGACTGGGTGGGAAAATTGTTGACACGCCCTCGGGCTTGGACAGCCACCTGCAACCTTGACATTATAAAATTGAATTTGCAGGTTGATCGTGATTTGGCAATAAAGCTAAAGCTAAAAAAATATAAGATATTTTCCTTAGTTCATTATCAAGAAAATGTTTTAAACAGTGCTCAATAAATTTCTATCATGCTTTCACAAGATGAATGTGAAATCCTTCATATAATCATAATTGAATATGAATTCATCTTTCCCTCAACATATAGTCTAATACAAATATCATGTCGTGTGGTGGGAGTTTTTTTGCCCAGAACCCAGGTCCTCTATTCGAATCCTGCCTTGTCACTAACCTTTACCTTTAGCTTGACTATGTTTATGTTACGATAGTTAGGCAAGGTCACTAATTGTGTTTTCTTAACTACAGCTGTTCTTTTGTATTCCTTGTTTTTCTGACAATATATTGGGTCTATGTTTATTTATTTGTTTCCATTTTTTACTTGTTTATCTAGTCGTAGATCAAAGTTAGTTTGTGTCCGTAAACAGTATTTGTATTTGCTGTACCTATAATTATATTTCTTGTGTTGTGTGTTTCTGTGTGTGCGCAGACGACGTGGAATTTGTCCCAAAGTATACCCCGTCGTATTTGAACCCTACTCAAACTAGTACGCGTAGGGGTAAGTGCCGACTGGTGCATTTTGGACTAACTCCTGCATGAAAGTACTATAGAACACTCATAAATAGTCGTACATGTACTGTAGTTCAGTGCTAATTGCTAAACCTTCGAATTCAGTGTTTTCCTTACTTTTATTGATACAAAAATGCCCCAAAAGTTCTATATTTTCGGAACTGTACTAGTAGTAATCTGCTATTTGGGCTTGATTTTCACAACAAAAACTCTAAGTTATATTTGTTTAGTACATACTGACATATATGTAGGCAAAAATGTAGTCACATTTAACCTTTAGTAGTAGGGTGTAGTGTAACCTCACTGTACATTGGAGAGTTATAATAATCAGAGTGCTTGACTTGGTAAGAAGTGAATAAGCATGTACATGTATTTGTTACACAATCTACACAATGTCCTTAGACAAAACTTGCAATCTTCATCCGCAATCTTCATCTGCAAAGATAATTTAAGTATATTTTGTATATTATGAGGTGGTATACAGTTATGTGACTTATGTCTAAGTATTCTTTATTAGAACCATCAATGCTTTAGCTGTACTTTGATTTTTGGCTGTATTTTATGATTGCAGACACTGAATTTTGTTCTTATGATACATCAAAATGCTTTCCTAAGATTTCAGGTTTTGCCATCGATATAAACTGTACCCCAAATCCTTGAAAAATTAAAGAGAATTCTCTGTGGCATTACATAATATCTGCGCCATAAGCTGCCTTATGATCACAGTCCACAAAGTGAAACATATGGTAGTGATAACAACGTAAACCCGCCAAATCTAGGAGCTCAAGAAAAGAAGCTCAATCGGCTCTTACGACAGGCATTTACGTCAAACTCAAACCCCACGCCATTATGAAATATTGAAGACTCAAATCTCACGAGACAGAAGATGCTTTGGTATGACAGTTGGGACGTCTCTATCGGTACATTTGCCTTTTGGCTGTGAGCCATTCCTGCTTGTGATGTAGCATCGCGTCCTGTGGGGTTGACTAAGTGGAATTTTCCATGCTGTCAATATTGGTTTTCCATCACCTTTGGTATTTGGGTGGGCTAGAAGGGATGAAATGTGCTGTTATGATGAACTTGTGTGGGTATGTAGGGTGGATCACCAAGCTTAAACTAAATATTGTGTGAAATTAAAAAAAAAAGAATTATGCAATCATTGAGTGTTATATGAGAAATATTAGTTGCAAATACTCATTTGGAGCTGAAAATGAAAGGATTTGAATGTAAGTTGTTGGTCTAATAAATATTGATATTTCCATGCAGACACACTGACACAGTCTAAATCCTGTATAGTATAATTGATAGCAAGTTCAACAGCATATGGTAAAGAAACATGATCAATTAAACAGTGTTATATTGCTGTTGCCAAGGAGATAGATACATTTATGCAAAATTTACAGATGGTAGTTTCATAATCTTCAATTACATGTATAAATCAATCTTGTTCATTTCTGGAAATGATTTGACCTACATTTTTCATAACATAACCTTTAGCATGCTAAGGTACAATGTATTGGCTATGGGCAAGGCATCAGGAGGAAGGTTAAAAACTTTTTTCCTTAAAAATTCATTCTACAGAGTATACAAGATTGTGATCTTAACACAAAAGACTTTGGTTTAAAACATTGCCTTGTGTGACAATGCAGGCGTTCTAACATCTGTGCTGTTTTGAAAGGTTTGCTGGTGTTATTGATTCTTGGCTGAACTGCTGCCATCTGCCCACCTCCAAAATTGGAAACCAATAAATTTCTTTGAAACCGGATACAAGCCAAGAGCTTTGTAATCATTCTGGTGGAGATTGTATTGACGTTGAGAGATGTTAGCAGAACCATTCCTGTGTAGTTGTGATGAAAGATCTTTACGTATTGACAAGCTTTTCGGTCAAATTGTGATATTGAAGACAATTTATATTTCTAGATAATAGATTTGGACATAATAAAACCTCAATTCTAAGGAAAGTTATGATTTTTTTCCAGTAATGATATTTTAGAATCATTCTATTATAATCATAATCATGATTTGTCCTCTATTGGGTGTAGCAGTCAGAAAGGTTTTAGAAAAAAGCTAAGTTATGCTGAAATTTAGTGTCAAATTGTGTTTTATGACTATGATGTCACTTAACAAGTACAAAATGCATTGTTTGTATGGATTGAGTGTTGTTTGTATGTGTGATTTAATGTTTATGTCATCTCTGTCTAATTATGTTTTGTGGGGAGGGGCAAAATCAATGCATATACAGGTATAAGTAACGTTTTAGAGTGGCTTTCAGTTCAGCCAAGTGTTTTGTGGTGAGGTATTATGGTAAATGAATAAAAAAAGAAAACAAAGATGTCATTCATAAAATCCAACCTATGCAGTTTAATCAGGAATTACTGCACTTAATTATCATAAGGCACGTCTTTGTCTAGTTTATCAGACTTGCACGCTGACAATGGTATTCTGCATTGATTACTAGTACATGCACTATTCAGCAATTGATACCGCAATACATCTCTAGCTCTGTGTGCCAGCTCTGTCAAATACAATCCAACCTTTGCTAATCATATTGATTTCTTCCCCCCTCTTTCCTTTAATTTTTTTGCTTTCCTTTTTTTCATTTATTTATTCAATCATTATGGTTTTTACGTTTGACAACCGCGTGCATTCTGTTCGGTTTTATTTCTGGACAACACTCTTTTGTAATTTACTTTCATCCCTGCTGCTTTCTGGATGTTTCTTCGACCTTCGCTGCTGCCGCCATGTTGGTGTTTCCCGCGCTAGCGTCTAACTCCAGCTCCGGGGAAGGGTGGTCCTACCTGGAAGTGGACACGCCGGGAAATAGTACGGTCTTTTTAACTTTCCTTAACTTACACAGGGCTCGAAATACTAATATCTTCATACCTGCACTGGTGTAACATTGAAAATTACCTGCATCAGACATATTTTACCTGCACCACTCAGAATTTAGGAAGTATGGATTATACTTAAAACTCTTCAGAAACCATTACCATTACTTATTTTACACTTGTACATGTACAATGTCGTAGCAGTCAGTGCAGCAATTATAACAATCCACATACACCCATATATATACATTTTGTACATGTATATGTAAACCCAGTACATGGACTAGTGCAGGTTAGGTGCAGGTGGACGTCAGAAGTACCTGCTCATCAGCTCCAGTTTTACCTGCACTAAGCTGCATATACCCACCAGTACATGGACCAGTGCAGGTTAGGTGAAGTTAGACATCAGAAATACCTGCACAGCTGCAATTTTACAAGGACTAACCTGCATATA
Source organism: Branchiostoma floridae x Branchiostoma japonicum (assembly GCA_013266295.2). Classification (NCBI taxonomy): domain Eukaryota; kingdom Metazoa; phylum Chordata; class Leptocardii; order Amphioxiformes; family Branchiostomatidae; genus Branchiostoma; species Branchiostoma floridae x Branchiostoma japonicum. The sequence continues at coordinate 3,544,547 of CM023825.1, read as the reverse complement.
CCCAGTACATGGACTAAGTGCAGGTTAGGTGCAGGTAGACATCAGAAATACCTGCACAGCTGCAATTTTACAAGCACTAACCTGCATATGCAGGACTTCTATTTCGAGCCCTGTTACCCTATGTGCATGAATTACATTTTGTAGTTGGCTTCAAAACACATTTCTAGACATACATGTAGCTGCATGCACAGATCTAGCCTGATGTTTATCCTATTCTAGCTCCAAGCGCTTATGATGCACAATACTTCACAGGTTTTGCGTAGGCGCAGTACATTCTGCTTAATCTCCAAGCAGATCCTACGGTGGCAAAAAACAGTATCCAATTGGCCAGAGGAGATCTATACCCAGAGTAGTGTCATTCAGACACTGGTGGCTGAATGACACTACTCTCTCAGAACTCCTCTGGCCAATTGGATACTGTTTTTTGCCACCGTAGGATCTGCTTGGAGGTTACATTCTGCTGACAATTTTAGTTGTGCCCACATGAATGAGTCATTGCCATGTGGTACAGAAACAGGACAGAAGGACCATGTCTCTTGATCAAGTGTAGGTCCTGTCGCCCGGCCAGAATCAATATTTGGGTAATACCGTACCAGCTGGGTTAGACTGGTATTTAATCATTGGAGCAGCCCAGGCTTAGGCTGGACCATACAGTCAATAGGTTGTTACAAAATGAATGGCTGAGTCATTTTCTTCCCAGCTTTGCAATCAAGGGAATGGATTTAGTAATAGAAGAAAAATTGTTAGGATGGTCTGGCCCATAGCTACCAGGTATACATATATGTAACTGTATCTTTTCATGTACTAGTAGAAAGGGCCAAATGTGACCCCCACCCCCAATTTATTTCATGACTAGAATCATTTTGCAATCAAGAGAATTGGCTTAAGGGGAATTGTGGTATATAAAGTATATGTAACATGTTTGTGCAGAAATGGACAAATGTGACCCCCAACCCTCAAGTTCCAGGTCCATAATTGCTTTACACAGAAAATCGTTGACTTTTATATTAGGGGCTCAATTTAGGGCTGTTTGCTTTGAATAGTTTTGTTGATGATTGGGCAAATTATTTCAGGAGGGTGGGGAGTCAAAAAAATGACTAGTTTCGGAATATCAAGACCACTGGTGTTGTTATATCTCTAATATTTTCAAGGAAAATTTTGACCAGGTGTGTGAATACATGTATCTGGGTTTCTTATATACATAGACAGACTTGTTTGTGAAGCTCCAGTGATTTGATTGATTTTTGTGCAATCAGTTCTTGGGTACATGTACTCTCTCATGTGACTACCAGGTACCAATATAAGAGGAAGAACTTTATTGCACGACAGTTGTACATGGTACAATGTATGGCAAAGACATAGTTCAGAAATAAAGAAAAGGAAATTAATATCTTAATTACTAAATAACAAGGGCTAATACTGTAGTATTCAATAGGTCTAATAAAGAAGAGGAGATTAATATGATCTTAATTACTAAATAACAAGGGCTAATACAGTATTCAATAGGGCTAATCATGAGTTTCGGCATTTTTCCTAATAACAAAACAGTCTTTTATGTATTTACCTATTTTTGCCTTGTAAGAGTTGTTGCATTTGAATATTATATAAATCTGATATACATATATAGGGGTCCAGGTAGACTGGAACCAGTGGGACTAAATTTTGTTATCCAGCAGACCAACTTGACCAGGAGAATAATGATTCTATAACTGGTAACATCATACTGCCCAGACCTTTTGATTAATAACTTTGAATTTGAGAATTTAATTATCTTAAGGCGGCAACAATATGGTTTCTTCAGGTTTTCAGATTTTTGCACACAAAAAAAAATGAATAAGGTGCGTGAAATACTTGTAGCATTTTTTTCCAAATCAGGAAAAATTAATAAAGCACTCAATTGGAGAACCAAGACATTGAATTGATGTGGCCTAAGGTGTATTGGAAAATGTAGGATTCATTTCAACTTAGGCTTTTTTCAACTTTTACTTTTTGCAATTCAGTCAAGTTGCTGTCATAAAAAAAGCAATAGACATTCAGTCATTCTCTCAACACAGAGGAGGGTCACGTTAGGTCAGCAACCTTTGACCTCCTTTGTTCGTCAGACAGGTAAATGAAGTCACCTGTGAATAAGTTACCCTTTAACTGGGCCAGCTCACCTTTACCTGCTGATGTGTCACGCACCAAATATCACATCATTTACAAACTCCTGTACAAACCTGTTTGCCTGGCCCTTAGTACAAGAAATGTCAGCGTGTTTGAGCTAGTTTGCAGTGTGAGAGAAATATTGACATCGTCACTCTTGTGGTCGGGAACTAAAGAAGCAATATGGCGGAAGAAGGCATGGTGGAAGACCACATCTATTCTGTTGCAAGTATGCTACATGCATTTCAACTACTGCTAGCACATACATTTTTGTTAGTGTTTAATATTGTGTGTTTAAGTTCAGTTCAGTCATCTAATCAGTCTAAATAGTCTAATCAAGGAAGTTTCTAACAGGGTAAAACCTCCTTGCTTGAATAGATGTTTGAAAGAGGTATGGGATTTTATGTTTGTGTCCAAAATTGGGCTATTTTGATCAAGCTAGTGATCAGTGCATTGGATGTTACAAGCTGTACAGTGCTGAATGCTTGTACTTGTAGTAGACATTTTTACAGCTCTTTATTTCGTGATAACTCAACCATTTGAAGTATTACTCAATAACACCTGTCAGAAATGCTACAGCCATAGCTGAGAATACTGTAAATCATGAAATATTTGCAGTGGTTTTATGTTCCTGGCTGGCAGGAACTTATAATCATAATATCTGTCTTTGAATACATTACCTGTTTGTTCCAAACTCAAAACACGTACATTGTACATGTACAGTTGCAACAGCCTGGAGTTCTTTCCCAGTTCTAATTCAAAATTTAGTCCCAAATGTAAAACAATATACAGTATTATTGGCATCAATGTCTAGTGTGCAAAGCAATTTCACAAAGTGCACCGTGGTTCGGAAGGATAATTTATCACACCATGACATGCAGTCCCAATGGTGAGCATATGGAAACTGAAGTCTTCTGTTGTGAATGACAGTAAATGATAAATGTGGAGGTTTGGAGGAAATTTTGAAGCCGGGTTTAGCGGAAGATCATAGATTAATCTGCTGTTATTTCCCATGATGACTTGGAATGACAATATCCTAAATGCATGCTGCATACTAAGTGCAGTTACGAGTCTATGTAAAAAAATGTTTCAAGGAAGAAAATACACAAAATATCTAAACTGTTTAAGTTGCAAAAACTGCAAAACAATTTTAATGGTTCAAGGAGGAAAATATACAAAATACCTCTTCTGCTTAATTGGCAAAAACTGCAAACATAAAACCACAAATATTTTAAGATTTACAGTAATAGACATACATGTAGGCTAGAGGCTAGTTAGTGTATATATAGGCTAGTGTTTACGGACTCTGAGCGTCAAAATATTTCCATAGCAATAAAAATCTATTTTTCAAACATAAAATGTTGCAAAGGATATTGATTTTTGTGTATCTGTTTTAATTTGTGTTCATATTTATTTCCTTGGGAAAGTTTAGATTTTAACAGGCATTGTTTGGGATCAATTTGAAAACGATCATAGTAGGATTTTGCTTTTGAAAACAAGCTAGTGCTTCCAATTCCAGCAGCTAAGTAAAGGGGAACAAGTGTTTCTTGAGAAAGGGGGCCAGTTCTTGAACCAAGACCAAACAAACAGGGAGTTAAATTCCCTAGAAGGCCACTGAACAAGGGATAAACCATTTATCCTCATGGTAACGTCAACAGGTTTCTACAAATTTCACCCATTTCAAGTATATTATTTATTAATTTAGCAGGTTGGTTAGCTTTGACTCAATAATGTGTCATAATCAGGCAACTTTGAGATAATTGAATTGAATTCTAGTGGTTTACTGTATTTTTAAACGCACTGACAAGTTCTTCGTGGACCCTCCCGAAGGCCAGGTGGATTTTGTGAGATGTTTGTTCAGCCTCGGTGTTTGCACAACTGTCTAGGTCTGAGTATGACTCAAGGGCAAACGCCGCCTGTAGTACCAGTACTGTACACCAGGTGGGGTAAGGAAGTTTGTATCTTCAGGTGTGAAGACATGTTAGAAAGCTGAGCATGCATCAAAAACATTGTACTGTAAATTGGTTTAAGTTTGTGGGCCTTAATTTTGCAGATACTTTTTTTAAGTAAAATGTGATTGAAACAACAGTTACTGTAGGATTTATGCAGTGCAATGACTTTGCAGTGATACATGCACTTAGCTCAATGCAAAAGCCGCAAAAGTTACATAAAACCACCATGAATTATTTAATGACTCAACAGTATTTGCTTTGGTGGTTGTTTTTCAGATTTAACTCTAGAAGTGTTTGGTAAATTTGCATATAACGTATGCGGTGGAAGCCCAACCAAATACATGTAATTAGTAGAGCCTGATTTAAGTTCTAACTGTCCTTACATTTGCTAAGTTAAATTGTTTAGTATAGCAACAGCCTACAGGGTCACTGTGTCACGTTGCCACTTGTTATTCACCTTCAGAACAGAAAGGATGATGTCATGCACACGGATGTTAGTCTGCACTTTGAGCCAATGGCCAGTCACATGCTTTAAACACCTGATAGTTAACAATGGGGCACCTGGATTAGTTCAGACGGGGGTGAAAATAGAGGCAGCTTTTTTTCCACGACTCAAGAGAAATCGTTGTTCAACAAGGCTTTAACGTTTTTGAATAAATTGTTTAGCTTTCTAAGAGACAATGTTGTTTGGTTTTCTTAGTTGAAAGGTTTTGCAGTTAGTGAAGTTTTTAGGGATTGGTACCCCCCGTCTAAAAAATGGCACCTCCTGGTATAGATTGAACCCTTTGACATAAGCACACAACACGTCATTGTGTCAGCCGGCACTTGTGAACAAAATCAGCTGTATCCGTGAACATGTCTGCCGAGAATTCTCACTTCAACTCCCAACATCTGCTACTTGTGAACTGATGTTTTCGTGGCATTTTCCGCCCAATGGAAGCCTATGAAGAGGACTCCTTTCACATAGAAACGTTGGAGATATCCGATGCTTCGCTAGACTTTGGTCACGTAGAACTCTCGCTGAAAGACCAGAGTCCAAATAGGACTAATAAGAAGTCTCCGGTTAAAACGCTGCCTAGGCAGGAGAAAAAGTTTTTCACCAGGCGGATTTCCGATCTTCGAGAGAAGGATAGCGGTAAAGTTGCGTCGGGACATTCCACGCCAGAGGATGAATATGCGTCTCCGTTTGACTTTACCACGAAGGCTGTTTATGAAAATTATCTATTCCTAATGCCAGACAATCCACACTCACATGGCGACGATCAACAGTTGTGTGATGATGATGGTCAGAAATTGCAAGGTTACAGTCAGAAATTACCAGGTGAGGTTACAAAGAGAATGTGGTTTTAGGGGGAGGGGGGCAGCTTGTTCTGTATGCAAAAAATTATGGATTACTAGTGTGACCTGAAGAAAGTTTAAGAAAGGAGACTTTTTTATCTCTAAAGTAAGAAGTTCTTTATTTTATTTACAGCTAATCCTATAGAAGTCATGGTTTTTGATGTGTTTGAATTTCCCAAACTAATGCAGTCTAATTTTCAATGACCAGTGGTAGAGCAAGACGTACAACATATGTCTTTCTCAGGTTGCAGGACTAAAATTTGTTAAACCTTTAAAACTTGTGGTTTTATACTACTAGTAGGCATTTTGTGCAATTTTTAAACAGTTTCTTCCGATGCGCTAGCTTGGCTTGTCAATATCCCCCAAAAGTTGGCCCCACAGAATAATAGGTTGGTTTAGTATACTCTAATCCTAGCTTCTTGGTGGTAATGGTACCAATTTACAGGTAAAGATTATGATGTTACCTGCAATTTTAAAGGGAACAAAAGAACCATCAGTTTTACCTAGCAAAGCTCAATTGTTAAACAGAACAATAGCAACGGGACAAAAGATTTTCCAGCTAACTTAAGTTATGTTAAAATCGTATGCCTTCTCAGTTACATGTATATATAAAGGTTAATGTTTAGTAGTGGTAGGAGTGCAGCTTGCAGGTTGAACAATTGGTGATGACGTTATGTAAACTGTGCATTAGCCAGCTGTTGTGGTCCCAAATCAAATACAGCATTGAGCTCTTTGTACTATAAGAAATACTTTGGGCTTGAGTCATTGCTAGGTGCATAGTACATGTATCAGATATGAGAGTAGTTACACCATGTACAAATGTACCATGAAAGGTAACACTGATAAAGCAGTGAGGGTGATGATGAGGATGGTGGTGGTTGGAACAAAGAGTGGATTCTATTGGACAGGTTTAAACTATAATTAGATTAAAGGACCAAAATACATGTATGACAAGGAATGTTACATTTTTTGTACCATAGACTTGTCCAGAATATGATTTGTGGTTAGATGCAGGTACTATAATTCCAGCTTGTTGTTGGAGCTTCATTGTATCAAAGTTACACCACGCCAATAATCCTTTCATTATTTTACAAGAGTTGGGCTGGGTATATGTATATTCGATTTTAGTGTTTAGGCCGTAGCATTAATATTTTCAACAAAGAGGAAACAGTATAATTCACTTACTAAGGGAAAACAATTTGATAATCCAAAAGTGAAACATGTACATATTGTACATGCATGTTGCACAATTTTTGCTTATTAACATCCCAATACATTATCTATTACAAGCTAAATCATTTGCAAGCTAATGCAGGATGTCTTCCCACCCATGTTTTCGTTTATGACAAGGGAAACATGATAGTAACTGAATCCTGTTTGTTGTTTTCCCAGATGAGCACACCTATGACAACAGGGACAGCGCCTACTCGACCCCTGACCCCACACAGGATGGCGACCCCCTCTACCAGGACCCGACAGAACTGCAGGATGAACAGGAGAAGGAGGAGATCAGAGCAGAGCTGCTGAAGGTCAGAGGTCATGTCTTCATCAAGGGCACTTCTCTAGTTTGATTAACATTTTAAACTTCTCTGTGCTGTTGTCTCATCCATGTACCATCTTTGTAACGCTTGTAACTTGCAACTTCAGGAAACATGTTTGCTATATATATACTTTAGCAACCTAATTTATTTTTTGGCAAAATGTATATGTCTCTTTACTTCTGGGATAGATGTAAATGTATATACATGTAGCTTGTCCTGAGCAGGGAGGATCAGAAGTGAGTGGGCAGAGATTGGGTTTCAGTTGATTGGCAGGGTTGTGACCCGGCATGCCCTGGGTAGTAGGATGTGGTATGAGGTCGCCACAAATGTGTAGTGTGCAATCATGGTATGAAACATAACCCATACTAATACCAAAGTAAGTTACATCAGACAATCTAGGTCTAAAGGTTTGAAATATCTGATTTCTTGTTGAAATGTTGTTTGCCTTGTACTATGATATGAAGCTGTAACTCTATTAGTTAAAACTAAACGAAACTTTTGATTAATGTGTGTCATTTAATATCTCTTTGGAATTTCCTCCCCTCAGACTGAGGAAGAGATTAAGACGTTGAAGCAGGTGCTCGCCTCTAAGGAGAAGGCCGCTGCCGACCTGAAGCGACGTCTTGGCATCACACCTCTCAAGGAGTTCAAGGACGAGGCCTCCAAGACTTGGAAGAACGTGCAGTCCACCCAGGCGTAAGTAGCCACAATCACGACTTCACTATAGGGAGTAGTTAGTGTTAGGTAGAACGATTTTCCTACAGAGAAGTTTCCAAAAATTTTACTTCTGGAAATGTGTTATGCAGATACAGAGCCTGCAGAGTATCAGAATATATTTTGTATATTTGAGATACAGAATTTGCCATATTTAATGTACATGTAGCAATTTTTCCATCCCTTTGATTTTGAAGAATTTTGATTTGTGATCCTACATTGTGTTTTCTAACATTTCCATCATCCCCTTACAATTTCAAGTGATTTATTTATTTATTTATTTACATGTAGTGAACAAAATAGGAGAATCCGTATTATACACTGTCAGGTATAAGCTATGTTAAGAATAATTTTACAAGTTGGATACAAGAATGTGTAGCTTAACCCTGGAAAAGGTAGGTTTAATTTCATAAGTCTGTAAAACTGTTTTAGTAACTTACCGATTTTAGCAGATTGCTAAGATTGCCTTTATGTACAATGTAGTACGATAATAAGTACCTCAAACTGGGTTTTCTCTCTAAACCAGTACTCAGAGTATACACCATGTTGGCATCTTTCCATCTCGGGAGATGATAGATGATAGATGATAGACCAGTATACAAGAATATTGAAAAATACTTAAATGAAGTTATGTGAAATTGTGTATATGTTGAATATAAGTACATTTGTATGCACAATCATATTTATGCTTTTGCATGCCTTCCTCACTCATCTGTCCATAATGTATGTAAATTTTGTCTTGCATGTCAGTCTCTCTCTGTCACACTTCACTGCAGAGTTATGTGCAAGTTAGGCCACACCAATCGATTATCTTGGTTCTCGGACAATTTAAAAGTATCTCAAGCAAGAGGATGAAAACAAGATTAGTCGAAAAATTTTCACACAACTTTCTGTGTATAGGGCTGTGCCCATCTCTGTTTCTGTACCCTTGGGCCACACAGTTGTACAATCACTACACCAGAGGGCTAGTCCACTGGTAGTGGTTTGTGTTCAATTCACTATATTCAGGCCCTGAAACTGTGTGTACCAAGGTATATAATTTATACAGATTTTCATGCAGACTTTTAAATTTTGATCTTCTAGTTAACAAGCATTTTTTTTTTAAATCCGAGAACCAACAAATTAAGGTGGTGTGGCCTAAAGCTAGCCTGCATAGACTCCTTACATGTCCAGCTGCATGTATAATGCATGAGACATCACACCACAACAGGGGACAAGGATGCTTCATTTGGTTTTTCATTTTAACATTTTTAATCATATTTTCACCACCACCCCGTCTGCCCCCCTCCCCATATCCGTTCCTTTGTATAGTTATCAGAAAACCAATGAGAAATTCTCGGAGTGGAAAGAAAAAATGGAGGCGTCCGAAACGTGAGTGCACAGAGCTCTTGCCTTAAGTGCTAAGAACTCAAGGAAATATTCTATTTTTCAAAATGGATAGCCTTGTAGCATTAGATGAGAGCACTATCACTAGAAGATGATGTCAAAAAAAGGCAAGTTAGAGGAAACATTTGTTAACTGTCTTCATCAGTGTTCCATTTCAAAGGCATTTTTTTCTCTTACGTCAAAGAAATGAACTTAAAACTGTTTTTGAAAAGTCACTTTATAATGAGATATATTTCATGTTTTACCCCAGATTTTTACCACTGCACATTTTTCCATACATGTACATTCATCCTTTTTATAAAGAAAATTCATACATTTTATATTAATCAATATCTTAAGGGTACAAAGCCCCTGTTTCTGTTTAAAGTTTTTTGGTATGCAGGGTATGCATGGAGACTATATTGTACATGATGACTGTTTTCTAAAAACCTGTTTTCAAGTCCTGGCTGGTATTGTTAGTCAGACTTTTTTGGGAATGTTTGGAACCATGTGACAATGGTGGTGTAGACATTTTGTGTGACAGACCGGGTGAATGTGTGTCCCATGCCTGACCCACCAACAATTCTTCTGCACTGTAACAGTTACTGTCTTCTTAGAAATATATCTCTACCTATAACACTGGAACCCACAATTATACTACAGAAACTAATTGGTGTGTCCCATACCTGTCCCACCAACAATTTTTCTGCACTGTAACAGTTACTGTCTTCTCAGAAATATATCTCTACCTATAACACTGGAACCCACAATTATATGACTACAGAAACTAACTGGTCCAATCCCTCTCCAAGCTCACTCCCCCCCCCCCCCCATTTACTTTGATCAAATTTTTCATATGTTTTCTTTTACTTCAACCCAAAACAATCTTGTTATGTTTTTTGTCTGGTAAGCACACCCATCAATTCAAACTGCAAATGGTAGGTTCATAAACTTTTGGCCGAAGATCATGGAAAGTCTTAAACTTTATCCATAGAAAAAAAAAATCTTTCAAACATTTTGTAGTTAGCTCTGCATGGCATGCCCTGTCTGACCCCTGCCCTTTCACCTCTCTTACTAACCTTTAACCTCAATGACCCTGGCCTCTCAGCCAGACTCGCCTGTTTCTTTCAGATCAGATTACAAGGTCACGATTTGGGATCCTCCTTGTTCCTTTCTTGTCTTTTACATGTCTGAACGTTTTTCCTCCAACCTTCAGCTATCAGAAAAACAAAGAAAAGCTATCGGAATGGAATGAGAAGGTGAAAACCTCGGAAACGTGAGTGACGGACGTCCCTGTCAAAGTCTTTTTCCCAAAACCTGGTTTTTAAGTTTCATCACTTACCGTTTCATCCCGTGCGTATCCAGAAGTTTGTGAAATTCCCTCAAAAGTGGTAAGGGTCACCGTCCAACTGCCACAAAAACATAAACCAGTGAGTGAGGGAAACTTGGAAACTCCTGGAATCATGCATGCTTTTATTTCTTTTCTTCGCATTCTCCTGTATATTATACTTTATGTCATGCATGCCACTAAAGCTGGAAGCAACGCCTTTCTTGCAAATAATGTTACAGTAACAGCCCAACCAGGTAGTTTGCAGGCTGTTTTTTTTTCCATCTCGAGTGTGGCTCTCGGGACTCTCATAAGACATGTGCTTGGCCATTTGTATTGCCTGCTCAAGCCCTGAAATAGGCTAGCAGCCGGTGGACGCCTAAGGACCTGCACGAAATTGCAAACAAAAAGAAAAGCAGCTTGTAGACTACCCGATAAGGCACCGGTTTGGAGACATGACTATAGCATATGCATTGATGAGTGTTGGACTTGCCTAGAGAAACTGTTGGTGGGAAGGTAGGGTGGGCTGTGGTGTCTGTGTGAGTGTTGTAGTGATGCACGTGTACAATAGTGTAGATCCAGTGAAAAGGGCCAGAAATCTCAACTTTCTCATGTTTCTCTGTTTGCGGTAAACTAAGTATATATGTCAGGGTAGAAACTCCGAGCTGGTAGAATCGACGATTCTACTGGTAGAGATCCTGATTGGAGTCTGTAACTTTTAAGATAGAAAGAACTTTTCAACTTTGCTTCACGTCACCTTAGATCAACGGATTGACTGAAACTTAGGATTTGTAAATGAGAAACCACCCTAACATGTTAACACTCATCCTGATCGGAGTCTCTGTCGACAAAGACTCCGATTGGGATCTCTACCAGTAGAATCGCCGGTTCTACCAGATTTGAGTCTCTACCCTGACATATACATTTGTACTAAAATATGCCATGATTGACTTTCAAACTGTTACTTCATGTAGAATCTGATCTATATTGCTGTCAAATAGTATGTACCAATTTACAAAGGTACATAAAATGTTGTAGAGGTTTTAAAGTCCTTTTCAGTTTCAGCTGACCAGTATATAATGATCTTCTCTGCTGTTCCAGGTACAAGAAGACCTCTGAGACCCTGTCTGTTGCCGGCCAGAAGACGGCCCAGGCCTCTGCAGCCGCCTGGCAGTCCATGTCACGCAAGCTCGGAGAGATGAAGTAAACACTCTTAGGATTTATTGTTTTTTTTTTAGCCTTTGTGCATTCATGAAATTCTCAAATTGGCCTGCTAGGCACTTTTCATACCTTACTCAATGTACCTTTTGGCACCAAATTTGTATTGCTTTTTCAGCATTAGCTTTCAACCAGTCTGAAGGTTGAATACATAGATGTACATACAAACATATCCGGGCTTTGATTATTCTGCTGTCGGCTTCCCTGTCTCAGGGGTGGGCAGCAGTCGGCTAGACTGGACTCCATGTCTCGATGCGACCCTCTCCTGTGGGTCAATGTTGGACAGTCCGCACAATAAAGTTAGTTAACAACTTTCATTCCATAAATGTATGTATGGCTGACCAAAAAGTGCATAGTACATACAAACTAATTATATCAGTAATTATCAACTGCCTGATGCTTAAATGTTACTTTTACTTTTCAAGGAACTCTCAGTCATTCAAGTCATTTGAAGAGAAGGTGGGGAGCACTGTCTCAAACCTGAAGGTATGCACAATTATTGTCACCCCAAGAACAAGTTAGTATACTATTAGACAATTCCTCGTACAGGCAACAGTTCATGACATGTATCATTGTACCCATACATGTACATTTGCGATGTAAAAAAAAAACAGCATTTTATTTCCTATTCAAAATACTTTGTATATTAATTCATATTGATAAAAACTGTTTATACCCAGTTCTATTTAATGTTTGTGTGGTAAAAACATCTTGTTGCCCATGGTGCCCACTTTCATTACATACTGATTCATTCTGTCTTCAAGTTTTGCTGCTTTTTGAGTAGGGGGCATGTTTGTTTAATTTTGTTTCCAACTTGTTCACGTACTCAGTATCCTGAAATCTTTGTCCTAAGTCCAAAGTGTCCACAGGTTGTCATAGTTTTGTTTGGCTCAAAATTTTTGCATTTATAATAATTATAAATTATTCTAGTTTGCTTTGCAATGCACATAATGTTATGCTTATGAAAAAAGATGAACTTTTGCTTTTTACCTCAATGCAATTTGCATAACTTTTGACTTCTGGTGGTTTTTGGACTTTTTTTGGTGCCGTTTTATAATTACTGTCTCGTGCTGAGTTTCTTCTTTTTTCTTTTTTTCCTTATTTCTTCCCACCATGATTGGTGTTGGCCCGTGTTGCAGTCCACAACTATGGGTTACATGTATGGGCATAATTTCACTTACGTGTAGGTAGCAGTTACTTCTCATTCTGCATGTGATTCTTCAAGTTCTTTTACCGCACTGGTCATTCCAATGGGGCGGGAAATGTTTAAGGGATCATCAGACAAGGAAGGATTGAGGGGAAGTGCAAAACTGTTGAAACTGTTTTTGAAGTTAATATAGTTTAGGCTTGTTTTCTTACTTTGAGCGGGGCCTCAGGGGAGGAGACATTCGTCATTTTTTTTAATTTTCTGCTGTTGCAACCTATTTCAGTATGTAATTTTCGTTGTTATTCTTCCTTTCAAATTCCTTCTTTGTTCATCCTTAAAGTTTCTTTTAAACCGACAATTTTTGTTTCCACTTCATCTTCCATGTCTACCTCTCTACATGTAGATCTAACTGCCTTTATTTAACATTTGGGATCAATTAGAAAACTGCAGTTATAATAATGTACACTGTCAGAGAATCCATTAACAAAATTTTTATTCTTTTATGATTTTTTAAGTTTGATGTCTTAGGGATTTAAAGTCAGATGTTACAGTTACATTGATGCAATGTTTTGCTCCAACACTTTTCCACGTTTTCCCACCATCCTTCCTTCCCTGTCCCAGAAGTGAAATTCCTGAAGTTGATGTTGAACATGTTGCTATTTTCACAACTAAACAGTGATATCTAGAGGTTACTTGTGTATGTCCAGGTGTATGTTTGATTGCTAGTTTTAGGATATATTCATGTTTGACATTTCTATGAAGTTTGCCATGCTTTGCATTCCATGTACAACTGTGCTGCATGAGTGTGTCTTTGTGTACGAGTGTGTTTTAAAACCCCTCAGAGAAAACTATGTTCACCCAATCTCTGCTTCAGACAAAAATCTTCCACAAAGAAACACTTTGTGTATTGCTGCACCAGATGTTACCAAGTCTCATCCAAACAAACAAAGATTCAATTTGTATCAAGAGTAAATTTTAAAATAAAATTCACTTAGAATTCATGCCTTACTGTAAAAATACATGAATGTAGCTTGATAAAAAAGAAGAATTTTAAATGTAATTCCCTTGTTTTTGCAATTTTTTTCCAGACCAATGCCATCGGGGTAGGTTTAAGATTTTTTATTTGCATCTTACTTCAGTCTGAGTTTTGGCATGGCCTGAAGTCACTATTTTTTTGTTGTTCTAAACTCTTTTTTTGTAAATGTCTTATGAATGACTTAGGTGTAACCAACTCCTTGCTTACATTACTAAGTGACAAAATGGTTTGCGCTCAAGTAGTTGAGTCCCAAAGGCATGAAAGAGAGTGAAAAGACATTACACACACAATCATGTGATAAGGCAGATGTGTGATCTCTAACTTATAACAATCAGGACATGTCCTGATCTGACTTGATTGACATTCTTCAAAATTGGTAACAAAGCTTGGCTGGAAGTTCAACACCATTGGAACTGTCTGGATGCAGCTTGTTTAACCTCTCAGACTTTGTTTAATGGATGATATTCTCGGAAAAGTTGAAAAATTTGCCTTTTCACTCATTTTCCTAATTTTATTTCGATTATGGCATGATTTCAATTTTTCTTGTCCAGCTGTCAAAAAAGCCTACATCAGTTTTCCATTTTTTTGGTTGCAATATAATAGGACATTTTAGCTGCTAATTTTTTTCAAAGATGCTCAGCTTTTAAAGATTCCTAACTTGATACTGTAAAATGCACTGTGGTTATATTCGGCTGGAGGGAGGGTTTTGTGTTGTCTGAAGTTCGTGCTTAAAACAATTCTGTGGAAATACAAAATGCAAGTGTTATGATTTCGCACTAAGAGGTCCCCACAAAAATAAGATCACCGCAAAAGTTTCTGCATTCACGATATGTAAAGATGCCATCCATAAAATGAAGTCTGTGACTTGTACTGTTGTGTATATTTGGTGGAGGGCTGACATTATATAACTGTCCTGCATGTGGCTGATACTGAGCATGTGGCTGATACTGAGTGTGTGTTGTGTTGTGGCTGATACTGAGCGTGTGTTGTGTTGTGGCTGATACTGAGCGTGTGTTGTGTTGTGGCTGATACTGAGCGTGTGTTGTGTTGTTGCTGATACTGAGCGTGTGTTGTGTTACTGCTGTCCTGACGTGCCCAGGCCGTCATGATGAATGTTCTGCCTGAAGGTTTCCCTTTCTTTTTTGCCATCACTGACTCGCAGAAGGGACGTAGCCTAACCTGGGTGAGGTATTAGCGTTGTATGTACCACTACTTAACATCACTCCGTGCATGGGTGTGTGTTCACGTGTCTTTCTTTCTTGATGTACATGTACAAATGTATGCAATGCCATATGTTTGTAGCATCTTCCAGTTGAATTGACCTTGACCAACAAGATTTTTAAAAAATGTGCTGGAACTTTGCAGAAAATTGTACCATTCTTCGCACACCTTTTGGGGTATAGTTCGGTGTCCATCTCCATTTCTGTAGCCCTTTGGTCACACAGTTGTGCAAGCACTACAGCAGGAGGCTAGTCCACTGTTAATGGTGTGTGTTCAACTATGGTACCATACTCATTCTCATAAGTGCTGAGCACAGAAAGTGTACCGTTCTTAATGTCTCTGGTAATTTAGCAGAAAAGTGCGCTAATATTTTGTTGTAAGAATTCGAAAACTAACTTTGTTTTGTAATTTTGTAAAGCTATTTCTCTCTGATGTTCTCACACTTAACACAAAGGCATTTGTTTTTCAAATGCAGTTTGAGTCAAGGTCATATAGAACAACTGGAACGTGGCTCTTCAACATGGTCCAGTCTACACAAATTTGTTAACAGTTTATGGAGTGGACCATGTTGAGAGTTGATTGTTTTGTTTTTGTTTGGTGAATAAGGAACCACAGGTACTCTAACTTGGTGTTTGCTAGGGTTTAGTGGTAATTTTCTAAAGAAGGTTTTGCTGATGTTAATCAGTATCATTCACATTTGGCACACAGTTTGTAACCTACATGTATGTGGCTTGTTAAGTTTTTACTGTCTGAGAGTAAAAATACTGCACAGAAAATGGAAAACATTACGTTTTGCTTTCAATGAAGATATTTAGGAATTTCTGAACACCATGTCTTTGACCTAGCTTTGGTTCCTTACAGTGTTACAGTGATCTTTGTCCGGTGTCACTTCTTTCTGCATGAAACTGCTTTAGACCGAAGTATGCAAATTCCAGCATGCCATGTGTTTTACTTTTATGTTGAACTGTCAGTTTTTGTATGTAGTTTGTGCTTAGAATAGTGATGATTGACAAGAAGTACAGACAATCCCAGTTAGAATTTTTGTCAACAGTATGTGTTCCACGATAGACTAGATCCACGACGACAAACATGAAACATGAATGTCCTTTGATACGAAATGTATCTTTAAGGTACCTACATGTATATCCTGTAGGCTTTCTGAAACTAACAATTTCTTGCAAGTTCAGACATTCAATCTTTCATAATGTCAACAAGCATGCAGGGAAAAGGCCAGGCTTATTATACCGTAGACAAAAATTATAAAAAAAGATCATGGTCTTCTTGAACAATAAAGTTAATGTTTTAAAAAGCATGAATGATACCATTACTCCTGAGTTTTGCTTCTCCAGACACTGTAGTTCCTTTGCTCTCAACTCTTCTGTATTCTCACAGTCGAAAGTGACGTCACCACGCGAGCCGAAACCGACCTTCGAGGACGTCCTCAACAGTACGGCAAACGCGGACAAGGAGGACGAATCCCAGAATGCACCTCCTCTTCCCGAAGAGAAGGTGCCACTCTAGAACAGCAGAACCCAGATCATCTCATATTCCATTCTCCATTTAATTAAGCACCCGTCATAGGGTCACTTTGGGTTTGCAACTCCAAGAAATGTATGTAAATTCAGTATATATATTATGTATATGTATATCTTAAGGAAAAACGAGAAAAAAAATACGGACCTGACCGAGCTTTACGTTTAAGAAACATGGGGTAAAAGAAGTGAGAAAGAATGACAAAATTGTTAGTTATGACAAGTAGAGTATTTTGGGGTAAGAACTATGATAGAGAGGTGTTTTTCCTGGGGACCTTACTGCAATTATAATACTTTGAAATCAGCTATGAAATAGGTACATGTAGTATCTTGTCAGAAGTGCACTATGTGGCAAGAGCACTAAAAACTGTGTGTTTTATGATCTTTTGCTTTATGGCATTGAATGCCATGTGTAGTAAAAGAAAAGAAAGCTAAGCACAATATTTGTCTGTTGTACGCTGGAGAAAATAATGAAAACTGTTCCTAAAAATCATTGAGGGATACTAATTGGTTGCGGCATTTTCTGAGGTTTTTTGTGGGTATTTCTGTGGGAAGGGGGATGGGTTGGAAAAAAAATTTGTGTCAAGTTTATTCAATTTTCAAGAAATAGAGGCTCGTAGTGTTTCCAAACTATCTTGAACACCACAGTCTAGCAATGTTACAATAAGTGCTGCAATTGTCGTCAGTCTAAGTGAGTTAAGGTGTGACACCAAGCTTTAAAACTGAAGCAGATGTACTAGTACCATTCCTTCAGCCATGTTACAGTGAAGACGTTACTGTGTGTTGTATGTTGCATCTGTATTGCTCAAATTTAGGGACAGGTTACTATCATGGTATTGTAGCAGGTTATAAATCTATAGCACAATGCAAGCTTACAATTACATTGGAAGATACAATGCAGCATGGAGTTTGTCTTTGTTTTTTGACGTGTTGTCTACTTTTCAGCTCTGCATCATGCTTGCAAAATTGGTGAAAATGTTACATACATGCAGTCCCTTGACTCAAGTAGTTGACTAACACACTAAGATAAAGGCAAAGGTAAAACAGAACAGGTTTGGTCGCACAAAACCATAAATACAATCATCATTTCAATTGCTGACAGTTTTGGGCATTCTTACTCATGGTTAACCTTATACTAGTAGTTTACACCTAAAAACTTGGATCAAAGGACTTCAACTGCACTTCCTAAAACACCTTGTGGCATTGTTGGGTACTACAACCACAGAAAATATTAAGCACATTTGAGTTCAACATACAGGTTGGGCATGTGATCAGTGGTACATATACATGTACAATGAAAGTGTTAGGAATTGACCCAACCTTGAGTAAGCGATGCGTTTCCATATGTACATGTACGAGATATTTGCGACAATAAATAGTGAACATGCTACAACTTTTGTATCTTTTACTTTGCTGTTGATGATATAAGCAGGTATTCTTTATCAAAGAGTAAAAGCATTACAAGTTTCAGCACTTATTTCTTTGTTTGCTCCATTGCCATTTGCCATACATGTAGATATAGCAGGAGAACCTAAGGTAAGGTAAGGTACAGCAGGGCCAGGGATAGTACTAGAAAAGGATCGGGCACAATTCCAGCAGTTTCCTGCCCATTGGATAAAATATAGCATCTCAGTTTCATGATGTAAAATTGCAAAAAAAATATTACGATTCGTTTTGAATAGTTATAAGTTTGCCAAGAAACCAGTAGTGATGCCTAACCTTGGTTAGCTGGTTCAGTAGTGGTAACGGAGATTCCTGGAGGTCCAGGTGGCCCAACAGAGACAGGGCCAGCTGGCCCCACCGGGCCCGTGGCCCCCTTTTTGTCCTGGGGGCCCGACAGAGCCAGCCGGCTCCATGGCTAGCCTCCTGTGCAGACTCCGTGAGCGGGTGGCCGTTTGGTAATGCGTTTTGAAGTTCTTTTGCCGGCCAGAGAAGGTTTCAGACCCGAGAGAAGGTTCGCCCCGAGAGAAGGTTCATTCGGCGGGAATGAACCTTCTCTCGGGTCTGAAACCTTGTCTGGCCGGCAAAAGAACTTCAAAACGCATTACCAAACGGCCACCCGCTCACGGAGTCTGCACAGGAGGCTACTCCATGGCCCCCTTTTCTCCGGGAGGGCCAGCTGGAATGTGGGGTGGATGACAAATAGCCCTGAGTTAAATTTACGACATTGTTCACATACAAATGTAAATGTGTTTTATTTACCCCCAGTAGTCAGTTGTATTTCCTGGGCATATTTGCCTGCAGTAGAAAGGCCATAAACAGCTCCAGCTCAGAGATCTAGATCTAGCCGACATTACAATGGTGTGGGTCCTTTCTTGTTCATCCAAGAGCCGTCACATTGTCAAAAGATGTGATCACCAAAAGAATAACTGTCAACGAAGCTTGTCCTCCGACTGGCCACAATTTCATTATCGCTTCGTGTTGTTTTCGCGTACATGTAAATGGTATTTCTTTTCATGCGGGGATTCAAACTGAGTATAAAATGAACGAAGTTATTATATATCTACCTAATTTGTCTCGACTGTTCAAAGCACGACGATTGTAACCAATCATGTTTCTAAATTAAGCTTTAATCTTTTCCATTTCGTTGATGATTTTGGTATCAAAGGTACAATTTGCTTTCGGGTCTCCAGTCAGGCTTAAATCCTCGAGAGGCTTGTCTGGTGTAGGACGTGTTTTTTTACTGTCCAGAAACCTGACAAGTGGCATCATGTCGGGAGAGCAGCAGCAGCCCCAGACTTCTGATACAGGAGGTAGCGTGTTTTTTATACTTCACTCTCTCCCATTCTTCTGTAGACTAAAAATGTCGCCAAGCAGCATGGATTGAGAGAAAGCTCAGGATTCGTAAAGCAATTTGGGTACGGTAATGAGATCTGCCATCCGCTATTACATTCATCTTTAAGTTACAGTACTAGTTTCATATCAATAAAAAAGGGGGTGGCGTTCACTGTACAAAAAGTTGAATTTCTCAATGACAGTTAATGCCAGTAAAGTCGGGTAATGTTTACCTTGTAAATAGTACCGGGCTTTACAGCAGTAGTAAATAAAACCAATAATTTCATTTACTACCATTCTAAAGTCTGGTACTGTTTACAAGGTCAACATTACCCGACTTTACTGGCATTTATTACCAAAGGTAAATCAGTCTTCCCGTGCAGTGGTTGTCAATAAGTCTTGAATGCTTATATTTGCAGCTTCTTTTTCAGTTGATTCTGATTTTTAAAGAAGTTTAAGTATTATTCTACTGGTGATAGATATTGATAATGCTGCAATTTTACTCCAGGCGCCACACCCACGCCCCAGGCCCAGACTGATTGCGAACCACGTGTTCACACCGCTGCGCATTTCCCCAACCCAATGTACGGCACCGGAGCAGGTATGGCGTTTTCTAGAGTTGCAGGAACTCGTTTGATCTCTTGCTTTCTCATCATCATTCCTCACTCATTGAATAAAAAAATTCTTCAGGCACTATTTGTGTAATGGTAGATGCTGGTAACAATATCGTAGAGGCGATTTTACTATAGCTATAATTCTGTTTTGACCATTTTCAAACAAAACTGTACATTTTGGGCTCCGGAGCCCTGGCATTGGACCCAAATGACCTGAAATTTGGGGTCGCCTTGCACACATGCCCACAGAGCGTCCCACACACTTTTGGCATACATCACTCAAAAGTGTGGAAAATAGGTCTTTGGCTGTTTTAAGACAAAAATGTACCTTTTTGGCTCCTGTGTCCTAATATCGCTGAATTTTTGTATGGGTGGTTTAGAGATTTGCCCACAAAACGTTACTCACATTTTTGGCATTCAACACTTAGAAATTGTGTAAAAGTGGACTTTTTGCTATTTTCAGGCAAATTTGTCCTAATATAATAACCAAATGACCTCAAATTTCGCTCAGTGGTGCCTTGGACATATGCCCCTAGAGTGGGGTTATATTGTTGTAATTAGTAACGGTTATTCTGCCATAATTTTGGGACGGTCCTTTTCTGCAAAAGGTTGATATGGTGCAGTCCATTTGGAGTTACGAGGGAGATGGTTGATATGGAGCAGTCCATTTTGAGTGAGGAGGGAGATGGAATGAAATTTGCTTCTTTTTTTTTGCTCCCGAGCAAATGTCAGCCTTTCCAGTTGCAGCCTCTTCTGCAGCTGATTCTGATGTTTAAAGAGGTTTAAAGATTATTCCACTGGTAAATAATATGGATATCAATAATGTTGCAATTTTACTCCAGACGCCACACCCATGCCTAAGGCCCAGACTAATTGCGAACCCCGTGATGACGTCGCTGCGCTTTCTCCCAACCCATTGTACGCCCCCGGGGCAGGTATGGCGTTTTCTGGAATTGCAGAAACTCATTTGATCTCTTGCTTTCTCATAATCATTCCTCGCTCATTGAATAAGAAAATTAGCACTATTGCTGGTGTGTGGTTGATGCTGGAAACAACCTTTTTTTCTTAGAGGCATTAATGTTTTTTCGCCATTTTCAGAACAAATGTACACTCTGGGGTCCTGGCATTAATTCCAAATGACCTGAAATGTGGCCTGGGGTCACCTTGGACACATCCCCACAGAACGTCGCACACATATTAGGTTGTTTGCAGACAAAAATGTGCATTTTTAGCTCCTGTGGCCTGATATCACAACCAAATGACCTGAAATTTGGCACATGCCCACAAAACGTCTTCAAACATGTAGCATACACTGCTTTTAAATTGTGTAAAATTTGACTTTTTTATTTTGCCATTTTCAGACAATAAAATGTACATTTTGCGGCTCCCGTGCCCTAATATTACAACCTAATAAATAATAGCTGCAACTCGTTTCGCAGCTGCTTCTGATGTTTAAAGAGGTTTTAGGATTACTCTACTTGTGAATAAGATAGATATTGATAATGCTGCAATTTTGTTCAGACTACACACACCTGCAGCAGGCTCAGACTGACCCACCCATGCAGCAGGCCCAGACTGACCCACCCATGCAGCAGGGCCAGACTGACCCACCTATGCAGCAGGCCAAGACTGACCCACCCATGCAGCAGGACAAGACCGACCCACCCATGCAGCAGGACAAGACCGACGCACCCATGCAGGGGGCCCAGACTGACCCACCCATGCAGCAGGACCAGACTGACCCACCCATGCAGCAGACCCAGACTGACCCACCCAAGCAGCAGGACCAGACTGACCCACCCATGCAGCAGGGCCAGACTGACCCACCCAAGAAGCAGGACCAGACTGACCCACCCATGCAGCAGGCCCAGACTGACCCACCCATGCAGCAGGACCAGACTGACCCACCCATGCAGCAGACCCAGACTGACCCACCCATGCAGCAGGGCCAGACTGACCCACCCAAGAAGCAGGACCAGACTGACCCACCCATGCAGCAGGCCCAGACTGACCCACCCATGAAGCAGGACCCGACTGACCCACCCATGCAACAGGGCCAGGCTGACCCACCCATGAAGCAGGACCCATTGTACACCTACATACCAGGTATGGCGTTTTCAAGAATTGCGGAAACTCATCCATTGCTTTCTCATGATCATTTCTGGCTCATGAAATTTCACTTTAGCTCTCTCTCTCTCTATATATATATATATATATAGAGAGAGAGAGAGATAGAAAGATATAGATATAGATATAGATATATATATAGATATATTATATAGATATGTTTTTTGGCCCTGAATGCTGGAATTTTACTCCAGACGACACACCCATGCAGAAGGACCAGACTTATTGCGAACCACGTGCTCACGTCACTGCACATTTTCCCAAGCCGTTGTACGATTTTATACATACATATACACATATATATATATATGTATATATATATATATATATAGAGAGAGAGAGAGAGATACATACATAGATATACGATTTTTAGTCAGCTTTGACTAATTTATATACATTATGTTCCATCATCTTCTAAGGGATACTTGCACTTTCTGATTGATTATGCTAATGCCTCCTTATTGCAGAATTGACATGTACATGAGTTTAGTCTTACTATATAATGAATCCACATGATAGAAGAAACAAAAGTTGTCGACATTATCTTAGTAAGTCTAGTCCATCTTGTGTTGAATCAGATGAAGCATGTGCTATGGAACCAACCATCGAGACAGAATCTCGCAGTGATGTCATGAAGAACTTCCTGCAAACCGTCGGCGTTTTGCTCGGCCTGTTGATCGTCATATTGTTGCCGTATTACGCAGGTAAGTCCTTCTCTCCTTCGTACATAAGATGATGTCTTGTATAATGCTAGATAAAACTGTTTCTAATTGGGAGTATTATTGCATACCTTGTCTAGCCTGGATGCCATCTTATTTGTATACCGTGGCATGGCTCCCATACTCGCACCTAAAGTATTTTCGGGGAGAGAGTATTGGAACCACGGTATACAAATAGGATGGCAACCGAGATATAATCCACCTCAATTGCTTTTTTTTGGCTCCAGTTAAAACTACCAGTCTTTTGGAAGAGGTTGCCCAATTGAACAAGCGGACTGACCTGCGATTTGCCGAGCTGGAACGTAAGTACACGCTTTGCCACTTCCACTGAAGCAAATCACCCTTTCTTCCTCCATACACCACCTCTTAGGAGGAAGTTCCACACTGATAGCTTCTTTCCTAGAACAACATCACTATGGAACAAGCTACCACGTGATTGTTTCCCATATGGGTATTACCTTAAACTTTTGAAGTCTAAGGTCAACAAATATCTGTCCTCACTGCCTGTACAGTAACCCAAAACATTTGAGTGGCTCACATGAGCCTTGTTTCGTGGTGAACACACAGAGTAAATTAAAAAAAACTAATATCTGTGAGGCAAAAATGCTGTGTCCCTGATGGAAAACGGTTGCTTGTTTTGTATCGTAGGCTGGTTCTGGCTATTTATGGACGGTACTAAAAAAGAGACGCTTTGCGTATCTTGTTTTGGGGCTTGACATGATGACAAAAATATGCTAAGAAATGGTAGTAGATGTTAATATCAAGCAGATTTCCTCATCCAGAAACTTTTTTTTTTACCGCCCTGAAATTGCATTGGATTCCTTTAATATATTTATGATTGGATAACTGTGACGTTAGGACAGTACCAATCCATGGATTGCAACTAAGTCCTACTTTCTTTTCTGTCAGGCCTGAGGTCCTTTTGGCGTTCATTACACCCGGGGGATATGGGAGCCACGGGCCCGGAGGGGCCAACTGGTCCTGGCCCAGTTGGGCCACCTGGACCTCCAGGGCCCCCGGGAAACTGCTTCTGCCCTGCTGGACCGCCTAAGTATGGTTAGGCAGCATCACTGCTAGTTTCTAACCATTTAAAACAAAGCATACAATGCCTTTTTGTTTGTTTCCTTACTTGATTGCAATTTAAAATCCTGAAAAGGAGATATTAAGTAGTATTTTAATGAATTATTTGTGCTGGGAACCTAGAATTGGTGTATGATGTAAAACATTTTTCTGTCCTGTTGGACCGCCTAGGTATGGTTAGGCATCACTGCTAGTTTCTGGCTAAACTTCTAACCATCTGAAACGAAGCATACAATACTTTAGTTTGGTCTGTTTCCTTACTTGATTGTACTTTGACATCCTGAAAACTGTAAACTATATATTTTAATGAATTATTTGTGCTGGGAAGGCCTAGATTCTTTACTTGTACCTGAATATATTAATGTAAAACATTTAGTGCTCTGTTCTGAAGGTAATAAAAAGTGACTTGGAATGTGCTTCACGGTATAAGAAGGAACCAGCAAAGCGTTGGAAGCCTCCTTGAATTGTTTCATCAGGTTGGTAAGTCGCTGAATAAAGAAACTCTTGTGCAATGTGCAATGTGAACCAGTCAGAATTGCCCTGAGGAAGGTAACAGATGGTCACCGAAACGTCGGCTGAATAAAACACTTGGTTGTGTAGAAAGAGTCTCTTTATTCAGGGTTGAAATCCTGTAGCAAAATGGCAGCACAGAAAGACATGATTGTCTCATACCGTAGTCAATGTGATGTAACGTGCAAATAGGAATTTGGAAAAGAGAATGAAATAAACTTAACATTTAATGCTATAACTCTATGATGAAACCATTTTTCTTTAATCAAGAACAAAATACACCATAGAAAAGATGTAGCATGTTGACTATTTTCGGAAATATCTCGTACATAGGGAAACCAGTAGATTGCTCAACAATGGCACACAGCTCTAAGTTGGCAAAGATGTATGGGTAAAGGTTTAACTAAAGGTAACATTTTGCTGCACATGATACTTGTACGTATGGTGGTGTATTAGGAGCTTGATTTTAGTTCTTATCATTAAGTTTTTCGAGGGCTACGAATGTATACGTAAGACGCCCGTTTTCTGTAAGCCATCTTGGATTCCCATAATGTGTATGGAAAGCTATTTAGCTCACATAATTCTTTGGAAAAGCTGTTTTGTTCCCGTAATTCGTAGGGAAGGTTATTTTATTCCCGTAATTCGTAGCGACATGGCCAAATCTTGCTTAATTAGTATCTTCCTGTATTTAGTGTTATACAGAGGCAGTCCTCCTGAATTTAGTGTAAAGCGTCCTCATAGTTTACTCCTCCCCTCTTTCTTGAGCACACATCTTGCAGTGACACCGCTGCCTTCGTGAGTCTTTGTCTGTAAAAGTCAGTTTAAAGGACATGTCATAGAATGGAGAATGGTAAATATAAACTCTACAACAATTCATCAATGATATGCTGCTTTGGGGCTTCTGTAATAAATAGCATTTTGGTCTATCACAGAATGTCTATGTCTTTGATTTAGCCCGCCTCCTTGTTCCTACAATTGCAAAAATCGGGGAACTAAGAAATTAAATTGGTGCGGCTTTCGACTTCTGTTAACATGTAGTAATAGTCACAATGATCTGAAACACCAATCCGGCTCTACAAACAACTTTCTAACATTATTCTTATTAATTATTAAAGAAGAAAAAGTCAGTTACTCACAAGTATCATCTTGTCCCCCTGCAGCTCGCGAACAGTGATGTTTTTCTCTCCGTTCGGACCTGTCTCGTGGAATATCAGCTTGTTGCCCTCTTTGGTTGTAAATTTCTTGAAATTAAAATGAAATAAAAGAAGAGAAAAGTTTGCGTCAAACATAATTTGTAGCGAGCACTACATGTTTTTGTGGTTCTACTGTGTGTTTGTGTGTGTGTGTGTGTGTGTGTGTGTGTGTGTGTGGTGTGTGTGTGTGTGTGTGTGTGTGTGTGTGTGTGAAAGGCCCTAGGGAGAGAGAGAGAGAGAGAGAGAGAGAGAGAGAGAGAGAGAGAGAGTGTGTGTGTGTGTGTGTGTGTGTGTGTGTGTGTGTGTGTGTAGCGCTTTACGTTCATGAAATTGTTCTCACCGTCATCGGAACTCCTACCGGCCCTACAGCAACGCTCTCCTCTCCTACTTTAAACAAGATGTCCCTCTCTCCCCCCTCACTCGCTGAGTCGGGAATCTAGAAGAATCAAACATGTTCACGTAACTGTCAATTTGTTTTGACAAGTAGCATAGATCCAGTAGTATTTACAATGTAACACATATGCACATGGTTAATACATTTCTTAAGACATACCACACCAAGAGGTTTTGATATGCCTACATTTCGGAAGTCTTTTTCTACCATCTTACTCAGGGCTTGGGCAATACTGACTGGGCCCACTTCCAACTGTAGCTGCTAGGTGGCGCTTCAGTTGGGAAGGATGCGGTCCCAAACGCGACTAAGCTCGTACTCCCCCCATCATATATTTCAACTGACTGTCAGTTCTCTTAGTAAGGGATGGTGAATAACTTTATGTCTAAAGCATGCAAAAACTGCCTTCACATTTTATTTGTCTCAACTTTAATTTCTGGCTATTATAGTCTATCCTAAAAGAGTCAGCTATTGCAAATAGCAGTAGAAAGTAGAAGAAAATGAGAAAACTAAAATTAATTCCTACCCTCAAGATGACAGTGTCTCCCTTGTCGATAATCTCAACGTTTTGAACCGTCTTGAAAAGCCCGAACATCATATTCGGATCGGGAGCACCTGGACATCGGTTGGAGAATTTGTTTACGGTTGGTAGAACACTGTAAGGGCTATTAAACTTAACCTTGTAATAGCATATATAGTTTTATTTGACGGGACAGAGAAATCTAACTCTCACTCACTCACTCACACACACACTCACTCACTCACTCACTCACTCACACACACGGTATTGATGATAGTAGTGTTACGTTTCGAAAACAGGGGATCGTCCACAGGGCAAAAAGGTGACTGACCGCTAGGTCATCAGTCCACTGTCCTCTCTTACCAAGTACACAAGCACGTTGCATGAATAGAACTTTCTTGTGCTGAGGGTTAAAGATTAGCTAGAGGGTTATCCGGTGTATTATCTAGTGGATTAGCTATAGAGGATTAGTTCACTATAGTTCACTATAAGTAGACTATATGGCTATGCCATATATACTATGTGGCTATATGGAAATTTAAATCTACCTGACAACTTCTATGTTTAACAGCTAGCGTGGCTGCGGTTACACAGTTCACGCCATTGTCACAGCAAGTAGGTATCCCTATTATTAATAGTAATCTTCTTGGGCACCTTTAGTTCAAAGAAAATGTTCCACCCTAAGTGTTCTTACCCATAGCGGCGAAGAACTTGACGAAACTGTCTTCGTCCCATTCAGAGACGCTCCACTTGCCAGAGAAGTCCGCCATTCTCTGCCGTATGTATGTAGCACTGTGGTAATCTGATGTCAACGTTTTGTTTGCACTGTGGCCAGGGCTATTCCATCCCAAGCGCACGGGAGGGGGAGGGCGTCCAGGGAAGATTTCCCCCTACTTATTCCCATGTCTTACCTCCCAACTCCTAACACCCAAACCTCAACCGTTTGCCTTATATTTAACATAATCTGATATTTTGAAACCCCTTTCATTAAAAATATTTTGAAATGGGGTCGTCCAAAGGACCGAAGATTGACTTAAAAAGTCATCAGTACATTAGGGTCAATGACCGTGCGGTCATGCTTTGACCCAAAGACTGCTCATCATGACCGGTAAAGGGGTTTTGGTGACGGGGTAATTTTCAAGCAGACGTGGAGAGGATTAATCTCCTAGCAGATCCGACGGTGGCAAGACACTGTCCACTTAGAAAAAAACTCATACATGAAGTTTCTAACACACTGTAAACTTGCTATATGTGAATGGCCAATATGCCATACTCTTTACGCCATTTTTGAAGGACTGTTGTTAGGTTAAAGTCTAGTGTGTGGTGACATCTCGGTCATTGACCTATATATATATATACCATGCTCTTTACGTTTTTTAAAGGGCGGTTAAGGGTAGTCTCTACCAGACTAACTGCGCGGGCTATAATAGGGATATATTTGCTAGGGGAGTCTGGCCGCCTTGAGGTTGACTGGCCGCGCTATCGGAGGGGGGAAACTAACCCTCCCGCGGACCGACTCTACTGGCCAGCTATTCCCTTCTTTTGCCGAATTCTACGATTTGTACCCCCGTAGGAAGACCTGGTGGAGGTTAGGTTAAGGGGTGTGTCACGGATTAGTGTGTGACATCTTGGTCATTCACCTAAGGCCGGCACTTCCAAAGTGTGTGACATTACCTCATGGGCGATCCCATTCAAAACCTTCATGGAAAAAATTGAATAAGAGCATTTTTCACAGAAAAAGACAGTCATTTTTAAAACGTTTAAACCTTAAAACAACATTGCGATGGTTGACTTTTAACTCTGAGAGGTTTAGAAGCAAAAAGTGGGAAGGAAACCCAACAAAATTTGCCAACTACCCCTGCAGTCTTAATATGGTATGTCCTTTACTTAGTGGCTATGCAAATAAGGTCATGTATAAAGGATGCACGCTTGATCGAACTTATATCATATGCCGACCGTGTCTACATAGAAAACCGAGAGAGTCTGGTCTGAGGAAGGATGGCTGATTTTTCTGGCAAGTGGCGTCCCGAAGAAGGACAGATGAATGAGGAGAGCTTCGTCAAGTTCTTCGCGGCCATGGGTAAGAATATTTTGATCTTGGTCAATCTTCCAGACATTTTGAAGTGCCTGTTATAAGGGTATATTTGTTATGCAGACGATTTTCGTCTGCCCTTTTTATGTTTTTTTTTTTTTGTCAGCGTGATCTTGTACGATTGTCTCATTAATTTTTGTTGATTTGCTAAAGTTCGAACCGGATGTGATTGAGGGAAATTAAGAGATAACATTCGTCATGGTTCGCCGTACGATTTCAATGTTGTAAGACTTTGAACAGTGTGACAAAACCAACCGCCGGTCTATTTAGAACAGCCTTTTCAGTTACAAAACAGAAATTTGTACGACATATGTATGACTATGTCCAAAGAATTCTTATATAGTTTGCGATCGTACGGCGATCTTGCGACGAATACGAACAAACCCTTAGTCGTGCAGGATTAGGAGTTGAATTGTTGCCGCATGACAATGGCGACGGGCACGACCTTTTGAATGGAACGACCCACAGCAGGGTCAATGACCGTAAGGTCAAAGCCGGGGTGAATGACCGCAGGGTCATATGTATGACCATATGAATGTTGTTGATATTGTTTATATCTAAGCATGATTAAAAATTGTGCTTAAAATGTGTACCTTTTGGGTCCCTCACAAGACTGACTTACAAATTTCCATTATCTAAACACAGGTTCGCCCAACCCAACTATGGCGGTCAAACTGTTTAAAACCGCAGAGAATATGGAAATCATTGACAAAGGGGACACCGTCATTTTCAGGGTTAGATATGTCCTCCGTTTTTATATTATATTTTATAATATAGTTCAAATATAATATAGTTCCAGTAGAAGCAAACAAAAGCAAACATTTATAAAATGGAACCGCATGTAGTCACGATGATTATGTATTGTTAGCTTGTCGAAAGAACGTTTGTCACGAGAAGTGGTGCCAGGTTCTGATCTGGCTGTCATGCGTACGTCACTGGCAGCAATTAATTGAAGAACTTCTATCTTTCTAAAGCTATTTATATCCATACATGTACTAGTAAGCGTAACGCATTTTTTAAAAGATAATGTATCTAATTTCCATGTTCAGATCCCCGACTCAGAGAGTGCAGGTGGAGAGAGGGACATTGTGTTTAAAGTAGGAGAGGAAAACGAAGTAGTCGGGCCGGTCGGAGTCCCAGTAAAGGTGAGAAACACCTTTGATATGAAGAAGCGCTTTACTTCTTGGTTCATGATACAAAGGAATCAACGATATGTGGGACAGATTGGTACAGAGCCCTTAAAAAAACACTTCTGCCGTTACTTGCATATACACACCTTGTGGACATATCTTAACTTCCGGTGATTATGGACGGACTCCATGTTCACTTTTCATCTCTCTTTCATTTTAGAAAGTCGTGACCAAAGAAGGCAACAAGCTGATATTTCACGAGACAGCTCCGAACGGACAGAAAAACGTCACTGTTCGCGAGCTGCAGGGAGACAAGATGCTGTTTGTGAGTAAATCTATATGTCAGCGTAGAGACTCCGATCTGGTAGAGTTGGCGATTCTACCTGTAGAGATCACGATCGGAATATTTGTCAAAAGAAAATCCAATCAGAGTCTGTGCTGGTACAATCTGCGATTCATGTTCAGTATCATACACGTACTGCATTAAAAGGTATTCAGGTAAATTAGCTTTTATTGCAAGCACAGACTATTTAGATGATATCAGTAGCTACCAGCAATGTGATTGAATGTTTAACTTTTAGGATATGTTGGACAATGTTAAGTTATAGCAATAGACCTCATCCTCTCTGCCGGTAGAATCGGCGATGAAATTGCCACACTTTACTTTTAGTTACTATCATTGTAAAGTTCGGTACTGTCTACAAAGTTAACATTACCTGACTTTACTGGTATTTACTACCATTGGTAAATCTGTACGTTTCGTTCAGTGCAGAGTCTTTAATTAAATCTCGTTCCCATTCTAACATGACCTTTGCCCTTTACAGTCCAAGACTCACGAAGGTTCCGGCGTCACCGCGTCCTGCGTGTTCGTGAAGCAGTAAACCATGAGGAGAAAAAAAAACAAAACAAAAAACAAACATGAGAAGCGTTTCTACGTGACGTCATAGCTGGATCCGCCGCCATGTTGGTGTCCCTATTTGCATTTTATTGAATCATGGCTCAAGTGTTATCGTAAATTTAAGATTCTTCTAGCCCTCTTAAGTAGCCACTATTAAACTTATAACAGTGTGTACAGCATAAAGAATTGGATATAAGAATACTTGCCGACGAAAAATGCTGATGTGGTAAAAAATTAAAGCAGGCCGTGACATAGCCAACCACCGACAAGTATCTAAAACATTTCCGTAAGAAGACAGGTAAATTTTGTACGACACCTGCACGACTATTTCAAGAATGCCTTCAGTGTGCGATCGTACGACGAATGTTCGACAAATGCTACCATGGCCACTAAAGTGGGATTTAGAATTAACTTTAGAAATTACTTAATTGTTCAATTTATTATTGCCTTTATTTAGCTTGAAAAACAATAATGTGGGACTATAGTCACTTATCCTATAGTGTTTTTCTTTTGAATTTTATATATTTATAAAATGATGTGGGCCTTTGGTATCTTGGATTTAGAACATGACATTGCTCTTTATGTTTGGTTGTTGATAGCGTTTCCTTCCTCTGGGTACGGAGGTATTGTTTTGGGTGGCTGGGTTGTGAGTTTTGTGTGTATATCTGAGAAGAGACGGTTGCGTAGAGAGTGGAACTTGATTTTTACACTTTATTGATAGGGAGATGCGTGAATCCTGAAAGTGATCCACGTGCACCGCACACCGAGTAAGAATAAGTGGAAGGTATATGGAGGAAATCAGGGCGTCATACAATCCCCTACACAGTCAAATCAAATCAAATACATTCACGAAGACGCAAAACATTTCCCGGAGGGTCTGAAATCTACCAGTTTTATTTTGCTTTCTTGATCCTACTAGCGGACTAGTTTGAGATCTCCTTTTATTTCCCAGTGGGCAGGGTCAGGGGGTGAAAGGGTGCGACCTGCACGATGCCGGGCGCGTCCATGTCGAGCGGACAATGACCTGCCTCCGAGACGCCTATGAAGCCGCACACACCCTCCCACCACACCTTCTGACAGCAGAAGTTGTTCAGCTCAGGCCAGCAGCGGTGACATGACGGGTCAACACACGCAGGGCTGGAAATATTCAACAAGCTTTATTAGAAATAGTTCATTTATAATACATGCAATTGCAAAACCCTATTCTATTTCAACCTTACGTCAATGGGCGCCGCCATTCTGGCTTGCGACGTCCTGGGTCGGCAATGTTTTAAACCTACCAGCTGATCCATTTCGACCAATCAAAGATGTGTGTTATTATAATAACACAAATAAATGTGTTATTATATGTAAGTTATGTTAAGGCACCCAACATCAGCACTGCTGCCTGGATGGCCTTTGCATTGCGGTTGCAATTTAATAAATAAATGAATAAATCAAAGAACGACTCAGCCCAACAAATCACCAATATCTTTCCTTTTATCTCGAATGTCCTTAACCTTCTTCACTGCGGCTGGCCAGTATGCTAGCAGCGGTAACCGTTAGGCTCAAAACACGCCCGCGGGAAACATAGCAGTCTAATTGTTAGCAAATAACAAACCCTAGGCAGTGAATCCAGAGATGTATTTACGGTAGTCCTTCTCCAACACGAGAGATAAACAAGAAATACCAACATACTGATAGCTTGGTTTTTGCTCTGTCTCCAAAGTCCTAAAATGTTACGTACGGTGTTGCACAGTATGAGAAGTGGTCATCACACCAGCATCCGAGTCCGCAAGAGTCAACGTGTGTTTCGCCATACGGGCACGGGGCACCTGCATGTATATAAACCAATTTAAAAACACGCCAAAAACAGTTACTCAAGCAACTGGATATGATTTTAGAAACGGTCATTAGCCTTGGTACCTTTGTGAGGTCGGTCCTTGGGGTGTACCAGTTCTTATAAACCAGCAATTCTCCTGCAGTCCTTTAGTGTCACTGACGAAAGGTAGTGGATGCTACCTGAAACGTCTGACCGTTTCCAAAATCATATCCAGTTGCTTGAGTAACTGTTTTGGGCGTATCTTATCACCTGGATGTCTAACCTTCACCGACAATGTAAAAACAGTTTCAGTGTCCATCACTGTGGCCCTAGCGGAACGGAGGAGCGTTGCATCAGTCCAGGTTCTTCCTACCATGTGCACGCTAGTTATATGGTATGGAATTGAGATTTTAGAGGATACAATGACTTCCATTTTAATCTTCATGTATATGTTTCCCAGGTCAGATAGATGTTCGTATTAAAGTTTTAGTTCTGTAATTCAGGACTACACTGCTGTATCAAACCGCCAAGTGGCGCAACATACCATTTCTGAAGTTAAAATAGTTGGTAAGGATATACCGCCGGATGACGACTATTGATACTTTGTTTAGGCATTCTGGAGGTGCTTTTGGCAATGTGTCTTACCGTTCAGGGGCCATTGTCCAACAGTCACGTCTGAAACCCCAATGGATAGCGATTCAGCAACCTGTGTACATACATGATGCATCATAGATAAACAAACAAACAAACAAACAAACAAACAAACAAACAAACAAACAAACGGATTTTCGACAAGTTAGAACAAGTGACGGTATCCCACCGGCACGATCCCCTGCGCGTCCATGTCGAGCGGACAGGGGGCGCCCAAGCCACTTCCCTCCTGCACGAACGCCTCGTAGCCGCAGGTCTGATACGTATACCACCTCACACAGCAGAAATTGTTCAGCTCAGGCCAGCAGCGGCTCGGCGGGAGATAACTTATAGGGCTGGAAACATTCAACAGTCTATTACATTTTCCCCCCTTTTTAACACATGAAATCGCAAAATGCTATAATTATATTTCAACCTCAAGTCATACACACACACACACACACACACACACACACAAACATACACACACACACACACACACACACACACACACACACACATACATGTATGTATATATATATACATATATATATATCTATATATATATATATATATATATATATAAATAGAGAGAGAGACAGACAGACAGACAGACAGACAGACAAAGAGAGCGAGAGAGAGACTGATTTGTCATATGTTGAGGCATCCTTAATATATGAATTTAAAAACAAAAACACATGTACTTACACTCTAAGTTTGAAAAGTAACACCTTTTTATTTCTGTCTCCAAAGTCCGTGAATTTTACTTACGGACTCAATGTACAGATTGCGTAGTCGTCTCGACACCAGCACCCCATGCCACACTGGTCAATGTCGGTTTCGTCATATGGGCACGGCGCACCTAAATACCCAAGAACAAATTAACAAATTCAGTCTCCGTCAGTGCACCCCTAGCGGAACGGAGTTGCGTTGCACCAGCTCTTCCTACCACGTGCACGTCACTTATATGGTATGAAATTGCAATTTTAGATGATACTATGACAGTTTGCCTTACCGTTCAGAGGCGTTTGCGAGATTGCCGCGTCTGTGACTCCCATGGACAGCCATACAGCAACCTGTATACATGCATTATGGTAAATTTATAGATAAACAAACAAACAAACAAACAGACAAATGTTTGTGGACAACTTAAAACAAACTAGAAATTTTAAAAAGTAAAAGTAAAAACGTCATATTCAAACTCAAAAGGGCTAAATGCAGAATGAAGAATATATGAGAGAGAAAGAAAGTCTGTATTATATATACTACACCCGAATCTACAGTTTACATGTGTAAACGAATTCGAAAAGTTACGACAGCAAAGGCATCCAATGAAATTTCAGGGCGGCAAAACAAAATAAAAATGTTCTGGATGAGGAAATCTGCCTTATATTTACATTTGCTGACATTTTCATCATCATTTCATACTTAAAGCGTTTGAAAAATAGCCCCAAAACAAGCTACGTGAGGCGTCTCTTTATTTTTGGGGTACCACTGGTAAATAGCTAGAACCCACTTACGTTATGAAACAATCAACTGTTTTCCGTCAGTGACATCGCATTGACTTTGATGTATAGTTTTCAAGCAGGCTATGACAGAACGAACCGCCGACAAGGATCTAAGAGAGCCGTTCTGTCACAAGACAGCCGAATGTTTTACGACATATGCACGACTACCCGAAGAATTCCCCCAATATGCGATCGTACGACGATCGTACGATGAATGTGACCTGGCCCTTACCAAAGCGGTGGACAGCACAAGGAGGCAGCGGTACTGCATGGCTGGTTGTGACCGAGAACTGACCGTTAAAAACTTGCCGCTCAAGAGAATAACTCCCATATGGCGCTATACCTCAAATGTTAGCTAGCTTTAAACATGACGCAGTTCAATATTGTCAATACAATAGTTTATCTGTATGTATATATAATGAGTGACTCAATGGCGTAGGTAAAATGAACTTACCCTGCTAATGCACAAGAACAGCTAAGAACAAGTGACGGTGTCTTGACCGCCAATCACAATTAGCAGTTTAGCCAATAAAAACGTGGCAATCAGCGGTTCGACCAATAAGAGAGTGGCTGCATGTCAGTTAAATATTTGCATTTCTATGTATTTCTGTAGCTATATTTTGAAAGCGGTGGGCGGGGCTATGGGATAGGTCGATTGTATGGCTGGGTGTGACAGAAAGCTATTATTTACCCGTGTTGGAGAGCGGGTTTAACCACCCTTTGGCGTACGTGATGTCAGCAGCTGGTTAGATTATAGTGAACGACCTGTCAAACACAACCATCTAAATGCAAGCGTTCTTTAAAGCCTATATATATGGTTGTGAGGATACACTCTACGATAGTTCTTAAGAAAATAAGAATTTTTGAATCATTGGTTGACAACAGTAGTAATCATTCCTATTCCTTGTTCTTTTCGGAGTTGATATTGTATAATTAGTATTTGGCACGTCCACAATATTTTTAGTCAAGTTGCTTATACGGACAAGGGAGTTGTGGTGAAATATAACCCCTTTACCTTGTAACGTTAATGTTAGCTTTGGAAATACCGCAGTGTCCGATGTTAACAGGTTATCTGTCAAAGGCACACTGCACCAGAAGGTACGGTCCCAGGCTAGCTAGCTATTGTAAACAACTTTCTCAGGTAAAGAGGGAAGCAGTAACCCATGAGAAGTGTTTCTACGTGACGTCATAGCTGTATCCGCCGCCATGTTGGTGTCCCTATTTGCATTTTAGTGAACCATGGCTCAAGTGTTTTCGTTAAGTTAAGATTCTTCTGGCCCTCTTAAGTAACCACTATTAAACTTATAACAGTGCAGTATCCAGCATAAAGAATCATGGATATAAGGATACTTAAAAACTTAAAAACGCAAAGAATTTTCATATGGTAAAAGTTTCATGCAGGCTGTGATAGAGCCAATCACAGACAAGGATCTAGGACAGCCTTTGACACATGCACGACTATTTCAAGAATTCCTTTAGTTTGCGATCGTACGATAATCTTACCGCACCCATAGACACTAGGGTTGGCTTTAGAATTAACAAATAAATACGGTTAGCATGGCATGTAAAGTACATGCCAGGTATTTCAATTTATTATTGTCTTCATTTAGCTTCAAACAATTTTTGTAGGGAGAGACAAAAAATAGTCCTGTGATGTTTTCCTTTTGAATTTCATATGTTTGTAAAAAGATGTAGGAGTTTGTGATCGGTATTTCAGAACCTAACACTGTTTTATAATTTTTTTTGTAAGCGTTTCTTACCTCTGGGTACGGAGGTATTGTTTTGGGTGGCTGGGTTGTGAGTTTGTGTGTATGTCTGAGAAGACACGTTTGCGTAGAGAGTGGGAGATATTTTTTACACTTTATCGATAGGGAGGTTAATCCTGAAGGTGATTCAGCATGCACCGAGTAGGAGTAAGTGGAAGGTGTGTGGAGGAATTCAGGAAGTAGTGTAATGCCTGATTACATAACGTCTGAAATATACCATTTCGTGTTTTATTTTGTTTTCTTGGTTCTGATAGACAAGGCTAGTGAACTTGTTAGAGATTTTATTTTATTTCCCGGTGGGTACGATCCCCTGCCCTGCCATGTCGAGCGGACAGGGGACGTTGCTTCCCTGCACGAACCCCACGTAGCCGCAGGCCTGATCGCTCCACCTCTTTTCACAGCAGAAATTGTTCAGCTCAGGCCAGCAGCGGTAGCACGGGCAACAACACGGAGGCCTGAAAACATTGAACAATTTATAAGAATTATAATTAGTACCTATCTATCTATCTATCTACCTTTAATTCACCCTGTTACTTCCATGTACATATCAGGGGGACAACTTAATATAAATTTAAAAAAAAACGCCTTGTAATCTGTCTTCAAAGTCCTTAAATGTTACGTACGGTGATTGGCAGTATGCGTAGTCGTCCTCACACCGGCACCCGTTTCCGCAAGAGTCAACGTCGGTTGCGTCATACGGGCACGGAGCACCTACATAAACAGATTCAGTGTCCGTCAGTGCGCACCATTGCGTCTGTCCAGGCTCTTCCTAGCAAGCGCACACCAGTTAGATGGAATGAAACTTGTGATTTCAGAGGATACAAGGAATTCTATATTAATCTGCATGTGTATACGTTTCTTAGGCATCGCGTGGCAAAACGGTCAGAGCGTTAACTAATTTGGCTTGGAAGCAAGAGGTCCCGGGTTCGATCCCATGACATGCCTGATGTTGTGCCCTTGGGAAAGGCACTTTACACGACTTTCCTCACTGTACGGTGGAGTGACACCCACCGGGCCTTTCGGCTAGTCGTTGATACTGTGCCCAAACTCTGTGAGGAAGCAATGAGGACACAGACGGATTTGATGCCGCCAAGGTGCCAAGATCTGCACATGTGCCTCTAAGAACCGTATAATTTTAAATACATTCCTTAGGTCAAATAGGTGTTGGTCAGCTTCCAATTCTGTTCTGCAATCCAGTTACACTGTTGGACCAAACCGCCAGGTGGCGCAACACACCCGGTTCTGTACTTAATATGCTCAAGTATTTGCTGCCAGATGACGACTACTAGCTATATTTATCCTTTTTATCGCTGCGTTCTAGAGGTCATTTTGAAGTTTGCCTTACCGTTCAGAGGCTCTATCCAGGCAGCCGCGTCGACGTCTGTAACTCCAATGGATAGCCATACAGCAATCTGTATACAGCATGGTGGTTAATTCATAGATAAACAAACAGACAAATGTTTCTTAACAACATAAAACAAACTAGAAATTTTAAAAAGTAAGAGTTAAAAACGTCATATTCATGCTCAAAAGGGCTAAATGCAGAATGAAGAATATATGAGAGAGAAAGAAAATCTGTATCATATATACTACAGTTTACATGTGTAAACGAATTCGAAAAGTTACGACAGCAAAGGCATCCAATGAAATTTCAGGGCGGCAAAACAAAATAAAAATGTTCTGGATGAGGAAATCTGCCTTATATTTACATTTGCTGACATTTTCATCATCATTTCATACCTAAAGCGTTTGAAAA
The DNA here is from genome assembly GCA_013266295.2 of Branchiostoma floridae x Branchiostoma japonicum. Lineage (NCBI taxonomy): Eukaryota > Metazoa > Chordata > Leptocardii > Amphioxiformes > Branchiostomatidae > Branchiostoma > Branchiostoma floridae x Branchiostoma japonicum. The sequence continues at coordinate 3,506,504 of CM023825.1, read as the reverse complement.
ATAGCCCCAAAACAAGGTACGTGAGGCGTCTCTTTATTTTTGGGGTACCACTGGTAAATAGCTAGAACCCACTTACGTTATGAAACAATCAACTGTTTTCCGTCAGTGACATCGCAATGACTTTGATGTATAGTTTTCAAGCAGGCTATGACAGAACGAACCGCCGACAAGGATCTAAGAGAGCCGTTCTGTCACAAGACAGCTGAATGTTTTACGACATATGCACGACTACCCGAAGAATTCCCCCAATATGCGATCGTACGACGATCGTACGATGAATGTGACTGGGCCCTTACCAAAGCCGGCGGTGGACAGCACGAGGAGGCAGCGGTACTGCATGGCTGGTTGTGACCGAGACCTGACCGTTAAAAACTTGCCGCTCAAGAGAATAACTCCCATATGGCGCTATACCTCAAATGTTAGCTAGCTTTAAACATGACGCAGTAGCATTGTCAATACAATAGTTTATCTGTGTGTATATATAATGAGTGACTCAATGGCGTAGGTAAAATGAACTTACCCTGCTAACGGACAAAAACATCTGGCGGTATCTTGACGGTATCTTGACGGCCAATCACAATTAGCAGTTTAGCCAATAAAAACGTGGCAATCAGAGGTTCGACCAATAAGAGAGTGGCTGCATGTCAGTTAAATATTTGCATTTCTATGTATTTCTACATTTTGATAGCGGTGGGCGGGGCTATGGGATAGGTCGATTGTATGGCTGGGTGTGACAGAAAGATCTTTTTACCTGTATTGGAGAGCGGGTTGAACAGTTATACGGATCGTTACCAAATGTCACTACAGTAGTTAAATGTCGACGCCTAAGTTTGGCCGGTCATGTTATACGTAGCAAAGAACCAGCCAGTAGGCTACTACTTTGGAACCCTGACACGAAAAGAAGGGTTGGACGTCCTGATATAACACTTAAGAAACTTATAGAAACTGAAACAGGCTTGGAGGGCCTGGAACTTATTTCAGCAATGAACGACAAGCAGTTCTGGAGAGCAAACTTTGTATGCTCCACCTCTTTTGAGGATGAATGATGATGATGATGATGATGGAGAGCGGGTATAACCACTGTTCGGTGTGATTAAAAATACACACTACGTGATGGCAGCAGCTGGTTAGATTACAGTAAACAACCTGTCAAACATAACCATCTAAATGCAAGCGTTCTTTAAAATCATATAGTTGTGAGGATACACTGTACCATAGTTCTTAAGAAAATAAGAATTTTTGAATAAAAAATCATTGGTTGACAACACTAGTAATCATGGCCAAGACTATTCCTTGTTCTTTTCTGAGTTGATCTTGTATAATTAGTATTTGGCACATCTACAATATTTCTAGCCAAGTTGCTTATACGAACGAGGGAGTTGTGGTGAAATATAGCCCCTTTACCTTGTGACGTTGATGTTAGCTTTAGAAATGTCCGATGTTAACAGGTTATCTGTCTAAGGCAAACTGCGCCAGAAGGTACGGTCCCAGGCTAGATATCTATTGTAAACAACCTTTTTAGTAACAAAACAGAATTTTGTACGACATACATGTATGTACGACTTTATTCCAAACATTCTCAGTTAACGATAGAAAGGCGATCTTGCAAAGACTAGGAAACTAGCTAGTCTCCACCAGACTCGATCCTTTGCAGGCTGAATAAATAGTAGGAATCGGCCAAAAAAGGGTTATATTGGCCAGGGGAGTTAGCCCGCCATATAACGACATGTCCGTGCAGACAAACTTGTCCTTCTATGGCTGGTAATTCACTTTGTGTTCACGGTAGCAAAATTTCACGGTCTGAAGAAAATGGACATGTTCACGGAACTTTATTTTCACGGTGGTGGCAAGTGCAGGGAAGGGGCAAAAGACAAATGATTTGATAACGGTAATGATAAGTTCACGGTACAGAAGTGACAGTGAAAACAGTGAACATAACAGCACACTGAAAAAATCAGGAATTACAGTAACTCCCCTGGCCAATTATATTCCTTTTTTGGCCGATTTCCATTATTCATACAGCCTGCAGGAGTGTGGTGGAGACTAAAACTAGCGGGAGATCTCCGTTTTTATTTCCCGGTGGGCAGGGTCAAGGGTCCGGCCGCTACGATCCCCTGTGCGTCCATGTCGAGCGGACAGGGGGCGCCGCTTCCCTTCACGAACCCCACGAAGCCGCACGTCTGACCGCTCCACTGTTTCATACAGCAGAAGTTGTTCAGTTCAGGCCAGCAGCGGTAACACGACCGGTCAAAACACGCAGGGCTGGAAATATACAACAAGTGATAAGAATTATTGAATAGCAAAGTTCTTCATTCACAACCACTTGTTTTACAAGAGCCGACGTTTCGATGACTGTCTGTCATCTTCATCAGGGCTAATACGACTGGTTCACTGTGCACTGAAGATAGTTGTTGTTGTTACCTATGCGGTCCGTCAATGAAGATGACAGATGGTCATCGAAACGTCGGCTCTTGGTTGTGAATAAAGAACTTTGCTGTGCAATCATTCACAAAACTGATTAAAGTATTCTGGGATTTAATAGAATTATTTCCTTTATAACACATGCGATGGCAAAATCCTATTCTGTTTCAACCTCAACTCAATGGGCGCCGCCATATTACTAGTAATTTGTGACGTCATGGGTCGGCCATCTTGAAAGCTACCAGCTTTATCATCTCAATCAGTCACATAGAATGCCCAGTAAACCCAGAGATGTGGTTCTTCTCAAATACGAGAGACCACATGAAATACCGACATATTGATATATATTAAATGATTCGTCATATGTTGATGGAATAACATTATCGTTTGACGTCATTTAAATGCAAATTTCTGTTAACACGAAAAACACTTGCATTTCATTCAGCCTGTTAGTTCTAACTACATTCGGGTTACACTACACCATCATTAATCTTAGTTTGAAAAGTAACGCCTTGTTTTACTTACGGTGATGAGCAGTATGAGTAGTCGTCCTCACACCAGCACCCCAGGCCACACGGTCCGATGTCACTTTCGTCATACGGGCATGGGCCACCTACATGTATAAAAACCAAAACAGGTTCAGTGTCCGTCAGTTTGCAGGTGCCCTAGCGGAACAGAGGTGCATTGCATCAATTAAAGTCCTGTCTATGACATCAGTTAGATGGTGTAAAAATTGCAATTATATGTATACGTTACTCGGGTCAGATAGATGTTTGTAATTAAGCTTCAAGTCTCTCATTCAGGGTTGCACTGCTGGATAAAACCGCCAGGTGGCGCAACACACCGTTCTGCAGTTGACAGCTCATATTTGCCGCCTGATGACGACTGTTGATACTTTGTTATCTCAACGTTCTAGAGGTTATTTTGACAGTTTGCCTTACCGTTCAGAGGCCATTGTCCAATCGCCGCGTCTGTAACTGCGGTGGATAGCCATATAGCAACCTGTATACATATATCATAGATGAACAAACAAAGAAACGGATTTTTGACAACAGAAAAGAAAAGGAAAAGCCATACCCCTATCTAACGGTTGGCCTATGCATGCGCAGTGTATCTACACAATGGATGCGAAGTTCTTCTGTGGCATTTTTTTAAAGGACGTTACTGTGCGGTCAAATTTGTCGTAGGTCGTTGTACGATTTTGAATTCGACGTGGAATTTTCAAGCAGGCTGTGACAAAGCCAACCACGGACATGGATCTAAGAATCCTTTCCGCCACTAGACAGCAGAATGCTTTACGTCATATGCACAACTACCTGAAGAATCCCCCCGTTTGTGATTGTACGATGATCGTACGATGAATATGGCTGGGCCCTTACCAAAGCGGCGGTCAACACGAGAAGGTAGTTGTACAGCATGGCTAGTTGTGACCGAGACCTGACTGTGAAAGACCCCCACAGGAAGGAATAACTCCAATATGGCCCTCTGTCTCAAATGTTAGCTTTATACATGACGTAAATAAAACCGTTTATCTGTATGTATATATGTTGAATGACCCAATGACGTAGAAAATGAGTAAGTAATATATACTATGTGAATGTACGGAAATAACTTCGAACTCAGTTACCGAAAAGCGAGAGGAAGCCCAATGTACTAGAGCATATTAGACGTTTACATGTATGCGTGCATAATTGTTAACATGTGACCTGTGCTTAGCCCAGTGGGGAAAAATGTATGATAAAGGTCTTCATTAGGCTCGTCCACAATATTCTTTGGTCAAGTTGCTCATATGAACAAGGGAATTGTCGCTTAATATAACCCTCTTGGCTTTTAGCGTTTTAATATTAGCTTTAGAAATACCGTCATGTTCTCTGTGTTTACAGGTTATCTGTCTAAGGCAAACTGCGCCAGAAGGTACGGTCCCAGGCTAGCTATGACGTCAGCATACAGACACGCCCGAGCGAGCACGTCAGCAGAACGTACTGCGCCTGCGCGAAACCCGAATTTTCACAGTTTTCCTTGGATGTTTGGTCAACGTTGCATCAGAATTTTGCCCGTCGTCGGTATGTGTCCCTAATCTAGCCACAGGGTCCCTTTTGTCCCTTTAACTTAAGCTCTGCAAATATTTACCTGGCAGGTACGTGTCATAATATGGCTGTGACAGAACCAGCAACCGCCAACAATGATCTAAGACAGCCTTTTCCGTAACAAAACAGTTGAATTTCGCAGGACTCGTGCAAGACTATCTACATAATGTGCTCAGTTTGTGTACGAAGTATCTAACCAGGTCCTAACAGTGACAAATAACGTGCTGTAGTCAAGTTCTCATGGGTTCAACTTGAGTCAAAAAATCATCCATTGACTTCGTTTTCTCAATGTATAACAAAGAGCCAACTGTATGAATGAATCATGTCTAAGCGCTAAGCTTAAGGCTGCTGCTACAATTTGTTGTTCGAAACTATTCATGTAAATGCATTCCTTCACTCATTCTTAGTCGTTGTGGTTATTATTGATATTATAACAATTTTTAACCTGGACAAGTCTGTTTTCGACGCCCCGGGAACAAATAAAAAAAATTCAAGATTACGTTGCTCTCTTCCCTGTTGGTCTCAGATTAATCTGTAGTGCTACGGAGAACTTGTGTGACATCGGGCACGTTTGCCACTCACTTGGAAACTCTGCTTAACTTGAGCTCAGTTAGTATTCCAATCTTTGCGTTTCTGCATCCAGCCAACTTCCCAAAAGATCAAGAATGTCTGCGCGTGCATGGGAGGTACGTTCTGATTTTGTTTTTCAGCAAAACTCAACAAAACATCATACTGTATTAGTGGTCTAATATACTATGCACATGCATTGGTGAGTTGCACATGAATCCGTAGCGTTCATAGCCAAAGTTTACCGAGTCAGCTGTATCAATTATCTGCTATTCCTCAATATAACTTCTATGTTCTTTTAACCAGAACTTACAGCTGGAGGGCTACACCTTCGGAGACGAGATAGGCCGGGGGGCTACGGGCACCGTGTATTTGGCAAAGTCTACGGATGCAGGACGGACTTTTGCGGCTAAAATGCTGGCCGTCGATGACACGTCCATCAGAGAAATCTGTGTTCTCACACAGCTTAGGCGACACCCAAACATCATGGAGTTCAGAGAATCTAAACTAGGAAAGGACGGGGAAAGAGATGTTCTTTTTGTCATTTCTGAGTTTTGCCCCCTTGGTAACATTGGCGACTACATCCTGAAGCAAGACGTCGAGGTCTTAACAAAAAGAAAGCTCGCCGTCCAACTGGCGGACGCCATAACCTTTCTGCACAAGAATGGCGTCGTCCAACGCGACATCAAACCACAGAATGTCCTTCTGACCGGTAACGAGGCGCACTTGGTGCTAAAGGTGGTGGATTTTGGACTGGCCAAAGTACTGACGGGCTCGGAAAACAGCGTCAACACTTTTAATCGCTCCTACATGCGGTCCGCTGTTGGCACGATGTTTTACCTCTCACCTGAGGTGTACCAAAGTCTGCTCAACGACCAGCCGTGTCGCTACACCCCTTCAGTCGACATCTTCTCCATGGGTCTCCTGTTGTGGGCCATGTTTGACGGACTGAGTATCCCCGGTACGTGTGAAACAGATCGGTACCTGACTCCTTTTAGAGGTTCAGAGACAGACCCGGTGCCGATAGCGCAAGCTGTAACACAGGGGAACGTTCAGCTCAATGTAATGGAGAGGGAAGAGAACGCACACTGTAAAAACCTTGTCCGGCGCATGCTGAGTAGGGATCCAAAGGATCGGCCGGACGCCCAAGAGGTGTTGGGTACGTTGATACGGGGATATGGTGACTACCGGGTAGGACAGGGAGTCGTGCGCATAGCCATGGATGATGACGTTAATTGTAGTTGCACACCCCGTTCGTGCATAGGAACTGTTCCTGACTCCTCCCCATGTTCGTGCCTAGGAACTGTTCCTGACTGCTCCCCATGTTCGTGCCTAGGAACTGTTCCTGACTGCTCCCCATGTTCGTCCATAATAGTTGTTCCTGACTGCTGCTCGTGTTCGTGCATAGCTATAGGAACTGATCCTGACTGCTCCCCATGTTCGTGTATAGGAACTGTTGTCAATTGTTCCGCACCCTCGTGCATAAAAGTTGTTCCTGACTGTTCCTCATGTTCGTGTGCAAAGACGGTCCCTGAGTGCTCCCCACGTTCGTGGAGACGCGAGTGCTCATGCGACAAATCCGGCAGGCGGAATTTTTGTCTATTTTGTTTTATACCTTATATTCTTGTTGGGTCAGGCTTAATTGCAATAATGGCATGGAAGATGAGACCGATTAACCTGTTATGGGGTGTACCTTTTGTTGGTTTTCATCTTATGATCTTGTGCTCACTATTTTTTTCGTTTGTAGCGAGATGCAAGGGAGATCTTGACTGAGCTTTAAGTCCTTTTTTGAACCAGAATTTGACTTACTGACATGTGTATTCGGTAATAACATCTGATTGATTAAACCATATCATAATTATAACTATACCTTACCTTTCTTCTGTGTCAATATTAGCAATATGTTTAGAAGGCTAAAGCGACGAAAGGAGGCTTTGAAAAATCTTCAGTGGAATTTCTAGCAGTTTCTTTTGTACTGGTCTACATTTCATGGGCAGTTTTGACAAGCAAACTTAGTGTTTGTTCGAAAATATGCAACATAACAAAACTCGTATAGCTATAGGGTCATTACTTCCGACTCCGGATCTGTTATTTATACGTTTTGTCCAAACCAAAGATAAAAATCTAAAAAAGATGAAATGTCACGGTTTCTATTTGCAAGTTGTAAATAGAATAAAACAAAACATAGAAGGCTGTGTTGTTTACATAACAAAACTCGTATAGCTATAGGGTCATTACTTCCGACTCCGGATCTGTTATTTATACGTTTTGTCCAAACCAAAGATAAAAATCTAAAAAAGATGAAATGTCACGGTTTCTATTTGCAAGTTGTAAATAGAATAAAACAAAACATAGAAGGCTGTGTTGTTTTTGTTTTCTGAATTGTATTAGATTATGATGCATTAGATTATAATTAGATGATATTAACAATAATGTAATCATTACTGTCAAATATCTAGATCTATTTCACCATTGCACAGGACCACGTCCTATGGACACGTCTTTCACGACAATATTTACATCGACGTGGCTTTAGCCTTAGTGTATTGCCTATATTCAATCCAGTGAAACAGAGACCTCTTGCGATATTGCTAAAGAAAAGTGCAGTTGTCCAAAGACTGGCTTGAGTTCTCAATAAGCAAAATGTTCCACCGATCGATGACAAGCGGAACGACCAATTTACGCTTGTGAATCTTTAGCTAGACTTAACAGTGATCTCTATCGATATTACTGAAAAGTGCAGGCTTTCAGTGTCGCTATCTAAACCGGTCCGAGGCTAACGGATCGTCCACTATCCGCTCGTGGATCTCTATGAACAGCGGTATGTAAATGAGGTAAGTCAGGAAATCCACCAGGCCGGTCCCCTCCCGGTCCAACTTGCACAGAACCTGAGTAAAAGGAAATGAAGGTAGTAAAAATTCGAGCAAAAAAAAATGGCTTACTAAATATAATGTGTACTGTGTCAGGTCTAGTCTGTTGTAATAGCACGAATTTCGCTTGCCACCTAATCTCCAAGCAGATCTTTCTGTGGCTGCAATTGGTCAGACAACATCCAATACGCCACCCGTTTGGCTGGCGTAAAAAAACGATACCAGTACAAAAAAGAATGCCCGATAAAAACGCCTGAAAGCACGTCAGAAATAAGCCGAAGCCTAAACCTCTGCTTGGAGAGTACTTGCCACCAGCGTTACGTAAAGTTCTACATTTCTTAAAGCTTGCGAAGAGACCCATGAAATGATCTACAATGTATTCTAGTAAATGTCATTTAGCACCCGGTCACATAAGTCGTGTGACCGTCGTACTAACTCAAAGTGAGGGCATTCTTGGGATAGACATGCATATGTAGTACCACATTCAGCTGCTGTCCTGATACAGAAAAGGTCTTAGATCCCTGTCGGTGTTTGGTTCTTTCTCAGCCTGCTTGAAAATCATATAGCCATGGTAATTAATGAGTGTACTAAGTTTTACGACGAAAGTGATCGCACAGTTAGTGAAGACAGAGATATCTCAAAGCTTCGCTGAAGACTACCCACCCTCTTGATGTGCTCGTTTCTCAGCCCACCGGCCGCCATTTCCACTCCAAGCGCATGCGTCTTAACCGTACCGGGCGGCGTGTCGTTGTACTGGTCGGACAGCAGGCGGAACATCTCCTGGAGATTGAAGAAAAATATAATAATTGACGACAAAAAAAGTTTGATAATCAGAATAGCAGAAGGCTAACAAGGCATGGCTTTTCAAGGATAAGGCTTGATGCACCAAACAAGCAACGATGTCAAAGACGCACTATCCATTGAGATGAAGAATGGTGCTTTTTTGTGTGATTAAAGAATTAGGCGTGATTTAAAAAGTAGTGGGATAAATTTTAGACTGTTTCATGAAACCACACAGCGCACGTACCTTACATCTCTCCATCTTCACTGACAGGGCCTCAAAATCCATCTTGTCAATTAGCTTCTTCACGAAGGGCCTGCAGAGAAAGAATAGAATGCCATCGAGAAATAAGAATATGCAATGTGCTAAACAATTTTTTCTAGGACACTGGCTTGAGCAATAAAAAGAAAAAAAATATTACAGAGGAGATTTTTGGGGAGACCAGGATACAAATGTAATTTTTTCCCCCCAAAAAATCTTAACCATCGCAAGATGTACATGTCGAACAACATATGCTCATAAGCGGAGACTGACCCTCTCCAAGCACTTTTTTTTAAATATTAGTTGAATATGGAAGCAGGCAGGCAAGCAAACAAATAGATGAAAAAAATTGATGAATACGTAATAATTCTTACTCCACTTCGGTGATTCTCTCCGACAGGGCTGCTACTGCGCTGAACAGCTTGAGATTGAGGCGCCGCCTACCGGGAATGTCCAGTACCTGCAGGGGAGTCATTTTGACATCATAAATCATCAAAAGAGACGACAACTCTATCATTCCCCAAACCCACACGATAACATTAGATTATAACTAACTATAAAAGGTGTCTTAACTCCTAACCACTTCAAAAGGTCTACTGAATCCAGCATGACTGCTACAGTTCATTCCTATTTCGGTACATGGCATTCTATATGATATCAGAGTCGTAATATTTCAGTGAATGCCATGTGAACGAGTCATCAGATCATTATGACGTTATATAACCTCCACATCTCGTGCAAAGAAGAGTTCCAGGAACGGGTGACGCATGACGACAGGTTTGTGAAAAACTTTCTATTTCCGTATCGCACCACGGTCTAGATTACAGTGAAGGGACTAGGAACAGGATTGTAGGTTTGAGTAGCTGTTTAGCAGTTGTTTTAATAAATGCATTGTTAATTATCAAAATTTTACCAAAAAGGATCCCCTCTCGGAAACACACACGAGCACTCGATAGCAGCCGTTTGTTTACTGGTTAGACATTTATCCTTTAAACAATTGATTATTAGACATGAACAAATAGAAAGAATATAGGAGCTTCTTGGATTGTCTACATGTAAATGCTGAAATACGAGCGGTACCGGTCCCTGCTTTTATTTACATCGTGTACATGCTAATTATTTGAAAACATATGCAAATTATCTGTAGGCAATTCATCCAACCACCACTCGCTGGCCGTGACGTCATGACGATCGCTCGTATACTGCATTTTGCAGTGCCTTGTTGTTTGTACTCACATGACTGATGAAGTCCAGTTCTTTAGTGGAAAGATGGCTGTTGACTTGGAACAAGGCGTCTTTTAGGTCTTCCACCTCCAACTCGACGTCCTACGTGATTTCAGAGCATGGGTTATTATCATGGTTCTTTATGAATTTTCATTGAAAAGTTATGAATGGAAATGTAATATTTTTATGTATGAAAGTTTTATAGCAATAGTTTATGGTTTTACAAGTGAAGAAAATGACAATGCATCAGGACTAGGACCTTAAAACACCGCTATTCCGGGTGGTTACCAGGTTTAAGGCGTAGCGCCCCTATTCTCCTGAGTGTTTAATATAGTTTTACTTCTGCTTTATTCATGACCTGTACTTAGCTCGTAAGAGCATAAACGTGCAATAAAGGTCTTTCATTCATTCAAATATAAAAGAAAAAGAAAGAAGGCTGCTCACTATTTCTGGATGAAGAGTCCGATACCGAGAGCTCTGAGCCCGGCGGAAGCCAGGAGACTGGGTGTACTGTCTCATGTCTGCCTGTTTCTGTTTCGTCAGCTTCCAGTCTGCACGGCGGATCTCGTCTGGAATTAGAAGTAGTAAGGTATGAGGCGAATAGCTAGTTTCATTCAGGAGGCTTATCATTTGTGTGCACATTTTCATTAGTAATGAAGATTTTGGTTAAGAATATTATCAGCTACAATTTATAACTGTGAAATTTGTTTTATCGCTTTCTTATGAATAGGAAAAGGAATTACAGTAATTTGTAATTCTGACGGCCACATACCTTGAAGGTGTCTTATTCTTGTCTCTAATTTCTTAATCCTGTCCTCCCGTGACGTCATTTCCGCTCTTACTCTCTTTACTTGAATCAGCGACTCCAACTGGTACGACAGAAACAGATTTTGTTATTTCATTTCCTATATGTATACCGGCACAGTGCCAACGTTAGCTAGTGAGTCTAACTGTGAATAACTGAGAAAAAGTTACTGTAATGAACAGAATTTCACGTTCTTTTTTCAATAGACATGAAAAAAAAAACTGGATCCGGAATCTGGAAGAAGGATCTGGATCCCGGTCAATAGGGGCTGTACATGTACTTTATCTAAAGTCAGGGGTACCAGCTTTGATCGTACAGTCACATTCAGTCGCAGTCACAAATGTGTCTGTAGCATTACGTATCATTTAACAGAACTCACATTTTCTTTCTCCTGTTTGGTGAGTGATGCTATCAGCTCCTTGTCGTCCATTTTCCTGAGTTGTGCACTTTTATTTACAGCACTGCCCGCCGCTGAAGCTCCGCTTTTCTTAGACTTGCTTTTCTTGCTCTTCTTCTTCCCTTTGGATTTGCCTTTCTTTGTCTTGGCCCCAGAGAGCGCACCCGGCCTGCGTGCTTCTTCGGCGATGGACCGTACCAAGTCTCCTGTGAGAAACGGGTTAACACATGGGATATTTGTTAGGTCTCATAATTCCTGTTAGTCTACTGACTCAGACACTTTAAGTTTGTTTGGCTTAGGGTTGCAAGAATTGACCAACTTTGGATAGGGTTAGTCCTAGAAAGAAAGTGGTGAGGAGTTTAGTAGAACGTGCAATGCGTTTGTATGGGGCAGTTGAATGTTGATAATAAAAAAGATGATCAAAGGAGAACTATAAAACCTATGAATGATAATCTATTGCCATGAGTGCCAGATGTTTTTGGTACGTACCTGTACGTAACGTATACGGTAAGAATATATTACAAATAATGATAATGTCATTTTTCTGACAATGAAAACGCGTGAATGTCATGTTTAATTTACAAAAAATTACCTCTAAGTTGATGTAGTTCCATCCGTAAGTCGTCCTGTTTCCCCTGGAGGTACGCTATCTTACTCGTCACCTTCTCTTTGTAGTCCTGGGGCGTGTCCTGTGTAGTTAGATTGGTAATATGCACATCTCTTGTACAAAACACCCACCACACAGCTTTTAGAAAATTTTCGGTCTTATTTTGCCAAAGTTGACAAAGGCTGGTTGCTGCAACGCCACCGTGCAAAAATTACGAGTAGCAAAGCCCATTAAGGCTTGAGAAAAGGGATCTAAAAAGTTACCTAAACGTTACCCATGTAAATGGCACTTGGTTGCAATTTAAGAAACCCAATTTCTGATTGTCTGATCATAGCGATGGCCTTTTCTTGTGGAAGGGGTGGCTTCTTCTATGAATAACGCTTATACATGGACTGGTGCTTTTTTATTGTAATAAGGGGAATATATACTTACATTGAACATTTCTTTCGGTCCCATTTTCTCCTCGTCAGCGCCGCTGTCTTTGTCGCTTTTTAAACTCGAGGACGAAGCCGATTTTAGTTTTTTACTCTTTCTCTGGTTAAAGGCGGTTTTTCCTGCGACTACCTGGTCAAAAAAATCAGAGCCAAGGTTATTATTTAGCTCTAGCCAATAAGAACGCAGAGTTGAGTTCATCACGTGATCAGGTAGCCCTAGCCAATAAGGAATCAGAGCCAAGTTCATGACGTAATCAGGTGACCCTAACCAATAAGGAATCAGAATCCATATCTTGAACTAATCAATCAACGTCGACACAAAACATGATCTTTTATGTCAAGTTCTTCTAACGGATGTAAGAATGAGAAACATGACAATCGTACCTCCTCATCTTCCTCCGGATCCGGTCCTTTCGCGTACCAGGTGAAAATAGCCTCGTATGTCGGCAAGCGGCTCGGTCTGAATAGACAAAACCAAAACATGCTGAATCTAAGATTAGTTCCTTGTGCACATGTCAGAAAACGTAGGCAATATGGTCTTATATAGTCAAAATCTATTAAGTAAATAGGTAGTCAAAGTTGTAGTGTTAGCTAGAAGTTTTTATTGGATCATATGCACACCAAAGTCTCTAAAGTACATTAGTATTTGTAACAATTTTAGGTTATCAGGGAGTCAGTATAACAGTAATGCATGAAGGGACGTTCTGGCAGGACCAACCAAGGAACTATATAGTATGCATTTTACAAAGTTAGTAATGGAGGTAAAATTCTAAACTTTGTAATCATGAACAACACGATTTTCTTATGATTTATAGTAGGGTAATCACGTTGAAAAAACTAGTTGCCTCTTACCTGACTATACAGTACTTTGCAAGGTAGTCAAGGGGGTCACCGTCCGGAAGTGCGTCATCAAGGTCATCGTCCACGTGGCCTTTGGCACTTCTACTTCTTGCAGCAGGCACGCTGTGCGCAGGTCTGGATAGGAAGGGTGTTTGAGTGAGAAATGTTGTTAAAATCTTGAAGAAAATGATCCTGTCCAGCAACTTAGATTGGTATTATTATCTTTATATATCTTATAACGTTAGAAAATAATATATATCTCACAGAGGAGACTGGAATCCAGGGGAGTTTGGAATAAAGGTTTTTGAATGATTGTTTCTAACCCTAAAATGTGCTGCATACTTCTCACTAGTTTTTGAAGTTAGCTATAGACTAAGGCTACTGTCACTAGTGAGTAGTAGCACATTTTAGGGTTAGAACCTTGATTTCTGGTCTCCCCTGTGACATACATATATACTTTGTTTCTGATGTACTATTGTCAATGGAGATATATGATGTATCAACCTTTACATTAGATTCTAAATCCGTTTTATACTAACGTTTTCAGTGTAAAGGGTGCCGCAAAGTAGATTCCATGGAGGTAAAATATGCATAAACTTTTACTTGAGATTCTAATTCCGTTTTATGCTAACGTATTCAGTGTAAGCGTATTCAAATCTTGATTTCTTGAAGATAAAGGATGCATCAAACTTTATTGTAGATTCTAAATACGTTTTATGCTAACGTTTCAATTGTAAAGTGTGCTGAAATCTAGATGCCACCGTACTTGATCAGGTCCCTCCAAGTTTTGGGCTTCGGTTTGGGTTTCCGTTTTATGGTCGTCTTGGCTGAACGAACGCCCTCGGCGACGTCCTGCTGAAAATTAATCACCCGATTTAATGCTAATTATTCATCAATCATTAATACATTTATCTTACTTTTGTGTACATAATGAAGTGTATATTAATTATTAGTATGTAAGATTGATACGATGTATGTGATGTATCGTTAAAAGATATTATTCTTTCTATATACAATACTATATACAGTACTGCGCAAAGCCCTCAATGGGGCATCTTTCAATGTTACGTGTTGAATCAGTTTTGAACCTTTTACATTTAACTTTTCAAACTTCAGTTGAAGGACACACCAACATTCCATATAAAAGAATTGTAAGTTATTTGGTTCGCATGTTTTACAAATATTCTCTTTATCAGCGAAGTAAACTAAGTACATTTCCCCATAGACTGGCAAGGATTGTCAGCTTACAATAGCAGGTGCCTTATCAATCAACTATTTCATCAGGGCGTAGCTGGATCAATTAACGTATTTATGTTGCTATGTTAGTAAGGCTTAGCTATCAATAGAAGCATTGTGTAATAAGAGCAGGTCAAACTTTGCGTATTTTCATCACCATTTTTATGTGATTTAGTCTTCTACAGGGAGGTCTGCTAGAATATACCCATAAAAGTACAATTTTTTACGGTATAAAATCACCTACAATGTATAAGAAAGTTGGTTCGTGTGTAGCTACATAAAGAGGGCCATTTCGAGGTTTTTTTTAACTCAGTGTTTACCTTTTGCTTGATGTTTAAGTCGGTCTGCTCCTTTGCACCTTCGTCCGCCGATTCTAAATCCGGCAGGTTGGGCAGGGGAGGGAGTTCCACCGACCGGGTTTGTTCGGTCCACTCCGGATCCGGACTAGGTGACCGTGACGTCATGTCGGGATCGGATCCGGACAGTTGTGGTGACGACGGGACGGGGGAGGTTTCCTCTAGTGTAGACTGGGGACGTAAAATATTTAATAACATTAATATTAAGACTGCTTACTCCAAATTGAAGAAGAAATGTATTACATTCCCATGACACTATATAAAAAGAGCTATAATGCAAGCTCCTACTAGATGTAAAGTGTCATATTATATTATGACATTTTTCTGTCATAACGCAAATATATAGATATAGATATAGAAATATTTGACGATGGTAAATTTTCAGCGTTAATTGGTGATGGTATCATTGTGCGTGATGGTATCCAGTGGTCCATATAATGTTGTCAAATGCTCTGCAATATAATTACCCGGATTATACAGAAATGAATGAATGAATGAATGAATGAATACCTAGATAACCTGGAGATACTGTCAACTACATCTCTGTACATGTAAATGTAAGGCCTCACCTCTACTAGAAACTCCACCTGGACGGGATTGCGTTTCCAGCGGACGTGTTTTCCCTGTTTCCGCACTACCTCTGCCCTCTTTCGAGAGTTGGCATAGCTGGAATCATCTGAGGAGGTTCCTGACCATAAAAAAAAAAGAAATTGAATTTATAAAAAATTAAATTTTAAAGCATGCAGAAATATAGAAAGAGAGAGAACAAACTCCAATCTTGAGACGTTCTTTTTTAGCTTTCCATTGTTAAGTCGGAATCGGATCGTACTGCTTTCGCGGCGGCCCTATACTTACCAGTAGTAGTTCTACAATGACGTTTACCATCCCCATACGTGTAATGGTATAGTCCCCTCATCAAATCTCGAAAAATCTCGTGATGGCTCTCGAGATTTTGGCGTCTCGCTAGAAATTTCGAGATTGTTCAAAGTACGTGTTTTTGTTGCTGTTGCTGTTCTTACCTCCGGAAAGCGTGCTTCCCAGCCCAGAATCGGCCGAACCCGGTCTCATCTTGTTCGCCATACCTTCAATGTCCTAACATAGGTAAAATACAAACGCAGAACATGCATGTATCAAGATATATGTGTACTGGTAAATATGTCTGCATATTGATGAAAGCTTTCTGTCTTTGTGTTGTCCTTGGTACTGAATCGCATTTGTTGTGGTAGGTGATTATATGAAAGGTGACAGTTTTTACCATAGGCCGCCATTGCGGCCTATGGTATAGTGCCCGGTGTTACCATGGTGGATGGGTCGACAGAGGTTGCGCAATGTCTAACCGCACATTACGCAATGCGAAACCAGGCCGGCCTCGAAATTAACATATGAATGTTGGATGGCTCGCGCAAGAAGTTGCGCAATGTCTAATCGCACGCGTACGCAATGCCAAGCCAGGACTCGCAATTAACAATGTCCCGGTGTCAAAATGACGCTAAATTTCAGCTCGGGACAATTCAAATTACGTTTCGGCAATTTCAGGGCAATTTGACAATTCTGACGTCCACGTCATTTAGGAACGCGATCCATCTGTGGGAAGCAAAGGGAAGCAACACTGTCTATTTTTCAGGTCTTTCAATTCACTCTTTTTAGCATTGCTACAATTTGAGCAAGGTGAGCAAGTCAGTAATTGTGCACACCCATGCCACCGAACCAGCTATTCCCATTTTGGCGGCCTATGGCCAGCTTCTTTTAAAAGCTTTCATGTTTTATTTTCTCTCCCTCTCGTCTTCAACGCTTACTCTCATGATATTTTGAGCTACCACCGAAAATGTTCTACAAATAAATGGTCATTTTTCTGTCCCCTCAACCACAATACAACCTAATTTTCTTTAAGAAGGAGCAATATTATAGTCCCTTTCACATTAAGAAGTGCTGTACCTCGTCAATGACTTGTAGCTTGCCGGATATCTGTTCGGACAGGCTAGTCTCTGCGTCGGCAACATCTGAAGAAATAAATGATGAAAAGAAATATAATGTAATATTACATTTGTAATTCATATTTTTGTGTAATATTTTCAGCTGTGAAAAGAGCGACGTGCCATCTCTTGCACATAAGTTCTCATAACTATTTGTTTTTCATTTCTTGGAGAGTTACGCCTTCTTGCGATTTACACCGAACTTGCAGGAACTGAGGCATGACACCCAGAAAGCCCGCCTACCTTCGGTCAGAGAGAGGAGGTCCATCCGGTCCGACTCCAGGTCGGAGTCGTCGCCAGCGTCCAGCGTCGCCGGGGGAGTCAATCCGGCATTCAGTCCGGCAATCCGGGGTAGGTTCACACTCTCCAGATCTACAGCTAGGTGAAAACAACATGATGTATGATAACAACATCATTCTTTTAGTAGTTGTTACTTGAACTTGAACCTTGAACGGGGACATCTGTGATGTCAACACGGTAGACAATGGGATCTTGTTGTTGTTACTTAATTCTTACCAGGTTTGAAGGAAATCGTCTAATTGCTGAAAAGGACACGAAAAGTTGGATTTACCAAGGGCAGTAAATGCCAGTAAAGTCGGGTAATGTTTACTTTGTGATGGTAAGTAGTAATAAGGCTACCAGTGTGATTTTGGTGTACCGTATAGAAAACAAGCATTTAAAGTGCTGTATTCTGTTTCTGGCGCACAAAACTCTACCAGTTAGGGCCCGGTCACATTCGTCGTACGATCGTCGTACGATTGCAAACTTCGGCAATCTTAGGATAGTCGTGCATGCGTCGTACAAATTCAGCTGTTTTGTTACGGAAAACGCTGTGATCATAGATCATTTTTGACTGTTTGGTTCTGTCACAGCCTGCTTGAATGTGACGCCGCCGTAAGATATGGTTTACAGAATTATTCATTAGGAAGTGGTCTTGCGTTCCGCTATAATATTATATCACTAGAAACTCTTAACTGGGTAACAAAAGTGGAGAAAAAAAGGGAAAAAAAGCAGGACAAAAATTTCATACCGTCTGGGTCTTTGCCAATACTGCAACTCCGAGCCCGCGATAGTGCAGGCGAACTGACTTTGGGTAGAGACACGGCCGAACCTCCGGAACCCTGGTCACGAGTCGGTCTCGTTCCCTTGGTCTTCAGCCCTCTACTGTCGTCTGCAGATTTTCCCGCGTTGGTGTAACTCGGCAGAC
This sequence comes from Branchiostoma floridae x Branchiostoma japonicum, assembly GCA_013266295.2. Taxonomy (NCBI): domain Eukaryota; kingdom Metazoa; phylum Chordata; class Leptocardii; order Amphioxiformes; family Branchiostomatidae; genus Branchiostoma; species Branchiostoma floridae x Branchiostoma japonicum. The sequence goes on along the minus strand of CM023825.1, from coordinate 3,488,438 downwards.
GGGGCAGAGAAGACGCTAAGAAAGAGAAATAGTAGACTTTTGTTTTTACGTACGACATTTCTGAGGGAAGGGGGCCTCTGTTTGTAACATAATCATGATAAACGTGTCCTGCGCATGCGCAAGTTGCCAGGTGAAAAAGTATGAGGGATAACCTCTTGAGAGATAATATCCCTGTAAGTCACGGTTGCCTAGGAAACGCGCTGCCATCTCTTTCAGCCGTGGGAAATTTTCTTTTTTATTGTTCCAGATCTATTTGTGGATGGACACTACTAGTATTAAATGCTGGTCATTTGGCTGCCCATTTCCTAAACCCTGTATATTCAGAGAGCTAGCAAGAAGCTAGATGAACAATTCATTGTAATCTTTATGTATAACCGGCCGCCATCTTGGACCCCCCCATCATGGAAGGCGTTGTATCCAGAACCGTGCTTTATCCAGTTCCATGATCTAGGCACTATACTCCAAGCAGATCTTTTGGTGGCTGCAAAAACAGTATCAAATTGGCAGGGCTGTATCCATTTGCCAGACAGTACCCAATACGCCACCAAAAGATCTGCTTGGAGATTAATCAGGCACGGCTCTGGATACACGCGTATCCAAAACCGTGCTTGGGGCAAATCTACGTTATTGGTGACTATCCAGAGCCGTGCCTGATCCTAACCCTGACCCATTCAGGCATAGAACTAGGTAGGCAAGGTTCTGGATGCAATGCACCCCATACATTGCACTCACCATTGCGCCCAGTCCTATCGGGGTGCTTCATCAGCCCGGCTGTGTCCCAGTCAGCGGGTGCTGCCAGGTGTGTGCTCGGGCGCCCCCTCCACCAGGCCCCGCCCAGCGGCCAGTTCTTCCCCCGCTCCTCCCCGTATAGGTAGCCTCCCCCTACTCGCTCAGGGTGCTCAGCCGCCAGGTAGCTACAACCGTTCAAAATATGCAATATACATTTTAACAAAACGCGAAAGGTAGACGTATAACATATAAACATATTAACAACTTACCCCCCAGAAACAGTTACTCAAGCAACTGGATATGATTTTGGAAACGGTCAGACGTTTCAGGTAGCATCCACTACTTTTCGTCAGTGACACTAAGAGACTGCAGGAGAATTGCAGGTTTATACGCACAAAGCGCCAACGGATACTCTTCAGCCATTTTCCACCACCTACAACACAACCAGGGGCACTCTTTCAAACTCGAGTCAACGGATATCTTAGACCGCGAAACCCGCTGGTGGGAACGAGGAGTTAGAGAAGCTATATATGAAAATATGAGACCTGAAACTATGCCCTACATTTTAAACTGAATAGCAACGATGCTCTTTTTTGTATCGCAGTCGCCTTATTTCAATGCACTATCATCAAAGGCTGCTTTTAGAATAGACCCAAGAGGTTGCCAATTGTGTTGTATTGTCATTGCGTGCGCTAATGTCACGTATAGACATCGTCGTCAATTGAAAGCTTTGCCAAGATACAATGATTCTTTCAACTTGTACATAATAGATATCGATAGACGCTTTCCGGTATGTTTCACGAGTCAAATCATATAATACTACCTTTTTAGCGACATAAAATATTCATTACTTAAGGTTCAGGAGAGGAATTGCACAAGTCGTTTAATCAATGTATTTTATGTACTGAAGGAATGGACATTGCTTTTTGAATGTGACTATTTTTAGACTATTGCCTTGAGTAGTTAAACAGATTAAAAACGTTTTCTTTGTAAGAATATATCTTTAGTTCCCAAAGAAAAGGAAGAGACGGATTTCCCACCTGACTGCAAACCAGGTTTGTTTAGAAACGGTTGACGTGGAAACCACAAAACCTTTCTAGTGAAGTCATGCGTTGAGTCACCAACGGTGCATTTATCCTACTCAAGCTGTAGAATGTTTTGCTACATCCCCATTCGCTAGAGTATCCTTGATTGATTCATTGATTAATTCATTTATGGTGGCTGGATTGGTGTACACACACAGAGAGAGAGAGACACACACACACACACATTCACACACACACACAGACACACACATATACACACACACACACACACACACACACACACACACACACACACAAGAAAAAAATACTTTTAATTTACTAGTGTTACATACTAAATGTTTTGAAAACGCAGCTAAACGATATGCGGTTAGATATCGGAGTCACACATCTGTTAGGAGATGTTTCTGTACCTTGGGTCGCATATTAGCCTGACGCAGCCGTGACACAGGCCCCGGGGGTTGTGGACGTGGTCTCGCACGTCAGTTCCGTACACCGACCGGACTTTTAACGGCGCAAAACCAACGATGGGCACGAACCTGCAAGGTGGCAAGGCGATCTTGTGGTTATTGTGGTTTATTGTAGATCAACTCTCCTTTAGCTGCCTACCCATGGGTGACAGCTATTCTTCCAGGAGAGGGTAGGACATAAAAATACATAGACATACAATTACTTTACACGTGCAGTTATATTACAACAGTTATTAAAAAATATATATGTGTAACATCGCATGTGATTTTACTTATTCATGTTCCTCGTGTGCTTTAGTAGACCTTGTTTAAACTTCTCATCTGACATGCGGTCAGGGTTGTTGACATAGGATCTAAAGGGTCTGGGTTTAAATACCTAGGAGACCCCACCTATTTCCTTACTCGACTCAGACGAAAATGAGTACCTAGCTTCAGTTAGGGACGTCCTTTCGGATGGTACGTAATGCTGGAGGTCCCGTGTTTGAGGAGAGTCACACCTCGAGCATGTTAAAGAACCCACCACACTTTTTTTATTATTATTTATTTCAACTTTATTACATGTATGTATACATGCAAATGGTTAAGGGTGAACAGGACCGGATGTTCCTTTACAATCTCCCCAACCAAAATAAAGAACTTATTGAGAAGAGAAGGGGCCATCCCAGTGTAAGTGGATCAAACATTAGAGTTTGGTATTACACAGCTTGTAATTACTGTACAACACTAATGGCCGAGCCGCTAAGGCGAGCGGTCATGGGTTCGATTCCTTGCATTCTCTAGACTTTGAAAGGCACTTAACTTAACATAACTTTCCTCACTCCACACAGGTGTTAAATGGGCGCTTGATTTCGGTTGGGGAAGTATAAAATGTGGTGAAAGGAGAGGGATGGGTTCCGCCTTCCAATACCGTGCTCTAGACACAGTGGATTAACAACCCAGTGCCCCTACAGCCTCAAAAAGGCTATGGGACTACCTTTACCTTTACCTTTTACAGTTAAAGGCCTAGGTGGTAACTGGTTATGCAATACAAACAAACAAACAAACAAACAAACAAACAAACAAGCACACAAACCTCAAGGGTTGGGACACCCAGCCTGATACCCCACCATGTTCGATATACAGCTCGGAATGGACCCTGTAGGAGAGGAGAGAGGTAAAGAAAACATTTGTGTAAGCCTCTGCAATAGCACGCCGCGTGGCTACAATACAATATGAAGAATAGCTGCCCTAATTTGTGACTCAATCCTCTAAGTAATTCCTTTGTAAGGCGTGAACCTTAGACCGGTGCGGTTTGTGTTGTCGCCAGCCGGCCGGGGGTCGTCAGGAGTTACGAAGCTACACCACAGGTCTGGCCAGGATATACATATATGTTCAACAGTGTCCAGTTTGGATTTCAAACACAATATTACATTTGAGAAACGATATATCCCGAACAAATGTCGTGACAAAGATTCTAAACGTGAATAAAGAGGGCACAGCAAAGAAAAGAGCGTACTATTTTAAATCATTTAAATAACTCTACTGTACATATAGTACTTTTATACCTTTCTCAATTTAAGAGTGACGTGCTATGGTCTATAGTGCAGAGTCAACAACGAAGGACGAAGTATTTTTCAACGTTATATTGAGATGTAACGTGATACAAAGGGCAACAAGCGGCGCATGACGCTTTAAGTGTTGGCCGACTTTCCCTGTAACTGTATCCCTTTCAATATTACCCGATCCAGACTGTCAGACTGTCCATCACAATTAGCAGTTCAACCAATGATAGCATGGCAATTAGCGGTTCGACCAATGACAGAGTGCCTCCATGTCCCTCAAATATTTGTGTTTTTAAATTTTTATCTTGCATTTCTACATGTACACTTTGACGGAGGTGGGTGGGGCTATGGGATTTCGTCTACTGTCTAAAGTATCATAGGATTTGGGCCGGATTGTTATAGGTGCTAAGGCGTCCGTCTGTTGCCACCATGGTTTCCGGTAACATGTGACCATTGTGTTTAAGAAACCCGACACCATAAACTGTTAAAAGGTGAGCTATTATTAGCCGGTGAGGATCACTGCACAGATGTAACATTGTGATTAAAGGTTTATTGCACGGGAATGGAAAATATGTCCTTTTTCAAATTTACTTAACTGCTATTCATTATGATATTAAAGTTTTGCAAATGCTTCTTGTCTTATAAGCCTTCGAAAATGTCTTTTTCGTCCAATTTTCATTTGAATAGGCCAATACCATATCCCCGCCCACGATCGTCAAAACATAGAAATCCAATTTAAATAAAAACATGGAAAGTATATGACAGACATGTAGCCAATCATTTTCACTTCTTATCAAACCTTAATATTTCTTTCAACTCTACATCTGTTAAAAACAATGCAACATATTTACAGTAGTACATGTATATACTCACTGGTGGGCCCCGGAATAGGAATCAGAAAGACGACTTTGTCTCCATGCCTGAAATGAAGAACAAAAATAGTTATTTTCATATAAATAATCATTACAAAATTTATCTTCTTTGAAATCTGATAAACGTTCCAGCTGATGTTGCTCTTCCTTCGGAAGCTTCTTCTGCGCCTTTGTACATAACAAAACTAGATATGCACGGTTCTGGATACGATAGATGTTCATCTGCCCTTGGAAGCTTCTTCTACACCTCTGTACATTACAAACCAAGATAGGAATGAATTATAGCCTGTTTGAGTACCCCCTTAGACCCGATAGTCCGTGTTGTCAGGTTGGGTTTATGAGCGTGTGCTACGTTTACAATAGAGGTGTAATCCTGGGTCATATATTCACCTTAAACGATTTATCTACTAAACACTCGTATCCCAGGTTACGGAATACGTAGTCTGCAGTTCACCGTACTATCGCTAGGAAGCCTTTCAAAATGGAACCCACAGGCCAGCTACACGTTAGCCTCTACCAGGCTTCAGAAGCGGCTGGAAAGAGTAGAAATTGGCAGATAACATACGTATACCAGAGCGGTAAAACCGTAAATGTACTCTTTTAGTGGACCAACCCCCCTGGCATGTTATCTGTCTATTTTTGTCTATTTAGCCAACTTCTACTCTTTCCAGCCGCTTCTGAAGCCTGGTAGAGGCTAGCTAAACCCCACATTGCAAAGATGACATTCAAATGGGGAAAAAAAGATAAAGAGGGAACTATGCCGCCTTGGCGGAGGGGCAGTCGTGTGTGTGTCGTAGGAAATCCAGTACAACAATCGTAGGACAAAAAAGGACACGATGTATGTGACAAGGGAAAGGTTCGAGCAGATTTCGAGCACTGCTCTGTCATTTTTGTGGGCTAAGTGGTCGGCTGTTTACCTTGTGACAGTACTTGCACAAGTTAAGAGCACTTGACAAAAACGAGGACGAGGACGTAGGAAAGTGTTTACCTGCTGTAACAAACACCTATCAGGCTAGTCGCCCGTGTTCTTATTATGCTAATATTCTACCTTGATGTGTCAGAAAGCCGTACGGTAGAATTAGAATTCTTTCTTTCTTTCTTTTTAAGTTTACTTTTAGGAGAGGCAAGAAGAAGCGACAGAAAACAGGGTGGGCGAAACAGGTGAATACGAGTTGGGGTCACCTTAGAGGACGCCATTTTCCCATGAGCTTGCGTCCTTATATACTTTAGCTTCTATTACCGACAGAATGTACTTCAGCCCGTCACATTTCATCTTTAAAATTGTGTGACAGAAAAAAAAATAAAAATGTGTAGAGGCCTCAAACAGATAGAGAAAGTACAAGGTCATAGAGTGTCACCAAGGTCACTGAGCTCTGCCGCACTTTATGTTTACATTTCAGTAATGGCCTTGACTTTCAAGGGTGTATGGAAGACTAGTTACGCGCTACGCACCAAGCAGATGGGAGGTTTTGCTCCTTTTTTTGCATGTCTTATGAGGCTAGAAATGACAACTGTGACAACAAAATTAAGCCGACACCAAAGATCTACTTGGAGATAGTCTACGTGCAAGATTCTTTGTAAGGCTTGAATAAATGTTGTGTTACTTCCACATTGTTTCTACTGAATTGCTTAAGCCGTCATGCACGTATTGGAAGCCATTGACCCGTGATTCTCACCTCTTGAGGTCGCTACTACATCCATAGCGGGTGAGTCATGGTAGAAAAACATTGTAACCGCATCGGAATGTGAAACAACAGTAACAGGTGTGAAAGAATAGGGTGATACGGTGGGACAGGTTTTGTTTGTAAGTTCGTGAAGTGTTGCTCTCACGTTTTAGAGCAGTTTTTCAAATTGAAGTTAATGAATAAGGAACAAAATCTCATCCATCTTTAAATGCTGAGTCAACCGGTCTTGCGATAGGCGTTCCTGCGTGTGTTATGGCTAAGGACCCGGTCGTACGATTGTCGTACAATCGGAAACTGAGGGCATTCTTAGAATAGTCTTGCATGTGTTCTGCATATTAAACGTCTTGTTACGAAATACAGGCCCTTGTTGACGGTTTTTTTTCTGTCACAGCCTGCTTGAAAATTGTACCGCATCAAAATCGTACCACGACATTGACACCTTGTTGTGACTCTAATTATAATGAAAGTTTATTTGCAAAGTCATGCCAGAAGGCTAATTGCTTTCAAGTCAAAGGTACTATACGGTACAATACAATAATAGAAAAGAGACACTTACTGTCTAGGAAAACTTATACTTCTACTACTACGCTTGCTGTTATGAGGTTTGACTTCTTCTTTGAAGGCAGTGGATAATGAATAGTCCCACGTTTTGCATAATGAGTGGGTTTTGTGATCTTAGTAGAAACGTATTCAATTATAAGTTATGCCATTTTGTAGATCAAGGTCCAGAAAGCGGTATGTTTCCTTCTATTAATTTCCATGGCCGCCATGGCATTATTTGCTGATTTACATCAAATGAAAACATCTACAAACACCGTTAATTATACAGTCTAGAAACGCAAGTATTTCATGTGGATCACAAGTGGCGAAGTGTGGAGAAGTTGATAAACACGCCAATCGTGCCTGTTAGAAACATAGATGATTCCCCAGTAGTGATAAAAGTGTTAGTTCAACTTGAATATTTTGGGTTCATTCACTTTTACGATAGGAGAAAAAGAAGGTTTTCGCTGTGTTTTTTAGCAGTTAAAACTATTCTGTAGTACAGTAGTAATGCGTGTACATTGGAGATGCATAATCGTTGTGGAGAGGTCACCACAAAAACCGCGAAAGTAAACCCACCACATATGGTGGATTGACCAGTGATAATTTAATAATCTTATGAAAATAAAACTATCGTCCTCCCAAAATCAAAGAAAATACGCGATACATACATACAGAAAAAGTTTTTTTGTCTTCCACCACTCCATCAGAATAAGTCTAACCTACCAATTTGAGATTCTGAACTGGGTCTAAAAAAAGTCGGCAAATTTAGGAACCCCAGAGAACTTCTTTTAACATAATTCTCCTCTCTTAGGCTGTCTTAAACGCTATCACCACCACTCCATTTTTTGAGCTACATGAAGTTAAACTCGTGTTCATTCTATTGGGCTTTCCCATTGACTGGGCGATGTTGCGGCATACCAAGCGTTCGTTTAATAAACAACGTTACGGCTGGAAATAGGCACGAAAATTAGAGGAATGCCAGCGCGTCATATTGGATAATACGTGTGAAAAATGCCATTATATCTGGTTAGGTGTATCAAAGGCAGTCCGTGAAATAGGCTTAGATTTTAAACTAGCCGAGTAGACAAGTTTCCCAGCACAAATTGCGTCTAATGAATGCTAACAGTGCAGTGTAAGCTAGTAATCTGCTGAGAAAGTTTCTCACATAACGTTTTTTTGTTATTCTGTACCGAGAGCTAGTCTGTGAAAGTTTTTCTTGACAAGTGTAACCGTTCCAGTCTTGACCGTAACTAAGCAAACATAGCAACTAAAAACAATGTGTGATCCATATCTACACCCTTACCTTCCGCAGTTTTCTATCTCTCTCTATCCTACGTTGGTCTTGTGGATAACTCTGTCCGCGGGACACTCTGGAGTAGTCTGGCCTGGCCGGGAGAGGACCGTGCGGGAGACGCCACTCCTCGGGCAGTAGTGGCCCGTCGTTCCGAAGGACTTTCCTCCACGCCTCGGTAACAGATCCACGGGGTAGGAAGGGTGGCACGCTAGCCGAGAGGTCTACTTGTGGATAAGGGTCCTCGAGGACTGAGATTTTTGGCAACGCCGTTGCCATGGTAAAGAAGATTTAGCGCATGGAGTGGAGAAAGAGGTTCTTCCACTACACACTTGAGGAACTCTCGTGTGGGATTAGTCCGTCTAGAAGAACTCTATAACGTACCGGGCCATGACCAATTCTGGGGAATGAGGGGAGGTTCGTTATGTATTTATGTATTTGTGGGGAACAGAGGCCGCAATAGACGTTTGGGGTGATTCGAACTTACTGGTAGGCCTTATAATACATATATCGTCATGTCCACGACACGATTTAAAAAGAACAGTTGTAGATTTTAATATTCTAAAATCTTGAGTGTGACCGAGTTATGAAACGTATACTTGCGTCACAGGGCGGCTCTTAAATTATGCATCCAAGTACCGTGTATATATTTATTGAACAAACTTTTAGTTTAAAAAATGACTGGCTCATATTTGTGTTAAGAAAGGGAGACAAAAATTGTGTTTTGATTCCCTTTACTGGTTATCAAGAGTTCAAACACGTTCACAAAGAAAAGGTGTCGTCACCCCTTTCGGCATATTTCGTCATAGGGAAAGCTCAGAGAAGGCCGTCGCAAGTGGTAGAAATTAAAAATATACAACAACAAAGAAGTTAATAATCCAAATTATTGATAAGATAAATATGAATTTTAAGACAATTTATCTCCCTTTCTTGCGACTCTTTCTCACCATAGTTACCATGTAACAGAAGATAAAAAAAATTAAAAAAGAATATTATTGAAAAGTATCTTCAGTCTCCCCTAAGTATGAACTTTTTTATAGCCTTAAGTCGTCAAACGTGGAATACATACTGTGACGCTGGGGGCAAGTAACAATTCCATGGACTGCATGGACTGATTTATTTTTAAGAAATGTCGTGTCCTCACAAAACGACATTGTTATAAAGTGGATTTCACTTCAAGCGTTTTACGTGTATTTACAGACCAGATGTTCAAATGGCAAATTAAAATTGTTGACCTCTTTTCTAAAACGTTTCCTCCTCCCCCTGCTCTACAATGGTCTGTCCCTTTCGACATTTCAAAAACACCCTCCGTTGCTAGGCCGTCGGCCATGGTCCTTCATGGCGCTACACGTCACCTCTTGTTAGTGTAGCCTCTATATCAGGCGTTACCGGGCATTTGAATGCAATTTTATGCTGCTCAAGACACTGTTCTGATACCTGCCGTGCCATTAGAAATTTTAAAAAAAGCAAGGCATCAAAATGTACCATTAAAAAAGAAGAAACAGATAATCGTGTAGATGAGCTGATGACTTTGATTTTTATGTCCTGTCCATATATTATGTAGCTTCTTGTCTTTGTTCCAGGGTCAGCCCTTAAGAATAGTCTCGTGACTAGTTGGGAGACCCTGGCTGTATGTTGTACAGCTGAACTAATAAAATGAAATTAAAAATGAAATTAAAAAACAATAGTACGTTATCTGAAAGAAAATTAAAGAAAAAGTAAGAAAAAAATATATGTAAACGCCTGCCGTGAAGGCTAGTGGAGGCTACGACTACATGTCATCACGCCCATGTTGATTCACCCTGTGGCATAACTGCCAACAGAAGTCCCGTCTGAAAGGCAGACTTGTCCCCCTCGCGGCGCGACTTTTGTGCCGGTGTTTAGCTACCAAACAAACGTGAAATGTTTGCGCAAATCTCTCGTGTTGTGTCCCCAAACAGTAGTTACGAATATACCACCCATAAATGTCATTTTATATCCTAAAACGTAAAGATTAAGACTTGTATCTTGAGAATGAGATATTTTTTCGTCAAAAGTTTCAAACGTGGAATGCCTTCGTAAAGTTGAGAAGTTTTCGGTTACAACTACATAAAATTTGTCATTTTATATCCTAGGACGTTAAGATTGTAACTTCATTCTTTGGGACAGAAATATTTCTTAGTCAAAACAAGATTTTTTTCAAAAGTCGAATGCCTTCGTAAAGTTGAGAACTGTTCCGCCACAACGCGACTTCTGTGTTGATATTTAACCACCAAGCGGCGGGTAATGTCTGGGTAAACGCCGCTTTGTTGTGACTCCAAACAGGAGTTACGAATATACCACCCATAAATGTCATTTTATATCCTAAAACGTTAAGATTGTAGCTTAATTCTTTGAGACAGAAATATTTCTTAGATTTTGTCAAAAGTCGAATGCCTTCGTAAAGTTGAGAAGTGTTCCGCCACAACGCGACTTTCGTGTTGATATTTAACCACCAAGCGGCGGGTAATGTCTGGGTAAATGCCGCTTTGTTGTGACTCCAAACAGTAGGTGGTTGTTAATATGGTTCGGCTGCGGGCCTAATGATCCCAGACGCATAAAGCACACCTGTACAGACGTGGGGAAGGACCTAATTAAGGGGGTTGATCTTAAGATGTTTTACAACACACGACAGAAGGATTAGGGGTCCTTCAGACTTAACGCTGGTGTTTGGCGCTTGTTTTTCAGATTTCAAACAGGTGCGGGACTATGTCTTGGGCGGAACAACAAACAATGAGATAAAAAGAACGGGAAAAGAATTAAATAAATTAATGGTTACTGAAAAGGAAAAGAAAAAAGAGTGAAAGAAAGAAAGAAAAAGGAGATTCTGTGCCATAATATGCGCACCAAAGTCGTTATTCAGTTGTGTCATCATAAATTTAGTTAACGTTCAAGTACTTAAACGGTCTAGTATTTGATCGGCACTTGACAACTTGAAAAACACTATAATATATTAGCACATTCTATTGCACCATATAAGTCAGAAAGGAATGCGATTGCAAGACAACTCTTCGTAACCATGACAACGGAAGGTGCCATTAACCCTATTTAGCCAAATCTAAGGAACATTTCTAAACTTTCCAAAACTCCTTTTGGAAATGAAGCTGAATACGGCAAAACTGAGACGATAATTGGATATCTACAATAAGGGGTGCAGACCACAATGGTTATTTGATTGATGGCAAACCACAGGACACTAAAACCATTAGTAAACCCTTAGTTTGAATTGCTACGTGTGGGGCGTTTGTTTAACCTTTAGCAAACTGACGTAGCGATTCGCTACTAATTCTCTATTGGTTACATGGTAAGGCAGTAGGTAGAAGGTTAACCACAAAGAGAGCTTTGTTTTCCTTCTTTATGCCATGTAGGCTATATGTTGGTTTTAAACCGCTTTTAGCAGTGAGACATCGATATTTGTCCTATGAGTTCATTAAGCGGTGTTACGTGTGCGTTGATTGTCCTAGATGTGACCCAAACGCGACCCGTAGACAAATAACGGTGTAGTTTTTCATTATAAACGTCACGGGAATGACGTGATATTTGCCGAGGGCCGAGCGTCGGCAAACAACGCCGTACATGTGCCTGTGGCAAGAGTAAATAAAATCTTGCCTGGCCTCACTCGCTTTATTTTATGCACCAAGTCGTGTTTGAGCTTAAATCTGGGCAAGAATATATGATAAGTGTCCCACACTGTGGTGTATATGGTGGTGTAAGGACTGCTCTAGTCATAAAATTACCGAATAAACCTCCGAGTGTAGCGAGTCAACATTTCTTAACTATGGATTTGGGGTGACCAATGGTATTACGACCAATATGAATCAACCAATATAATATATCGACCAACATAATCTATAATATGAATTACTAATTACTACAGTCTATAATATCTTAACATCTACTAATTACTACAATCTATATCTATAATATATCGAACAATATCGACCAATATAATCAATATGAAATACTGGTTTCTGATTGGTCAGTGCTTTCTGGCTGTAAGATCATGAATGGTATTTAAAAATGTGATACGCCCCGAAATATATCAATTTCTGGAAATAGAAAAAAGTAAGAGAGTTAGTAATTTGTCAATATTACAATGTGCCTGGAATTTGTTTGTACTTATCCCAACATCTATTTCGATTATACTTTATTATTGTTCAGTGATGACAGAATGACATTCATGGCTTTGTGATTATTTTATTACCAGTGATAGCGTGAATATAAACATTTCACTTATAATGTTACAATTGCCACAGCAGATCGTACGTATTACAACGTTACGCTTTCATAGCAAATACATATAAAGAGTTGAAAAAGCTTCTCTTTGGTGCGGTAGCTTTCTTGTGTTAGGCATCGTTCTTACATGTAAAGTGCTAAACAAGCAACATACAAATAGTGTCAATTTCAAACATTAGAGTAAGATCTGTATTGTAGAATACAACGTATTTCACATTACTGGAAAGTACCTGACCCTATTGCATGAAAGTTGCTAGCGAAAACATTGATTTCTGTGGTACTTACTTAAATTAAAACCATTGTTTATAAATTATTGTCAATCTTAAACGTAAAATCATGATTTGTTGAATACAACATATTTCACATTACTGCAAAGTACCTGACCCTACTGGCACGACAGTTGATAGCAAAATCATTGATTTCTGTGGAATTAAAGCCATTTGTTTATAAATAATTGTCAATCTTAAACGTAAAATTAAGATCTGTAGAATACAACATATTGCACATTACTGCAAAGTATCTGACCCTATTGGCACAACAGTTGATAGCAAAATCATTGATTTCTGCGGAACTTACTTCAAACCATTTTTTATAAAAATTATTGTGAATCTTAAACGTCAAATTAAGATTTGTTGAATACAACATATTTCACATACTGCAAAGTACCTGACCCTATTGGCAGAGCAGTTGATAGATTTGTGCGGTACGTATACTTAAAGCAATTGTCTATAAATCTACTTCACTTTGGACCGTGCTTATAGTCACGTGGCTATGACGTATCATACGTTGAGCGTCCGCCATTTTGTTTGGTTTAACACTTGTGCCAACCCCTAAGTAGAGAGAACTATTTCCAACAAATAATTTCTTTCTTCCTCAAACTTGACTGATACATGCCTACGTATATTTAGAAAGCACCAAGCGAAAATGAATTGCTTTGTTGAAGTCATTGTACATGTGCGTATTGATTGGAAAGTCACCATCTTGAGTATATTCACCGTACCAATATGGCGGCGGTGGCATTGTGAATACATGCATGCACTAGCTAGAGGAAACGACACATGATCATTGCCCCCTCCCCATTGCAAGAACACACTAGTCCGCAATACCCAAGCGGTATGATTGAAACGATATCTACCATACTGAAATAAAGTCGTTTGCTCTATTAGGGTTAAAGAAAAGACAAATAAAACTTCCACTTTGGGATCACTAGCGGTGAGATTCGAATCCGGGCCTGCCCGTCATATTTCTCAATCCACCCTTACGGCTAGGGGAAGTGCTAGTCTTCGGAAGAAAGTTACAAGCCGTCATTACCGCCTTTAAAAACACCAGATCTTTTAGAACCCCAGGGTTCATCCCGGTACCCAACTAGTATCATAGTACAAGGTGATAATACTTCAGTACCAAGGTCATCACTGCTAACTTAAGCCTTGCGGTACTGTTCGCTATGTGCGGTACTTCCATATGCCAGAAGTGCCGCATTTATCGCCGACATTTAAACAAGATCTACATGTAGGCTTTTTGTTCGTACTATAGTTCACAATGCGGGCTTTAGAGATCAATATAGTGCTTCGCTGGACAAGTTTGGTCTATTGTGTTTACTATAGACATCCAGAGCATAGAGCGCATGCTTAGCTGCAAAGGATTGTGGGTAGGTCACAGGGAAAGGTTACAAAATGGTGGCCACGAGTCTAGCAGCAGGTTTCCTTGGATGGCATGAACCTGCAAAAAGGATGATGGGATCGATGCAAAGGATTGTGGGATAAGTCGCACAGACTGATGGGAAATAATGTTACAAAATGGCGGCCACGAGTCTAGCAGCGGGTTTTTTGGATGACATCAACCTGCAAAAAAAGATGATGAGATCGATGCAAGGGACTGTGGGATAAGTCGCACAGACTCATGGGAAATGTTACAAAATGGCGGCCTTGAGTCTAGTCTAGCAGCGTGTTTCCTTGGAGGACATGAGCCTGTCGTGCAGTAGGGGCCGGGATCCTTGTCCAGAGCAAAGAACGCATGCGTTGCTGCAAAGTATTGTGGGATAAGTCGCAAAGACTGATGGGAAATGTGACAAAATGGCGGTCTTGAGTCTAGTCTAGCAGCGTGTTTCCTTGGAGGACATGAGCCTGTCGTGCAGCGGCGGCAGGGAGCCCTTGTCCGCGTCCGGGATGCGGATGGTGGTGACCACCTGGATGTGCCCGTTCTTCTTCCGGTCCACCTCCACAAACGTGTCCAGGTCAGACACGGTGTTCGCCGCTCTTCTCTGGAATTTGGGTGAAAAGAAGAAAAATGAAAGCGTTGCAAAAAAACAGGCTACAGAAGAGATCATTACTTACAGGTGTGTCTAAAGCCAGCTGTGTACACAAGTGGTTAAGTTGTATACTTTTTTGGTGACGCCTCAGGAGCGGAGTCTGTAACGTAAATTTGTTAGAACTCTTTTTGGCCACACATAATATTTACCTTCCGTTTTTTCTGTCCTTAACAGACTGTCGTGACATATAGCTATGCAATTAGCTGTAAACATTTTAAATTTGTATTTTTCTTTAAGGCTGTATCTTGTACAAAACTAGCATGATGTATATTTTAAAGAAATATGCTAAGACAACAAAAATAGCAGTGGTTGTACCCTGGTCTTCCAGTTGAGCGGGAACCTCCCCCGGCGGCACATGTGCCACAGACTCTCGCACAGCGCCATGATCACGGACAGCACCAGCCCCACCATCATGACGTAGAACACTCCCGCGAAGTTGTTCAGGCCCAGTGCGCTTGCGCGCTTCTTTGACGTCATGGTCCTGAGGGAGCACCTGCCGGTGGAGGGCCACCAGCGCTCCTTCAGCTTGGTCATCCGGCCGTTCTCCTGCATCTGCAGGATCCTGGGGACAAAGAGATAAAAGATATAGAACCCTTTAAAATCCATCCAGTGTTTTTATTGTATTTACTTCTGGGAACAGAAGTTTTGCTTTGGATGGCTTAGTTATGCGTTTGGCAGACAGAATGCGTTTGGTAGACATAATGTCAGCTTGACAGGTCCTATATGCGTTTGGCAGATTTACAGGAGGTCAAATGTCTCAGAATCTGGCCATGAGCCAGCAGGAATTATGGGGAGGGGGGGAGTCAGGAAACCTCCTTGTCAAGCAGAATGTCTTTTGCTCTCCATCCACATTCTTGCTTTCACGTCACATCTCCCGTAGCCTCTACCAGGCTTCAGAAAACAACTCCCCTGGCATGTTAGCTGTCTATTTTGCCAGTTTTAACTCTTTCCAGCCGCTTCTGAAGCCTGGTAGAGGCTACACCTCCCCATCATCATAAATATTTTTGATATACAAACGAAATCTGTTCTGGTCCTACCCGTATGAGAAGGCTTCCCTGTACGGAGAGTCCCTCTGCAGAGCTATGCCGTACCCCCGCTCGTAGAAGCTGTTCTCAGCCGTGGTGAGGGAGCAGGTGGGGTCGTTCAGCGCCACGTACTCGATAATGGGCGTGTCCCAGATGAAGGCGTAGTTTCCGTCACGTACCTTTACAAACCACAGTAAGGTACATGTAATATGTCAAAGGCCGTGGAAGTCTGTACTGCCCCCCCCCCCTCAGACCGTCTGGCTGACATGGACACATTCCTTGAATTATATGCTTAAAAAGTAAAATGGATAAAGTCATGACATTAGGACATGTAGCTACAAATACATGCATGAGTATAGTCATTGACAAGAGAATAAACTTAATAAGATAACCAGGTAATAAGAAGAAGCAGCATTTGTTCACTCAGGTATTTCTCACGTATATCGCACCTTTCTAAACCCCTCATCTGCCGTGTTCATCAAGGTGGGCGGATCCGAGTTTGTCATGAACTTCCACATCTTCTGGTACACCTGGATGTTGTGCAGAGGAATGGATATCAAAGAAATCAAATTACCACAGGTAAAATCTTCAGGTCATATGTAATTTTTGCAACATACCTCAATTCTGGAACTCTGGAAAGCTGTTGTCAAGCTGGTGTCGCTCACAGTGCCGTACGGAATTACTGTCTGACTGGCCAGGTCGTCCACAGATCTTTGAAAATGAAAACAAAAACGCGTGGGTACGATTATCTACAGTTAAGGAATAATGAATATTTTTATCTACTTAGACTTATTTGCAACACAAAAAAGTGCTAGTCGCCAAAGGTTTGGCCACATTGTAAGGTCTTCCACAGGATGATTGACCTTCTACATCATTATAAAATTTAATGGAGTTCTCTTTCCGAGTCAAGGTGAAAGATGTGACAGAGTTACTGACCTGATAGGGTTCTCCATCCGGGTCACGGCGAGAGAAGTGACGGAGCTACTGACCTGATGGGGTTCTCCATCCGGGTCATGGTGAGAGAAGTGACGGAGCTACTGACCTGATGGGGTTCTTCATCCGGGTCATAGTGAGAGAAGTGACAGAGCTACTGACCTGATGGTGTTCTCCATCCGGGTCTTGGTGAGAGAAGTGACGGAACTACTGACCTGATGGGGTTCTCCATCCGGGTCTTGGTGAGAGAAGTGACGGAACTACTGACCTAATGCGGTTCTCCATCCAGGTCACGGCGAGAGAAGTGACAGAGCTACTGACCTGATGCGGTTCTCCATCCAGGTCACGGCGAGAGAAGTGACAGAGCTACTGACCTGATGCGGTTCTCCACTCCGGGTCATGGTGAGAGAAGTGACGGAACTACTGACCTGATGCGGTTCTCCATCCAGGTCACGGCGAGAGAAGTGACGGAACTACTGACCTGATGCTGTTCTCCATCCGGGTCATGGTGAGAGAAGTGACAGAACTACTGACCTGATGGGGTTCTCCATCCGGGTCACGGTAAGAGAACTACTGACCTGATGGGGTTCTCCATCCGGGTCACGGTGAGAAAGGCGGCCAGGTTGGCCGTGTATGTGGAGATGACCACCAGGCTGAAGAGCCACCAGAACCCGCTCAGCAGGCGGTGTGACAGGCAGCGGGGGCTCCAGTCCCAACCTGCGACATAGGACAATATTTTGAAATTATATCCAACTTTTTACCTTTAATTATGTTTACCCTTTCAGAAGGAACATATTGTTTTTGCTCTGTTTGTTCTTCTTCTCCAACCACAAAAGGTCAATGACCTTGATCAGACGGCGGTCACCATGGTAACTGGTGCTGTAGCAGACACCCTGGAGTGTTGAATTATATTATGTAGCAAGTTGGATGGGCTTGTCACCATATATATGAATGTCTTTTAGTAAGAATAAACAAACCATGTCATAATTCATTTTCTTTGCAAATGTTACCTTTCTAGTTTGTCGTGTATTGTATTTGATTTTGTGATGACGATGTCGTCTGAATGCAACTTGTTGCGGAGGTGATACAACTACATCACCTGCAGTACCTCACCTTGTTGCATGAGGGAGCCTATGATAAACCACAGACTGTCGTTTAGTCCGAACCTCGACGGACCCTCCCCTTCCTCTGTGACGAGGATGTCGTCAGGACGAAACTTGTTGAGAAGGTAGAGAAACACGCCGACAATCACCACAGACCCGCCGATACACGCCCAGACTTCAACAGTGAACGGGCCCATGAAGCCGAACACATTCCGTGTGTTGTCCTGGAAATAGATATACATGTAGACGAAGGGCTCGCCCACATACTGGAATTCTACATTTCATACCTAATCCAAGACTGTACTCGTACTCTGCTATATCACACGGTTACTACTGAAATGAAGTATTAGGACTTGCGATTTGGGTCTTTATACATGTGATGGCAACTGCTCAGGTACGGCTCGGTCATATACGTCGTGCGATCGTACTGAGGGCATTCTTGCTTTGGAATAGTTGTGCATCTCACTCATTCACTCACTCACTCACTCACTCACTCACTCACTCACTCACTCACTCACTCACTCACTCACTCACTCACTCACTCCAGTTGGGTCTGGTGCTGTCACAGCCTGCTTGAAAATGCTTTGGGAATTACTACCAAAAGCAGCATTCCATTCCCTTTTCCCCTTTTCGCAACAAGCAACATGGTGTACGTGGATCCAAAAGACACCATTTACTGCGAACGACCTGACTATATAAATTCCCTATTGAGGTGTTTGGGATCCCTCAAGCTAACCAACTAACAATGTACGGCCATTTTGTGTCCAGGACTTTTTCTTCAGCATAAGCCTTTTTGATGGACGAGGCTTTAAATATGTCGTAATTTTCTTTACGTTATAAAGAAAGTCTGAAGTCGAGATTATGTAAGAAGCCGTTAGTGCCTATAATGTCTTCGAGGAGTAATAGGATAGTAAATCTTAAGACCATCGGGGTCTTTAAGGCGCCGAAGTTAAAGATACCAGGTCTAAGACAGGTATTCAACAGACTGCGGACATTACCAGGTATGTAATACAGGAAACAGCGAAGGTAATATCCACCGAGACGCCTCCGTGGCGCCATTTTAGATGAGTTTAAGATTAAAATCTATTACGATGTACACTTCAGACTGCAAGCGTACGTTAGCTGCGAGGCATGGTCTGCTCTGGCTCTCTGATTTCACAACCAGAAGGGAAATATGTGTCCTACGGTTTGCCAGAGTATTGCATGCTGCAACTGCTCCAAGCAGATGATACGGTGGCAAGGCAGCTTATGGTCACTCCTATGGCCAACGAATGCTGCCTTGCCACCCTATGATCTGCTAGGAGAGTAGTTGCAACATTATCTTCCATGGTTATACATTTTTGAATGGGCTAGAATGGATAGTCTTTAACTGAACAAGCCACAAATAGGCATTAAATGTTTCAACATAATTGTTTTAGTAACACATTGGTGTCAAATAATAAACTAACATGTGTTATTTTAATTGTAATTTATCTCAGTGTTTCCCGTTTTCATATAACCATGTAATGCTCCCTGGTTGTTTTTAACTTTAGAATAAAGTTTTCCCGAATCAGCTGGTCATTAGTTTGAGCATGCACGTTTGGGAAAAATTCATCCTAATGCAAAACAAATGGACACAACTGGAGCAGAGTAGCGAAGTGTGAAAATATCGATCGCAAAACGACAAAAAGCAGAGGTCACATTAACACTTTACCCTGCCTAGTTGTGATGTATGCGTTTTACTGGATTCCAGAACACCACTGCAGTGTTACTCAACTTGTTCGTCCATCATTGTGTGAAATGATGCTGCGGTTTATCAGAGGGTTTCTAAATGTGCAGGTGAATCAAGATGAAGGTTATGTAAGGCAGTAGTATTTAATGGTTAGTGTAAACAAGGTGGTCAGAAGGAGATTTTGGCATGTTTTAGGCCGTCTGGATCACCTGTTGATATAACAATATTTTCTCTGACCGAGGCTGTTTTAGTTAAAGGTCGTGGTAGATTTTTTATAAGGTATCCACCGATGCGTGTGCTATTCATTTTACTGTATGACCCTTTCTCCCTTTTAAAAGCAGACACAGCCAAAGGAACACTGCCCTTTGCAATTACATACAAAAGGTCGAACCCAAACACCATAATAATTATGTTTGCTCTACTTGCTTTCGATCAGCCAGTGTCTACTATTTCTTTGCTGACAGAAAATTGGTTTACCGTATAAATTACCGTCGTTTTGGACCGTTAAAAAAAATTATCCTTTTTCGCTTGAAATTATTAAGGTGCCAATTTATTTTGTTCAAAACGAAAATACGTGTTCGATTGGTAGCCTCGAATGCAAGGACCAATGGCTAGGCTGGCGGAAAAATAAAGAGAGGTCACAGGTTAGATCCTTGACATTTCAGGCCAGGACGTTGTGTCCTTAAGAATGACTTTTTACTTGATTTTTCTCACTCTACTCAGTTGTAAAATGGGTACCTGACGGAAGGTAAAAGGCGGTGGAAGGAGAGGGCAAGGCTCCACTTTCCAATACCGCCCCTAGACACAATGGAGTAACAACCCACTGCCCCTACGCCGTTAGAAATAGGCTATGGAGCTACCATTTACATTCTATGATAAAGTTATTCGCCAACATAGATGAGATCTCACACCAACCTTGGGTTTCTTCATCAGTATCCCAAAAGACTGATCCATGTACCGTTTGGGGAAGTCGACGACTTTTTCTCGCTCTTTGGTGATGGTCATGGCTGCGATGGCAACGTCAGCTTGCTATACGGACACAAATACAACAAGACTGGCAATGAAAACATACATTGCCATGGCGACGGTGGTTGCTGTTAGGGTTATTGTTTGCATGGCACTGCGGCCCTGCCATCATTTTATGATTTTGAGGAAGACTTGGTACCTATACAGATACAGTGCACTCCTCCCCTGAGTGTATAGTGAACGAGCCCCGGGGTCACAGAAAGTAGGGCATCCGGGGCAGAGAGGTCTTCCCAAAGCAGGGTCCCAAAGGTTTCCAGGTATGTGGGAATAGATGTTGGTCAGAGACATGCCTGTGGACATTCCATTCCTGTGGACAAAATGTCTGTACGATTCCTAGAATTCATGCGAATTGCACAAAATAATGTACCAACAGGCTCCTCCCTGAGACGTCGCCAAAATGATAATAATAAGATATATGGTTTCTATAGAAAAGGTGGGAAATTGGTCGTATATCATAACTAGAGCTGTGTAGGTAAAAAATGACGGAAATCGTGTGTTTAGACGTTTTGGAAGGTTGAAGTTGTTCAGCGTTCACAACTTTAGCCTTGATACGGTTGCTTGCAATATTGCAAATTTTTCATGTGCTGCTTCATGTTTTTCAACAATGATGTCACACACAATCGTTCATCCACACTCGTAGTGTCACAACTATACAGCAGATACAACTTGCTGTAGACAAAAGTCCTACCAACTTCATTTTAAATATCATATCTCCACTGCACAAGCAAAATATCTCTTATTCATCATTTTGTTTCACACTATATTGTTTAAAAGAATTATGGTACTGGAAATAACACAGGGTCATTCTATTGGCTCATGCGTTAAGAGCCTTCAGACGTATTTTATTTAATTTTTTATTTCATTTTTTCAATTTATTCACATAGATTTGAGAGCATTGGACAGAAAGCACATAATGTTCTTTTAAGGATCCTTTGCTCATAAAACATAAAGAACATAATCACAAAGTTGGGGTAACAAATACAAAATGTACAGTGGACATCAAATGAAGACGGCGGACGTATCAAAGCCCATTCTTAGATATAAAGGCTTTTTGCCCTGTATCTGTATCTGTATTGCCGGTATAACCGCCCTTCGGCGTAACACACCAGCTGTTTGTTATCAAACAGCCCTTTCTGTTTGTTATCAAAACGACTAAAACCTGACGCCATTTTGACCTTGTTGACCACGTCCCTTCTGTCATGCCTGTATCTGTACGTGTTGCCAGTATAACAGTCCTTCGGTGTAACACACCAGCTGTTTGTTAACCAGCTGTTTGTTATAAAGCAGGTCTTAATCTGTTATCAAAACATGTAACAGCCCTTTCTGTTTGTTATTAAAATGCGTAAAACACGGCGCCATTTTGACCTTCTTTACCACGTCCCCAATCATCCCGTTCCATGTCCCATCAGGCCTCGGGGCACCATACTTCTGGTCGGCCACGCCGTACACCACGAAACTGAAGTTCAAGGTCTTGGACAGCTCCTTGATGACGTCAATGGAGAAGCCGTCGTACTCCACCCCGCTGGGCCGAACTTGCTCGAAGACAAACGGTATGTCCTAAGGAAACAATGAATTGTCTTAATCAGATATAGTCAAGGATAAGGACATTATTATGTCGCTGCCTTGCAAATGGTTGATGTCTCACTCCAAATTGTATATGGTGACATGAGGTCTGACTGGTTCCTATAGCCACGTAATGTATAGATAATAGGTATATATATATATATAAATATAGATAGATAGATATGTATAGGGATATATAGATAGATAGTTAAAAGCAGGAATTTGAGGAATCCAAATTCTCTCCAACAATTTTTCCAATTTTTCTTTATGTACTCAATCCCAAACCCCCATTGGACTACATTCATAGCGTTTCCTTCTCGTACTGATAGAGCCATTGAAGACCTTCATTCGTGCCTTTTATGAGGTGGTTAATGGCATTAATAACGACCATATGGAAAGTGTAACACGGTATGACACATGTCTGCTGTACAGGTTAGAACAGACTGGCTTTTAGGTCTTTAAATTTGCACCATAGTTAGGTTATAGCCACCTTAATGTGTTTAACATATTAGGGTTACTGCCAGGACATTATCAACCGTCATGCAATTTGGAATACAGTTCAAGATGCCCGGACGCCCAACTACCTTGCGGGTTTGCTGTTTATCATGACTGACCTGTGGAGAAGCTATTGATTTATCTAATTGTGCGCTTTAATAGTCCCTGAAGTGGCAAATTTAGGTCAGCACTCAGTGTGCGACTTAATTCGACATACGATGTTAGCTCTCTATGTACAGTGGAATTCTGAAACCTGGACCGAACAGTCACCACGGATGATGTTGGTTGAATGGTATATTCAGTGCTGGTTTAATTCAATAAAGGGTCATTAATAGAGTGTTTATATACCTTTGGCAGTAGTATGTTCATTTTGTAGTTTTGTAAGAGACATTGACAGGATAACTCTTGCTTTTGGAAACCCAGGTAGCTGTAGATTTTATGGCTAACACCTTTTCGAGCAGTATTGCTTACCTCGACAGTGACAACCCTTAGCGTGACACCCTGGATGTCCGGCCAGTCCATCCGCTGGGTCATGTTGAGACCCACACGGTCGCTCCAGGTCCCCGTCTGGTCAGGAAGTAAATCAAAATAGGACAGTTTCTTTAACATAGTATAGATCCGAAATAGAGCGTTGAACAGCGCGTATCATTCAAAACACATTAGTGATAAAAGTGCTGAATCAGACGACAGTATTTCTGACTGCAAGAAAAAAACGTAATATCTGCATTAAAACTCATGTAGGTTACATCAAAGAGCTAGATACTCTAAACACTCCAAAGGACATCAATTCGACCATAACAATTTAGGTTTAAGTTTATCCCCCTGGAAAATGATGGGAAGACTTTAAAAAAAACCTTTGCAATGTCAATATTTAAAACGTGTTTTACTGAGCATTTGACGTGTTAAGTGGGAAATTTGTGTTTGCCCTACCGGGATGAACTTGGCTGTCTTGTTGATGGTCTTCAGCGACAGGAACTCGAACTCAGCACGGCTGTTGTAACCAGAAGGACCGAAGGCAACACCTCCAAGAGAGCCCTTCCACGTGTTCTGTAGCACAAATAAAGTTAAGGTGACGGAACAAAATGAGAAAAAATTCGCCCTTCTACAGCCAGCTCAGCCAATGAGATACGTTCCCGCCTGTATGTTGATGGAGGGGTAGTTTCCAGCTGGCTAGCCAATCACCGCTTTGTATAGTGTTAATAATCAATGTGATTGGCTGGTCAGTATTCAACCAATCAGATACGTCCCCGCCTGTCGCTGGAGGGATAGTTTTCAGCCAATAAATGTCAAGAGGCAATGTGATTGGCTAGTAAATCTGCCGCGAACAACAAGAGGGAGGTATCTGGTTGACTACACTAAAACCCACGACCTGTACTTCATGACTCATGGGCTCTTCCTACACGATGAAGCAAGGGCGTTGCGCCAATCAAGAAATCCCAGTACGTGCCTCTCTGGATCCCCAAGTTTCAAATTTAGGGCTTCTCATTGTATTGTCAGTAGTGCTGGCTTAGCTAGTTCATGAAAATTCGCTTATTTTGGGGCTGAGCAGCGTCACTACTCCCTTTATGTCTTTCATGAAAATTTTTTATTTATTTTTATTTCAACATTTTATCACAAGACATGGCACAAGACATGGCACACTCAAGTTTATTCAACTTATTTTAATGTCGCCACCAACGCAAAAGACAAACGCATGAACGGACAATAGACATACTCATTTTCACCTGAGTCAAGTGAGTAAAGTCGTGTAAAGTGCTTTTCCCAAGGGCACAAGATCGGTGGCGTTGCAGGATTCGACCTCTTGGTTCCGAGCCGAACGCTCTGTCGTTACGCCACATGACCCCATGAAAAGTTGTGATTGAGCAATACTTTAATTACTGTAACAATAGTCCATTGAGTGCATGTGAAATCTTCCCACCTGCTTGAGAGTGGACATGATGACTTCTCCCTGTTTTCCTGGTTCTGAAAAAGTTCCGTTCTCGTCACAGCGGACTCCCCTCTTGGCGCTGTGTTTCCCGACGGCCGCCCGATCTCTGACGGCCTGCGCCAGGATCCGGACCGTGTCGTAAATGTAGAAAAGGTCAACCTGGGTGGGGGATTAAGAAGTTAGTTAGTTAGTTACTTAGTTTGTTTGAGTCTATCACAACGTAAAATGGAAGGCAAAAGAGTTGCATACGCAAATTTACAGGTTGCCCTCCCACACACAAAAAACAGCAACAACAATACAATACATTACGAATATATTACAAAATCAACTACTGTATATGCCCACAGGCGCACTAGGGGAAGTCATGAATATAAATATCAACCAATATCAGCCAAAACAGACTGTTTTAGATTTTCTTTTTTTCCACAAACAATAAAAGAGTGGAATAAGCTGCCGGGACACTTAGTACAAGCCCAGACAGTAGAGGCCTTCAAGGCCGGGCTCCCGGCCGTGCAGCCATAGTCCGTCGCACCCCCCCCCCCCTCTCAGTGATACCCCAGTAGGGGTTTTTCGAGAGTACTAAAGATGAAGATGAAGATATGTAAAAAAATATACAATGAAAGCAGATCATATAAAATAGTGTAGCATAATCAGGATATTAATACTCAATAAAAAAACTATATCGTGTTGAAGCGAACGTTCTGTGTGTACTAAAAAAGGAAGAGCAAGGTATCTCTAAGGCAATACATATATGCACTCTGATGCATCTGCAATCTTCCGTCTACAGTATGGGGAATCAAATATTTCCATCTTTAGAATTTTTCTTAGAATTAGAAAATACCTTTTGCCCAAATTTGCTATGTTCTGTTATTTGTACATTACTCTGCACTTGCTGCACAGTAAAGGTCATTCATTCATTCATTCACTCAATCATTCATTCATTCGTTCAATAAAAGTCAACTACCTTTGAATACGGGATGACAGCCTTTCCGCCATTTTGAATGAAGTCTCGCGTGATTTTGGCCGGGAGAGCCGAGATGAGATTTCGCGCGGAATCCGAGAGGTCGAAGACGTGTCTGATGGTCGTGATGACGCCACGCACTGTGCCGATCGTGTTCTTCACGTCTTCGTCCAAAACTTCCTAGTGGGGCAGTAAAATAAGGGTCTTGCAGGCAAAACAACATACAACATCAACGTTTTCGAGTCGAAAACTATGTACATGTAGGTTCTAGTTGATAGCGAACGTCCTTGCTGGTTGTATTGCAGTCAATGAATCCTCGCAGACCCTACGGGGAAAGGCAGTATCCATTGGCCAGAGGAGTGACCATCAGCCTACGGGGTAACCGTAGGATCTGCTTGGAGATCAGGACCGGAGACAGTGTGTAAATGCACATAGCAGATTGGATCTTTGAAGTTAATGTCCAAGCAGATCTTTTGGTGGCAGCAAAGACAGCAAATTGGCCAGGCAGTATCCATTTGCCACCCGAAGAGTCTGACGTAAAAAAAAAGTTACCAGTACAAAAACAAAGCCGATAAAAACGCATAAAACACGTCAAAAATAAGCCGAAGTCTAAACCTCTGCTTGGTGAGTACTTTGAAATGGATTAAAGTTTTCTACTCACCGGATTGCCTATGAGCCAGGAGGATCCCTCTCTCACGGGTTCCGATACAAAAGCCTTAAAAGAAAAACACAAGACAAGTAAAACTCCTTGATGCATAATTGAAATGCCATTCCCAACCACTCTATCAACAGATTCAATAGCAATTAAAGGCTAAAAATGAGTATTGATTCTTTACAAATAAACCATGAGGTGTCTGGGTTCGTTAGTGAGTTATCAGTCGTCTGGTCTGTCTTGATTAGTTGACTTAGATAATAAGCTCTTCTGACGTCACGCCGACTTATACAAGGGATTGACTAGACAGAGAAATACAGGCAAACTTTCTAGCCTGTCTAGAAGAAATTAGAGAAAATATAGACACTGCATAAAATTGGGATTTACCAATGATGATAAATGCCAGGAACGTCTGATAATTTTTGTTATTTAGCGGTTCCAGTATGTTATCGCTATTGCACAAACATTTTTGTAGAGTGAGCCCTGCATTTCTATGCTGTTATTTAAGCTATTACGTGATTATGCCCCAAGTAAGCCTGATAGATATGCCTGGAAATGATTGTCTAAAAAGGAAAAGGAAAGCTTCGTTGGTAAGTTACACTGCATGGAAAGGTAGTAAATATTAGTAAAGTCGGGTAATGTTTACTTTGTAAACAGTGTCGGACTAAACGATGGCAGTAAATAAAATTACCGGGCTTAACTTTTATTTACTACCATTATAAACTTCCATACTGTTCACAGTCTGAGAGTAAACATTACCCGACTTTACTGGCATTTACTACCATTGGTGCATCCAACTTTTCGTGCAGTGGTATTATCGTATTACCTGCGCCAGAAGCTGCATGGTGTTAGGTACGTCACATAGGATGAGCACGTGGCTGAGTTTAACCCCATCCCCTTCTATCCTGGACAGGATCCGGTAGATGTTTCCGTCGTAGTCTGTCCTGGGAACGGGAGGGACTCTGAAGATAGTCATCGCCATCTTGTTCTCAGGGCTCTTACCCAGGATAGTCTGGATCCTGTTGAAGTCTAGACGAAATGGAAACCATTGTCATTGGTAAGTTTGTAAAATTATATTTAATATTTATATTTGAAGTACTTAAGTTTTAATTGAGGTCAATATTTATGTGTTCATTTGCTTTGTTTTTATATCATATCATTTTGTTTTACTACCCAGGTTGTATAAAAGTTATTAATAAATTTATTGATTTATTTATTTATTCAAAATGTTATATACTGTATGTACTCCATAAAGATAAGGACGTAAATACTGATTTTGGATCGAAACAAACTAAATAAAGAATCTTAATGTAATCATTAGAAATTAAAATCGATATGGTTCTAGAAATACAAGCAACTCTAACGAGATCAACCAGCTCAGTTCAAAAATTGACGCTCTGCATAATTATATATTATACTTTTGTGTGTTTGAAATAGTCACATACACAATAGTTTATAGGACTACTCTAAGCGCGCAAAAGCCTGCATTGCAAAGGGTCTATTTTCATATAAAATTTATATGGAAATACAGCCTTTGAGCAATACATACAGCAATACATACAGCTCCCTGACATAATATGTTGCCCTGTAATGTGGTGTAAAATTAATTAGTCTTCAGATTAAAGCATGTCTGATATCCCCAAGGGCATGTGGTGGATGGTTACGCAAAGTGGAAGGGTCAGTAAATAAGGCTTTAATTTGCCCCAGAAGTATACGCCTCATGACTTATTCAACCTGGTAAATTTCTAATGTTATTTTCGTTCTCACTTAGCCTGATGAAGACATGGAGTGCTGGGTTAAAGGGTCGATTAAGAACTGAATAATCCATCAGCTCTTGCTAATCTTTCATTTGCACGAAATAGAACTTTTTACCATGTCAACAAAGCACACATGTACTGACTGTCATGTTGGTGTCCCTATTTGCATTTCAATGGTTCGTAGCATTTTTTTGTTTTCTTTTTCATGTATTCTGTTATCTGAGATGTTGATATTTGAAACTGGTTGTTTGAGAGGGTCAAAAGAGCATTAAAATGTCCGAAAACGCTTAAAGTGTGAGACACTGATATGCAAATAGAGACACTGATATGGTGGTGTACGTGTACACAATGATGACGTGACGTCAAAACGCACTACGAACGTTTATCTTTTTTAAAACAACAGCGCATTATGCCATCAAAATACCAAACTTGTAAAATAACGCAAGTTACCTAACACCAGCACGTCGACAGAACGTACTGCACCTGCGCGAAACCCGTAATGCATTGTACATAGCACTTTGGCAGAACGTCTCATATAAGGTTGTATTAGAGCATATAAGGTTGACAGCCTGTCTGTAGTTTTCAGATGTTGTATAGGAAAAGATATCGTCTGCAACAGGCAAAATTTTGATGCAACGTTGACCAAACATCCAACGAAAAACGTGAAAAAATCAGGGTTTTGCGCACGCACAGTACGTTCTGCCGACGTGGTCCTAACACCCAAAGAAAATTTTTCTAAAACGTTACATAACGTTAGCATGTGTAAGTATACTGCACTATTTATTATTTCATGTTATGGGTACCTCCACTGGATTTAACTTTTGTGTTGACCTTTTGCTTTGTTGTGATATCGTCACCAAACTACAACGTTTACTCACCTGTTCATGAACACATTTTTGAAAAATCTATATTTGTAATGTTTCTATTACCATATATGGTCTTGTTTCTTTCTTTCACCCTTCGACATTTCTGGTTGCTTCCATTTTACGACTCCTGACATTTTGCGGTACGATGCTTTTTATAGACCACAACCGATCAGTTTTCTTCCAAACCTGGCCATTATATCAAGAGGAATACTAAGTTTTGTCCTATTTTACAAATACATGACATCAATACGCATATATAACTTGTTCATTTCAAGTAGGCACTGTTTACTACTTTCTTATGACAATTTAAATTATAAGAAATGCTTCAGCGTATTTTGCTAAAAGGGCCATGTATAAATTTTATGTTAGCTTATATTTGACTACATTCTCTCGCTGTTAAAATGGTATCAGAATCTGGCCGGGAGCCAGACGCTAATATGGGGGAAGTCAGGAAGCCTAGGATTGCATACTTCCCAAAAGCTTGCTAGTAAGCAATTTTACTTTGTGTTCAGAAATAATCAAAATGTATAAAATCTTTGAACTTCCATGCTAACGCACGTGTTGCCCATTATTATTGACTTCATGTGAGAATCATATATAAGATCTTGCTGCACGTCGTTACGTACTGTCTGTTCTACCAGATAGAGAGCTCCAAAAACACGATATTCAAACCTCTGGTGATATCTTCAAGGTCCAAAGGCTTATCACTGATTAACATACACCTCGATAGAATCTTAGCTGACCCAGACACAATTCAGGTCCACAAAACAGCTTCAAGGTAACCTAGATTGCATGAAAATTAGGGTACAAGTCTAGTATTCTCATGGCAATGTCATGGTCATTATAAATCATCAAGTGATATGATGGAACTGCTTTGTATGAAATTGATAATATTTTGAGGGTGTAAAATTATGACATAGGGAAATGGTACCGGCATTATAGCCGTTTCAGAACATGAACTGCGTTCCTTATTGATTGGAACTTACTGTGGCTTTTATTGAGTAACACAAGTAACTTTCGTCTGACTAAATATCTACAGAGACCATAACTTGGGTGGTATTAAATTAAGTGGTAAGAATGGATTAAAAAATGCTATAGGACTTATCTTAACACCAGCGCTTGAAATGTTTTCCTAGTTTCTGGGGTGTATCCCGGTAGTTTTTTTTTTTTTACAAAACTCATACATGTATCCACTTACTGGTGTTTTTGTCGTAGAATATGACGACCTGTTCCCAGCCACTGTCCTCCATGTATGCCGCTAGGGCAAGGTCAACTTGCGCGGGGTCAGGGGTCACGCTGAGGAGGAACTCTCCGAGGTCAACATCCGGGCACTTGTTGGTCGTCAGATGGGGGATCCGAAGCTCACTTGTCAGTGACGTCAGCGTGGCCGTGTCTTCACAGGTCACGTGACTCAATATGGCAACTACGTCATTCTGTAGCATCTGACACACTGAAACGGATGAAGACATGGGAATTAGTGGACGAGATAGTAATTTACGGTCAAAAATAACATTTTTGAACCATAAACTGTACTATTTGAAGTGCTTTATTACCGTATTTGTATCTATGATCTTTTGTTTTGAACCTCACAATCCTTCTAATGCATAAGTGTGCAGGTCAGCCGTACCATGGATGCTACAATATTGATATTGAATAAAGATGGGTAAAAGGCAGTGGAAGGAGAAGGATGAGCTCCAATACCATGCCCTTAAAACAGACTAACAACCCAGGCCACTGCCCCCTGTGACCTGTAGCTAAAAGAAAGGCCATGAGACTACCTTTACCTTTTACCTACCTGACATGTACATAAAAGAGATGGACAACGTTTTCCACCATGAAAGGTAATAGATGATAAGCATCGCCTTTAGGTTTAATATCTCGTCCCTTTCCAGGCTATCGTGGCTTAAGCTAAGCTTTACTTGGCACTTTTGAAATGCATTGTGAACATTTGGGTGCAGCGACATTGGTTTCGTCTATCTATATCTGGTCCATCGATAAGGCCTTTTTATCCTCACATTGAAAAGAAAAAGAAGCCAGAAAATTGTAGCGTATGATGAAAAAATGGAAGACGTCGAGTAGATGTGGTATGAAAAGCTTGACATGACTTTGCCAGAAGGCGCTCTCTATAAGACAAATCCACTCGTAAAATCTAGGGATTTCTTATTCTGAGTAATAGCAAAATGTTGCATTCAGAGCTGCCTGGGTGTCTCCGTCGTCACATTAGACTCTGCCCCGGGCTGGTTGAGCTAATCTCCGGGTGTTGTTAAGGTGTCTTCTCGGGTGGGTAATGCGTGGGAGGTCGACTCCCAGGAGGCTCGGACGTATGGGAGGATTAACGGGGTCAGGCACCGAGTGTGTTTACATTTCTAGTACCCCGGTCATCACATCAACGATTCTTTCGGAGCGTCGGTGAAGGTTAGATATAGACATCCAGGTAATCAGATACGCCAAAAACAGTTACTCAAGCAACTGGATATGATTTTGGAAACGGTCAGACGTTTCAGGTAGCATCCACTACCTTTCGTCCGTGACTCTGGAGAGAAAACGACTTCAGCAGGTTTATCAAAAATTTGTCTTCACTTTATTTGCATATCAATCAACAGTTCGTGCTAATAAACCTGCTGAAGTCGTTTTCTCTTCAGAGTCACAGACGAAAGGTAGTGGATGCTACCTGAAACGTCTGACCGTTTCCAAAATCATATCCAGTTGCTTGAGTAACTGTTTTTGGCGTATCTTATTACCTGGATGCCTACCCTTCACCGACGCTCCGAAAGAATCATTGATGTGATGTGATTCTTTCGGAGGTACTGTTTTGGGTGTGTTTGTGCTAGAGTTTTATCACGTGTTCGTAGGTAAACAAACAAACAGTATAAATGCAGTACTAGGAGAGTGGAAGGAAGGAGGAGGGGAGATTTTGTGACCCGTAGATTGACCTTAAGGTCATGTTGGCAGTCTACATGGTCTTTTGGTACCATAAATTAAAAGTGTGATATTTTATTTAATTTCTTTCAGTTTTGATTCACTAATGTCCTGGTGGGACATTATGGTTTTATGGACTTTTATGCAAACTTACAGATATTTTGAAAAATGCCTGCAACGCATCATAACTTCTGTATTATTTGTCTAACTGGCGTCAAACTTAGAGAAAATCACTACAGGTAGGAACATGTAATGTAAAAAGTTAGGAAAAAATAATATTTTGATAAGTGACCCAAAAATGAAACTGCAATAAACTAAAATAAAACATTTCAATAAGACTCATTTACAAAATAACTAAGTTTCTCATGCTGATTCGTTATAAGCTGTTTCTGTGTTTTTTTTCCCAAAGACTCTACATGTACTTTGTATAATAGTACTGCAAAAGTCAAAGGTTATGTCCCAGGACAACAAGCATACATAGAACGATTTAGCTGGTCAATCGATAAAATACCTTACGGTTCCAGACCCCAAAAGACTCGTTCAGAGAATATACAATCTGCACTAGAATCTGATTGATAGCAACATTCTCTTTATGTGTCATTATGTCCATAAAGTTGTTTCACATACAAGAACTGACCTTTCCAAGTGCACGTTTTATTACATTCAATAGACGTTTCAAGGTATAACTGTATATCTCGCCCTGCTTGAAAATCAATTGAATTCTAAGTGCTATTGATGTAGCTTTTCTTTTTCTATAACCAACCACACACTGCTGAAATTTCTGTGTCACCTTAGGTCCACAACAGCTGGAATTGCATGAAATTTACACCCAGGTGCAATGACCATTCATTCAAACCATTTCATTATTTCAAACTGTGATATATTGTGAAGGTTATTTATAGTTATAGTGCACCATAATAGGGAGCGTATTTTTTTCTGACTCAGCGTCTTTCACATTGGAGGCATTTACCCTTGGTGCCCATATACAGCAGTGTAGTTAACAGTTGATGAACACCAATAGCCATTGCCTTCCCCTTGATACATATATAGTACATGTTAAGTAATACAAATGGATGGTTTTATGTACATCATTGTAGCTTCAAGCATTGAGACGCGTTGCATAGGGGTGATGGACTGCATATTTCAATTGAATGGTTTTATGAAGTCTAATGGGGATATTTGCCCAGTTACGTAGCTCGTTAATCCTTGAATTGCCTCCCAAGTCTGATCCAGTATCTTTACTTAGACGTTGCCTGCTCAAGGAAAAGTGATTTCTTAAAATAAAGTTAACATTTTTTTTATTGATTCTGAGTAGATATCCGTGATATAGCAGCATAATTGTATTTTACATCAGATAATAATGTTATGGTGTAGTATGTAGTGAAATGTTTCTAATTGAAAATCAGTCGGTCAAAAAAACAATGACTTCAATGTCAACGTTAGTACAATGATAATCAATATATCTCCCATTTATGCAATTTTAACCTTAAACTTATTAATTTTTTGACTTGCAAAACTTTCTTGTTTTCTTGTTAGCACTACCTTTCGGAAAAAATCCATACGAAAGTAACGAATTTGTTATCTTTATCAAGCTAAAGAAGACATAACCGTATCTATCACTATTATCTTTGAATACAGATGTTACAGGTCCTACTTGATGGAGAATCTGGCACAGGCAAATAACTCGCTATGTTCCCTCCGGAAACTATTATAATCTGCGTCATATCGTTATCTTTGGAAGGCAATCCATGCAAGGGGATGTAATATACACCGGCGGGGACAGGACCAATATCTTATGTGTGCTTTTTCTTATGCGTGCATTATCTGGAATATCCTTGATTCCTCTAGGGAAAGATGAAATGGATTTACATGTAATTTTCCGAATTACTACATGAAATGTTTGAATCGAAAGTTTTATCAACAACGGAAGTTTCAAAAGTCCAGTAATGAAACCGTGTCCAAACAATTCAAAGAGAAACAAGAAGCAAACAAACAAACAAAAATTCGCGGATGTAATACTAACATATTACTTCCGGGTACAGGAGCCGTGGGTTTGTTGGTCAGTTTGTCCGGACAGAATAGGTTGACAGCACGTTGGTGGGGGAAGGGAGATTTACAGGCAAACTGCCAGGAGGTCAAAAGGCCAGACACAGAAAATGGGGTGAACTTGAAGGTCACGGAAACTCTAATCTCCAAGTAGATCTTTCGGTGGCTGCAAAGGCACTATCCATTTACCAGACAGTTACAAATGGTAACTGTCTGGCAAATGGATACTGTCTTTGCAGCCACCGGAAGATCTGCTTGGAGATTACAAAATCCCAACATCCTCCCCGGATGTCTGAAATCCGTGATTTCCTGTTACAACTCCACTAATGTAAACAAATGTAGTCTAGAGAATGACCTTGGAATGATGTAGCGTACGGCCCCTGGTTGGCCAGGTAGATAACCTTCGTTTCTATCGTGCTCTGCGACTGTTCGAACAACAGGCGGTTTCTGTTGACGTCACGGACTCCGGCTTGAAATGCCTCTTCCTCCTCCGTACCCGGGGCCTCAAAAATCGCACCTGAAAAACACGTAAGGAAGACAAGTTTAAAAAATGCAAAATTTTACATTTTTAACCTTTTTTTAAAACTGCAACTTCACAACGGTTCGTGAAGTAAAACCTCCATTCAAAATCCAATCGGGAAGCTTTGGAAGGATCTGGCCGATATCTTTCATAGCCGTCGACAGCAATGTTTACCTAGAATGGTATGGGCTGTATTAACTATGAATGTATGGGTATCATCACCTACATATAAAATGCACCAGAAACATTTGTTTGTTTTCTTGCTAATAAAGGATATTATCAAATTAATATCTAATGCAATAGGTGGATATAAAACATTTACCACCGTTTTTGTACTATAATAAAAAAATTTAGATTTTTCAGTTTTATTGCGAAATCTACATTCTTGGTTCATTACTGGTTTCATTACCCGTTCATTCTTAGGAAAGCCTTCTCAGTAATCATACAGTTGAGTGAATTTTCCATGGATGGATTCGTCAATGTTTCTTCCTGGAAACGGTGCCTATTTTTAGTCACACATGTTATACCACTCAAACTGGCAAGTTTTTTTTTCTTAGCTGCTAAACATGACTTCCGGGTGCCCATTTTTCTCTCTCAGTTGTTATCGAGGTCATGGTTGTTTTAGAGTGTCTTGAAAGCGTAAACTGTGTCCTTTTGCGTGCCCCATTTGGTAGCCCCATTTCATTAAATTGTTTTATACACCCGACAACCCAATTTCTGCCAATTCCGGGTTTTCAAAACTCGGTTGATGCTTAACTGCTGCGCAGGGTGCATGCTATAATCATGATAAATTCGTCAGGCGTGCCTCCAACTTTCAGCCGATGGTATACTTTCAAGTGTTTAATGTTAGATTTAGGTACAACAACAAATTCAATATCGTCTAGTTACATTCTTTCAGCTTTAAATCCCTCCGCCACGTTAGGAATTTTAATCACAGAAATCGAAAATTCCATTACGACTGCAAATTTCACAAAGTGGTTGAAATTGGGTCAGGCTATAAAGCGTTGTAGATTGCCACTCTCTATGTGTGTGTGCATCATGTTGAGAATAATTCTCTCCTGTCTCCGTACCGTTTATCTGTATTAAGAACGCTCGTTCATTCCACAGAGAATGTATGTCGTTTTCGTCATGACCGTGTACATCATGAACTAGAACGATAAGAAATGTGTCCTTGTCACCGAGACACACATACGCACGCACACACACACACACACACACACGCACACACACACACACACACACACACACACACACAGACACACAGAGAGAGAGAGAGACGAACACATAGTATGGACGTCATCTTAAATGTGTACATTAACAAAAGAACCCGTTCGATAACTAAAATTACATGGCACTTAATGGCCTGCTTGTATGACATGGTTCATTAATTTCTCACTCCATTCTAAGGATGGGATTTTCTGATTAAGTTACGACCGATGTTATTCCCCCTGGATGAGCTCCTGGTTGTCAGAGGCGGTCAATCATGTCATGTCAAAGCGTGAATTTCAATAGGTGGTTGGTGGTATTTTTTTATTCCAACATTTCATGACAAGACATGGTGACGGCAAACTCAAGTTTTTTCAACTTATTTTTTGCCGCCACCAACGCAGAAAATAATCAGGACAGGAAAATACTCATTTCCACCTGAGTGAGGTGAGGAAAGTCGTGTAAAGTGACTTTCCCAAGGGCATAAGATCGGTGGCATGGGAGGACTCGAACCCGGGACCTCTTGGTTCTGAGTCGAGCACTTTGCCGTTGCGCCACACGACCCCACTAACCACGTTGGTGGTCTTGTGGTTAGGGGTTGTTGACTTAGAATTTAAACGTTAACGTTCTGGGTTTGAATCCCTAGCAGGCCTCAATGTTGTGCCCTTGGGAAAGGACCTTAAGACCTATTTTCTCACTCGACTGAGATGAAAATGAGTACCTAGCTTCGGTTAGGCACATCCTTTCGGATGGGAGTAAAGCCGGAGGTCCTGTGTTTGAGGAGAGCCACACCTCAAACACGTTAAAGATTCCACCGCACTTATCGAAAAGAGTAGGGGTTCTTCCCGGTGTGAGTAGATCAAACCTTATCTTAAACAAGCGACAAATATACCCCGTAGAATAAAAACACGATCGATAGCAACTTATACAGTCTATCATTTTGCTTTGCGGATACGGATATGTTTGCTTTGAAACCTTAAGTAAAACGCAGGAGCTCCATGGATCCTTTTATCATTGCTATATGCAGCTCAAGCTGTATATATATATTATCCCCTTCCCTCATCAGGTTTTTCACATTTGATGAAACCTTTTTCCAGGCTGATAATTTTAAAGCTCAACAACTCTGAGGGGGTGGCATACAGAAATATACTCACTAGAAGGTTTTAATTTATTTAAGTACCACCATAGAGAGATTCACCATTTAAAGCAACGAAAAGGACATAACCATATATAGGGATCATTTTTATAGAGGCAGATAATATTTTTAGGCGGCCTTTGACGTTTGAACGCGTTGGCTACGTTGGAAGGAAAACGTGTTATTTCTTGCTAAGTGAACATATAAGAGTCACACCACACGAGATTCGCGTCATTATGTAGGTTTAAAGCTACAGGAAATGCATATGAAACTTGTTTTACCATATTTCTACAAATAATGATGGATATTTAATGGTGGCTCTTTCGCAATGGCGCGCGTTTTTTTTTCCCCTTTCGTCACTGTATGACCTTGCGGTGCTTCATGTTAACTTGCCGAAATACTTAATAGTTTTTTTATATCTTACCACCAAATGACATTCGATAACATATACCTAACTTAACTTGAAAAATAACTACAATGATAAGACGCTTGGCAACGCAGCATTCCACATGTATTCCCTAAAGTTACATAGTTAAACATTCGTCCCACGACAAAAGAGAACGTTGTGTAGAGCTGCAATGAAAATTTACCGTTGTACACTATGATTTACCACCGTATGGCACATATCTTTATGCTAGAACAACATCATGAGAGTTAGATAACGACTTCTCTTACCTATCCGTATTCTCCGCGCCACCGCTTCGACGGGTTGACGAGTTGCCCACATCAGATAACTCAAGAGGAAAAACGTCCCTACTTTCCGCACGCCCAAGGATTGCAGAGTTGCAACTGCCATGGTCTATGCCTAGCTGTAGGATTCTCGATCTCCAGCCGCTTCGCTCACTTACCCATGGCCGCATACTCTCATTGGGGAGCGTAGCGCCTCGGCAGATGATTCTCCAAGTAGATCTGTCCCTGGCCACCTCCCAGGCAGTGTTGAAGTCCCCAGCCACTTGGAGGATAACGCCCTACGCTTTGCTCCCGTTATTTAAAACATCACTACTCTTAGTGGCCATAGCTTAGTCCCACGGGTTGGAGTGTTCTACCGTTCGGACTACGTAACGCCCCGCAGATGTTTCAGCCAATTAAAACGTAACCATCAACAGTTCAGGTGCGAGAGGAGTGAACCATCTGGCCTCTTCGTCTTGCTTGCTTGCTCTCTGAGCAGTAATTACATTACTAATCACCTGGGGGAGCTGGAGCGTGTTCTTTACAATTCGATGAAGCATATCTCAATAAACGCGTCCAATTTTCCAGAATGCCGTCTTCTGTTGATGTTTCTGTTGATGTTTACACTTTGATGCAGAACTGAATGGAATCTCTATCAGTAAGTTTGATCTTTGAACATCGGCTCAAAAGTCTTCCGACGAAAAATATTCGGCTCTTTGTTGAATAATCCGATGTTTCACCCAGGAAATACACTTGCCTAGGATACAAGCTGAATTCCAGGCGATGGTAGTGGTTCCAGCTTAAGTGAAGATGATCATTCGTGGTCCATGACTCACCTAACGCTCAGCGGAGGTCCGAAGAAGGCAGCTCCGACTGTAGAGCTATTGATTTTTCTTACCTTATGAATATATATATTTAATGCAGACTACGTTCTCTTTCTGATACTGTAGACCACCCTTCATGGACATTATTAAATTCATGCTGTCAGAAGCTACGTTTTTTCGAAGAAACGACACTTTTGATCATCTAACCTTTTGATCCGGTTCGTAGATAAGCCCTTTGGGGTGTTGCTTTTGCGCTAGATCACAGCAGCAAGAAATTAGCATTGAATAATTCGTTACATATATTCATGGGTGGATTTCATAGCCAAGTTGTGTTCCACACATGCATATGTGAAATTCAGAGCAGAACATTTCCGTGTTGCATTCGCTAGACTAACGCTTAAATGACATTCATCGTGAGTGTCAATGTGTTGCTAGAGTTTGATCTATCAGAAGCCGACAGTTTGTCAAAAATATGATGACCCAATTTGTCTCCAGTATGCAAAGAAAGTAACGGTCATTGACACCTTGCTTGGTAAAGGCATCCAATGCAATTTCAGGGCGGCAAAACAAAAATATTCTGGATGAGGAAATCTGTCTGACATTTACTGCACATTTCGTTCCACATTTGTCATCATTTCATACTTGAAGCGTTTTTAAAAAAGCCCCAAAAAACAAGCTATCCCAAAAACAAGGAGTCCCTTCATTTTTTGAGTACCACCAATAACCAGCCAGAACCATGGCCAGCCTACAATACAAAACAAGCAACCGTTTTTCTTTTTCAGCGACATTACATTTTGCCTCACAGATATTAGTATGCAATGGAATAAGGTTGATTCAACTTCCTACATTAAAAGAATGACCAGAAAATTGACTTTGAAAATGCAGTTTTGCCGCCCTGAAATTGCATTGGATGCCTTTTAAATACGTAATTTACAGTGCAGTGCTCTACTGTGCGCTCACGGCATGTTTGCGGTTTGTTTTTTTCCCTATTAGTAAAAAGACTGTCAGATCTAGTGAAGAACAGAGGTTACGGTTTTACTCATCTTTTACAAACAGATGCTTCCCTTTACTTTGATTCCAATGACGTAAAACTAGACAGGAAGGCTTTGACTACTTCGCTTGTAGATTAATATCATTACCTGCAAACGTTGTTTGAAAAGGCGTTTCGTTCTTTTAGGTCTTACGTATGACTAGTACGTAGAAAAGGGCATGGGTTTGTTTCCTCCAAATTCTTTTGTGAAATCGGTAGAATGGGTTTTAATAATTAAGGGCTCTCTAAAAACTTCGTGATAAAGTTCAACTAACTGATTATATAAGATTCGACCATTTATTCATGACAAGCTGAGAGAATGACGGCACCGCCGCATGTGGGTGGATTCCCGCGGATAAACTGTGCCCTACCCGCTCACCATCTCATCACCTTCTCATCGGTCTGACGAAAGAAGGGACCGTTACGAACCCTGAACAGCAGGTATTTTTGTCCCACATGGAAATCCACGCACGTAGTTAGTGTATTTCTGTCGATGTTAATCTAGAAACTGATGTATCCTTTTCTCCTGGGCTTATAACAAATACAAATGTCACCACACAAACGCGACCTATCAAATGAAACTCCCAACATTCTACCTAGTAGTCGGTATTCCTCGGTCTCGTAGGACCTACCTACCTCATAAACAGATCCAAGAAGTCAACAGAACTAACTTTGTCTTTTACTTATACTTCCACATTCAGTATTAACTCAGTTCCTGCAAAATTAAATAAGGTGGCTGATAATATTTTAACTCTATAGCACATTTGTACATGGTGAAACTAAACTTTCATACGTTGTAAGATGAATGAACAATTGTAACCTGATGTTATTGTATATCCAACTTTCAAGTTAGAAAAATGACGTATCTTTACACGTTTATGTAATTATGAACTGATTCATTAGTTGTAACCTTTGAACTGCGAATTGCGTTGAGGAATTGAAAATTTTATTGATTGATGGATTGAATAATAACCATTGGCCCCTAGAATGAGAAATTTTAAATCACGTGCTTCGTTTGGATTTCAACATAGTTCATGGATCTTCATAGTTAATTATACCTGATGATGATGATGATGATGATGAATGTTATACCAAAAGCCATACAATTATCACAAGACGAGACGATGATCGAGCAATTGTTGTATAGTGAGCGTGGACAGACCAACATAGATTTAGATTTCACAAAAATGCTGAAACCCCACTGTCATTGGGCTTTCTTAAGGCACCACTTAAAATAATACCAAAGCAGGTTTTTGGAGGCAGAATATTTTCTGCGAAACGAGGGAAACGTAAGATTTTGCCTTCCAACATCTACTTGGATATAAGGCGTCACGAACCGTCTGTCCAGCGCCAATAATCTACCGTCTCGCCTTATAGTTACCCCCTGACAACATACATCTTTCTCCCATTCAGTCACCTTGTTTGGTGGTAACGCTGCAGGATCTCGGTGGTTTAGCTGTGATGCAGGTTAATGCAGAAGCGATCGCGCTGTAAAAGCATCGCACACTTTAG
This sequence comes from Branchiostoma floridae x Branchiostoma japonicum, assembly GCA_013266295.2. NCBI lineage: Eukaryota > Metazoa > Chordata > Leptocardii > Amphioxiformes > Branchiostomatidae > Branchiostoma > Branchiostoma floridae x Branchiostoma japonicum. Next base: position 3,447,822 of record CM023825.1, on the reverse strand, counting down.
AGTCTTAGTGTACGAACCTGCTCTATTGAGTGGGCAGGTCTTAAAAGGACGCCAGCAACAAGACTAAAAAAACACACGTCGCATCCAGTTTGTAATAATAACTCCAAAGTTTTATACTTGTAGTGTCCTCAGTTGCCCTCTAAACCTTGTCTGGAAGTAGACATTATTTTACCGAATTTTGAGATTCAGTGATCCACGAATTCGATGATGATATCGTCTCGCAACCTCGCGAGAACTCGCGTGATTTACAGCTGTTGATCATTTCGTTTGACGTCCGTGAGTTAGACCAGAGAGAGAGATTTATGTTAGATTCGCATCCTTTTAGCAGCACCATTATTCTCGTTTACACTATAGTCTTCTTCGTCACTGTTGCAAACATGTTACTTTTTGTGTGGTTTTGATAATATCATACAATTGCAAACCAATTGACTTTTTTTGTGTAAGAAATATGAACATGTGCAGAAAATCGTTGCTTAATGAATCGAAATTATAATTATTTGCATTTTACAAATAGCGCTGCACTTTCATGACTTAATACTTTGATAGGTCAGTTTTTTGTCCTATTGCGAAATTTTATGCTGTCTCAATATCACATTGTGTTAGCTTTAGGAAGGGCGTACATCTGTGTTGATATACGACCTTATGGTAAAAGTTAAACGTTATTCCAACACAAGGATTGGACTCATCTAATTTTTGACCAGCCCTCGTGTCTTCTTTAGGATGATTGAGGGCCCTATTGGTCAGTAAATATCGCTTTCCGGAAGTGTAAAATGAGCAAAAGGACAAAGTGGTTGGTAGTCTGTAGCGGCTCCCGTCTAGGATTAATGAAGGTTGATGGAATTGAAAGTACATAACTTTCTTTACTCCCCTTAAAAATATAATCTTATTCAGTAGATATCTACAGCCGCCAGACCCTGATGCTCGCGAACGACTGATTGATTGATTGATTGATTGATTGATTGATTGATTGAGTAGATGACGTTAAGTTGTAAACATTGAACTAAACATTTGTCCCTAGTTACCTAGTAGATGAAAACTGAAATGAAACGTTTACCAAACAAAGCTGGAAAAAGTCTGTTTACTAAAGTTAATGAAGGTAGTTTAAATTCTATTAGATAGGTTGTAGCCATACTCCAAGTTTCCTCTTCAAGTTTTTTTGTCCAAAATCTCTACTCCAGCCAATCAGACAGAGAGTCTCCAACAACAGATGACACAGATGGTACTCTTCTGGAAGAATGTACTCTTCTGGAAGAATAGCTGTCACCCTCGGGTGGACAGCTAAAGAAGATTTTTTCCTCAATAAACCTCAATAAACCTCAGTTATGGTGCTTAACCAGTCTTAGACCAGTTTAAGAATTCAAACCCCTTTGGTTACAGAGCTTCCTATTGCAGCATTTATTATTTATGAAAGTAAAGTGAGTGGAGATTATGTAACCTTATGCTGTCACATTGTTTCTTTGTCATACATTACGTAAACGGCCTTTACGTAACATATGATATGTCTGTTATTCAAGTACAGAAGGGCACAGCCCACCATTTCGATCTCCCATTGAAATATATGGTAAACATCTAAGAAATGAGCTGTCCAAAATCACCTCCTTGAGTTTTCAACTATTGCAAACTGACATTTATAGGATAGCTTGGTCTTCAAATTTTATTTTTAAGTCTTATTTTAAATCGGCACAAACTCCTTGTACGATGGCCGCAATGACCTCTGACACCCCTGAACACCACCAGACACAGCATCACTTCTAGAGCTCTACCCAGCATCAAAAACAAGCCTAAAGGCCAGTTTTGCGAGGAAATAAAAAAGAAAGAAAACACCCGAGCTGCAAAATACCGGCAAATAGCAAGATATGCCAAGAAAAAGGCTGTTTACAGTTGGTTTGGATGCTCTCACCAATGGTAACTCAAAATGGGGTTTCTGCGCCTGCTCGTAATGGTGACCTTTGCCCAGAAGCAAGAGAAGAGGATTGAAGGTTGTATTATCAGCGCCACACAGCGAGCCGAAACTGAAGTGTATTTATTTTCATCACAAATCAGCATGTAGGTGAATTTGCTTGGTAGATTCAGGGCAAGATATTGCAGTATTAAAGTCGACTTTCATCTGTTGTTCTGGCCCTATGAAGAGATCACTGATGAAATATTAATAATGATGAAAATAGCAAATAATCAAAATAATCATGTCGATAATATGACAAATTATAATAATACAAATAGTAATGATGGCGATGAAGATTGGGGATACCAAAAGTTGAATCATGGTAATTCAAGGATAGCAGAAATAGCCGTAATCACAAGAGCCCACCAAATCCCCATAATTTAATTTGGACAGAAAAAAATCTTCAAAAGACAGGATATCAATATTCAATTCAGTTAAAAAAAACAATGGTAACCAATAGTTACCTCCACAAAAACAGGAAGACTTCACAACTCTATTATTTGCAATCCCTCTACCGCTCCACAATATGAAATTAAATAACAGCCATATCGTTAGATGTCTAAGCGCCCGTATTATAACGTTAGCCTTAAGCTTCAAAGCAGATTCTACGAATGGAGTCTATTTGATGTTGCCGTTTAGTGCTGATTACAGTTCTTATCATCGCAGCGTCCTGACAACTTCCTCTTTCAGCAAGATTGGTCGGCAGTGGTTACAAAGCTTTCCGTAATCATCAAAGAAAAATGCCGTCAGCGTAACCTAGAAGACATCCTGTATTTAACTTAAAAGCTTTAATAACGTACTGCTTGTTAACGTGAGACTTAGCATGCGTACATTGATGCTTCAGATGTATGTTGTATGTTGCCTGGCGTGGCTGAGACGGCAAAACGTATTATCAGTTGCCATGATTACGACGTAAACATTGTCATCTAAGAATTACTTTCTCAGAGGATAACAAACGGTTTATTGGTTGCCATGATGGTGATGAAATAAACATTGTCCCCTAATAACTACCTACAACTTATCTAAGATACAATCTTCTCATTCTCTCTCTCTCTCTCTCTAAATATATATATATATATATACATATACATATACATATATATATATATATATGTTCCCCCTCCCTGTCCCCTCCTTCTCTCTCTCTCTCTAGATAGATAGATAGATAGATAGATAGATAGATACATATAGATATGATGTTTACAAGTAAATAAATTACGGTCAAGGACATCGTTGGCTGCCATGTGTTAGCCTTCAAAGCTGATTCTACCGTTCCCGTTTATTCCTAAATATACGTATTACGTATATCATATTTGATTGCTGACAGATTCTAATGGCTCCGGATCCCTTTCCACCGCAATGGTCTGCAGCAGTAAATGCATGAAAGGACAGGGAAATGCTGGCAGCAGAGCTAACAGCTCAGCTGGTACTCTGTACCCGATAGTCACACTAAAAACACGAATTGCAGTCGTGTGAAGTAGCTTTTTAACCCACGGCCAATTAGTTGAGGGAATGAACATAATTGTACACGCATTGAAAATGAATGGACCGCAGTTGAATTAATGGAAACTCTGGTTATACAGCCATTCTAATAGGTCGTCGACCCTCACCCATTTTCACCTGAGTGGAGCGAGAAAAGTCTTATTCCCAAGGACACACCATTTATGATCTGCTAGCGATTCGTGTCCAGGACCTCTCCATTCCAGGTTAAGTACCCTAAACACAAGGAAAGCGGATTCCATATGCATATTTTGGCCTTGGATCACAGGAGTTCCGGGAAAGAGCTCGTTTCTGCGCCCTGATTTCAGAAGAGCTTGTTATTCTGGCTAGCTGACGCTGTCGTGCTTGCCAACTGATATTTTTCCAAGCAAATTTAATATTGCTAAGACCTCCTTGCCCGGGGAGAACTCGACGAAGTTGATAAATTGTAGAAAAAAGTGGAACATTTTATTTTCCACTGCCTACTGAGAACAAGTCATCATCAAACCCTACATACAACAGTGATGAATGTACGATCTTACCGTAGATTAGACACCTTAGTAGTTCTATGGTCACTGGCACAGCAGCTTTCATGTAGGTTATTTTGTTGCATGTAAATGAAACCAGCCTCCGGGCATGAATTGGCCTCAAGATTTATCATTAAGAGTAGATTGGCGCCGACTTTCCAAATGCCAACTGATATTCGGGCAAGCAACTTGATAGGCATTCGTCTGCTTGAATCTATTTTTCCATTCATCCAATCATATGTCATAAATTCTTCTGCTGTATTGTACTGTTGCCAGGGACAGATGGCGTGCTGTGTGTTAAAGGCAAAGGCCGAAAAAGTCTTAGATGTTCCATGCAACGTAAAGGTGGGTCTTGAGAAACATTTTTTTTTCATTTGACTTTTGTTTACTTAAGTGTGCTTTAATCATAACTTAATAACAATGTATCTGTCTCTTTGTACACGTAGTAAACATTGCATTTATTTTTTTTAGCAACAAGACAGTGTTTAAAAAGGAAGGCTCGCCCCTACGTGGTTTCACAATGGACTATCCAACGACGCGCTAGCTTGTATTACTAGACACCATTATTTCAAAGACTACGTCAGTGTGCATGCGTTACACAAGCTCTCGCTGCCTGGGTCTCTATGAAGCCCTTCATCGCATTCTAGGGACCTGGCTAGTTGGAGGATCGCTAGAAGCGTGATCTAGTCAAGCCAGCCAAAACGTCACGGCGGAGAAAAGCTGCATTGGTAAGTAAGATGGTAGCTTTCCAATCAAAATTTTCAATCAAATGTCGACTTGCCAATGGCTTTCCTTAACTGACGAGGAAAGTCAGGTATACACACTTACTAGCGTGTTTTTCTCTTAATCATAGAATGCGGCGAGTTTCATGTGGTTCATCTTAAACGTTGGTCTGGTTTATGAGGAAAATTAGGATATTACGGGTGATAGTAATAATTGCAAATACATGCTGGAAGACTAATTGCAAATACATGTAACATAGACATAATGATGATAATTACAATATTAGATGGAAACTTTTGTTCCTTTTCACGATTCATACTTCAATCGAAAGCAAACCATTTTGGCCCTTTTCTTCTTTTAAATCAGCTTAATATGCTTAATGATAGGCTAATTCGTCCTGCAGCTGGGGCGTATTATCTGATTATATGCAATTCTCATTGGAACGGCGACAAAGCCTATCAAAATCACGTAAATTACCCCATAATAAAGCGGTTTTTCGTTAAGCATTAGAATGATTTGATCTCCAACCAGATACGTCAGTCTGGGTTACTTCGTTGCTCACCTTTTCTGTCCTTTTGGCATCAGTACTTCTTGTTCGTCCCTCGTTGTCGAGGATGACCAATGTACTTGGCTCGTCACTGTCTCGGCTGATGAGTCCGGAGGTGGCTGATAAGTAGCCTCCTTCGCAGTCTTGTGAGCGGCGTTATTTTTTTTTTTCGGCGACCGACGCGAGTTATGTCGCGGAAGGACGGTTTGCAGCCAAAGGAGTTTGCCGGGGAGAGAAGGATTCGCCGCCCAACATAACATAACTCGCGTCGGTCGCCGAAAACAAATTAACGCCGCTCACAATCCTTCTCTCCCCGGCAAACTCTCTTGGCTGCAAAACCGTCCCTCCGCGACATAACTCGCGTCGGTCGCCGAAAAAAAAAAATTAACGCCGCTCACAAGACTGCGAAGGAGGCTAGCTGATAAAACCAATCCGGGCCAGGAAACCTCGCCCACACGTTGAGCACCAGTACTACCTCTATCTCTAGTGGTGTGCGATTTCTTGGGCTTCCGTCTACTCAAAGCCGGTGAAGAGTTTTAACCTTTTAAAAAAGGTGCACTTAGTCTAATAGCAAAGGGAAATCTCATAATAACCGGGTACCCCAAAAATTGTCACCCAGTGGGCGTCACTGGAAGACAGGCGAAAAATGTCCAGACTATGCATGATGTACAAAATGACCAATAAACTGGTGGATGTACCAACTACCGAGTACCTATTACCAGCCTAGAATAGAACAAGAAATAGTCATGCAGATACAGATACAGAAGTGTTATCTAGGCATTTCCTAGAATGTCTTCAACAGCTAGACATCTGATGTGTGCATATCTGGGGGATTACTGAGGCTACATCAGAGTTGACCTTTAATAATGAATGTTACGTAAACACCTGTGAAAACACTAACACTGAGTCGTGCACCGTCAGATCCTTAGACCTGCTTTGAGGTTATGAATAAGCCGAAGTTATGTGTCCGCGGCCTTCACATAAAACATGTTATACAACCATTCTTAATACGCGCTCTTCCTCCACCCTTCCGAGAAAGCTACGAAAGGACGACTACGCCATCATTATGCATAAATTATGCAAATAAGCAGCTATATATTTAAATGTTCGTAGCATACACAGGCCTTACGCATTATTCTTTCAGCCATCACAGGAACCCGCAGAAAGAATACTACGTAGTGTGTGAGGACTGAGATTTAAAACCACTCATGCAGGCAAGCAGCTGATAATATACGTCCTGCGCTAGCATGTTGTAACATTAGCTTTACGCGTTATATCATTTCAGACAGACAGAAAGCCTTAAGAAGAAGACTACGTAGCGTGAAAGTCTTGAGGTGGAAAAGATGAGCTTTAATCTCACCAACGTGTCTCTGGTGGCGAACCGGACGGACCAGACCGAGCTGAGTCCGACCGACGTCACCATGCAGCTGATCTTCGGCTCCATGATGCTCGTCTTCGGGCTGATCGGAGTCGTCGGCAACGTCGTCGCCTTGTACGCCTTCTGCAGGTGGGTTTTACGATCTTATACTTCCTGGAAGTTTTGTATGGGGTGGACGAACTGTGGGTTCGCTTGTCTGTTGTCAGGACAAGCTGACAGCACGTAGGTGGGGGAAGATATTGACAGGCATAATGACATTTGATCAAAATGTCTGACACAGAAAATAAAAATTAAATGGAATAACGTTAACGTGACATTAGGTTGACAGCACGTAGGTTAGGGAAGATTAACAGGCAGTATGACAAGTCAAAAGGTCAAACAAATACTTCCCATAAGTCTCCAATATTTGGTTTCTTGTTAAGAGGGCTTATGGAATGAATTAAAATAGAACATTTTCGTATCATAATTATTTCCGACAATACTAAGTATAGTATTCAATGTACATTTACACCAAATATGCACCCTTATGATGGCGATGAAAATCAAAAGCCTCCCACGTCACCGACAGCTATAGCACCCTCGTCAACGACAGAGGGGCTAAAAGACTTTTTTGTCACCGACAGTGAATCCCTAATCACCGACAGCGCGACTAAAAGCTTCTATCGTCACCGACAGCGCTGCTTAAAAACCCTCTAGTCACCGACAGCGCTGCTAAAAGCCACTTTCTTCACGGCGGCTAATAAAACCTTACGTCACCGACAGCGAGGCCAAAAGCTTCCGTCGTAACCGACATTACGAACTGCAAGCCTCCCTCGCACCGACAGCGCAGCTGAAAGTCTCCCTCGTTCTTAGGGCTTTCTCGTACATAGCTCTTTTAATTGGTATCTTTAAAAGTCATTCAAAATCTCAAAAGTGTGGTTAAGAACAAAACATCCAAAAAAGAGGATAAGACATACGTGTTGTGAATGCTATCGAACGATTTTCGCCTTTTCATTATTAGTGCAAGAAAGCCAGTTGTTTGAAAAAGAGGCCGGCCTTTTGTGCCTACCCCGAGGCCATGAAAGGGAATACCATTGCAAAAGTAATTTCAAGTCGGATTTTTGTAACGTAAAGCTGACCAATTACGAACACGGTAAGATAAAAAGATTATCGTCTCATAATATTTTGTTGACAAATGAGATTTGTCTGGACGTTTGGACATTTAACTTCAAAAGCCTCTTGTGTCGGCACAGATTGAAGCTATAGCATTACATTGCCGAAAAAGGAAAGAAAAAAAAACGTTGCAAAATTTCGCAGTGACTCTAACCCTAACCCATTGCAAAAGCAATTTTATAAGTCGGATTTTTGTAACGTAAAGCCGACCTATTACGAACATGGTAAGATAAAAAGATTATCGTCTCATGATATTATGTTAACAAATGAGATTTGTCTGGACATTTAACTTGAAAAGCCTCTTGTGTCGGCACAGATTGAAGCTATAGCATTACACTGACTGAAAGAAAAAAACGTTGCAAAATTTAGCGTTGAATGCCATGAAAGATAAGACCCAGTTACACTGATCTTCAAAATGCTTCCTCTGTTCTTCCTACGCAGACGAAAACTGAATCTTTGTTACTATGGCAACACAAACTTTGTTACCGTGGCAACACGAGCCTTTAAGCCACGAAATAGGAATCTAGAGAGTAAGACAAGATGGCATTGGACCGTGTGGCATAGGTCATCATTGAACATATCTTGTCATCCTAAATGTATCACAGCTATTGCAATTGTCAGCTGGGACATGCATAACTTAACACCGAAAGCTCGGAAACGAAGTAGATAGGTTACATGTGCACATTGCACAAAAAGCTGGGTTTACCATTGATGATAAATGCCAGATAAATGTGGTAATGGTTGATTTGGTATTTGATGTTTTTAGAAATCATTATCAGACTTACCTGGTATGTATCGCTGCTGTTGAGGAAATCATGTTCAGACATACTTGTACATACCTGGACAAAATCACGTAAAAGCTAAAATAAAACGATGAATGAGGTATGTAGATAGGGATCATTCCACAAAGCGTGGGGCTTACCAATAGGGGTTAGTACACACATAATATCTATTATACTGGCTACATTTATCGCCTACATCAACCATTACTAAACTTATCTGCCTTTCATCATCATTGGCAAATCCTACTTTTTATGCAATGATCTGCTTCTGGTCGTTCTTGTATTCCTTAAGCCTTCTTCCACTTTCTGTTAAACTAACTTATTGTGGCTTCAATAAGATACCACATGAAATGTGAATATCCTGACATAAAATTTTCCATCCTACTCCCAGAACTCGCAGTTTCCGAAGACCGAAGAACTACGTGGTGGCTAACCTGTGTCTGACCGACATGTTCGTGTGCCTGGTGTACTGTCCCATCGTCGTCAGCAGGAGTTTCAGCCACGGGTATGTACTAGCTTTGCAATGATGGAAAAACGCTCCAAGTATCAAAGGTGGAAATATAGGATATAGAGATTGTCTTCTTACACAACCTGTAATGTTTCTCAGCTACATTGGCTACATAAAGCGGCGAAAAGTCAAAAGCTCTGAGGAAGGTGTTTGATAGATATTAAAACGTAAGCAGGCGATAAACATTACCAGTTGGGTAAAATTCGAAACCAATCTCTATATCCTATGTTGGCAATTGGCAGACTGACAAATCCCACGTTTCGCGCAATGTGCAATATGTATATAATCTAGCTGCTAATATTTAGTACTTCATCTGCATATCACTATAACGAACATCTTGCGATGGTGGCTTTTTTTTTCAATTTTTTGACAGCTTTCCTTCCAAAGAAAGCTGCATTGTGGAGGGGTTTGTGGTGGGAGTCGGAAGTATCGCCAGCATCTGCAGTCTGGCGGCCATCGCTGTGGAGCGGTACCTCAGCATCACCCAGCCCCTCAAATCTCTGACGATTTTGACCCAGCGGAAACTTCTTGGCGCAGTTTTAACCGTGTGGGTCTACTCGCTTCTTCTTGCATTTCCTCCGCTAGTCGGCTGGGGGCGCTACGTACGAGAAGAGACCTACATCAGTTGTACGTTCGACTACCTGTCCACGGATGACGCTACAAGAGCCTACGTCATCACGCTTGTGATGGGTGCGTTTGGATTCCCCCTCCTCACCATAGCCTATTGCTACATCCGTGTCTTTACGACCGCCAGAAAGCATGCAGAGGAAAGAAAATTCATGTCACCCCTTAAAAGACCAGAGTCAAGATCTGAGATCAAGACCGCCGTGACCGCTTGCGTCATAACGACGTTATTCTGCCTGTGCTGGTGTCCCTACGCTGTTGTGGCTACCTTGGGCATCAGTGGTTACTCCGTTCAGCAGCGGGCTGTCTTCTCAGCAGCTCTGCTGGCGAAGTTGTCCGTCATCATCAACCCTGTTGTTTACGTTTTGTCCATCCCGAATTTCCGCAAGGCTCTTTTTGCACAGGAACGGGAAAGATACGCATCGGAGGATGTGGTGCTAACCTCGCTGCCAGGAAAAACACGCAGGATGAAAAAGGTAGAAAGAAGTCAAAGTAGCAACAGCAACGTCGTTATTGAAGTCAAGGAATCGTCCATGGCTTACTCCACGTCACGTGAGAGCTGTTTGCTGAGCCGAGCTGCCACCAAGCGGCTGGCGGGAAAAACGACGTCCATCGTGGACCTCGTGGATGAATTCGGACTTCAGGAGACGGCACCACACAAAGAAAGCTGGGTGTGAGTGGTTCTGTGTGTAGACTGTATGTAGAAACAAGTGACATCATCAGCTTTGTGTGCAAATGCAGGTGACCAGAATCTACTGAATCTCTTCGTCAGAAAGACACATACATGGTATGCCGTATGGCTACCGGACGTAACATTCGCGTCTGAAGCCAAGTTTGTTGACCTGTGTGGGGATGTTGTTAGCACCCGAAACAGTTTTTTTTAAACTTCGTTGTGTGTTCTAACTTTATGTTACGTAAGTGCCACCGTAGGTCCCAAATTCTGGAGTATTTAGAAACCTGTAAAAAAAACTGCTATACTGTATAAATTGTGTATGTTCCGTCCTATTAACCATTATACACATTAACTTCTTCTGTATGTCGTTCTTGTATAGATACTAGTATCAGTCGATGGTCATCGCCAAAAAAAAGACGGAAAAATATCTTCATGTATGACTTAATGTTCTGAACAGTATCAATTGTTCATTTAATATGAAATGGCGCTTAAAACAAATAGCTGTGTTTAATGTCACTTTGAATCGTATTTATCTTGAAATATTGTATTAGTGGTAAATCTGTGGTATACAAAGATAATAAAAAAAATACAACTTGTCGAGTATGATGTCATTTGTTTATCTGTCCAGGTGTGTATGTCCATGTCGTCTGAGGCACATACATGTATGTCTTATTTGTATGGCACAGAAGACAGCTTTCACGAAAGTGCATGTATTAAAAACTCCAGAACCTACGTCGAACTTTGACCTCCCAGTCATCTTTCCAGAATCAAAACAGGAAGTCGGAGATTCTAAGACATTTTATATCCTGCAATTCCCCCCCCCCAACCACGTGATGTCAACCAACTCAGTCCAGACAAACCCACACTCAGCCACCCAAAACAATACTGCCGTACCCGAATAATCATTTTGTTACGGCCCAGAACCACGAATTAAGAAGGCGAAAGTTACTCGATCTGCATGTAACTGACCAGATCAGAGCACCACGAACTCATGTAACTGATCAGGGCACTATGCACTGGAAAGGTATATAAGTGAGAACTTCATGCTACTTGTGTCATTTAGCCTCTGTACACTTGAAGAAGCCACACAGGCGAAACCGGTCGTGTGTCAGGCTGAAATAAAGTTCTAAACGGGAGCTTTGCGACTCCAGATGTCTTACTGAGGGACGACTGCGTACGGGTGCGAGATGTCGGTTAGCTGAGGAATGAATCCTGAGGGATGAATCCCCACGAATTTATGAGAAGGCGAATATATTTAGAAGGATACTCAACTTGTTGCAAGTAAAAATTTTTCTTTGAGCTTTTACGTCTCGCTTAAACGAACATCTCATCAGCACCACCTAGCGATATAAACCCACATTACAGCCAGATCTTTATTTGGTTTTACCAAGAACTTGTTTATGTGGTTTTGAAGTACTCGGTGAACGTGTATCGAACCTTCCCAATGAATTAATGATCTCTCCAACTTATCTTGGAACAAAGGAAACCATACATAGTCATTGATAACAGCAGACAGAATTGAAAAACATAAATTTTATTAATCTTATTTGAGTCATGATAGATCATTATATCAGGACAGAACTATAAATAAACTTCACATTAAACAATCTAGAAGTACTGTTTGATTTCTTATTGCGTAATACATATTTTGTTCTATAGAAATAGCATCTAAAACAAATGTATAACCTCTACAGCACAAATATCAAAACACTTTGTAATAAGGACTGACCACTGAAATCAAATGCAATAAACAAAACAGGGACTCGGCAATTTGAGACTTCTGGAAGGGTTTTGGGTCTCCGTGAAAGTACTGAAACTGCATTTTATGATTATGGAAAAATACCCGATTGAATTACATCAAAGTATGAAATATTATACAATTAATTGTATGACTTAACTTGCCGCTAACACAGCATGGCTTATGTTTTATGCAGTGATTACACAGAACGCATTCCTGGCGACCTCATACCACCTTCTTCCACCCAGGGCATACTGGGTCACAACCCTGTCATTCAACTGAAACCCAATCTCAGCCCACTCACTTTCAATCCTTGCTGCCGAGGATTGGAATACATACACACACACACACACTAGTGCCACCCAAAACAATACTTCCGTCACGTAAGCAATAATGAGTGTATTAGACGTAACATTTAGCGGTTTCTCATACCCAGCTTTCCTCGTGTGCATTTTTCTCCAGACGACGTCCATATTCTGTAGCCAGATCAATCATTGACTTAGTTCTCCCGGCCAGCCTTTTTGAGGCTGCAGGAGTCAGCGGACTGGCAATGTTGGAAACCGAGTAGAAAACATGAAGTTCGTGGTATTCACTTTGGCTGCTGCTGCCTTCCTCCCGCTTTTTCCGGCGCCTTTTCTCTGAAGAGGAGTCGTTCCCTAACCCTTCTGATGTGCTGTATGTCCGCTTGGTGCGTCCGAAAAGGGCCTGGCGGAAACTCGGGATGGAGAACACGTAAGCGACCGGGTTGATGAGGACAGACGACTTCGCCAGCAAGGCGGCCCCGAAGACCACATGCCCCTGGACAGGCAGACCGCTGATGCCTATGACAGCCACGACAGTGTACGGACACCAGCACAGGCAGAACGCTGTGGTCATGATGAACGCGTTCACGGCTGTTTTGACTTCAGACTTCGACTCCTTGTGGGGTGACATCAGTTTTCTCTTCTCCGAGCATCTTCTGACGGTCGTAAAGATCCGGGTGTAGCAATAGGCTATCACGAAGAGGGGGAGTCCAAACGCACCAATCACGAGCGCGATGACGTAGGCTCTGTTAGCGACGTCCGTCGACAGGTAGTCGAACGAACAGCTCAGTTTTGTCTCTTCTCTTACGTAGCGCCCCCAGCCGAAAAAGGGCGGTATGACAAGGAAGAGCGCGTAGAACCAAACGGCTGCAACGGCGCCGAGTGACGTCCGGTTGGTGAGGATGGTGAGGGATTTCAGCGGCTGGGTGATGCTGAAGAAACGCTCCACAGCAATGGCGACCAGACTGCCCACGGTCGCGATACTCGCCATGCCGACCACAAATCCTTCCATTCTACAGGCCGCATCAGTCGGGATACTGTAAAAAAAACCATCATGTTAATGGGAGTCAACAGCAGAAGCTATGATTTTGTAGGGTTAGGGTTAGGGTTAGGGTTATGGTTATGGTTAGGGTTAGGGTTAGGGTTATGGTTAGGGTTAGGGTTAGGGTTGGGGTTGGGGTTGGGGTTGGGGTTATGGTTATGGTTAGGGTTAGGGTTAGGGTTATGGTTAGGGTTATGGTTATGGTTAGGGTTAGGGTTAGGGTTAGGGTTGTGGTTAGGGTTAGGGTTAGGGTTAGGGTTGGGGTTGGGGTTGGGGTTGGGGTTAGGGTTAGGGTTGGGGTTGGGGTTAGGGTTAGGGTTAGGGTTAGGGTTAGGGTTAGGGTTAGGGTTAGGGTTAGGGTTAGGGTAGGGTTAGGGTAGGGTTTTTTTTATGAATCACCAAAAGTAATTGTATTGGCAACTTAACATCAAGTTTCTCAAGTGACTCTACGTATATCACCCCATTTCATCTGACATTTTGACTTGCCATTCTGCCTGTCAATCTCCCCCCTCCCACGTTCAGTCAACCTACTCTGTCCGGAAAAGAAAATTCAATATACACAACCCCACGTGCACAGCCAAACCCACCCCAAACAAGGTTATACATGGCAGTGCTTTTTTTATTATATATGGAAAAAGAATTGGCGGACGTAGAATCAAATCAAACTACGTTCCAAACTTCCGAGCGTATACCTGCGCGTTATTATAGAGTAAAATCATGTTACCATTCAGAAAATGTCAATTTAAGACGTATAAAAATACTCTATCGTTACCTACCTGTTACTGAAGCTACTGATGACGATGACCGGACAGTAGACTATACACATCACCAGGTCTGTCAGACACAGGTTTGCCACCACGTAGTTCTTCGGTCTCCGCAGTTTCCGAGTACTGTTTGGGTAAAAATGGCGAATGTGTTCAATCATGATATATATTTTACTTTAAAAAGTGTAACTGTATGATAGACAGTGTCAAAACAATGCAGATAGCTAACATGATATTGAATTAAAAATTGTAACATAAAATAAAAAAAATGGTAACATCAACCCAAGACTTTGAGACACATTGAGACACATTGTTAACAGTTAAATGTTAGGGTAACCATGTACATCTAGATCTCTCAACGATACATATATGTAAACGGGAAGACCAGACTAGACTAGACCAGATGTTCTCTATGTAGACAAGCTGACAGGTGTCTAAGGCGATGACCATATGTAAACGGGAAGCCCGTTTGACCTACTAGTAAGTAGTTTTGAGGCAACACGTTATCAGACGTCTATCTGGTCTATGACGCGGATTGACATCACCGTTACTACGATGTGAAAGGGCAGGTGAATTACACGATAGGTCAAACGTTCATCCGCGATCTGTGACGTAGTCTTCTGTCTGACAGTGTGAGCCTAGGAGATAACATATCTAGGTCAGGGACTTGATCAACGATAACCAAGGTCCACACTATATTGTACGTGTAGGCTGAGGCCATTGCCAGCATTGGACCTTATTTGTATACTATACATTTCTGAAATGACATCAGCTAACAGACACAAATGTTTTTTTTTTTTTTTTAAATTAGGTTTATGCGTATGCTTGTCAGGGTACAGTGTGTACGTGTGTGGAGAAGATTCATAGAATGACAGAAGGTCAAAAGGTCAGACACGGGAAATGGGGTGAACTTGAAGGTTGCAGAAACTGACTGGGAACCAGTAGGAACTAGAGTCTGACATATTGGGGAATTCAGGAAGCCGAGGATTGCATGAGGGGCCCTCCAACCCTGCACAGTTTCTGTCCTAGTACCGATTAAAGTACATCATACGATCTCCTCGGTTATTCCAAATATGGGTGTTGTATATGAGTGGTGGCCATGGTAGCAGTAGGGATAGGGAGAAGGCTCTGATGTGTACCGCCTCTTTAACCCCACACTCAAACCATCTGCTCTCTCTATCAAGGATGGCTAAAGGTCAGATAGCTGGTATTTAATTGCTGTCTGGTTTTATCGCCATGACAACAAAGAAAACAATATCCCTAGCTGTATAGACATAAATGACATTTCAATCAAATAACACAACCAGCTTTTTCATAGTACGGGGATATACTTTATTTATTTATTCAACTTCGTTACATACGAGTAACTGGACAGGGGGAACAGGCCTAGGACTTGCCTTTTCAAGGCCCCCTGTCCAATTTCAAGGCCCCAATGATTATGATACTGTGTTATTTATTTAGCTTGAAGCTTCTTGCAGACATTACCAGTCAGAGCAAAATCCATGAACTTTTGTGATGTGAAAAAAAAGTAGAATAAAGCCACTGACGACACCATTCGGCAGAGCAATGACGCTGAGTTTTTTCCCCATAACGACGAAAGGTTAGATAGCGGGTATTTAATTACTACTGGACTCTATCACCATGGTAACGTAGACAAGCAATCACCCTGCGTGGATAAAACAGAATATAATAGCCACTTAAATGGAAGAATGGCAGACCTGTTTGATGTTCGAATCTACGGCGGGTCCTGATTTACAATCAGTTACAATGGCACATCTATTTATTTTTTATCCGTGAATAATTTCATTGGGTTGGTGAAAGATTGAATAGGAAAGCTCTTTATTCACAACCACCCGACGTTTCGATGACCGTCTGTCATATCTTTATCAGGGCAATTATTTATAATCACGTATGAAATATTAATATAATGATTTATAATAGCATGAGGTAGGCGTTATTGATTTTCTATATTGTGAGAACAGATTCAATAACAGCTGACGACAGATGTCATTTTCTCTTTTGTACCATTTGCGCCAACATTGTTAACTCGAACTGGGTCGCTTGTGTTATATCTATCATGCAAGGCAACCGTATTCAAATGACCTCTATGACATGATGGTAGTCACATGGAGACAGTACTTAAAATGATGTTGTTGTTTTTCTTGGGAAGCAAATGTGACAACAATCATTTCAATTAACAAAGGAACAACTTGAAAAGTAAGCATGAAAAAGCATAATCTCCGAGCAGGCCTTTTGGTGGCTGCAAAGACAGTATCAAATTTGCCAGGCAGTATCCATTTGCCAGGCAGCATTTGCCACCCAAGTGGTAACTACCTTGCAAATGGATACAGCCTGGCCAATTTGATACGGTCTTTGCAGCCACCAAAAGGTCTGCTTGGAGATTAGAAATCACTATCCTCATTTGAGGATTACCGTTTCACCTTTTACCTTACTGTGTGACCGGCAGTGACTTATACCCCGATGGTACACTCTCGTGGACAGTAAAACGAACGGGTGTAGTTTGAAACAGAACTAATTGGTCTGCAGAGACGTACAACGTGACAAATTGGCTGGTTTGGATTGACAGTAAAGACATAAATGACCTTGGAAAGACCACAGGCTTCTGCACTTCGGTGGCTCTTGAAGCGCTTATAACAGTAATGATGAACATTGCATAAGGCGTCCGCATTAGAAGTTGTGGAGACAAGTGGTTCATTCTGCATTCGTTTGAAGACTATGTCTTTCATTGAACTGCCTATTGCACTTTCAGAAAATCCACTTGACAGGTCAAACACGATACACAAAAGCCTCTCAAAATGTCAGCCAGGTGGGCGAAATCTCAGCCGGCCGCTAAAGCTGAAAATCTTGCACGGACACAAGAAGCTTAAATTCTTAATGGCACATCATTATCACATAAGACTGGCTGTGTTATACAACTCGTTCCCCTCTGCGAGGTACTTAAAACCCTTTCGATGTCTTAAGTAACCAGTGTTCATGTACGTCTATGGCTTTAACGTAACTTTTGGCCGCAAATGTCTTGTGAGCAACGCGTTGTCCTACGTACATCACTAGATCTGAAGACGCTTTGTTAGCATTGGATAAAAGTTATGAGGGTTTTATCGGCTTCACGATAACATTTAAACGGATATGATGCCTTAGAAAATTAGGCTAGTGGGCGAAATGTCAAAAAATCGTCGTACGTCACGTAGGTTCTAGATCAAAGACCATCGCAAGGCGTAAAGGTTAAACCGCCCAAGGTGAAACGCGTGTTTGAAGTGTTATATAAGTGTCATTTACTCAGTAGTTTGTACGTATACCATTACAGGCTTCTTAGAAATGACGTCTTACGCGACAAGCATCAGTAGTAGACAGTTATAGTAGCGTCAAGTCGCTGAGTATAAACGAAAGACAGTCTTGGTTCTTCATCAAATATTCGAAGATATCAAAAGCAGTTGCTCGCTGAAAATGTATTTTATTCAAGCTTGTCATTGTTTTCACTTCTTCTCCAGTGCTTTGTTTTATCTTATCTAATTATTTGAATTCCTAGCTAAAGTCGCTATGTTCCAAAATGCCGTAATAAACTGTTTGCTGCCTTTTAGTCCTGGATTCCCTTTCTATCAAGCCGTCTCCGGTTTAACCAATGGATGCTCAGGTTGGTTTGAAAAACACACCTAAAATTGACTATTTATTCCTCCAACGTAAAGATACTAGACTAGTGCCACAGTCTTTTTATTCTTGGATCCTTCAATAATGTATTTCACGGTATATGTGTGTGGACCAAAAAACAAAAACATACTGGAAACGAATGCTTTTTTGTGAATGTTTTTTTTTTCTTTTTCTTCTTGAAGAATGCGTACTGCCATCATCGCTCCCGAAGGACTAGGTTTGTTTTATCGCTACTCTGGTATAATGTCTGCGCTGATGGTCTCCATGATCCACGGCCACATAATGGCACTAATGTACTTGTGCTGCGTCGCATTAGCAGGGACTTAGTCTAAATGTAATCATAGATATAAATGCTGGTGATACGTGCGTTGTCTGCAGCAATGTTGTACATTTAACAAAGCCCATGGATTTAAACACTCCTCTGGTTTGTTTAGAATGAACTGGCGTGCGAATCGTGCTGCAGCAGTTTTCCTCATATATGTCATCATTTTGTTTTTTGTTTAAACCATTCTTTATTCATGAGATGCTCAAATCGGCCTGCAGGCCGCTTGTCAATCTCTGGATCTAATGACAGTTACTTCAGTTCAACGACCTTTCTTGACGCCAGAAAGCTTAAGTAGTGGTCTGCTTTTTGGGACAGGTGATTAACCGACATGAGCAGTATTGAATTCACGAAGGCGACCTTAATTAGCAGCATATTTCTCAATTAGTGACGGCGGTAAAAAGCAAACATAGTTTCACCTCCATACATACGACGGAAGGTATATGTTTTTACCTTTTTAAATCATCACCGATTGAGAAATATTATATACTAACTTTGATTTATTTGTGACTGCTAAACCTCTTCAACGATGAAGGCAACCTGTTTTCTCCTTGCTGCATCACTTAGCTAAATAATTCACACGCTTTGGAAACTACTATATGTCTGGTATCTTTGTAATTACCTGTATCTGCTTATCAATAATTACTGTAGCTTCCTGTAGACGTCATTACCCTTTTTTCAAGAAACAGTATTCAAACCCCAATAGATAGTTCCGTGCTAGGAATTGCCCCCTCTCAATGAACGACCAAACCAGCCTTTCCAAAAATGCGGGATCGCTATTCAGTGAACCGCGCGGGGAGGACGTTTAACCCTACTATACCATGTTCATTTTCTTAAACTACCGTACATGTCCAACCGGTAAACATGGCTGATGCACAAAGTGTGGGTGCCTGTTACTCTCCAAGCAGAGGTTTGGGTTTTGGGCTTATTTTTGGCGTGTTTTTAGGCTTTTTTATCGGGCTTTCTTTTTCACTGAATTTTTTTATCCCAACCCAAACCTCTGCTTGGAGAGTAGGCGACTGTAAGCTTTAAACATTTGCCTTCGTAACCACCTGAGGTCCCATATCACTTGAGAACACATGCATCTTCAAATACGTAGGACTAACAAGGCATATTCAAGTGTGAAGTAACTCTCCTTTCAAAAGACATATTAAAGTTTGCGGGTAAAATAGCCCTTTACTGGGACAGTGACTGTAAAACCCAAATCTAATATTTTGACTTGTCAGCCTGCCTGGCAATCTTCCCCAACCTGCCTGCTGTCAACCTAGTCCCAAGTACACCAAGTTCCCATTTTCCTGTGTTGGGCCTTTTGATCTCATGTCATTCTGCCTGTCAATCTTCCCCCATCCACGTGCTGTCAGCCTACTGTGCCAGGACAAACAGACACAAACTAACCCACAGCTCAGACACTCAAAACAATACTTCCGTACCAGGAAGTAACCAGATTGTAAAACCCACCTGCAGAAGGCGTACAAGGCGACGACGTTCCCGACGACTCCGATCAGCCCGAAGACGAGCATCATGGAGCCGAAGATCAGCTGCATGGTGACGTCGGTCGGACTCAGCTCGGTCTGGTCCGTCCGGTTCGCCACCAGAGACACGTTGGTGAGGTTGTGGCTCATCTTTTCCACCTCAAGCCTCTCACACTACGGAGTTATCTTCTTACGGTTTTCTTTCTTTCTGAAATGATATAACGCGTAAGGCCAGTGTTATGACATGCTAGCGTATGTATGATTTTCAATCTCAATCTTCCCAGAATACGTGGTCTTCTTCTTAGGGCTTTCTGCCTCTATGAAATGATATAACGCGTAAGGCATGTGTTATAACATGCTAGCGCAGTAGGTACATTATTAGTCGAATATCTGTATGTATGATTTTCAATCTCAATCCTCCCAGAATACGTGGTCTTCCTCTTAGGGCTTTCTGCCTCTATGAAATGATATAACGTGTAAGGCTAGTGTTATAACATGCTAGCGCAGGAGTTACATTATTAGCTGTGTGTCTGTATGATTTATTTTATATCTTAGTCCACTTACAGTACATAGCCTACGTCTTTGAGCTTACTGTAACGACCGAAATGATATAGGGCGTAAGGTTAGTGTTATAACATGCTAGCATAATATGTAGTGCATTATTAGCTGCTTATCTGAATGAGCCCTAAAGTAGTCTTCTTCTTCAAGATTTCTGTGACGGCTGAATAAATAAAGCCAGTTCATGACATGCTATATACATTTACATGCTAGCTGCTTTTCCGCAGGCGATTTTCCATTTTTAGCCCTCTCAAACTTGACAATCCTCTTCTTCAAAGCTTTCTGTGACGACTGAAAAATAACGCGTCAAGTTACACTTGTCTACCTACCCATCTGTCGAATCAACAGAACCTGTCATCAAGGGTTATATATTTCGTATATTTACGTAGTATATGTTTATTCACAGGAGTAATTTTCAACCTTAAGAGAGGAAATAGTAGCGCATATGGCCTGTGTTATTATATACTGTCTGAACTAGCCTTGGTGCTGCCAGTTCGGACCTACTTTTAGCGGAAAACCAAGTAAGAAAATACTTTACGGCAAGCAAAAACCGGAAATGCGACGTTGTATATAGAAGCGTGGCCCCGAAATCCATATGTTTTGATACGCCTGTTCCTACTGGAGTTACAAATACAGACGGTTCTATATCAAAGTTGTCTATTTTAAAAAGACATTATATGACACTGGTTTTAGTAAAAAAAATAATATACACATTTATCCTACAATCTAAAATTTAATGTTTTGTGTAAAGCAAGAACAACGGACGTTGTTAAACAAGACAAGATATTTTTCCGAAATCTGTGAACAGGAACAAAATCGTAAACTTTACAATCTAAATGACATATTCCTTGCCTCGTCTAATGCTATGGCATATTTTGGTATTGCTAAAGACATCTAATGCAACTATTGAAATCAACCATGTTACTCACCGATACAAGATGATCCACGTTTTCCGCTGTTTTGAGAAAGATCTCTCTACTGACTTACTTATATACAATTGCTCATTCTCAGAAGAGTACGTGTAACGGCCATGCCCATATAAAGACTACCCCACCAACTGGATACAGTGTGTTTACATAACGGGTGGTCTATTCCACTACAGCGTAGGGGTGTGCAGTCTTTTTAAAGACGTTTTTATTTGTTTCTCTAATCAAATAACAATATAATGTAAGCCTTACTACCAACCAAAAGGCAAAATTCAGAGTCTAGATTCACATAGAAAACAATGAAACGTATTTTAGATTTGGGTATTTTAACACTTACCTATTGGGGGAATGTCTATTACGGCCACTACACTGACAACGTTTGACGTATCTGACGCCCCCGTGTCTGTAAAGTCTGTAGCTCGAGTGCACCATAGTGGCACCAATTGGGCTGCTTTATATAACACTGACAGGTAGATGCGTAGGTAAATGAAATAGTCGCAAGAAGTGTTAGCTTGAAGGACACATACTTAGTAGTTAACAGGATTGGATGGGGTAATATAATACATGTCGATAAATAGATGACAGTGTGATACAACCCCACACATACACGTAGGCGCTAAAGAACAGAAAAGGTGGGTATAAAATCTACTGAGTTAAAAGAATTAAGTATCGTGTTTTTCGTGCCTGTTCCAGATTGATTATATTGTTTTCAAAGGGTGTACATTGGTAATCTGGTTACGGACCCCGCCATGGCTATAATGATATCGAATCTAATTTTTCATCGTGTCTAAATTTCATTTTGCTTTCCACGAACCCATGATTATAGCCACGTGGGTTGGTTCTGCCTTCGTCTGTATTCGTTAAGAAACTTTGCAATTAAGTTTGCAATCGGTCAGTGCCCCTTGTTTCGAAGGGGTTAAAATAAGGTAAAATCCTTCCCACGTGATGGATTTGTAGGGCGATGCTCGGTCCCGTTTCTATAGATCTTGATCTTGGGCCACACAGTTGTGCAAGAAATACAGCAGGGAGCTAGTCTATTGTTATTGGTATGTGTCCCTTTCTTTCTCATAAGTGCTGCTTTTTGCTGAGAAGGGAAACCAGTATGTACCTTTTTTTAAAAACGTCTATGGTATCGCCCGGCCAGCATGAATTCAGGGAGCGGAGAATCACATACATCCAGAAACTCTCACATCTCCGATCATTCTTGGTTTTTGTTGTAGTGTCAACCTTTATTCAACCTTACAAACGCACAAACGGCATGGCGGCCGCTTTTTAGAAAGGTCAAGCATTTACTGTATCATCAAGATAACACTTTCTCTCTCCGACTGTGGGGATGTAACTGGGTTAAGGATGACGCGGGGAGGTTTTGATTATCTTAAACATACGCCATGGCTGTAACTCAGATTGCCCATTTTCTAGATTAGTCCTTCAAATCAATCAGCACAAACGCACATTCAACTATATGAGGACGTTTTCCCTATGATCTTCCACTGCTCAATGACAATGTTAAAAGAAAATCTAGAATGCTGACAAAGACAAATATCGTAGAGGCCCAGAATCAAGTCGGTCGTTTATATAGATTAAACAAAGGCTGGGCCCTCTTTGATGGAGTTCGTAGGCAACACTTGGTACTATAGATGTTGGCGAAGGTGTTTTGTTGGCTTATAGTGATCTACAAGCAGATTTTTTGGTGGCTGCAAGACAGTATCAAATTGACAAGACAGTATCAAAATTGACATAACAGTATCTAATTGGCCAGGCAGTATCCATATGCCTCACGATTTGGCTGACGAAAAAAAAAGATACCAGTACAAAAATGAAAGCCCGATAAAAACGCCTAAAACACGTCAAATATAAGCCGAAGCCTAAACCTCTACTTGGAGACTACGGTAGGCTTATAGGGCAAAGACGGGTGTATAAATCTAGATTTATTCCTGCAGATGAGACACTTCTTTTAAGCCCAATCCTCAGCACCCTTGTGAGGGACGGAGTACAAATGCCGCCTGTTGGAGACACCGCATTGACGTCCTCACCATGACGTGTCCTTTCTTGCCAAGTCAATTGAACTTTTCGCCTTCTCCTCTTAAGAAGATGGCAGCTGTTATCTTCACAAACGTAACCTTTGTCTTCGTTCCAAGTGCCACAAGCTTTCTTAACTTTCAAAGACGTTGAGCGTAGATAGATTCGCCTCTGTTCTACTTTGTTTATATATATATCAATACAAATGAAATCATGCATGTAGCACTCAAGTCTTTCATGTGCCTGTTTTTATTCTTCTGATGCTTAAACTAGCCTGACGTCACGGTACGTCATATAGTATTCCAAGAAGAAGTTAAACCCAACAGCGAAACCCGGGTTCAGACAGTCATCGTAAGGATATTGTATCTACTTGTTTTTACCGTTGTTACAGTTTTGCATACTCTCTAGGCGTCTTGTTTCCACAAATATTCTACAAATACTGAACTCTTGATGATCGTTGCATGCCTCGCTGTTTGCTTTCAAGGACGTTTACACTTGTTGTTGATATAGCATTAATTACATAACCGCCAGGAAGGATGCTGGTTTAAGCCGATTTGAAAAGAAGCGTGGTGGTATCCTGTTTATTCATTATTTTAGCCATATTTGGTTTGACCAGTGTTCTAACCGTGTTTTTAGCTAAACGTGCGTCAAGGACTTCCTCTTTATCATAGAACACTGGATGTCCTAATTTGATCGGAAGGGCATCATGCTGTTTACTGGGAACTACCCTTTGGTCTCTGTGTGCCTTTGCGGAAGTGTGTTTTGTAGATGCCGGAAGGTCCCGGAAACTAGCAAAGAACATTCATTAGAACATCCTGTATAAGGAGGAGGAGGAGGAGGATTCCCAATTACTTATTGCTTCCGAATAGCGACAGAGTAAATGGGATTGTAAACGTAAATATAGATACATAGATAGATAGATAGATAGATAGATAGATAGATAGATAGATAGATAGATAGATAGATAGATAGATAGATAGATAGATAGATAGATGAATAGATAGATAGATAGATAGATAGATAGATAGATAGATATAGATGGATAGATAGATAGATAGATAGATAGATAGATAGATAGATAGATAGATATAGATGGATAGATAGATAGATAGATAGATAGATATAGATAGATAGATAGATAGATAGATAGATAGATAGATAGATAGATATAGATGGATAGATGGATAGATAGATAGATAGATAGATAGATAGATAGATAGATAGATAGATAGATAGATAGATAGATGTACAAAGATAGACGAATTTGGATATTTTTGTCAAAGATTTTGTCAACGAACTATTGAGACCTCGTGTAAGAGAAGGAAACAGCATTCCTCATGATTTCTGATGTAAAATCTACGTAAGAAAAGGAAACCAACATTTTCCATGATTTCTAGGCAATACTCAGGGCAGGCCAGTTAAAAGACTTACATAACTGTTCTTGATGTCTCCTCTCTGACGAGTACATTAACATATTTGTCCTACAACTGTCCACTTAACCCTTAGATTCCCGTATAGCATTTAACAGTGGGGGTAAAATGTGTCTGTACATATAAAGGTCATCATCAATCAACACTAGACTGCCAAAGATGAAAAAAAAGGTTAAACGTCAATTATTGTGAAACAAGCCCAACTCGTGTGTCAGTCTAATCTGTCAAAACGTCATCGCAAGCTAAACGTATGTGACTGACGAACGAATAGGCTTTGTAGGTGGTGATGCATGTGGATTTTGTTTGTTTCGCATAACCTTTAGCCGTAAGTTACGTATACCCACCGAAACAATCAAGTTTTCTACAGTAAGTGCAAGCTGCGTAAGACCGGACTGTAAGGTTTGATCCACGTTCACTCACACCGGGAAGGACCCCTACTCACTTTGATAAGTGTGGTGGGATCTTTAACGTGTGGCTCTCCTCAAACCCCGGATTTACGTCCCAAGTACAGTAGGGACATCGTCACTAGATAGTTTTAAACAATGTCTAGACTAGAGTTAGACGTTCAAAGGTTGGGTGTAACAAGGTCGTTCGGTGTAATGTAGCCAGCCGCGTGCCTGCGAAGCTGGTGTGTTACGCCGAAGGGTGATTATACCGGCTATACAGATACAAATCTGAGAGGACGTCCCTGCCTGAAGCTATGTATTCATTTTCACCTGAGTGAAGTTAGTAGGAAATAGGTGTAAAGTGTCTTTTCCAAGGGTACAACATTAAGGCCTGCTAGGTATTCGAGCCCAAGACCCAAATCAACAACCCTAACCACAAGGCCACATTACAGCACGTCGGCAGAACGTACTGCGCGTGCGCAAAAAACTGATTTTTCACGTTTTTCGTTGGATGTTTGGTCAACGTTGCATCAAAATTTTGCCTGTTGCAGACGATATCTTTTCCTATACAACATCTGAAAACTACAGACAGGCTGTCAACCTTATATGCTCTAATACAACCTTATATGAGACGTTCTGCCAAAGTGCTATGCACAATACATTACGGGTTTCGCGCAGGTGCAGTACGTTCTGCCGACCTTGGATTGATTAATTAAGACAATTCACCGCGGTACCAGCTAGACTGATCGCCCGCCCGGAGTCTCACGTACGCGCGCTACGTTAGTTAAGTGCCAACTGATCAAAAAGACATTTCTAGGACGAACGCCATCGAGTGCACACTCCCCCACATACGGCAAGAACAGACTGCAAAACACAAACCTGCTCTTTTTCTTCAACGCCACATCATTTTAACATTCAAGATTCAAGATGTATTCATTGAACTTTCGCAGCGAAAATGTCACTGAATTGCAGTCAATTTACAAATTTTTAAAACAATCGTACAATATTGCACATTTTAAGTACAAAACCTAAGACAGTTACATGTAAATATGGTATTGCGCATTTTCCAGCAACATCAAAAGGTTTGTCATCTCATTAACTCATTTACAGATTTTCAAGTTGACCAGATCCTCATTCATGAGGGCAACGGCTTTGAATAGACGCCACTGCACAAAATCCTTTCTTTATGGACACCTTAAAGCTTGCGTTAAAGGTTCCGTTTCTTCACGTGCGTGTACCTTTACGTAAGCTTTAAGGTGTGCTTAAAGATCGGATTTCGTGCAGTGGCGCAATTAATATTCCCTTAGTGTGCTCCTAACAATTATCATACGGACGAAGTGTACTTCCAGTAGCTATAGAGCGATAAGTGTTTGCCCGTACTATATACAAATGCATTACTTTAAGAGTTGACTCGAAATAACTTTTTCACCTATATTTAAGGACGGTATCGTGTTAAGGATTGCTAACTAGATGCAGAGAGGTTGTATCATTCAATTATTTATTGGAATTATACAGCCACTTCTGCCAAATTAGCAAAATTGCCAACCTTGGGATAGAATAAAGTACATAATGACAGAAAATTTATTTTGAGATATCAAATTATCTACAAGAGTACAATACAACCCATCAAGGTTAAACTCAATAAGACACATTCGAGATCAAAAATAGGCAAGGTCGGTGTTTACGTACGTGTATAATGAGTCCCCATTAGATGGCAATTGCAAAGGGTCTAATTTTGCAGTAGGCAATGGTGAGGAAATTTTCGAGAGTCGAAAAGATTTTCATAGCTAATGGCTTTGCGGAAGGTTTTCTCTAGTAATGTGGCGCAGTTGTGTTGTCATCCATAACTCTTAACGAATGGCAATGCTCAATGAAGAGAGTCGGATTCTTGGTACACGATCTGTACTGATTTGAATAAAAGGAACGCTGTAGTTCCAACCTAGGACCAAACAAATTAGGCTACCAAAAGTTTGGTAAAGTAATGTACAGTAACCGATCTTTGATTCCACAGATGTAATTGCTTCATGTTTCCAAACTTTATTTATTTTATCCTTTTACAAATTATCTTCAAGTAGTTACTTTATAGAACTATTCCCTGATTTTAGATGCATTTAGATTGTATTTTTTTAGGATAGGGTTAATCAAGGTCAAAACATATACCAAACCGACAAACTCTTCTATCTAAATGTCACTCACCCGAGCACACACTCGTGAAAGAACATCTGAGCAAAAACAGTCACGAAAACATTTTAGATCAAAAAATTAAGTTCAACCATCAAGCATGAATAGTCCAAGATAAAACACACACTGATCACGAAGAGAAACAAATGCAGAGAACCTGTTGATATTTTACGCTTGAAGTAATACTTGATTTCTGTTTAGTCACGCGAATGTACTTGAAGTAAAACACCAAAACCGAGTTAACGTTCTTAAGCACAGCACTAATCAAAGATGGGTCACTTGAGTCTACATCTAAGACCTCCTACTTGATGACTGTAGTTTGAAACATTTCCGTTGCGTGATGAGACTTCCCTTTGCTCAAAAATCGCTGTTTGAAGCGTCCCATCTCGCTGTAGTGTCGTTATTTTATCTCTACATGTGATTCCGGTGATCAAAACAAAGCATCTGAGCATAAAAAGTCACGAAAATATTTTAGATCAAACAAATAAGTTCAACCATCAAGCACGAATAGCCCAAGAACAAAACTTACACTTATCACGAGAAGAAAACAAATACAGAGAACCTGTTGATATTTTACGCTTGAAGTAATACTTAATTTCTGTTAGTCACGCGAATGTACTAGAAGAAAAACATCAAAACTGGGTTAACGTTCTTAAGCACAGCACAATCAAAGATGGGTCACTTGAGTCTACATCTAAGACCTTACTTCTTGATAACTGTAGTTTGAAACCTTTTCGTTTCGTGATGAGAATCCCCTTGGTCCGGAAATCGCTGTCTGAAGTATCCCATCTCGCTGTAGGGTCGTTTTTTTAAATCACTACATGTGATTCCGGTGATCAAAGAAAGCCATCCCTTCGCATGTCTGTACTGATTTCTGCACAGATCTGAAGCAAGAACTTAAAACACTCTTGTTGCTTCTTTCTTCCTCATTTCAAAGGAAAAGCATGGTTACTTTTAATTTTGTATAGCGTTTTTTTTTTTAGAAATTTGACTCAGTTGGCTTTCTTGTCTCCTGCATTCAGAATGATTTTGTATCAATACAACCCAACTACTCTCCTTTGTGCTGTAAAAGAATATAATTTAAAACGAAATCAAGAGGTTCTGGGTTCAAAACCCTGACATGCTCCGCTGTGTCATTGGGAAAGGTACGTATATTCTCACTTCGCACAGGTGAAATGTGAGTACCTGGTTTCGACTAGGGATGTCCCAAGAATAGGACATTAAATGGCGGTCTCGTGTTTAAGGAAAGCCACACCTCGAGCACGTGAACGAAGTCAACACACCATACTTACATCTTATATCGGAAATAGTAGGAGTTCTTCCTAGCTATAGTGTAGGTGGTTTTATAACCTTACTGTGCTATATATGGCCACACAGGGAAGGGGGGAGGGGGGAGCTCGAGGGGGCAGCTACTGTCGTATTACAGACCCTTGCAATTTAGCCCCGCCAATAAGTTGTAAGTTCCTCACAAATAAGCCCCTGGTTGTAAAGAGAGAGTAGTCGGCCATTTGTCCACTGAGCGTTTTGTATTTGTTACCCCAACTTGAAACAGGGGATTGCTTCTACGCTATCCCCAAGCTTTCCGTTGCAAAAATGACGTCTGAACTAAATAGGCCAGTTATAGGTTGTCATGGTAACAAATACAACACATCTGCATGATGTACAATATCCTTTTCATACTGTCATTGGACCCGTCATACACTGTAAACGTGCAAAATACTGTTCTATTTTCTTCAACATATCTCATGGGGAAGTAGCGGTAATTGGTGATAAATCCCCTGGCGAACCTTCAGGCTAAATACAATCAAGTCATTTAACCTTTGTTAGGTCTAACAGTACATGATACCACCACCTGAGCCCAGGCCTGGTGAAGCTGAAGCTTGCATTGGATTCGTATGCCTGTGTGGTTATAACTTCATGTACTTGCTGTTTAGATATAGATGACATTTTCATTTGAAGCTAAACCAAAAAAAATTTGTGCTGTCTGTTCTCTTCAATCTTTAAGGGCGGCTACACGACTGTCAGTTACAGACTGAACAGTGATAATTAAAGGCACCCCAAGCGATTTCAGGGCAGTAAAAGTCAATTTCAAAGTCAATTTTCTGGTCATCTTTATACGTAGTAAGTTAATTCAACCTTAACCCATAGCATACTGGTATCTGTGAGGCAAGAATGCGATGTCGCTGACGGAAAACGTTTGCTTGTTTCGTATCATATTGGGCGCTCTTGTAGTGCAACCGTGGTATTTAAACATAAATGTATGAAGCACAACGTTCAACATTTCTAACGTAATGACCTCAACAAATTAAGCTGATTCGCACAGTCAGAAGTACAGAAATGACATAATCAATCACAAACTGAACACAAATATAAATAAATAAATAGATAAATAAATAATATACAATGTGGATGTACAGAGTGATCAATTCCTGAACTGAGACCACAAATCACAAATGCAGATACATGTACATGTAAACGTCCGCAGATAATGAACAGATTTTACAAAATAAACACAAGTACGTAAGATAGACCGGTGCAATGGCCAAGTGGGTAGAGTGTTCGCCTTGCATTCGGTAGGTCGTGAGTTAATTCGATCCCCGGCCGAGTCATACCAAAGACTTTAGAAATGGTACATACTGCTTTCTCTGCTTAGCACTCAGCATTTGGGAAAGAGTATGGGAGTTAAACACACACCACTACCAGTGGACTAGCCCCCTGCTGTAGTGATAGCACAACTGTGTGGCCCCCAAGGGCTACAGGAACGGAGATGGGCGCCGCCCTATGCACCATATATAGGCGCGGGAAGGAACTTTGACTTTGACTTTTTTGACGTAAGATAAATAATATACCATCTTACCTGCTGCTGTCCAGAATGAAGCCTGTGTGGTTGCCCGGTCTTCCTCTTCGACTTCCTGCTCTGGAAGAACCGTCCGTCTGATCTTCTTGAAGGAGACTCCCATCACGACTTGCCCTTTTGTCAAAAGCTGGTCTTCCGGCGTAAATACGTCATAGATGCCCTGCAGACAGACATTATATTGACAGGTTGCTGAGCCACAGTGACGTTTGTGTTCACATAGAGACAGACAGAAGATATGAGAATATTGACTATTGAGTATTGTGATTGACCAGAAAAGGGTCACTTGTTTCTTAGACAAATTTTGTAGTGTAGTATGATGTTGCTTTTGTTTTGTCCATTTCGTTTTCTTATTGTTTTGTCTTGGTGAAAACATTATTTTGCGTTTTTGATGTTATTCTCTGAATATAATATTTGAAAAAATAGTCTCTAAATCTGAAGAAAATTGATCAAGGGCGCTATCGTATCTTGAACGGTTAGGATCAGGCACAGTTCTGGATAGTCTCCACGTATCGAAGAACGTAGATTTGCCAGGCATAGTATGGATACAACAGGCGGTGTGTGTGTGTGTGTGTGTGTATGTGTGTGTGTGTGTGTGTGTGTGTGTGTGTGTGTGTGTGTGTGTGTGTGTGTGTGTGTGTGTGTGTGTGTGTGTGTGTGTGTGTGTGTGTGTGTGTTTGCGTTTATTCTTACTCAAACGCATTCATACATATTAGTGGAACAGCCCGAAGTCACCTGGCCATATGGTGAAACCAAACACCACCAGTAACCGCCGGTACGGTGTCTCATGCAGGTCATCGACCTTATTTCTCTGGAATGGGAGAAAAAGACTGAAAAAGACTCACACCCGCCTGCATGTAGCAGCCGACAGAAGAAGAAAAAGAAGGGAGAAAAAGAAGAAACCTGGTGCCTAAAGCATAACCGATGAAGATCAAACTTGACGGATGAAAATTAACTAAAAACGCAGCCTGCATCCTTGTCCTTTTTGTAGTGTCACTTGACACTTAGTCTGGTATTCAATAACATGTTTTTCTCTTTCTACTCGACCCTTGTTAACACCTTGTGCGATCATCAAATAGCACCAAAAGGTCATGGCTTAGACTCATCCGGACTGATCCATTCTTAAAGTTCAGAGGGGTGGTTAGGACTAGATATAAACACCTGTGTTATGCTGATGTCACATTTCCTAACCGGGGCCCGGCCGGGCAGTCTTATGAAACAAAAAGTATGATATAAAAGACAACAAAGCACAAAAAGTTGAAAAATTAATAATGGGAACTATTTGCATATATTCTTGATATAAATTGTTAATTTTTCGTTGATCAAAACAGCCCGGCCGGGGCCCGGTTTGGAAATGTGACCTCAGCATTAATTGGAGAGCCAATAATAAACACTTGAAACCGGCAATTAAAACTTGACGGTTTTTAAAGATCCCCATTTCCCAGTATAGGTCGTGGGTTGAAACCCCGGTTGGATCATACCAAAGACTTTATATGCTCTGTTTAGCACTCAGCCACCAGAAAGAGTATAATTGTTGAACACATACCATGCACTAGTAGTGGACTGGCCACCCCCACCCCCGCTATAGCGCTTGCAAAACTGCTTCCCATCAAAGGCTATAGAAAAAATGATGGGCGCCGCCATATACACCAAAAGATGTGGGAAGAATTTCAACTTTACCAACACACTGTGTCAGGTAGGCTACGTGAAAATCTGCCACTGTCACAAATAGCCGAATATGGCCTCCCAACCACAGCCGACCCCCCCCCCCCCAACCATAGTAGTAGGTCGGCGGGAGCAAGGTCGGCTGGTGTTCGGCCAGGTCGGCTGGTGTTTGGCCAGGTCGGCTGGTGTTTGGCCAGGTCGGCTGGTGTTTGGCTGCGCCAGCCGAATGTTTAAAACATTCGGGTATGGAAGGGAGGTTCGGCCACGGTCGTGGGTTGGCTGGTGGTTGGCTGGCGTTCGGGAGTACATTTAAGTAGGGGCGCGGATAGCAGTCAAATTTGACTCAAATTTGGCTCAAACTCAATTTGAATCGTAAAGAAAGGTGGGCGTGGCCTAAATCAGGCCAGACTGCTCCCTTACTTCAGCCAACCTTGGTCGGCTGGTGTTCGGGAGAAGGTTCTGAATGTGTGACAGGGGCTTTTAGCGACTGTTTACCGCGGCATTCCTTACCTGCTGCGGTATACAACCATTCCCATGACCCAGGCGGTAACGCCTGCCTGTATTATGAGATAAGCCGCCAGTCTACACAGGTAAGATTGCCTTGTGGGCGTCGCCCTTTCGCCTGACGTGACCTCGTCAGATAAGCATTCAGCGTGAACACATGTACACACGTTACCGCTAGCCTCGAAATCAGCCTCCGGGCAGGGTAGTGATATTGCCGTTGTTACTTGTTGTTTTCTGATTGTTGTTGTCTTCTGGCTGCTACCGTTTTCTCTTATTTTTTGCCTGCCATAAGAAACGTTACCTAATCAAGCAAAAGCAAAAAAGGACGAAGAAATATAGCAATAAACGATAGAATTAAACAAAATGTGCTTCGGCTGGTATTTTAAAATTTTTATTTTTGTTGGTTAAGTACATGTTTTGTTTTCTTTGCCATTGTGTTCTGATGGCTTTATGTTAAGGGATCTTTATTATGTAACGAAGAATTTAAGAGAACAGATACTACTTTGTCAGACCCAACTACCAGTTATATTATCTAATCTAACAACCTGTTCTGTTTTTAGCTTTGACAGTATGTAAACATTAAGAAATATAGGTTGTTTTTCAGCCTAATAATCCATTCAAAATAGTTGTAAAAGTATAGTCTGTTAAGATTAAACAGACGCCTGGAAATTGGACAGCTAGGTAAGCAGTGGGGAAAACAATCGGGAAAATAAACAAAAAGCGCCACCTGTGTCCGAGGCTAACACACCTCACGACGAGCAGGCAGCAAAATGGCGTCTAAAAAGTACGAGATTAACAAACCTCTGCCGGACCCCGGGCCGGACAGCCCCCGGGCCCCTTCTCAGCCGGAACAGGCCGCCGAATCTACAGACGTTACCTGTTCTGAAGTCGGACAGATCGTGCAGATCACCCTGGTTACACTGGGGATGCTGGCGATAGCTACATACTTCGTCCTTATTAAGATAGTAAGTATTTCTTTTAACTCACGTTTCTTCTTTGTGGCTTTTTGTTTAATGTTCAACATGTGGTCGAAGGAAAACAAAAGATATGGTGCTGTACATGTAGTGGACCATGCTTTGTGGGTTTAGTCAATAAATTATAGATGTTATGCTTGTAGCTTTTTGATGTGTCAATTCAGTGTAAAATGTTGACTTGTTCTTAATGTCACGGTGGTGTAGGACCCGCCATGTTGTTTTTAGTGTTAACGTTTTATCTGCTGAACTTGAGGTTTCGTTTTCTCTTGTCTTTTGTAGCGTAAAGACGAAGAAAATCGTAACTACAGGCACCAGTTTTTACAGCATGAGTGTTAGTTTGACACCTGATTGCTTTGTTGTTACGTCCTTGACCCGCTAAGAGCTGCAGTGAACCGTTAAATGGACATCAATTATTTTATTAATCGGAAATGTAGCATGGCAATACGGCTGCTATAGTCATTTACGATGCCAACTCTCATCGTGAATTCCATATTTCACCTACGAAACGTACGCTTTGCATGCATTGCCGTATGTGTGTGTGTGTGTCTCTCTCTCTCTCTCTCTCTCTGTCAGTCTCTCTCTCTCTTTCTCTCTCTCTCTCTCTCTCTCTCTCTCTCTCTGTGTGTGTGTGTGTGTGCGTGTGCGTGTGTGTGTGTGCGTGTGCGTGAGCGTGGTTGTGTGTCTGTATGTCTGTGTATGTATGTATGTATATATGTATGTATGTATGTATGTATGTATGTATGTATGTAACGTTATGTATGTATGTATGTATGTCTGTGTGTGCCTGTATGGTGCGGGCCAAACAGGTTGTTTCTACACACAGTGTCATACTATGTAAATATCGTTACGGTTGACAAGTATTGGACATCTACGGCGGCATTCTTTGCGCTGCTTTGTATTGGGTTAGGTTTACAGTTGTATTATTAAACATCGACAGTTTCTACATTGCCTTTTGCTTGGCTTACGAACAAGGGCCCGTTGGCAAATACGTGTAAAGCTTCCAAGCGATCCCTTCTGTAGCGGTACGTGGGCAGAAAACACACCCAGTGCCATAGCTGCCATTGCTATGACGTCT
This sequence comes from Branchiostoma floridae x Branchiostoma japonicum, assembly GCA_013266295.2. Classification (NCBI taxonomy): domain Eukaryota; kingdom Metazoa; phylum Chordata; class Leptocardii; order Amphioxiformes; family Branchiostomatidae; genus Branchiostoma; species Branchiostoma floridae x Branchiostoma japonicum. Next base: position 3,413,609 of record CM023825.1, on the reverse strand, counting down.
GTACTTGTTGTCTCTGTCGTTACGGCACACCCACCACTCAACGAGTCAACCTAAAAGACACGCCATAAAAGGTGTGTACGTTTCCTTCCTGACTGAACGTTGAAAAAGGACGTCCTTTGCCTTGTTAACTGCCAAATCTTAAGTCGTGCATAGCCGAATATATATGGCATCCCGAACACTGCCGAACTCCCTCCAACCATGGTTAGGAGTGCAACATGTAGGTCGGGAGCAAGGTCGGCTGTGGTTGGCTGGTGTTCGGCCAGTTCAGCTACTGTTTGGATGCGCCAGCCAAATGTTTCCAAATGTCTAAAACATTCGGGTGTGGACAGGAGGTTTGGCTATGTTTGGCTGGAGTAGGTCAGCAGTGTTCGGGGGTCAAATTTGACTCAAATTAGATTCAATTCTACAGAAAGGTAGACGTGGCCTAAATCTGGTCAGACTGCTCCCGAACTTCAGCCGACCTTGTTTGGCTGGTGTTCGGGGGAAGGTTCTGAATGTGTGGCGGGGGCTTAAATGAACGTAACGTTAGCGCAGTCGTGCTGAAGCCCTTTGACCTGTTTTTCAGCATTTTTCTTTGACAATTTCTATAACACATAGCAGCAAAAGAATGCAGGGAATGTCGTACTAAACAAAACAGCAAAAGTAAATAATTCAAAAATATTTCTTTCAAAGGTAGCAAGCCTTGTCAATACATTGAATGACATCTGTAAATAAGAAAAAAAATCCGTTGTTTTTAAAATGTTGCACAGGCACGAATGTTTGCTCTTTAAACAGTGCCACTTAAGACACAATACGCTTAGTTTGTTTTATTTATCTTACGACTCTTAAACATACTGCGCCTGGTAGCAAGCAGCTAGTACTTGAGTTATAGTACTAGTTGCTAACAAATTTAGTTGTCGGAAATTCTCAATTATAATGTCTCCATACAATCGTTTTTGAAGGTTTGTTTCATCTAAACGGAGTAACAACCTAAAATATGAGAATTAAGACTTATACAGTTGTTTGATTTTGTATAATGTATTATGTACTTGGATGTCTATTATAAACCTTCTTCAAAGAACCTAAGATGTGATTTTCGTTTGAATTATACAAATCCACAGAGATACAGTAGTATTGTCCTCAAAAAAGCTACAGCTAGTCTTTGAACATCTCATTTATTTTGTAACTATCCTTTTTAAGACCATCTAAAAATAGCCCCCACTGAATGTGATATATATCAACCAAATAGTTGTGACAGGGCCAGATGACAGTACAATGGACCCTGCAATGTTTGCACACAAAGCTATGCATAATTGATGAAACACGTACGTGGTATGTTTCTCTTAAATGTAGTAGATTGAAAACCCAGGCTTCTTGTGGGATATGTAGTGGGATATGTAGTGGGATATTGGAGTTTTCTTTTAGTATCCGAATAAATGATTTCATCAGGTTGGTAGAACATGGGAGTTTTCTTTTACACAACCAGTAATGCCTCTCACCTGCTTACGTTTCGATGCCTCTCAGACACCTTGCTCCATGTCTTAAGAGCTTCTGTCTGGAGTTCTGCTTCTCGCTGCTATATGTAGGCGGAGGAGGTGGAGGTTTTTTATTCGGCTGCATATAGCAGCGTAAAGCAGCACTCCAGTCAGAAGCTCTGAGGAAGGTGTGTGATAGACATCGAAACGTAAGCAGGTGAGAGACACTTGTGTCAAAGTAAACTCCAATGTAGGTTCCGTAATGTAGTTGGATGTTTTATGTATTGAACAGGTTACTTTTCATACCAGGTGAGAGAAATATGTTTCCTTACTTACAGTATAATTTTTCAACGCCAGACCTCTCTTCATTTTGTTTTTACAGATCTAGTAAAATTCGGCTCCAGCGATTCGTCACTGTCGTCACCATCCGGCCATGCCACAGCGACCTCTTGCGACTTACACCTGAAGCACAGAGTCTCAGCAAACCATGCAGTCGCAGAATTGTCCGGGGACTTACGGCAAGGGAGATGAAAAAAAAGCTGAACAAGCAGGGACGGAATGAAGACAAGAATTCTCAGCTGTTGCAGTTTCATTTTAATACGGGATAATTTGAAAAGAGGAGGAAATATCTACTTTTGTCATCTGAGAAACACAAATCTATAAAAATTACAACAGTGCATTAGAAGATCCTGACAGATGTGCAAGTTTAAAAAGACAACGTGTAAGGCAGACGTAGTTAGCTATTGTGTATGGATTTGATTAGCATATATACTTCGGAATTTGTATATACACAAGTCTTATTTTTTCCGTCCAAAATGTGACATAATATAAATGTTAACTATTACGAGGAAAGTTAGTAATAGTTTAGCAAACCATAACATAAAAAGTGCAAATTTGAATCAGTATAGTGTAATACAGATATTGTCCTTTTCACCGGGCCTAAAATACCCCGTCCATGTTATTTTATTGTCTCGAAATACTTATGTGCAAATCTTGAAATGTATATTCACTTTGGTTCAGTACGTTTTACATCTATGTCGGCAGGACAGACAAATACCTCTTATTCTACACTGTATATGAGTCGTAAAAGGCTCAGTAAGGAAAATATTGCTAAGTAATTAAAGGATGTATCTCTCGCTGTCTTACACATTTCATCACTTGTTACTTTCCTCTACATATTAGTTTTAATTAAGGAATGTCATCATGGCAGGACGTACCGCCTTGTATGTTATAATAAGGAGTCACAAAGCTCAGGTCAGTAAGTTAGAGGAAAAACATGAAGAAAATAATTGAATGTCAAGGTGTACGTCTCAGAGTGCATACGCGTTTGTGTGAGACAATGGGAGAGAGAGAGAGAGAAAGAGAGAGTAAAGATACAGAGAGAGTGAAGAGACATATACATGTGTATAACGTTATATATATATAGAGAGAGACAGACAGACAAAGCTGGGGAAATAAGTGAGATTTACTTGGCATAAGGTAGTCACAAGCCTTTTATATCATTCTGAGTTATCTTGTCTGCAAACCAACACAACTGGTAAAACATCAGCAAGTAAACCCTTTGCCGAAAATAGAAAATCGGAACGCACGAAGCATTGAGGATGCGTCTCCACTAAGTTCCTCTCGATGATGTAGAGCTTGGCTATATGGAATAAACAGTTTGCCAATGAAGTTAGTCTACCAGAGCAGGTGCTGTTTTTTAAAGCCTATACCAGGCTTCAGAAGTGGCTGGAAAGAGTAGATTATTGGCCAAATAGACAGATAACATGCCAGGGGAGTTGGTCCGCTGAAGAGGACCCCTGGCATGTTATCTGTCTATTTGGCCAATTTCTATTCTTTCCAGCCGCCTCTGAAGCCTAGTAGAGGCTTCTGGTTTCTCATTTTTTTTTAAATACCCAAGGAGGGACTAGCGTTCAAACTGACTTCCATGACTTTCCAACGTTCCAAATAGTTTCACCCAGCCCGGTGCATCCTGGGAAGTGCCAACATGGCGACTTGCAGTGGTTGGTTTCCAAGCCCCGAAGGTTCGTATGTCCATATTGTTCCACGTTTCACCACTTTAGAATCACTCTCAGCCACCGCGACTTGAAGCAAACGGATATAACACGGGTCTGTACCGAAGAGAGGTCTTGACACGCCTGCTTGGGTTTTGAAGGGCCATTTTTGTATCCCGGATTTGGGTAGACCCGGAAGTGGGTTCCGCCCCCCTCCCCCTATTTATAACTAAGCAGCATAACGGTTTAGATACCTTGACACGCCGTACAGGAGAGAAGACTTCCGCCTGTCCTGGTCTTCACTCGTTCACACTGCGTACTTGCGTCTCTCCTAGTGTTCATCTAGCCTAGTTTTGAACTGGTTTACACTCTCTGCTGCAGCTACTTTATCTGGTAAGGAGTTCCAGTTGTTAACATAACAGTTCTGACACTAAAAGCCTGGTTTCTCACCCTAGTCCTCGCCAGTAGGACCTTTAGCTTAATTTAAGATTGACAGTGTGTCCTCTGGTTATCGTCTGATCCACAGGAACAAAGAAACCACGGACTGGGACCTTTCATGGTTTTAAACACCTGGACCATCCCCCCTCTCTGCTGCCTGTATTCCAATGATCAGTGTACGAAATACTTTTTTTGAGCCAGGTTGCCCAGAGGCAACCTAGGATGAAAGCTAGGTTGCCCATCAAAATTCCTAGCCTGGGTACCATCCGGATTTTCACTGCGCAGCGCTACAAAATTCCATGTTGCCTCGAATTTATACATTATGATTAACTTTATTAGAATGCAATGTGCATTTATACATTTCTGACGCAGAGTAACGTTCCCCCTTTAATACCTGAAGTAATGAGCTCTTCCATGGGAACTTCTCAATAAACAGTTTCCAATGGAAGAAAGGGGCATCCTTACCACAAAATTTAGGTACTAGGGTACTGAGCTACCTGGATGTAGAAATACATGTAGGTTGCACCAAGCAAAATATGGTTGCACATCGCAACTGGGCAACCTAGTATTTCATACACTGAATAATGGAAGTTTAAGTCTCTGAAGTCAGGAACTGTAGGGAAGCTCCCTGAGTGTAGGGATCAGAACTTTTGTAACAGTGTGGGGGTTTAGAGGCGCTACCAACAGATCCGTCTTTGGGGTCTAGACCTTTAAGCCGAATCGTTAGAGCGTTGGGTTGTGAACTTGCTGCCCGGGTTTGGTGTGGGTTCGATTCCCGGCCCGGGGCCAGCGGTTTCTATCTGTTCCTACTCGCCTCTTGTTCTTGTTCTTATTGTTTCACTTTGATCAGTTCATTTTTACCTGCCGACAGTGTTGGAAAGATGAGGCTGGTGGTGTGGAGGCTGTTCCTGTTAGTGCTGGCACTCCTGCTGCTGACAGGTGCAGATGGAACCATCCAGCCCAAGTCCAAGGGCAAGAAGAAAGAGAAGAAGAAAGAGAAGAAGAAAAATGGGGTAAGACATCTTTGGAAATTGAGTAAAAATTCCGCAGTATGGAAACTGGAATTTAACTGTAGAAAAATTAACTGCTTGGAATATTTTACTTTATAATGTTTTACAGGATCTTCTTGTTTCACTGTATACTTTTTGCAAAATTAGAGTTTAGGAGAATATCAAATGTAGAAAGCCAAAAATGTTGGAAATGAAATGTTTTCATGATATCCTGAAGCCTCATCAAATATTTTAAAATGCATCAGAAAGCTGGTTTTAGCTGGAAAAATAATGCCACCATGTAGAACAAAACTATAGTTGAATGAGAATTTCTGTTTTTATTTTTTCATAAAAGTTCTGCTTGTTACAAGAAAAGTATATCGTCATCAAGTAAAAAATGTAAATTATTGACTAACAATGGAATCTACCCCCTCCAGGCCACCCCCCTCCCCACAGATGAGACGGTCCTAGAGCGGAAACTTGTGACAGAGAAACCCAAGACTAAAGACATCCTGTCTGAACACACTCGCTACTCCATATCATCTATAGAGACCAAGAACTTCCCAGGCAGTGTGCTGGGGTATGTCACACCTGTAAGTAATGTAAATCTTTAGATGTTTCTGGTGGTTTTGTGGTTTTTGCAGTGATGTCTCAACTGCAAAATCATGACAAGGAGAATACATTTCAAATTGTATTATCACTACTGTACAGATCCTCTCAGAGTCTTTACCATTTACTGTAACAAGTTAACTCCCCATATTAGTGAATGTACAGTAAATTATGCCAGTTTGTGAATCATTATCTCATAGTCATACTGTAATCTATCTAATTTTTGTGACATTTTTAAGTTTGAAGTTTTTGCTGTAATATGTGAATACCAGTTCATCACCCATAGAACATTTAAGCTTTGTCTTTCATTGTGCTACTACATGTATATGGTTGTTCCAACTGGGAACTCAGAAGCACTGGAGACTCTTGATTTTTACTGTGACGCAAAAGTCAAGTACAAAGTTGAATTTACAGTTCCTGTAGTTTCTTGGTTGGTTTGTCAGTAGGTATCCATAATTATAGTTCTTATCAATGTATATATATATAAGAGAGAGGTTTCTTTTGGAGTTTGCTGGGATTTTCAAACAAGGCATGTGTGGTCTTACATCAAGGTTGGCATTACAGACCAGTCAAGGGAGCACATCGGCAGAACGTACTGGGCCTGCGCAAAACCTGTAATGCATTGTGCATAGCAGTTTGGCAGAACGTCTCATATAAGGTTGAATTCGCATATATAAGGGTGACATCCCGTCTGTAGTTTTCAAATGTTGTGTAGAAAAAGATATGGTCTACAACAGGCAAAATTCTGATGCAACGTTGACCAAAAATCCAGCGAAAATCCAGGTTTTGCGCAGGCGCAGTACGTTCTGCTGACGTGCTAGTCAAGAGTGCCTCCTGTCTGTTGTTAAGTGCATGACAAGTGGGGTATCCTGTAACCTGAGACAACATCCTGCAGGGGGGTTGAAACCTGATACACAGATTACTGAATGTAACTCTATGTTTATGCTGATTCCTCTATGCCTTTTGCCTCTGACTCCCATTTATTTAGTCATTTATTTATTTGTGATGTTAGTGAATATTAAGATTTTTTTGAGGGAAGTTCAGTCTGTGGGGGAGACAACGAGTAGAGGCGAACAATCGCCTGTTTTGTCTCCCCCTCCATTGTGTTTTGTCCCAATGGAAAAGCCAAATAAAGATTCTGAAATAAAGATTGTTGTTGTTTATCTCCTTGTTTACAGTGGAATAACCATGGTTACGACGTTGCTAAGATATTCGGAGGGAAGTTCAGTCTAATTTGTTGTTGTTTATCCCCTTGTTTACAGTGGAATAACCATGGTTACGACGTTGCTAAGATATTCGGAGGGAAGTTCAGTCTAATTTCACCAGTCTGGCTTCAGCTGAAGAGGGTCTCAGCAAAGATTTTCCACGTGGAAGGAGCACATGACATTGACCAAGGTCAACTTTTTAATTCTCACTCTTGATTAGGGGTGCCAGTGTCACGGACATGAAAAGAAACCTACAGTGGGCGTCACTGGATGACAGGCGAAAAATGTCCAGACTATGCATGATGTACAAAATGACTAATAAACTGGTGGATGTACCAACTACCAAGTACCTAATACCAGCCCAGAAAAGAACAAGAAATAGTCATGCCTTCAAGTACCAGAGCTATCAACCAAGGATTGAGGCGTTCAAAAACTCATTTTTCCCTAGAACAATCGTAGAGTGGAACTCGCTGCCTCCAAGTACAGTAGGGGCATCGTCACTAGATAGTTTTAAACAATGTCTAGAGTTAGACGTTCAAAGGTTAGGTGTAACAGGTCGTTCGGTGTAATATAGTCAGCTGCCGCCGCGCCGCGTGCCTGCGAAGCTGGTGTGTTACGCCGAAGGGCGGTTATACCGGCTATACAGATACAGATACAGATACAGATACAGATTAGCTGTTATACTATGTTGTACTTATTATTCCCTTTTTCAGTATCAATATCATAATTCCTATGTTTATTTTGTACGTGATTAAAGTGAATGCACAAGAATAATGCCAATGATAAGATATTATATACATGTACTGTGAATTGTGAAATATCCAAGATGTTTTTTGCAGTGAGCTCTCTCTGTTAACTCATCACACTCTAAGCATGTGCTCTGTCTTGCATTGCATTATAATGTTTGTTAATTTTTTTTTATTTTCTAGGCTGGATAAATGATGTCAAGAAGGTCTCTGGCAGAAATGTCAAAATGGGTGAGGATAGAAATATGTCTACTATATAGTGATATGTATCAGGCACAAAGCCATGTATTTTGCTATTATAGAGATTTTTAAAAATGTGATAAAAATGAATTTTCTATTTAATTGCCATCATACATTGAAATATTAAAGAACACTAACTTTAGAGTCAGAAAAGTGGTTAGTTCTGTATGAATTTTTCTAAATAAACCCTTTAACTTTTACATATTCATCTAAACTTTCTGGACTATCATTTAACATCTGTTTGGTTAATAACCCATGACCTGTAACCTATTTTCCCCACAGTTCCCCAGCTGCTGTTTGACGGCTCTTATAACCCCTGACCTGTTCATGACCTCTGACCTACCTTCCCACAGTTCCACGGCTGCTGTTTGACAGCTCCTATAACCCCTGACATGTTCATGACCTCTGACCTATGTCCCCACAGTTCCGCGGCTGCTGTTTGACGGCTGGTCCGTGCATGACTACCACTACCTGTTCAACAGCGAGGACGCCGTGGAAGACATGATTGACATTGTCATCAAGTTCTGTAAGGTCAGGACAAGTAGTACATTTAACCTTCTACCTGTTGCATGACCCGTAACCAAGAAAAATTTGGTGGCAAACTGGTACCATAGCAGGCTGAAGGTTAAAAGGACATTAAACTATTTCTCCTATGTTTGATAAGTCCCAACACATCTTGTATATAGCTTGATTTTAAGTCATAACACGTTGCTAGGAGCTGCCTGTGTTTCTGATACTTTCTGCCTGTGTTTCTGAAACTTGCAGTTTTGTTTCAATTTCTAATGTCACAGTGATATAATTTTGTAGTTGGTCTAGAGCAGTATTTGAATTGTACTTTTCTCTTTCCAGTTCCGTCAATTTGATGGAATTGTCCTGGAGTTGTGGAATCAACTTGGTGGTACAAAGAAAAAGTAAGACATTTAAAAAAAATGTTTTTCCTAAGAATAGTACAATGTATATATCTTGGTGAATCTTTTGAAAATGTACAAGAAATGAAACGTCCATTAATGATTTTCATAGATGAATGAAACTTGCAGTAATCAGTAATGTACAGTTATTACTATTAAAAGACGTTCCTCAAAGATATGTTATGATTTTGTCTTGTTAAGTTGTGGTTCTTTGTCCCCAGGGACCTTTCTCACGTCATCACCCACATGGGTCAGACCTTCACTGAACACAACCTGCTTCTCATCGCAGTCATTCCTCCACCCTCCATGGGGTAAGGTCTATCCAGCTCATTCTATACTACTTCTGATTGTGACAGTCTTTTGAATCATGATCACACTATAGAATAAGGTGAATAAAAGTTCTAAACGGGAACTATGTGGCTCCAGATGTCTTACTGAGGGGCGACTGTGTGTGATAGATGTGGGTTTGCTTTAGAGATGAATCCACTCTACTTTGTACTACACTATAGACTAAGGATATACCATTATATATGCCAATACTGCCTGAACTATATGAACGGTGTCATTACCCCGGGAAAGGGTACGGACTGACCTGGATTCAGGTAAATATTCAGGTGAATATTTTAAAGTTTAGTGGGGGTAGTGAAGAAAATGTACCGGTAATCAAAACCATCAAATGTTGAAATCTAAGACTGTCACATGTGTTATAGGTGAGGTTTTTGCTTAGGGAGGACAAGCTAAGGCCACTGAAGTTTATGTGTCTCTCCAACCCTGTTTACAATGTTTGATTGTTTGTTTGTTTCCTTGACAGCCCTGGAGGCCAGGACATCTTCAACAAGGATGACTTCCAGAAGTTGGCACCCTGGGTCCACGGCTTCAGTCTGATGACCTATGACTTCTCCAACCCTCACAGGTATGATTATGAAGTTCAACATACAATTTTCAAATAAGATTGACATTTACTCATAGTTTGCATTTGTAAAGTGATACATGTATTTTAGTAGTACTACTGTAACATTGTATGTCTTGCCTGCCATATGCATATTTCACCTGGCCAAATGCACTCCTGGACATATAGGTGAAAGAAACCTGTGTGTTGATACTGGACATTAACATTCACAAGGTTAACAGTTATATACACTTGCCGGGTTAACAGTATATTTTGTCTCCCATGTTCAGACCTGGCCCCAACGCCCCTATAGACTGGGTGAAGGCCTGTGTGTTGATACTGGACCTTAACACTTGGATGGTTAACAGATACTTTGTCTCCCATGTTCAGACCTGGCCCTAACGCCCCTATAGACTGGGTGAAAGCCTGACAGTGTGTGTTGATCCTGGACCTTAACACTTGCTGGGTTAACAGTATATTTTGTCTCCCATGTTCAGACCTGGCCCTAATGCCCCTATAGACTGGGTGGAGGCCTGTGTGTTGATCCTGGACCTTAACACTTTGATGGTTAACAGTATATTTTGTCTGCCATGTTCAGACCTGGCCCTAACGCCCCTATAGACTGTGTGTTGATCCTGGACCTTAACACTTGGATGGTTAACAGTATATTTTGTCTCCCATGTTCAGACCTGGTCCTAATGCCCCTATAGACTGGGTGAAAGCCTGTGTGTTGATCCTGGACCTTAACACTTGGATGGTTAACAGTATACTTTGTCTCCCATGTTCAGACCTGGCCCTAACGCCCCTATAGACTGGGTTAAGGCCTGTGTGTTGATCCTGGACCCAGAAGGCACACACAGACATAAGATCCTCCTCGGACTGAACTTCTACGGCAACGACTACACAGGCGGTGGGGGTGGACCAATCATAGGCAACCAGTAGGTCTTAAAACAGCAAGATCAAATATTTTTGTACATTATGTGCTACTACAGTAACTCTTTTGTTAGTTGTATAGATTAGGACATCACAAACATTTTAGTTATCTGCATGCAAAACATTTAGCATTTTAAGTTTGATAAACATTCAGTTTGATTCAGTGTAGTTTTGGTCCACCAGTACCTTTCCTCGAGCTCCATTCTTTATTTATGTTCATTTTTTAAACATTGGGTCTATTTCATAGACTGCCATATTTTATCATTAAGAAGGATAACACATATTCTATTCTTGGTCTTCTTTTTCCAAAATCGCTAACTCTTGACTGTATTTTCTTCCATGTTGTGTTTATTGCAGATATATAGAGCTGCTCACACAGTACAAGCCAAAGCTAAAATGGGAGGAAGACACAGCAGAACACATGTTTGAATACAAGTGAGTTTTGTTTCAGATACTAAATTCTTGTTTTATTTGTGTTACATGAAATTTTTTTTTTAAATTTGTTATAGTAATAGTATACTGTATGGCTTTATATTATTTTGTGGCCTTCTTTCTCCTATTGCAAAATAAAATCCCTGCAAACCTAAAACATGTTACATTTTTAGTGAAGAAATATATGTCAAATTTTGTAATTATTTTCTTAATTATTCATCTTTTGAATATCCAGGTGCTTGGCATTCCAAAATTTCTTCTGCATTTGTTTTAATGTTTCTTGTTTTGTTTTTCAGAGATGGAACAACAAAACATCTTGTGTACTACCCGACTCTCAAAGTATGTTAAACTTTACTTTAACCTGGTTCACTAGTACATGTAACTATAATGTTTTTTTTATTGTAATTTTAATCCTATGTTTATATTTAAAGGTTTAATGACCTGCCCCGTGATGTATATGGTAAGGCCAGTTGCTATAACCACAAAATAAAACCAAGTGAGTTTTAGCGGTCGACTCTGATTGGTCAGGGTGTTTATGGATTTAACTGACCACTTATGAGATCATCATTCACCACTGGTGAGGTTATGGTGTCATAAGCTATATGAAATGGGGATTGGTCAACCTCTTCTGGCTATATGATAATGTAGTCTCTACCAGACTAACTACGCTGGCTATAATAGGGAGAATATTGGCCAGAGGAGTTTGGCCGCCTTGTGGTTTGACTGGCCACGCAGTTAGGAGGGGGAAATGAACCCTCCCGTGGACTGACTCTACTGGCCAGCTATTCCGGGACCCTTGTTTTGCCGAATTCTACGATCCGTACCCCCGTAGGAAGGCCTGGTAGAGGCTAGTGATAATGTATGATAATCTACATGGTTTATGACTTCTCTTGTTTATGTCCCAGTCCATCCAGGCCCGTCTGGACCTAGCTCAGGAACTGGGAACCGGTATCTCCATCTGGGAGCTCGGACAGGGCCTCGACTACTTCTACGACCTCTTCTGAGTCAACATCTTGGAAACTCGGCACTAATAAGACTTGGGAAGACGCAGGGGTCGTAAGATTTACATAAACTCAAAGGTCAAATATCTTGTTTACTTCTAGAAAAGGAAAGTGTTCTCTTTTAAATGAATGGTTACACTTTCCTTTACATGAAAGGTTCAAGTTAATCAGGTTTTCTAAATTTCAGGTGTCTTTCTAAATTTTAAGTAACCATTGTGCTGTGATGTTTGCTACCTTCTCTACTGAGTATTTTAAGGGCACACATAGTATGATTTTCTGTATGAAAAACACCCGAAATCTATATCTGTACAAGAGCAGAAAAAGAAATGAATTTAGTTTGTTTTGCAGTAGATAGCTATGACCGCTCGTTTTTCATCAGTTTTGAGAAAATTTTTTCCAGAATGTTCATAGCAATGATATTTGCTTTTGATTATAGAAAAATCTACCTAGAAAAATCTACCTATTATTTACTAATAGGTATTTTTGAGCCTGTTATCCTACATACCTTAACTACTACTACAACTCGCTGCATTTCTGTGTATCAAAGTATAGGTAACAATTTTGGCAAATGGAAATGACCTACACTGTAGTTTTACTGTGTTGATTATTGCATGATGTATTGCTGTTTCATAGTCAGGACATGGTGTATAAGTATAATGATTTTTTGTAATTTAATTTTATCTCAGTCTATCATTGAACAAAGTAAATTCAAAGCTGCCATATAATACACAAAATGTGTAGAAAAAGGATCATTGCAATATCATGAAGAATATCTCTTTGTGTCGTTAAAAAGAACAGTGAATTAGAAAGTTGAAATTTATTTTGGGGCAGAGTTTTAGTTGATATATCTTACAATCTTGGAGAAAATAATTACAAATAAAGCAACACAATATTTGACAGATGTAAGATGTTTTTCATGGTATCAAGTTGTCTTTTTCATGATGATTGTTCGACCAAAATTCCATGTCATCTAACTAACAGGAAGATGCTATACCGTCAATAAAAAAGGGCTTCTCAACCTCAACCCTTACCCTAAGGGTATTTTTCACCATTGTGATTTATGACCAAGAACTTTGAATCCATGTTACAAGAAAAAAAAGACATTATATAGACAATACAATGTACCATATAGATCTTATATGTGTGAACAGCTATTGCACAGTAAGAGATATTGTTAAAGACTTGAAAAGTAAACCAGTTTGCCACATGTCCACCTACACCTACAACTAACACACATTTCATTTTACAGTTCTGCAGGTTTCCTTTGTTACATTTACATCTACATTCAATGGCAAATATACACAGCAGAGCTACAGAATCTGACAATGGAAACTCTTTCAAACTTACATTATAATTTTTGGCTAGTTATAATTCACAAAGGTCAACTTTTCCTCCTATATTGAAATCCTCTCTGGAATTTTACACACTTCATTACAACATTTGGATATACATCTATTAATATATTTACTACATCATACATGTACAATTTTTTGTCAATGTTGTAATACATCCTTCCAATAAGTGACTATCCACAGAATAAGTACACATGTAGTACATGTAAACCTGTTTTCTACTGACATAAATATAATAAATATGTCATGTTTTGTTCATGTATGCTGTACATCTATCCAAATATACTTGTCAAGTTTCCTTCATATTGTTGGCTTTTAGCAGCATGTCTAGAGAACGCACAATACATTACGGGTTTTGTGCAGACGCAATACGTCCTGCTGACGTGCTGCTTTAAGCATAAAGATGCTAAACACCCGCAGTTTCTACTTCACTCTTGTTCTACTATGGCATCTAAAATACAATTGATTTGTTCCATTACTTACAGCTTCTCACCTATTAATTGATTGGCCATTCCGATTACAGGAAAACATAAACTTGAAGTCATCTTGATATAAATAACATATATATCATATGATCCCAAATATTGAGCAGAAGAGAATTCTTTGTCCAAGTAAATGTAGGAGGTAAATAGTTTTACTCCATACAGGTAGCCAGAATATAAACCACAAGACCCAGAGTAAAGTAACGTGTCGATTGCAAATATTTGTGGTAATTTAAAACTTAATGAAATTTTACAGCAGTGTCTGTCATTGATATACAAAAATCAAATATTCAGATATCAACAAAGGTTAATTAAGTGCATGGAAATTACATTTGATTTAAGTCTGGGTAACATGGATACTAGAGTAATTTACTGAGTCATTAGTTATCAATAACAATTCATTGCAGCCTCCAATATTATAAAAACTGGTATGATTCAAAAGCTTTTTCTATCAAACTCTGACTTGGAATGAACATGAAATACGGAAAACAACACATTCATGCATGTAGCTGCAACATTAATACATGGTAGTCTTACACTGAATAAAACTTTATAATTTCCTACATTTTTGTGACCGTTGCAACTCATGCATAATTCCAAAACTGTTACAGTTCCTTCAACCTCTCTTGCCTTGTCATTATCGCATTTCTGTCCTAAGACATGAAATTTATTCAAGTTCTCAAATCTTCAGTATCTTTCAAAACCTAGACTGACCAGTGTCAATGTGTCATATTATCCTTATTTCTGTTAAGCTCCTAACACATACATGTATATCTATACTCTGTCAGATATGCAACTTTACAGAATTTACAAAATTTCCAGTTCTTCTAAACCTCTGGTACAGTGACCAGTATCCAGTTACACTCCTATGACACTACAACTGTATGTCCCAACTACCCTAATTAACCTATGTTGGAACATAGGGGTGTTCGAACCTAAAGGTTTTCCTAACATACATGTTGGGGTGTCAGAATATCATCATATACTATATGGCTGTCCCCCCTGTATCCATGCAGTATATCAACCTTTGTTTGCATCACTATCAGCTTTCCTTCTTGGCGTTTTGCTTCTCCACCGCGGCCACCACCTTGGCGTGGGTCTGCGAGAACAGCATGTACACGGAGAGGATGGTGTTCACCACGAAACCGAGGATCCCGAAGGACGGGTAGCCGGCGTATCCGAGCATCAGACCCCCCACGGTTGGAGACATGGTTCGGATCATGGAGTTACTTGCCATGCTCAGGCCCAACATGGTGCCTACAGAGGGAACAGAGGTTGAGAAATAAAAAAATGAAAAAATTCTACTAATTCTGTTGGGTACCCTAAGACTCCAACATGAAAAAATATGATTTTCTGTAAGTGACAACAACTGAGATTAAAACTCTTAATAAATTCCTGGTAGAGAAGCTCTACAACTTACTACTTGGCAACAAACTACTGAGGGCACTATTGATGGCAACGTTTGTTTATTTGTTTACCTGTACTGTCAGGTGGCACCACCTTGGTGAGGGTGCTACTGATGACAGTGTTCATGATGGTTCCTCCGATGGTCAGGGGTACGACAGTCACGTAGATATGCCAGGTTACGTTTGCTCCTGCCTGCAAGCAGGAATTTTAAAACAAATTTTGATAAAGTTAAATTGATTGTAATTCAGTGTACTGTAAAGGAACCTAATTTT
This sequence comes from Branchiostoma floridae x Branchiostoma japonicum, assembly GCA_013266295.2. NCBI lineage: Eukaryota > Metazoa > Chordata > Leptocardii > Amphioxiformes > Branchiostomatidae > Branchiostoma > Branchiostoma floridae x Branchiostoma japonicum. Next base: position 3,398,258 of record CM023825.1, on the reverse strand, counting down.
GAAATAGGCAGGGAAAGGAAGGAAGTCAGTTGTGGTGTTTTAAGTTCCTGGATGAAACAACTGTAAGAATGTTCTGCAAGTTCGCAGTGGGATGCTTTAATAAGAGGTGACCAGGAAATCTCAAACCACCACAAATATGTGACAAATCAAATGCAAATACGGATAGATACCGGTACATGGTAACTTACCAAAAGCAGGTAGCCGAAAGTGAACATGTAGATGGCCCACTTCAGCAGCAAACCTTCGTTATAACGCTTGGTTAGGATTCCAACTCCAAGCCCCATCATTACCTGTAAGGATACAAGAAAAAACACAAAACATTAACATTGAATGCCATTAAGTTCTCAAGAAGTTCTTCTTCATATCAAGTGGATATTTTGATCAAATTGGGGTACAAATATTCTCTTAAGCCGCTCTAAAAATGTTGATTTTTACCAAAATAAAGTGTCTAAGCCAAAGGGTACAAGTGCTGGGGACAGTCCTGGCCCTATGTTCTGACACCCCTACGTTCAAATGGGTTAGGGTTGTTGAAACATAGGCTGAATTGTTGTTGCATAGGGGTGTCTGTCAGAACATTCTGTTTATGGCCTCCTTCAGTCAATATTGACCATGGTAAAATCCTAATTGATACGAACCCTACAGCTTCAGCTAATCCTATACAATGATGACAGTCTCTGCCACTGCTGCCACATAGGGCACATTTGTAAACTGACTCAGGTCTGTTGCAGAGTTCTTTTCTCCAGATCCACTTCTCTTCTGTGCAGTGCATCAGTCTAGCTTCTCCAGAACTGAGGGGTGCCAGAACAGAGTAGTATGAGCCAACAGCCAACTTACCATGTTAGCCAGTCCGATGTAGGACATGAGGTAGCCGTTCTCCTCCGGGCCGATGTTAAACCGGTCCATGGCGATCACACTGAACATGGACTGGAATATGCCCAGGGGAGTGCCCACGATGGTTCTCACCTAGACATGGCAGGAAAAAGAATTTCAAAGTTTTGAAACTTAAATCAGCAAAATGGCGTTGTTTTGAATGATATCTCATTTGTAATAATCCTGGACATGGACTTCACCTAGTAAAGGAAAGGAAAGTATCAAATATCTAGCAATTTAAATCATCATTCAAAACACAGTAAACTCTAGAGTCCCTCATGAAAACAACTGATGTGCAAGTATGAAATATAGAAATAAATACATCAGTGTTATAGTTGGAAAAATGCTCGTTTAGTCTAATTACACTCTTAACTAATCATCAAAGTAAGCTATCAGCAATAGACTCACCAATAGAAGATAAGCAGCTACAGGGATGGTAAGCAGTTTGGCAATAGCTTTCACATCAAATACACTGGGTGGACTGGAATCTGTCAAAAAATAACATATTGAATTTAACATATTTAGATAAATTCTATAAAACATTCTGTTTTCAGTGTACATAAAATTGATGACTGTCCTCTCAGGCTGCTAAATGTGTTGAATCTCATAGTTACTGCAAAATATCAAAACAAACCTTGCTAAAGAACAGTCAGCACTTTGGAAATTTTGCTGCAGTACTTTCTATCTTCACTAGGAGGCATTATTATCATGTCACAGCATTTTGATATCAAAAGAAGATAATAAAACTTTGTTGAGGTAGGAAGGTAACATAATAAAAACAAGTTTATCTGATAGAATTATGATATTGATATGATTAATGTACCTTCCTTGCTGGAGTCCTTTTTCCCAGACTTGGTGTTAGCGGGAATAAACAGGATAACCAGCACGATACTGACCAGGGAACCAGCCATGGCCAGGTACGCGGAGTGCTGCTCACTGGAGGGGCGGAAGGAAAGAATGAGTACATTGTAAATGAATGAAGGAATGAGTGAATGAATGAGTTAATCTACTATAGTCCGGTACACAGAGATTTTCTCATTGGATGGATGATAAGATTGAGAGAGAGTGAATAAATGAATGAAGGAGGAATGAAGGACTAAGGAATGAATGAAATAATGGATGCAAAAAAGGAAGTAATGAATACAGAAAGAATGAATAAAGGAATGCAAAGAAGTATAAATGAAAGGAAGGTAATACTGCAGAATGAAGGTATACATGTACATGTAAATGCATAATGAATGAATGAATATTTAAGAATGGATAAAGAAGGATCAAAATACATGTACCAAGGGTCAATAATAAACCCACACTCTATCATAAAGCTTCTACTACTAACCAAGGAATAGATAACAGGAACAGACAAACAATAGTGACATGTAGGAAACTGACCTGAAGTATTTAGTGACCTGTCCCCCTAAGAACGGCCCCAGGATCATGCCGATGCCATAGGACAGGCCCAGCTTGCCTAGAGCGTCGGCACGGGAACCCTCATCAGAGATATCAGTCACCACCATCTGGGCACCTGGATGAAACAATCACAGTTCTCTTCAGATAAAACATAGCCTGTATTACATAAGCTCTCACTGTCAGGAGCTGACTGGGCCTCCTCCCCATGCACCTCTATGTAACTTGAGAGAACCATTCCCATTCACATAACTACCAATAGGAGCTCAGGATTCTTTATCACTATGAAAATCAGTCTAATAGGAGTTCAGAATTCCATGTCACTATAGAACCAGTCATCACAGCCTCCAACACTATGGTAACCGACAGTTCTCAGTCTGACAATGTTAGCACATATTCATAAATCAACAGGATTAAGATGTTCCCAATTCTCCTGATTTAGAGGTGTTGGCTGTCAAGCTTCTAGGGGTCTGACCAGTGGGAGGGCTGCAAGAAGCATGATGTAGTCAGGCTACTGTACAAGTGTACATCAAACATGTAGTTTTTACCCACCTTGCATGGAGTGCATAAGGAATGAAGGAAGCCGAGACAGAAACAGCACCAACATGCCCTCTGCCATTCCCAGCAGGCCATAGGACATGGCGGCGGCGGAGAAGGCCAGCACCAGCGCTGATCTCGTGCCAAACAGGTCGCCAAAGCGTCCAAAGAGCGGCCCGCCACACAGCTGGACCACCGCGAAGGTCGTTTGGAGGTAACCGTACACCACCGGATCCACTCCTAGCTTTTTGGTCAGGTACTGCAGAAAAATATTCATTAGAAAGTTTAACCTTCTCCCTACTAAAAGTACTAATGCAGCACGGCATGAAATTTGTAATGACTACAGGGCTAGGCTGCAGGGAACAGGTTGATACCTAAGAGGAATGTGACATTTACTGGAATATCTGGAATTCATCTATTAGCACAGTATGTTATTTTTTTTTTGTAATTTTCTTCATTTTGGCACAACTCCATACAATCCAGCACATTGGCAGAGTGTACTGCACCTGCATGAAACCCTTAATGCATAGCACGTCTTGTTTAAGGTCATATTCACATATTCATCCCATCTATAGTTTTCAAATGTTGTGTCGGAAAAGGTAATACCGACCATCTGCAACACACAAAATTCTGATGCAACGTTGACCAAAGATCCAAAGAAAACCCTGAAATATCTGGGTTTCACTTAGGCACCGCACAGTACGCTATACAATCCTCAAATGCTGTCACCCAGCACCTACCGGCAGGGCGCCCTGCTGTATCCAGAAGCAGGTGCTGTACATGGCGATGTTCAGGTGGGTCATCAGGAGAACCAGCTTCTTCTGGGACGGAGACAGACCTGCTGTACTCTCCTTCTCTTCGCTGGAAAATAAAATTGCCTGTAGTCAATTACCATTAAAAAAAAAATCAAACAAGAATTGAGAGATTTCAGATTTCCTGGATTAAGCAAGCAATCCTCGGCTTCCTGGATTCCCCTATGTTGACCTCTAATTCCTGCTGGCTCCCGGCGCGGCTAGATTCAGAGATCATTGACCTCCTGTCATTCTGCATTCTGTGTGTCAATCTTCTCCCCACCCACGTGCTGTCAACCTACTATGTCCATACAAATACTGTAGACACACAACACCCAAAAGCAATGGGTTCCATGTGCATGTAAGATTTAATAGTATGATGCTCAAAGTCAATTTTGTAGTAATTTCTTAGTATAGTAATTTGAATCAACCTTATATGCAATCGTATAACGATATTCAGTGAGTGAAAACATCATTGTCATTGATGAATGATCAGCGATCGCTCTAAAGAACAGAAAAGTTCAAGGTCAAACCCTCACCTTTCCTGACCTTGACCCTGCGACCCTGATGTTCCATCCATGACTGTAGTTTCCCCAGTGTCACCCATATTAGCACCGGGTGAGAGCTTCCTTCCACTGGAAAATATAAATACGTATACAACAGAAATATTTTCCTTCGACTAAATGCGATTCCTCAGATGGTATGTAACAGTAGCTTACTTCATTGTTACTTTTCAAACTTAATAAAAATATATATTCTGGGAATCAAATACAAGGATCCCAGCAAGTCGTGCATCTTAAGGGCTCAAACACCCATCTGCAATCTATAATGGATGGCACTGTCACTATTTCTTTTTATATTGCAGAAAAAAACAAAAACAAATGAACAACCTTCCATATCACAACCGAAAAGAATTGACTCGATATCATGAATCAAATCAAAACAGAAAAGTATTTTGATCTCCAATTTATTAATTGCCTCAAATCTTAAGAGCTACAACTGACAATACTGACAATACTGACAATACGATAATTTTTCACCAAAATAAAACAGAAATTCTTGACAATTACAAGAAAAAGAAAACATCAATACTACTCGATTCTGTATTAGAACAAACTAAACATTGCCTTTGCCCACAAACCGGTGAGCTATATATAGCCTCTGCCAGGCTTCGGGAAGCACCTGGAAAGAGCAGAAATTGGCCAAATAGACAGATAACATGCCAGGGGAGTTGGTCTACGAGAGAGTACAGTTTGCCAACTCCCCTGGCATGTTATCTGTCTATTTGGCCAATTTCTACTCTTTCCAACCGCTTCCCGCAGCCTGGTAGAGGCTAACCTATATACACCTCTCCGCAAAGTGCCACATCATCGTTACGAAAATGTTACATAATTAATTTAAGCAGGATATGCACAACACAACTGTGGAATAATTGACAAAACAAACCCTCTAACTTCAATATATTTTAGATATCTTACTACTCTATGCAACAAATAAATAGAAACGACCTACAATACCTCTGAACTCCGTTATTATACTAACTAAACAGGTGCAAACGACCTGCAAATCTTTCAGGTCAACTTCCGTGTTTCTTTCTTGTGTCAAAAGTTAAAGGTTGAATTTGGGCGAGTCCACACTCATTCTAGGGGATTTATGTAAGTGCTAACCCAAATTATTTCTTGAGAACAAAATATCAATAAACTATTTCCAAATGCATGCAAATATAATGTTGTATTATCTAAATATGTTCCATTGTTGTTATCAGTTTGTTTTATTAAAATTTATCTCTTATTTTTAACACTTTGTCCCCCATCCTCTAGTTAGACTGATCTCATGCAATTATGGTTGGACCAATCAGCGCAGTGTAAAATGACCCCTGGCCTCGCGCGTGTCATATGACAATCTTCCACAAACCTCGTACCCTCCAAGTGCCAGGGAGTTCTTAGCTGTCCGATCCTAGGAAAATGGTGAGTTTTCCTTCCTTTCTAGACATATTATCGATAAAAGAGGTATACTAACAGTATCTGCTAGAAGATAACGAAGTGAAAGTCTTCTAAGATGCAATAGAAGACGTTACAACGTCTTGATTAAGTCTTCTAAGCTAGACTGTGTGTCAGTTTCAAGACGATCAGACACCGTGCCAAGTTTCTGGAGACTCTCCCCATATTTTCGGGCACGCCAAAGTTTTCCTTTCCAATCCCGTCGCCAATAAAGCCGATAAATTTGCTGTTTCAGGCAACATAAAAATCCAACTATAGCCAAGGCGGCTGTCAAGTGCCACCGACCAAATCTCCACCCAAGAAATTCCAATCCAAAGCTCTAGTTCTTGAAAACCACAAAATGTTTTATGTTATACAACGTTTTGCTGCATGTTTTCGCTTACAGAATGTAAAGTATTTTACATTTTCCGCTCTATATACTAGACGGTATCTTGGGCTATGGAAAAAGAGACGTTTAAAGTTACGGAAAGGATCAAATAATCGGACACGCTGGCTTTGAAGTCGGTTCTATGTGCAGTTGTTCGTTCAGGAAGTGGGTTTTCACGCGTCGATTTTGTCAAACAAGCGGGGCGACTCATGATGTGAATTCTGTTCTTATTTGCCGGGCAGCCCCGACTTGAAATTCAAAACCTTCACACTGGGCCCATTGTAGCCTAAAACAAAGCATCTCTTTGTCTTCTAAAAGTAGCAAATATGTTCTTAAAGTTAAACTTGAGTCTTCTTCGGTATATAATGGACTGTCACTAGAGAGGATATCCTATCTTGTCACTCAGTGCAGGGGAGTGTGCTTCCTTTTTTGATAGCTTGTTGTTTCAGTGCTTTCTTGTTTGTGTACTGTTTAAATAGACTTGTTGACACGGTTGCTTCAAATAACACGACAGGGTCTTTAGCCTGTGTGGTCCAAAAAGGAAGAGAGGAAAAGAGCTTTACATGCATTTGAGCAAGAAGAATTGGAAGCAGAAAAAAAAGCAAAAGTGTGATACAAAATTGATAAGCTGTAATGTAATGTTAAATGTTTAAACTGATTTGTTGTTGGATGCTTGCTAAACCTTAGCAGGATTCATGCCTTAAAAGGCATTTCCTGTACTTTGTTTAATTTTTGGATTATCACACTAAGATGTTTTGTTAAAGTTCAATTAATGATTTTAAAACTTAGAGACTGCTTGACTGTATGCCTAAACCTATCTATAACTAGCAAGTTTCTTTCACAAGCTAACGCCACCTTTTTATGTCAAGAAAGTCTCAATTACTTTCATTTCTCACGTGTAAGAGTAAGGTGCCACGCCCCTTCTTAAACAAGATTGAATGTAGCACTTAGAAGTCACTTAGACTTCGAGAATTTTTTTTAAGTTAAAAAAATTTGAAAAGGCAGCAGGTACATAACAACTTACATGTACATGAACTTAGTTGTATGATAAATATATGTATATCAAAAGCATTCTGGTGATCTCATTCTCTATTAGATGTACATTGTAGTAGTTATTCGTGCTGCCATTTACTAAAAGTTCAAAGTTACTTTGTGTTTTTCTTTGATTAAAAAAAAGGAAATATTTTAATGGCAATCATGTGACACAATCATATGCCTATGACATCATTGTGCCACAAGTACTGGTATATTGTATTGACATTACCCGGTAAACTTGTTTCCAATATGTAAACATTGCTTAGACCTTTGTAGGCAAAGTCTACTGATGTCCTCTTGTATATTGATAATATTCACAGTTCACAGGACAAGTAATGCTTGATCATTGATGAATACAGTTCATGTTGATTTACATTAGATTAAATTACTACATGTAGTTAGAATGAAGCAAATCATTGCCAGAACTTTTGGATGTTCAAACTTAAAGTTAATCTGAACAGCACTCGTACATGTAAAAGAAATACAATACAACATGATGTATACATACAATACCTTTATTTACATGTAGGGTAGCTTGGCAAAACAGCAGATTTTCAAAAGTATTTATTTTTGTGGAAAGAAGGAAAGCTATCACTTTATAGCAGTTTACCAAGAAAGTGGGCTCCTTAAAGACATGACATAAGCACAGGAAGGAAGGGCTCGGTAGTAGCGTCTTGTCATGTTTTCCTTTAAGGCCTGCGCTGTCTTGTCCTTGGCTGGGCCGGGGGCATTCCTCCGATTTTTGGTAGGCTGGTGTGACTGTTGATCTTTGCCGAAAGGTCACGTCAGGTCACGTCAAAGGAAACTCATTATCCCCCCCCCCCCCCCCTCTAGTGTCCTCACTTCAAATGGGACCTGTCTGTCTATTGGTCAGACTGGCAATTTTAATTGATTAGATCAAGGTTATTTTTGGCATTGGGCTGGGTTTGTTTCAACGTTGAATTGCTCACTAATATTAAATACTATTTCCACTATCATACATGTAGTTGTTGGCAATTTCAGGTACTAGAAACTAAGAATTATACACAGAATGGAAATGATACATGTAGTACCAATAATATTGGGTCACTACATATAGCAGGGGGTTAGTCCACTGGTAGCGGTGTCACATTCAACACAGTACTGGAGATCAGATCTTTCTCACAATACCAGTAGAAAATCTTTTCTCTGAAGTATCAAACTTGAAAGAACTGTTGAATATTTTCTGGGCCATTCATAATATGAATACTAGTCTGAAGCTACCATTTTGGAAGATCCCCATTCCCTTCATCTACTATGTTCAGGTCTTTCATGTTTTTTTTCCCTCCCCTGAATTCCAGGCTTGCAACAAGGCCTGCTCAGTAACAGAGGCCTTCTTGTCTTCGGCACCCACCGAGGAGAAAGTCCTCAAAATACCTGGTCACCCGACACCGACCTGGGTGGGGTCAAATGGCTGTGTAGGGGGGGGGGGCTATACTGTAGATACCTTTATTTTTGTCTAGACTCTAGGGACTTTTTTGTTACAGGGGAGTAAGGACTCGTTTGCGTTGTGTTTTGAGTTGACAGTTAAAAGCAGTTGTTTTTTTTTTTGCTGTAGTTACAATTTCATATTCACAGTGTCATGATTTTGCAGTGGAGAGGTTACCGTAAAAATTGGAAATAAAACTACCGGAAACATTTCAAGATTTACAGTAATTAAAGGGAGGGAACTTGCTGGCCCAATTAAGTTATACATTCCATTATTATTGGGAGGACTATGTGTTTACCAGTGTAGCAGGCCAGGTCATAACACCTGGCCAAAATCAACCCGTGAGTATATTCTGACCAGGGGTACATTTTGGCCTGCTACACTGGGCAAAACACTACATTTTTCTAAAAAAAGATTGTTAACGTAAAGTAGTGGTTTCTTTTTAAGTGATCCCTTCATGAAATGTATTTTTTCAATAGAGTTGCGCATATCATGTGATTTGTCTGCATTTTTTAAAAAGCCAGAAAAAAAGCCTTGTAATTACAGTACGCAAAAGTAATTCCAACTTTCCCATACCGGTAGCTTGTGCCATGAACAAAGGGACACATTGTTGAGGGGAGGGGTGAGTGGAAGCAAAGCTCTCCAAAGACCAGTTTACACAGATCAGCTTCAGGTAGAAAATAGGGGCAGGGTAGAACGTATCAGGGGGTCACGTTACATCAAACAACCCCCTGTCTGACACTTTTACCTTACAGTAGGTGGCAAGGTCGTCTTGTGGGTTGTTGACTAATAGAATCTAAAGCGTAAAGGTTCTGAGTTCGAATCCCTAGCACTGGCCCCAATATTGTCCAATTTGGAAAGACAGTTTACACCTATTTCATCACTCGACTCCGGTGAAAATGAATACCTAGTTTCGGCTAGGGGGGGCCCTCTCAGATAGGACGTAATTCGTAAAGCAGGAGGCCATGTGTTTGAGGAGAGCCACACCTCTAGCATGTTGAAGAACCCACCACACTTTTTGAAAGTCTATACTAGTACTAGTACTAGTAGTAGGGCCCGACCGTCCGTAACGGTATGAGCGGATCAAACTTCACAGTCGGGTCTTATGCAGCTTGTACTTACTTACTAAAGGATGTGGGAAGGATTAATTAGTTAAGCCGTTAAGGCCATCTTGTAATTATAAGATTGTTAGAAAGTCAGATAAGTCCTATGAGGATAACATTATGATCATGTATTTGTTATGATTTTCAAACTGAACATTGGAGTTGTGGTCTAAGAAGCGCTACAGCAGTGGTCAGCTCTGGCCAAAACTCAGGCCAATGGAAAATGCCACAGGTGTGGTACAAAATGTGTTTCACTGACCTCACAATACAGTTGTTTACACCATTCTAGGCCTGGGGGTATAGTAATTATAGTATTAAGTAAGTCTTTCATAATCATTAGTCTGCATGATTTCTCAGCAGCTGATGACACCTGTGTACTAGTAGTGTTTTATTTGTTTAAGTCCATACATTTATTTAATCTTATTTCTTCCTTATTGATTATATATAACTTATAAGGTGAAAGAAATATTTTGAAAGAGACTGGTCATTCAGGCATGTTGATTTGTATTTTTTTTACACATTTTTGTCAAATTGTATGACAAATTGGATTAGGCAATTACAGAATGATATTGTGTATAGCGCTATATTTGTTTTAGTTAATCTCAACATTAGAACCTGTCTCATTGATAGATTTGTATACCTGTCCAAATGTTGAAGGCTATCGAGTAACTTTTTTAAAAGCCCTAAAATCATGATTTTTCAATGATTAATCCTTGAAGTAATTTACATTTATTAAGAATGAATGAAAGACCTTTATTGTGCTTTGTGCTCTTACAAGCTTAAAGTACAAGTCATGGATAAAGCAGAAGTAAAAATTACAGCTGCAATATCCTACTAAAACTATACATACTAATGTTAGCTACTATGTGCAGGTTCAATTTCTTCTCGTAAATGACAGATGTTTTAGTAACTGCTGCTTACCTATGTAAACATCACACCATGTACAGGATTGACAAAATATATTCATTTAGACTTCAGGTATTTTACACAGAGACCCCATGCTTTTGAGAGGATCTTGAATCAAAGATCATATGTGGTGCTGATTTCATCGCCCAATATTATTAACGTTTTCATCTTTTTAAAAGCTTAGAATGTTCACCCTTGTACCACTAAATATATAGACTACGGTTTAAGTCTATATGTATTCAGGTACAGTACAGGTACAGTGATGTCTTGGTATTTTGGACCCGTACCTAAATGATTTTTGTGGTACACAGCACTAACTAGTACATGTTTGGTCTTGGTGACTCATAGGTGACTCTGGGTCAGTTAGAGGTCAGTGACCCACCAAACAGTTACATATAATGTATGTCAACAAGAATTGCATGTAGACATTATGTATCTGCACAGTTTCTCATGGTCTAAATGATAGACATGTAATATGTAATATTATCTGATACATGTACATGTATCACCATTTTTTAAAAAGTTTGTTCAAAGATGATCAGTTTTAGTTCTTTACTAGTAACATTAGGCCTTTTTTTAGGTCAATGGGTGCAAAGTTGAAAGCTTAAGCTGACCTTCAAAAAGGACAATAGCTGGAACGAAGTCTACATAAAATCATTTAAAAAGAAACTAGACTGCAACATTTTCCAGGGCCTTGTGGCACCTATCTGTTGGCAGAGAGTTACATTTTTTGTCCGAGTGAAAAATGTTCAGAAAGGTGATTATGATTGGTTTTGTATAGCTCCCCTCCCCTATCAGATTGATATGTTAAATCATATTCTATTGTTTAAAGGAGAGCAGTTCTATCTGTTGAAAGTCATTAAGTTGTTTGTCAGATATTCTAAAAATTTAACTTTCCTAAGACCATGCATTAGGCCAACTTTTACCTGAGTGTATACTGTAAATTCATTCATTCATAAGGACTTAATTTTGTGGTAGGAGGAAAAATTACATTTTTTCAGAGTTTAAAGTTCACAGTTGAAATATACTAATGAAAAGTGTGGTCGTAACACAATGGAAACAGATACATACATTTATATATGTCATGTATTTGTGGTGTTGTGATGTTGCAACTTGGAGACTGGTCAACGCAAAAACTGAGGAAAAAACATTGCAAACATTTCCACCAGAATCTGATAATTTAAACGGAGTATCACCTATCAAACTTCTTAAACTTTAAATGTCTTCTTGAATGTGTGTCTTCAGGCATCGTCGGGAGACAAGAAGGAACACCTGTACAAGATCCTGGTGATCGGAGACCTGGGGACGGGGAAGACCAGCATCATCAAGAGATACGTGCACCAGTTCTTCTCACAGCACTATAGGGCAACTGTATCCTTTTTATAAAGTTCTCCCACGATAGAAATATTGAAGTAAGATACTTATTTATTACAGGTATAGAACATGTAAATTCCGTGTATCCTTGGGCAAGAATTTAGATCCCAGGGTTCACCCTAGCTTGAAAGGGTTTGCATTGTATCCTTTTTAGTAATTTTACAAAGTTTTCCCACGAGAGAAGTACATGTAAATTCCGTGTATCAGTGAGCAAGAGTTTATAGATCCCTGAAGGTCTGCCCTAGCTCGAAGGATTTGCGTTCATCATTTTGGATGGTGACGTTTACCTGGCAGCCCCATGTATGAGCTCGAGGACGCTTCACGCAATTAAGCTTCAGTAACAGTAACAGTTGAGTGCACCAAATACTGTCACAGTATTTGGTGCACTACTCAAATTGTTAATGGTCAGTAAATAGTAATAACAGTGTCTTCAAGAATGATAGATCTACTCTTAGACTAATGCTACTGTACTTGTCAATACATTGTGTGGTCCCTGACCTTCAAAACACAGATTGGGGTGGACTTTGCCCTGAAGGTCATCAACTGGGATGCAGATACACTAATCAGGTTACAACTGTGGGACATTGCAGGTAAAATTTTTTTAAATAATAATATTTAATTTGTAATAAACATCCCATAGAAATTGGCATCTGTCACAAATTCATGCTTTATCAATAGTTGTTACAGTATTGTTGATAATAAGTGGGTTCAGAACGTGATATGGAAACTGGAAGTTCTGCTGCAGTGCCACAGGAGGGCACCAGGTAGTCCATAATAAAACTTTACTCAATGATGTGTACAGATAGAAAGATCCATCCCCAGCTTTTTGAATTATGCTGTCCACAAATGCACAGACAGACAAACAAGCAAATGGCACAGAAAACATAACCTAATTTTTCTATGCTGGGACGTTATGTTTGAAGTAATGCATAATATCATATATATTAGGTATAGGGTGGATTGCCAGTGTTAATTATAATTTTCTTTCTGCTACAAAAATAGGACAAGAACGGTTCGGAAACATGACAAGAGTATACTACAAAGAAGCAGTAGGAGCTTTTGTAGTGTTCGACGTCACGAGAGCGTCCACGTTCGAAGCAGTGTCCAAGTGGAAGAATGATCTAGACAGCAAAGTTCAACTTCCCAACGGACAGTCAATTCCTGCAGTTTTGTTGGCAAACAAGGTAAGAAAACATTTCTACAACTGGGAATGGAAGTGTTGTTTTGGATAGCTGAGTTTGGAAAAAATTACCACAACACATCAAATCACTGTCAAGTACATCTAACTTTAAAAAAGCCATCCGCCAACTGTTCACACAATATGAGTCCTGTGATTAGAGTGTGAATTAGTTGTGGGTTTGTGTGTCTGTTTGTCAAAGTAGCAACAGTTGCATGGTGGGTGGGAGGTGATTTTGACAGTTGATTGATAGGGAGGTCAAGACTGAAGGTGAATTCAGGAACTGGTGTAATACAATACCACTGTTTCAATACATTCCAGAAAAACCCAAAACACCTCCCAGAGGTCCTATTGGTAGTTTTAAGAATAAGAATGGTTCTCACAAGTTAGAACTGGTCACAAGCTCTCGGGAGGAGGCCCAGTCAGCCCCTGCTACAGCAAGAGATTGTGGCATAAGGTGGGGTCGTGTGGCGCAACGACAGAGTACTCGACTCGGAACCAAGAGGTCCCGGGTTCGAGTCCTGACATGCCACCGACCTTGTGCCCTTGGAAAAGGCACTTTACACGACTTTCCTCACTTGCCTCAGGTGTAAATCATGTGTTAGGTGTGCACGCTATCAGCATACTTGCTGCCTAGTGCACACTTTGCATTGTCATGTTACAATTTCTGAATAAAATAAAATAAAGAGATTGTGTAACATGGCTATTGACTCTGTGTGTTTCTGTCTCAGTGTGACCAGGCCAAGGAGGGCATGGTAAACAACACGTCTCAGATGGACGAGTACTGTAAGGAGAAGAGCTTCATCGGCTGGTTCGAGACGTCTGCCAAGGAAAATATCAACATCGACGAGGCCGCCAGATATCTTGTCACAAGGGTATGTTAACTTTGTTTTCTCCTTTTGGACTGTTTTCAAAGGTCTTCATTCTTACTTCCAGGTATGGAAGTATTGTTTGGGTGGCTGAGCTGTAGGTTTGTGTATCTGTTTGTCCAGACAGAGTAGGTTGACAGTACATGGGTGGGGGGTGATTGACAGGCAAAATGACAGGAGGTCAGAGGTCTCAGAATCTGGCTGCGAGCCAGCAGGTATTAGAGGTTAACATGTAGGGATTCAGAAAGCCAAGGGTTGTCCCAGAAATCTGAAAGTTGTGATATGTAATGATGGAAAGACAGACACTGGCTAGAGCACTGAATAATCTGATGTCTTGTCTTCTGAATTGCAGATACTAGCGAACGACAAGGCGAACAGCTATGACGATCCGGTCGACAAGGACAAGATCATGCTGGACGGAACGAGCACAGACGAACCGGAGGGGCGGGGCAGCTGTTGCTAATGGCAACTCGTTATAGCTCTGTAATTATCACTAATTAGCATGACAACAAGGTCATTTTTTTGCATATAAGATCAACCATGTTCAGTAAAAGACACTTGACGTCAATTTTTAAAAGGAACTTTTTCTACAACTGCAATATCCATGGCTTAGACCTGCTTCTGACAGAGGGGGGTTAGAGATTCAGCCAAATGTTCAGTTACATACATTTTTAATAAAGTCTTAGTGAGAACTCAATTACTGTCAATCTTAAAACTTTTGTGCTAGTGTTATTTTCATGGTAACATCTCCACCGTGAATTCATAATACTGCAAAATTCAATATATTACTACAGTAACTGTACTATGTACTTCAGAATTTGTGTGTTCTAAAACACTACCTGTAACAGTAACGTTACCTCTTTTTTCTTCCTACTGCAAAATAAAACCACCATGAAAGTAAGTGAATTTTACAGTATTTTATTTGAGCACTTTATTTGGGGTTAGAGTAGAAGCAATGTTGTCATTTATCCATGTAAATTTGTATGCTTAATCATGTGAATTGTAAGGAAAATTGTTGACCGTCATAATATGACCTTGATGTTACAAAGAATTGAGAGAAATGTCATCGCAGTGTCTTTCCACGCAATCATCTGTCAAGTACAATTTTCTAGTTGCGACTGGCCCAAGTTATCAAGCCTGCAACTAACTTACTGTATTCAATTATTGCAAGTTCTAGGATCTGTAGTTCTAATATTTTCATTCTTATGATATTGTCCTCTTGAGATTTTGAATATGATTGTGAGAAAACTGTAAAAACGAATTGGTTTGTTTACGGTAAGGTACACAGGGCTCTAGCCAGCTTGAAATTTTTTCCGTCAGCCCAGGTTCTGAAGGAAGAGTGCTCCCAATCTAGGGGGTCCAAGGGCAAATTTTAAGCCTGTAAAAACGCAATTTCCCACATTTTGAGAGGCAAATCATGGGGCTGAGAGTGGTTTTTCATGGTCCTTTGGATGCTCTTTTATTTCTACCCAAGATTTTTGTCTATCAAGGTTGACAGTTTGGTTTTAAAAAATTTCCGTCACATGCCACAAAGTTCCTGCAATTGACGGAAAAACTGGTGCTGGCTAAAGCCCTGAAGGTACATGTATCTTATGAAGGGCATTTTATTATTTCCACAACTTTTACATGATGAGAATTTGCATCATGAAGATATCAGAAGTTGCTGCAGTAATTTGTTCCATAGATGCCTCAAGTGTCACCCACTCTGTTTTTACTGAAAATGGGCCAAAATCAGTGTGCACCTATTTGTTATACATGAAATAATGATAGCGCCCAAAACTGTGTGCTTGAACATTTGCATTCAAACTTATCAGTGACCAAGTATAGTCTGGTGCCATTGAAACTTTTGCGCCAATTGCAAAGTACAATTTGTTTTCTAGATCTTAAGAAAGTCTTAACGACAATCTTCTCAAAAAAGATGCTTTCATTTTTTTAGGTTGAATGGCCAGTATACAAGTCAGTTTCAATTGTGGCCTTGCTGTATTTTTTAATGATCTTGCCAATGTATATCTTGATATTACATTTATTAATTAATTAGGTAAAGAAGTGCTGCATAGATGTTTGATGTGAATGATTTGTATGAAATTTGTATAAAAGTGCTTAACCTGGTTTTCCTCTACAAGTAATTTGATTAATGTTAAGGTATTGGGAAAAAGTTGAATTAATAATGTTTTAACGAGCTATACATGTATGTATCTGTGTGTACCTACTCATGGGTTTATACTATGAACATCGTAAGATGAAAGGTTAACGAGGAGTCATAATTAGTTAAACATATTTCCCAAACTTGTTATATCCATATTGTATTGCGTGGGATAGGTTGAGAAGTAATTTACAAGAAAACTGCCAAATTTGCTACAATAAAATAATTGCCAGTATTATTGTACCTCACTAATATTATTTTTTAGAAACATCCTAGTAGTACAAGGATAATAGCCTGGATGCCAGCCTTTTAAGCCTTAGTATATATCCTGCCTCACCTAAAAAGGCTGGCTTCTAGGCTAACATTGACATGTGCTGCAATGTATAATACTTGCCCTGAATTGGATGTAATGACTACTATCATAATGGCATTAGCCTGGAATCCATCGTATTCTAGCTTTGTTTGCTGTAAGAACCACTGTTCCATAGAATTATAGTCTGGAGCCCATCTCCACCGGAATATTTGATTTTGCATCATGTTACATACATTTTGTAATCATGTAGGAACTGAACATTTCCCCAAAAGCAATGTAGCAAGACTTACTTGCAATAGTATTACGTGTTCAAAACTGTCAACAGTGACTGTGCCTTTACCAGGACTGTGTGACTCATAAGCCAATGAGAACTCTTGCCTATATTTTAGACGAATATTCAAATGCCAATCAGTTCAGACTATTCGTGTAAGGATGTGTTCTAAGGGGCAAACAGAGTTAGGAAAAAATGGATTCCAGGCTAGCATGACATCAGTTGTCAAATGCAATAAACATGATTGTATACCAACATGACACTTCTACTATCAAAGGATGTGTACATAATGACTTTGTTTTTCTGAAATATTACTAACAAATGTTTAAATTTAGTCATAGTGCGATCTGTTCTTTGGCTGCTGTAATACGGGTTTGTCAGACTTGTCATAACGTACGTACCTTTTCTATAAATACAAGGAACAAGTTATGAAAATGGATGGATTTTGTTGAGATATTGAAGTGCAATTGGTTTTCTGTTGCTTACTTTGACATGTAAGTAAGGAAGCCAGGGTTTTGAAGCTGGCAAAAACATACTTACACACGTCAATTTAGGTTTAGAAAAAAACACCATAACTTTGGGATCTATAATTATTATTATATAATAGTATACGAATTCTTGAAAGTGATTGTCACATATTATGTATTTGACATAATATGACAAGACAAATAAATTTGAAGACAGTACATGTTCTGTAAATGGAAGTGGTCTTCCAACAGCCCTGTGAAGGCAAATGTTCACAGTCATGGTAGTTTTAATTGAAATAGTCTAAGATGATTTGATCTGCTAACATGTTGCCAGTGGCATTTGTATGCTTAACCTTCAGCCTGTTAAGGCAGCCATTTGGAACTAAATTGTTATTGGTTATAGAGTTAAGCAGCAGCGAGAAGGTTTAACTTAATTCAATCTGAAACCTCATTATTTGTAAGACGTTCTACAATATTGTGGACTGTACAAAACTGTTGGAATCACTTCTTGAGAAAGAATGAGACAGTTTTCTTTGCGACACGTGGGCCTCCTCCCCTGTATGACTAAGATGGATGGAGTTGTTTTGAGTGTGTTGACAGTACTTCAGCCTGACGTCCTCGCCAGATTGGGCTCGAGCACACTTCCGACAACTGCACCACACATCAATGCCATGCCATCCCTGTTTAGGAATGCCATTTTGATTGGAGTATACACCCTGTTATTTCTCTCAACCCGCCGTTCAAACACAAACGGTCGTGTTTCAAAGTCTCGGCTGACCTGCGTTGCGACGAGCCCAGCTTTTGGGGACGGTGGGGTCAGGGTCAAGTTGGGTAGTTTCAATTGCCAGTTAGATTCGAACTTTGGCGTGGTGGTGAACTTGGGGCTCGGTGTTTGTCGAGCAGTTAACCCTGACGGTATCGTTGACAGGCCGGCACGTGCCGAGCAAGTTTGCTCTCCAAATGTTTTATGAGGGCTGAACTCTTCACCCCGATCAAGTTCATGTCCATTTCTATCCGATTACACACACCATTCATGTATAGTACTGAGCAAGAAGTCAAACCTCACAAAACTAGCCTGATGTTTTAACATGTATAAAAAGACTCTTTTTACACAACCCAGTGTTTTATTCAGCCGAGGTTTCAGTGACCGTCTGTCACCTTCCTCAGGGCAATTCTGACTGGTTCACATTGCACAGCATAGGTGGTCACTGACTTGTCGACTGAATAAACCACATGAATGATTGCATAAAAAAGTCTTTTTATTCAGCGACTTACCAACCTGATGAAAATATTCACGAATGTAGTATATACATGTAGTTTACTGTAGGCACTAGTTCTTATATAATTTCATGACTCATCACTGTTATACCTGCAATTAGCCTGGGCATGTATTTGCAATAAAACTTCTTCAGCTTTTGGTTAAACTATATATTATACTACATAGCAACACTGTTCTAAACTGTCACAGTGATAAAGTTGGAAGGACAATAAATGGGAATGTAGAAAATCTAGCGAACTGAAAAATGATATTTGCAAAAGAGATGCAGTAGCTAAATATGAATTCCGAGAATGAAGTCGACTCATATTTCCACATTTTTAAAACGGTGTTATCAAAGCCTTCTCAAGAATGTCTTGCACACCTGGATATCTGAAGTGTGCATACCTGGGGGATCACTGATGCTGCATTTCATTCAGTGCAGCATCAGTTCACATGACCAGGCTAACATACATGTAATGATACTGAAAATAAAACTTCAGAAATAACTTTCCAAATTTGACGAGATCAGACTTGTCTGAGTCAGACTGAATATAAGTCGGAGAACTTGACAATGTTTTGCAGTGTAAGCATGAATAGGGTCGCTTGAGGACTAAGTCTACCACACACATACACTACACATTGTGTAGTCTTCATTAGACGTTGAAATTTGTATGTCTTGAGCTATATGTGGAGAATGTTGTGGTGGACTGGCACGTTTCAAGCTGAGCTTGCTGTCTCCCATTTTGACACCTCGGTACAAATGGTGTCCCAGGAAATGCCTGCGGGGTGACACCACAGTTATAATTGCGCCGGCAGTTTTTCCATTTTACGTACGGGTTTATATTCATAGAACATTTATGTACTGTTGCCAGGGCCCTCTTTTACACTAGACAGTGGTCACTGAAGATGAAAATTATTTTTGTATGACCCTTGGTTTTACATTGAAATTCAATGCCGGAAATAAAGGTACGATTTAAAAGACAAGACACACAAAACGTTTACTAATAAGACTCGTTCTTTTTCAATTAGATTTGGCAAATGCATAGATAACAAGTTGTACACATAAAAATACTAATCCTTGAAAGTCTGAGTATTTTCAGAATAAACTTTAGGCCACACCAATTTTATTAGTTGCTTCTCGGATTTTTTCAGAAAAAATATGAAGCGACAGAGCGAAAAAAAAATAAAAATAAAAACAGGCTTGGGCATCCTTTTATAGTCGCAAATGCTAGAATAGGTGCCATGAAGTCAACACAAAAGACTGGGTTAAAATTTTTACAATTTAAACAATGAATTTTTAACTTTTAATCAAACCACTGCATTGGTAGATGTAACAACTAGGAAGAAAAGGACTTTCTTCAACTGTTGGAGGCAAAATATGAGCATTTTTTAGTTGATTTAGAACCAGAATTTTTTTTTTTTTTTTTTGCAAATCAGAAAAAAATGAAGCGGCGAATCCGAGAAGCAACAAATTAAATTGGTGTGGCCTTATTTGACATAAAAAAGCGCTAGACGATTTTCATGGTGACAGTGTTGGCAAACTACTAGTAGCACCAAACATGAAGGACACATATTAGGCTGTACTTTTTTTTATTTCACTCCATATAGAAAACAAATAAGGTCACTTACATATATGGGGATTGGATATCTTAGAGCATTATTTACAGGACAAGTTAGCCACAAAAAAGTACTACTGACAACAGTTACTGCCACATGGAAATACCGGGGCTATTGTTACAATGTTGTGTACATCATGTACATGTATGTGTGGGGGGGAGGGGGGCACAACAGTTAACTATCATAATGATACTATGATAATGATAGTATATGAGGCTGTTGTATCTTCAAACAACTGTACCAGTTATGAAACACCCATAGAAAATTATTCTGTTTATTTTTTCTAAGAATGGACAGCAATAACACGTCAACAGCCTTTGTATACAGCCAAACTGTACAGTTGTATTGTGTAGGTACATGTACATGTTGTATCTAAGTACAAGAACATAAAGCTTTAGAGTTTACAGTCAACATGAACTTGGTTAAACAATAGTCCTTTGGGCCACACAAACTTGAATCTATGGACATCTTTAAGAGACGCAATAACTGATGAATACCAAACTTTGCCAGTTTTGCACCTGAATGCTAGTTTTTCAGCATTTTTTGATGTCACAATTACAATTCTAATATCATAATTTGACATACATGTACACCAATCATAGAATCAAATTTCTGTTGCCCAAACTTCATCCCTAGGATGAAAACTACATGTATTTACACAGGTGTTAAGTTCAACTGAACAAAATGATGACAAAAACATAAGTTTTCCTTCAATAACAAAACTACATGCTTAACTGACCTTACCTCTCTAACTTTGTGCCTAAGTGCATTCACATTTGTCAAATGTTTTAATCTCTTTCAGTCAAAAATAACCGTTGTGAACAAAATGGAGCATTTAACAACAACAGCTGTATGTTCTGACCAATGTTTAAGAAAAAACGTAGTTGAAACTTCTCTTTCTGGCTTAGTAAAAGTACATGAAGACAACATCTGAGGTTGTTGCGTAGGAAAAAAAATATATAGAAACACATTTTAACCCTCAGCACACTGAAGTAGCCGTTGGTCTACATGTACTAATTCTCTAACAGTTACTGGGTTAAACGGCAGGAAAAAGATTTAAAACCCAATGTTTTCAGAAATAAAACAATGTGTTTGAGGCTTGAAAAAACTGACAAAATCTGGGATAGAGCTGACTCATGGAAGAATAACTTGATAACTCTAAAAAATCCATTGTTTTGACAAAACAGAACAAAAAGTTGCTGAGAAAAAGAGACAAAATCCGCTGGCATGATGTGTAGACAAGTTGAACGGGATGTGGATGACGTGTCACTGAGGCGGCAGGAATCTGGCGTACTGTGGCGGTGCTTCGTACTTGGTCATCGGCTTGTCCGCTATTCCACATGTGCCCACTCCAACCTAGGGAAAAAGGTTATTTGTCATCAATACAAACTTTAAAGGTATTTACATGTAAGTATATCACATACAGCATAAATTTATCAGCAAAACTTCCATTCTCTGCTTATTATCTATGGACGCTGTTTATTTGCATCTATGATTTGACATCTCAGTTCAAGGATTGTTCACTCTATACATCTGCATTGTATCTTATTTACTTTTTGTGTCCAGTTTTCGTTGACTATGTCAATTCGTACCTTTGTTATATTGATTTATGTACTATACATTTTTATCCTCTATTGGTGTCTTATCAGCCCACATAGGCTGGGCACATAAAGCACAAGACACATTAATAAAGCTTCGTTCATTCACTTGAAAATAGCAGATAGAATCTTGTGTTGTCATGGTAACAGTTACTCACCCGCCCGTCTACAGATTCCGGGGAAGCGAATATACTCTTCTTCACCTTGCCTTTCTTGTTCCCCTTGTGGAAGGCCTGCAACACACCATGGGGAAGCCAGGGGGCATTAATGCACAGCACATCTTATACATGGCACTGACCAATGGACGAGGTCCATGCACTTACTAATACTGCCCCCAGGTATGCCTTTGTAACGTCCTTTGCCATTGGTCAATGTTATAGTACACACTCCTTTTTAGTATGTTTCCTATTGGTTGTAAGGATGTGAGCTGGTCTGTGATTGGCTTCTCAAGTATAATGTTTGTATGAGTACTTTTGATTGGTTGGTTGCAAGTAAACCCTGTTTATGAAAGTAGCATTTTCGAGGCCATTAACAAATTGCACATACAGTACATGTACAATGTCCTTATAGCTTCACCTTTGGACTGCTACCTAACACCATAAACAATATAAATAGGGTGCCAAATGGCTAATTTAGTAGGATGAAGTTTAAAAGTGTAAACAGTAAACACAGTAAGTAAAAGAATTTTCATGTAGCACAAAGAAATAAGTTGCAAACTAGAAACAGTATGCAAATTGTTCATATGCATGTAAGACTGTATAATTATAACTACAAATAATTTCATAGGATACAAAATAAAACTGCCTAGACTGAATACTGTATGCATCTTCTACCATCTTACCTGTCTTACCTTGTACCTGATAGACCTACCCCATTCCCAAGTGGCTGTTCTTCCATGTCCCATGAGCCTTGGTTCTATCAGAGCACTGATCGTGACAAGACAAAGGTTACTGGATTTTTGCGTCCCTCGATAGTTTGGTTACATTCGCTCCCAAAGACCTCCAACAAAACCACCCACAACACTTTTATTTTATCCACTACTAAATGTCTCCACTACACTCGTCTAAGTTTTGAAAGTGTCTTTGGGAGCTTTGTAATGATGTTATTGCCAAAATAACAAAGATTTCAAAAATTAAACGTTACTCTTAGTCTTAACATAACTTGTCCTGGCTGGCCCAAAATTGTTCTGCATCCCATCTTTGTAGTTCCAATTTTTTTTTCATTATTAAAGGTGGATTATTAAAAATCCTGTGTCTGTCGAAGCCACAGAAAAACAAAATACTTACACTGAAAGAATGCTTTAATTCAGGAATGTAAACTTTTCTAGCAGGCATGTTAACCCTTGAAAATCAGGGGTAGAACAAGTAAGACCAAGTGTAGCCTCTCTAAAAGTGATTTTTTTTAAACCCAAACTGGGCAGTGACTTACATGCATAGGTATGAAAAGTGGGAAGGAACTTAAATACATGGTAGTACACAGCACCTGTGGTGGGACATACCATTGCTTCACAATCTCCAGGGGTGTTCAGCATCTTCCCTTATCACAATCAGATTTTACTGATTTCTGGACTGTGGAACATAAAACAACAGAGGACAGTAGTCTTTGCAAATCTGCCAAGACAACCCCCAGACTTTTTTTTCTTAAATGTTTCCAATATTTTCTTCACCTTTCTTTTAAGACTTTCAGCAACATAATATTAAGTCCTGCCTCCAAATGTTGGTGGTAGATGCTTGTTTTTTCAGTTTCAAAAATTACTGACTTGTCTTGTGATGGATACCAAAAAAAGCGTAGACCTCTTGAGTTTCATTCACAATTTCCTTGACCGTGTAGCTGAAGTCTAGATAAAACATCCTGGATTTTGTGCAAAAAGGAACTTACATGTAGTTCTGAGTTGTTGTAACAGGTATATTTTTTAGTTCATCAACCACAGCTTTTTTTCACCAAACTAAAGACTCAAATAACAAGTTTCCTATACAGAATTTAAGACATGGAAAGAACAGGCAACACATACACATATAGAAACAGGAATAATGCTTACCTTGTTACTTCTGCTGCTAGAGGCCAGAGTAGGAAAGTACCTGACTCCAATGATCCACCATAACAAATTAACTTGTTGAAGACATTCTACGAACTTCACGATTAACCCTGCGAAGTCTAAGCCAAGCCTTCTGCAATTTGTGCTCAAGAGTAACTCCCTTCCCATTACAACCACTGCTTGCGTTTTATGTTCAACCAGCGTCACTGTGACAGCAGGAAAATAGCTCACCCAACATGTCTGCGAGCTTTAATTTAGTCTAAAGGACATTTTTGGCAGCAATATGGCCAGTGTCCTATGAATCATTGTGAGATTTTTAGGGATCAGCTGAATTTTGAAGGTTATTGAGCCCTGTCCAATGTAACAGTACGTAGATTTTCAGGTGAAAAATATGGTCCACTCTCAGGCGAGTTTGAAGTCCATTCAGGCAGGCATAAAAAAAGATACCAGTACAAAAAAGAAAGCCCAATAAAAATGCCTGAAAACACATCAAAAATACGCTGACGCTTAAACCTCTCTCTGCAATATTGCCCTGCATGGATAGTACAGTAGAATCCGCTTACATGCACCACCCATTTGTCAGCGCATTTGGTGCAATTATCCCGGAGGTGCTACAAGGCGGAGGTGAGCCCAGATGGACTGCACCACCACAGACGGGGGTCGCGAAGTGGGGTCGGAAGTCAGAACCATTGACACACACATAAAAACACACTTCAAATGTATTAAGTTACATCTATTAACTTTATTCACATATTTGCACATGTACAAACAAGTTTAAAAGTGGCTAAATACGCGTAGTGTAGAAAGAACCGGCGTCCCAGAACAGTTTAACATAAGACACATAACACAAGCATGTTCCACTTTGTCGGAAATATAGATTACATGCAAAATATCGAACACTTGCAAGTTTTACACAACATACGCCGATAGTGTTACAAGTTACAATCGATTAATGATAGGCTACATACACACACGCTGAAACGAAAATTTATACGCACAGGCCTTCCGCCATCACAACAGAAAACATGCACAAACATGTTCATGTACGTCGAATTAAATGGCAACAATGTCACAATTTGGGCTTAAAATGATCGTAAGAATGTCAGCAGTGAGCTTTTCACCTTCTTATGTACAACTTGAGTCCACAAACTACACTAAAAGTGTAAGTCACTTGGACACCATTCGCCGTAATGCATCCAAACAAAGAAAACATGGCGTCGATGGCGTGGTTACAAACGTTGTAGTCACGTCAGTATCCCATCAGTCAATGCGGCAAATCTTGCCGCGGGAGATTTGACTTCGTTTTTTAAAATGCGAAACACGATTTCTTTACGTAACAGGGAAACTTGCCGAGCTAAGAGTAGTAACGCTTCGTGGGGATTTTCATCGACATTGTTGTGACGAAGTTGAAACTCAAAAATAATGAGACATTGGGCAGGTAGAGACCCATTTTTATTGAGAACAGCAAGTTGTCTGTCAAAGCGCACCACCGCCTTTGACGGCTCTAGCTCAGCGGACCGGCGTCTCTTTGTAATGACGACGTACCGCCGGACCGCCGGACGATCGATATCAACGTGATTATCAATGGACACCACATTATTTTGTCACTCATAACAGACAATTTTATGCAAAATGTCGCTATTGCTCGTTTACACAGGCGTTTATCGGCCCGTTTTTACCGCGTATGCCGATTTTTAGCGCATGTTTACAGTTCATTTGTCGACGATGTTCGGCTAATTTTGGTGCATTTAGCCGGGGATTGGCTTACTGCACGGTGCAGAAAGCCGATCTCACTAACAATGTAGTGAATGGGAAACGGTTTGGGATTTTGGGACTTGGTGCAATTGACAGGAGTGTGCAAACAACCGTTGTGCAAATAATTGGCTTCTACTGTATAGTATCTCTTTATCAAGAAAAAATATTGTCAGATCATTCAAAAGGATGAAAAGAAGCATTCTAAATAAACAAGGGACTATCAAACATATAAACAGTTAGTTCATCTATATACACAAATTAATATAAACATATCATGCCCCTCCCCTTGTATATAGCCCACCTTGTTGTTAAAGTCTTGCCATTTGTTCTTCTCTTGTTCTCTCGCCTCTTCGATCTCCTTGAGTCGGAGGGCTTTCTTCATGTTCTTCTTCTTCTTGTACTCTTGTTTCGCTTTCAACATCTCCTTCCTTTAATTGTCAAAAGTGAACATAATCTTAGTTAACTGAAGAGCTAATCTTCCACTGATGGTGATAGAGAAGACAGACGATATGTACAGTATACAATTTGTAGCCCCTTCCAGGCACAATGAACAGTGGAACACGGCATAACATCCCATCCTAAGGACTGCAACCCTTTCGAGTAGTGTGCATGTCGGGTGAGTGACAACAGCTGGGATTCGAACCCCCGACCTCTTGGTCAAGAGGCAGGGTCGCTAACCACTGGACTACGCATACTACTTACATATAGTGTATACACCATCATGCTACATGCAAACTGTCTAAGGGACCACCCAAAAGTGGTTGACAATGGCCAGGTGGTCCTTATGTACAGGTAGTCACTTATACAGGTTTTGACTGTACAGGAAATTGAAAGCTATACCTACATTAGGCTTATTGTAGATTGTAGACTAGGATCACCCCTTACTTTGATTTTGGTTTGTCCCAGTCCCCACCTAGCCCTGCCTCTGACGCTGTTCTTTTATTGGACTCCTCTGCTAGCTTCAGCTGATAGTCCTGCAACAAGGATTGAAAAACAGACATATTCGTACTTAAGGCAATGAACACAACTGTTATATGGCTCTGAGTAGTTATAAGAATATTCTCTTCTGTATCTGTATCTGTATCTGTATAGCCGGTATAACCGCCCTTCGGCATAACACACCAGCTGTTAAAGCAAAATACATGTATCTGAGATACAGAGAATATTGTTATAACAATCCTTAATTCTAACAAAAGTAAACTCACAAACTACACAACACATGAAAGCACTTTCTGTAGTGCATTAAGTAACTATCTAATAAACACAGATATTTATGCCATTCCAGCTAAATTATAAATATGTGCCAAAATTTGACATATTCCTTACCATTGCTATTTCACTGTTCCCCCAGCCTTCAAATGTGACTGTGACTCTCCCTCCATCCAGCTTCTCATCTACTGTAGCCTCATAGTACCTGGAATAAACAACAGTTGTTAAAAACTTGTAGTGCCAAGTGTTCACCTTGCATTTGGTAGGTCGTGAGTTCAATCCCTGGCTGAGTCATACCAAATACTTTTAAAAATGGTACATACTGCTTTCTCTGTTTAGCACTCAGCATTTGGGGAAGAGTAAGGGAATTAAATGTACACCAGTACTAGTGGATTAGCCCCCTGCTATAGTGATTGCACAACTGTGTGGCCCAAGGGCTACCCTATGCACCATACATAGGTGCGAGAAGGAAGCTTGACTTTTAGTAAGTACGATCACAGAGATGGAAGCGTTAACTCACCCCCCATCCTCGCTCCACGGTGCCATACACGTGTCTCCCACCTGCCATTCCTTGACTGGCTGTGGGGTGGCGCCCTCACCCGACGGACCGGCTCCGCTCTGACCGGCCTTCGCCAAGTCTAACGACAAGTCTATCACTTCCTATTAACAGAAAGAAAACAGTAGTAGGGAGTCATTACAGTTATGTACTACTACTAGTTTTTTTTTCTAGATCAGGGTTATACATAAACTTATAAAGATTAAGAGATGACCAACTGCCACTTAAAACAACTTACTGTTTCTAGTAGCCTTATAGAGCCTATATGGTGTTTTTGGTATACTGCATATACCAAACAGAAGGCTTTTGAAGTACATGGTTGAAAATTTCTTGCTTCATTTTTCTGCTGATAAAATAACATATCATTAGACTCTATTTAGAGATCAGTTTACAGACATA
Source organism: Branchiostoma floridae x Branchiostoma japonicum (assembly GCA_013266295.2). NCBI lineage: Eukaryota > Metazoa > Chordata > Leptocardii > Amphioxiformes > Branchiostomatidae > Branchiostoma > Branchiostoma floridae x Branchiostoma japonicum. The sequence goes on along the minus strand of CM023825.1, from coordinate 3,370,757 downwards.
TTCTTTTCTACTCTTTTAAACTACATGTTGTACATGTATCTTGCAGTTGATAGACATGGGAAAGTTGCATACTGTTACAAATCCACTGTTCATTTCCTATTTAAAGTAAATATCTTTTATATGTATATACTACTACTTTATACCAAACAACAGTTACCTGTAAGTCCTGTTTGAGTTTTAACAAGTCTTCATTGTTGGGGTCTGTGGTTAGAGCTGCTTCCACCTGTTGGGGGATATCACAGAAAATAAGCAATGATGCTCTAAATCGTGAAACGATAACATTACCATTACGTTAGTGGTGGTTATATGTACACAGTTTTTGCGCTGAATAAACTAATCCATAAATCTATGAACTGCATATTTAGATGATGCGACAGAATTTAATTTTAGACTGGCACATTTGTAAATCATACATGTATTTGATGTATGTAAAATAAAGATCTTCTATTCTATTCCTTTCTGGACAAAGGCTAATCCATAAATTTATATACTATATAGTATGCAAAGGTATCATGTCCAAAGCACTGTTTGAATTGACGTGTGAACATGGAGCTATTGCAATCTGAAAAGGATTTCAAATGTTTTTAAAAATGCAGCTTGACCTACAAATTACATGGCTACTTGTAGCTTACAGTTACACATACGCACGTGACAAAACAGTCTTGAAGTTCTGATAAAGCATAAAGTAGAAAACAAAAAAATCCTCTACCGCAATGACAAATAAGCACTCAGTTTACAAACAGAAAGAAGCACAAGCAGTGGCCCCACAGTACAGAACAGAATCTACAAATACTACATAAAAACGCACAAAAACAGTTTTATTTTCGTGCCATAAAAATAATGCTTGAAAACCAGTTGCATCAAACAAAAAAACATGGCTGTTTTGCGTTAATATGTGCACTTGACCGCCATCATTTTCACACATACATCTTCCAGGACTTTCTATACAACGCCTAGACGATAGTTTTCTGCAAGGAAGAGGAATTTAGAGCCACAAACCTGCTGTAATTGTGCTTTGTACGTCGTGATCTGATCTTCTCCCATGTCCGCCATTTTGGAAACAATGTGAGTGAATGTCATGGCCCCATAACTTCTTTGTTTTATCGCGTAATAATACCTTCTATTGATACCATGATTGACGTACAAATTAACATAGAATTCTTCTAATGTAACTTAAAGTATCTTGTAAGATGTATGTTGCCGCTAGTTAATTTTCTATGTCATAACATGCTAAATTTTTTTCTATCATTGAAAAATTTTAGGGAAGTTTATGGGGTCTTGTTCAATGATTAACCTAATACCCCGGATGTAATTTACCCATCGTGCTCCAGCCAAGATGGCCGCCAAGGTGAGAGAAAATTTCATATTCGTGATATTTTATTGCTGGAAATTAATTTTCCTGCGATTGATGTAGTAATGTACATAAACATTCAATTCTATGGATGGTTAACCGCATGATTCTTTATCATAAGGTATAATTTTTGGTTTAAAAATTAGCAATACTGGCGAAAATGTGTAACATGCGCTCACCGGTGTTAGACTTGACCTACGATTTTATTGATATATGATCGATTATGAAATGACAATCAGACGCAAATTCCTTTCTTCCAGTTCCGCCGGCTGTTACCGCTAGCAGTCCTCCCGGCCAGCGCGTCTCTGGGAGCCGTGTACGCCGCCGAGGTGGGTAAGACTAAGAAAGAGGAGGCCGGCTGTGGATGTGGCAAGAAAAAGAAGACAGTCAACATCTCAGAGGTATGTAGAAACGGAACACATGGTGTCATAATTTGTTGTGTACTTATGCACCACCATTGTCAACACTAATGGAGATTCCTTAATAAACGATCAAACCACTTATGCACATGGTGTCATTGTTGTGTCCTTTTGCACCAGCCAATGATGTCATTACATTACTATTATATTATAATTATCATATTATATTATATTTATAATTTGTAAATCACAATTTGTCTGAGACCCTTTCCAGCAGTGTGTACAATGTATGTCAAGTGAGTGACAGAGCCAATTCGAATCAAAACTCCAAAAGCAGGGGCACTAACCACCGGACTATGCACACCACTGAATGTGGCTTTTATTACTCGGTACACAGCCCTAAAAGTACCATGCTGTTGTTTCCCCAGCTGAATATATTTAATATTGAAGAATGTGAAGTCCTGACTTGCAAAATTGTAAAATATCAGATGAACAGAGATGAACTTCTTTCTAACTTGTCCATACCGTTGTTTCCCCAGCTGCCCATCTATGACCAGCCCACCGACCTGACGCAGTACACGTACATCGAGGAGGACATCGGGTTCCTCCGACAACATGTGTCAAAGGTCAGGCAGGCCGTGTGGACGGGGTACGACAAGATGGAGGTATGGGACTCATCAAACTTGTTTTTCTATCACACTGTGTACAATGTACCATGAATAATTTCATCAGGTTGGTGAATGATTGAATAGCAATTTTTAGTCCTTTATTCACAACCACTTTTTTAACAAGAGCCGACGCTTCGGTGACCACCTGTCATCTTCAACAGTGCAATGTACAATGTACTTCTTAAATTAAAATTAGACTACATAAGCTCCAGTAAATGGATGATACAGTACTGTAAATTGATTTTAAGTTTCCGGGGCCTTAATTTTGCTGTATAGGATGAGAAAGAAGATGTTTTGAAGTGAAAGAACCACAGTATGAGACTGAGTGTGATGATCATGAGTTTGTGGTATAGAAAGGGACAGAAACAGGTCAGTTTGTAATTTGTCTTACAGTACAGTTAGGTCTGGTGTTTATTAATTACTAACTACATGTAACTACACCACATTGCCAGTGAAAACATTTACTTCATTATTTACTATTTACAGGGTACAAGAGTGTACGTTGTTGACAAATACAGAATTGCAGAGAAGAAAACCACAGGTGAATTACTTTTACTTCTCCTTGTTTCAGTGTCAGTCTATTCTCACTTTTGTTTAGTGGTGTTATATCCAACTGATGGTAACATTAGAACCAACAATTTGTGTGTTACGCTTATTATCCATTGGTTTTGTGATTCAGATGTTTGATGTTTGTATACAATGTATAGGGTTGAAAATCCCACCTGCACCGGTCCATGTACTGGGTGTATGCAGGTTAGTGCAGGTAAAATTGGAGCTATGCGCAGGTATTTCTGATGTCTACCTGCACTGGTCCATGTACTGGGTTACCACCAATGAAGTCTAAAATAATTACAAGTAATGGCAATGGTTTCTGAACAATTTTTAATGTGACTTCCTGAGTGGTGCAGGCAAAATTTGTCTGGTATACAAGTAACTTTCAACATTACCTGCACCAGTACAGGTATGCAAAAGAAAGCATTTCAAGCCCTAAATGTAGCAAGTAATAGCTATTACCGGTAGTCCTGATATATGATGTATGATGTGTATGTGTTGCAGATGGGTTGGAGTACAGGGGTCGAAATACCCCTCTGTGTGCAACTTGGTGCAAGTAAATTTGGTGTCGTGCAACTAATTTTTTGCCGGTATGCACCGCGGTGCAAGTTTGCTTTATCCGCTGTTTCTACCTGTAGAAATACCCAATAAAGAACTGGAAAGGGAACAAAACCAGAATCCATGAAGTTTTTATTAAAGTTACTACATGTACTTTTCGTTGTGTTCGTTTTATTTTTGGGGGGTGCAACTATATTTCTTCTGGTGCAAGTATTTTGTCTTCATCTGCACCAGTGCAAGTTGGCCCCAAAATCTATTTCGACCCCTGGAGTATGTACAATGTACTAGTATCCCTGACTTATGATGTGTATGTGTTGCAGATGGGTTGGAGTATGTACAGAGTGAAGAAGGGTTTTTCCCCCGTCTGGGAGTGATCACTCTGTCAGGCCTGACTGGGCTGGTACTGGGAGCCAGAGGTAAGATACATGTATACAAATCGTGGTGAAGCCCCTGTCACACATTCAGAACCTTCCCGACAGTGGGGTTGTGTGGCGCAACGACAGAGTACTCGACTCGGAACCAAGAGGTCCCGGGTTCGAGTCCTGACATGCCACCGACCTTGTGCCCTTGGGAAAGGCACTTTACACGACTTTCCTCACTTGACTCAGGTGTAAATGAGTATCATGTGTTAGGTGTGCACGCTACCAGCATACTTCCTGCCTAGTGCACACTTTGTATTGTCATGTTACAATTCTGAACCAAAAAAAAAAAAAAAACTTCCCCCAAACACCTACCAACCAAGGTTCGGGAGCAGTCTGACCAGATTTAGGCCACGCCTACCTTTCTTTACGAATGAAATTGAGCTTGAGTTAAATTTGTGTCAAATTTGGCCTGGCTGAATACCAGCCGACCTTGCTCCCGACCTACGTACTCTCAACCATGGTTAGGGGGAGTTCATTAGTGTTTAGGAGGCTATATCCGGCTATGCGTGACAGGGGCTTAAGATACATGTTCTTATTTGCCCGCCGAGAAGTCCTGCAAAATTTGATGATAAAACCACCACAAACATGCGTGACAGGGGCTTAAGATACATGCCATGATCTCGCGTCAGAGAAGTCCTGCAAAATTTGATGATGAAACCACCACAAAGATCTCAAGGTTACCAGTATCAGACAGCACACAGTAACATCGTTAATATTTGATGACACTAATACTGCACAAATCCCTCCCTACACAATGGACATACATGTAGAAAATAACATCACATAGATAGACTGCGCTGAAAAATAAAGGTATTGTAGACTTATAATGACCTTGGCAGGGAGAAGCTTAAACTGACGAGCACTACAAATTTTACAAACTGTTTTTTATTTATTTTCTGTACTACATAAGGTTTGATGAAGAAGGCAGTGGATATAATATAATTAATCTTTTTAACCTTCCTCATGCTGCCTAACCTCACACCCAGTACAAAATTGGAGCTGAAGCACTTCCTTAACATTGACAAGTTTAAACTGACTAACAGCACAAACTGTTTTTTTCTTTAAATTCTCTATTAGTCTATACCACAGGAGGGTGAAGAGTTTAACCTTCCCCCAGCTGCCTAACCTCATATCTAACACAAAATTGGAACTGAACTGCTTCCTTAGCACTCAGAATGTTAAACTGAGCAACATAACACAGTTTTTTAAGTTTTATCAACAAGAAAGGGGATTCAACTTCATGTACTCTACCATATTTAACCTTCTCCGTACTTCCTAATTCTGTATCTAATACAAAACTGGAGCCAGAATGCTCTTTTAGCAGAAAGAAGGTTATTAAAGTGTTATATTTTCTATACTACAGGCAGTTTGATGAAAAAGGTGGTTTTCTTCACTTCCCTATTGTAGACTACATTGGTAGGGACCAACATTACAAATTAGTCCAATTCAAGTCTTTTTTTGAAATTCAAAATGACAACAAGAAAGGCAAAGTTACGCTGCACTCAAGTTGTGCAATTTATTTTGCCATCACCACATAACAAAAATACAAATAGTACATATAAATATCAGCTATTCCCATCTTGGCTCCCAGCCAGCTTTTTTAAAAGCTTTTTTTTTGTTTTCTATACTCCAGGTGGTCTGATAAAGAAGGCGGTTTACTCCACCACCCTGGCCGGTGCAGCGGCGTCCCTGTGTTACCCTAACCAGGCCGTGAACATCTCACAGAGCGGATACATGAGGGTGAGAGACTTCACCCTGGAGCAGGTCAACAACATCAGACACGGGGGCAAACCCAGGCACAGCAAGGTTAGCTTCAGTTGTCAATCAAGCAGTTATCCAATCAACCAGTTTTAACGAATGTCAAGAGTTAGACGTTCAAAGGTTAGGTGTAACAGGTCGTTTGGTGTAATGTAGCCAGCTGCCGCCGCGCCACGTGCCTGCGAAGCTGGTGTGTTACGCCAAAGGGCGGTTATACCGGCTATACAGATACAGATACAGATACAATCAGAATGGTTTATATACTGAACATAATTAATAGACACTGTAAATATACTTGACCAGTACAACAACATCAGACTTTGTGGGGGGGGGGGGGGGGCAAACCAGAGCATTAGGTTAGCCTGTCCATCAATCAAGCAGTTATCCAATCAACCAATCAGAACGGTTTATATACTACTTAGTATTGATAGAAAAAGTAGCAGGACGTCGTCAGAACGTGTTGCGCCTGCAAATGTATTGTGCATAGTACTTTTAAATTGGCAGAACACCTGATTTAAGGTCGTATTCGTGTATGTAAGGATGACATCCTGTCTATAGCTTTCAAATGTGTTGGAAAAGGTATTGTCTGCAACAGGCAAAATTCTGATGCAACATTGACCAAACACCCAACGAAAATCGTGAAAAATCCAGGTTTCATGCAGGCACATTACATGTACGTTCTGCCGACATGCTCACTGTAACCATACAGAGCAGAGCAAGGTTAGCTTGTCCATCAATCAAGCAATGGTTTATGTATGATGGACTGTAAACAAGGGTTGAATTGTGCCTGCTTGTACCACAGTGCTGAGTCTGTAACACATCTGACTCTGAAGTAATATAAAATATGTATGTCTGAAGGTAGAGACTCCAATCTGGTAGAATTGGCGATTCTACCGATAGAGATCCTGATCAGAGTCTCTACCCTGACATATATATATATATATATATATATATATATATATATATGTATATGTCAAATATGTTAAGCAACACAACTGTTACAGTAGCAAGTGTATGAAATAAAGTATCAATAGTTTTATAAATTGTATTTTCATGTTTAGTTTATTTTTCTGTAACATGTATATACCTAGTACATGTATATATCAATTTGATTTCCACTACAGCCACCGAAAAAAGAACCTGAAGCAGCTGAAGTTATACCTTCAGCACCTGAAGCCCCTGCAGCTGAGAACACTGCAGCTGTAGCAGGAGCACCTGCAGCTGAAGCAGAAGCACCTGCATCAGAACCAGCAAAGGAAAAACCTAAAGTAGAGGGCGACTTTGGTCAGTCCAACCCTGAAGACAAAGACATGTACACCACAAGAGGCAGTTAATTATACTGATGTAGCACGTCGGCAGAACGTACTGCACCTGCGCGAAACCCGTAATGTATTGTGCATAGCACTTTGGCAGAACGTCTCATATAAGGTTGTATTAGAGCATATAAGGTTGACAGCCTGTCTGTAGTTTTCTGATGTTGTATAGGAAAAGATATCGTCTGCAACAGGCAAAATTTTGATGCAATGTTGACCAAACATCCAACGAAAAACATGTAAAAAAACGGGTTTTGCGCAGGCGCAGTATGTTCTGCCGACGTGCTTACTGATGTAGCCTCCACCAGGCTTTGGGAAGGAGTAGAAACTGGCCAAATAGATAGAAAACATGCCAGGGGAGTTGGTTCGCTTACAGTTAGAGTATTTCAGCGGACCAACTCCCCTGGCGTGTTATCTGTCTATTTGGCCAATTATTACTCCTTCCAGCCGCTTCCCAAAGCCTGGCAGAGGCTAATAATGATGAAGGAACTGAAGTATTTAGAACATGTTAGGAGTGCAAACCTATGACAATAAAGGATCCTGTAAATTCATTTATGTTCGCAAGGACTTAATTTTGCAGTAGAATGAGAAATGGAGTTTTCACAGGGTTTTGAGTTTGCATTTGAAACAATACTGTAGTACAGTAGTCATACAATAGTCTCTACCAGACTAACTACGCTGGCCATTATAGGGAGAATATTTGCCAGGGGAGTTTGGCCGCCTTGTGTTTTGACTGGCCGCGCAGTTCCTTCGGAGGGGGGAAATTAACCCTCCTGCGGACTGACTCTACTGGCCAGCTATTCCCTTCTTTTGCCAAATTGTACGATCCATACCCCTGTAGAGAGGCCTGGTGGAGGCTAGTGATACAATGTAAACACGAAAAATGCAAAAACAAAACCTCCTTGAACATTTCAAGATTTACAGTGTTCCCCCCACCCCCATATCTTTGTTGTGGAATTTACATGATTGTATGTATTCTGCAGTTTAAAGGGAACTACCATGAGGATCCATGGTTAAGAATAAATTAAAAACTAAAGCATTATAGGATCCCAATTTAGTACTGACTATATGATAAACCTCACTAGCTTTAAGACTACATGTACTTGAAGTTCGTAACATTTGCAGGAAAACAAGACAGCCATACAGAGTAAAAGGGAAGAGCAAATGTTAGTATGTTTTGTTTTTGACAGAAACATGTGAATGGACATGTGTGGATTATGAAAGATTGATGCTAAAATAAAATTCAATTTTTTTTATACAATGCATCTTGTGTTGGCTTCTGGTATCTGGAAAGTGCTGTTTTTATTGTTATCCTATTGATATTGCAGAGCACGTATTGAATGTTGTAACATTAAGTACTTTCAAACTGGCCACATTCATGTAGCATGTTCTGAAATTTGAAATCAATATTAAATGATGTAAAATACAAAATGAATGTATGTCTTTATTTTATTCATACTTTCTAGTTTGTGTGTGCATGAGTGTGTGTCTGTATTTCAGTGTGTGTGTGTGTTTGTGCGTATTTGAGATTCGTTTATTGATTCGTCAGCAGAAGACACTGAATTGTGCACTTTAGGATACAACAAGTCATACACCGAATGAAAATGTGGAGTGGAAGAGTACTAGACTGCAATAGTTTTTTTTTTTTTTCAACATGCAAAGAAAAATACAGTACATAGTGGTGACGCACTCAAGCAATGTGCTTATATTCACGTCACCAGGACTTGAAATAAAAATTACATCACAAGACAAAACAAAGTCACATGGGTAACGTCCAGATAACAAGTAAACAGAGGTTAGCCATTGAAATATTATAAGATAATACAGAACTATAAATCAAATATTGAATTGCTTAGTTTCAGAAAGGTATAACTGTAAGAGCTAGGGAGTATTTGGGAGTTGATCAATTGACATTGGGAGATCTTATCATGTGTATTTATTCAACAGGTGAGTAAAGTATGGAATAGGGCTGTTCTTACATGTATATTGGTTATTATCATTTTGTCGTGGTTTTGTCATTACCACACTAGATTTGATACACATAAAACCTGATATACATATAGACGTAAGTATAATTGGCCATCTCATTGTTGTGACTCACTGCAATAATGGGCATCATCAATTTTTCAAATTTCATTACTCAATACGGTTATTACATCCACGTGCACTTATTGTGTTCCATAGAGTGGACAGTTCTCAGAAGCGCGTTGCTAACCAGTCTGTGGGGTATAATTTCCCCTGGGACCCTGGCTGCTCGCGTGGTACAAAGAGAGCGGCTTTCCGGTGCTTTTCTGTTTTCGTATTTTCGGCCACGACGCTTGGGTCGGTCGAACATACATGTAGAAGAAACATGGCCAGGTTAGGCCTAGGCCTGGCCGTGATCGTTGCGTTTGCCTGTGTTTTTCTGGTCGACTTTTCTGGAGCACAAGTCGGTAAGAGACGTTCTCTGCATTTGATTTGACTTATAAGGCCGTATAAAAGGACATATACTATATGATATAGCCAGGACTGCTTTATAACATGTGATGTATATGTTTCAGTGTACGACACAATGCTTTATATGTGCATTGATGCACTAGCCCTGACCAAGAACGTCCTTGCCCTGATTAGCATAAGCTACTCTAGAACATGAAACGGTTTTTATGATAGGCGAATTTTAATGTTAATTATTGGCAATGGTTGTATTACTTTTTAAGTGCATTATTTTAAAGAAATAGTTGTAAATTCAACAAAATTTAGACTAACCATAATACGTTATGTGTGAAAGTCTGCCGGTTGAATAAAGTTTCATTCATTCATTTTACCCGCGCCATTTTGATTTTAGGATTTCCGTGTCTGGTAGTCAAGAATAACGTGAATTCAACTTGAGCTCCTATCTGTGTTTTGGCTTGTTTTAAGCTGCTTTTGAAAGTATCTACTAAACCTATTGTTGCATGATGTTTAGTCGGCTGAAACATTTTAGTGGCCATGGTTTGTATTGTTGTATTCCGATATGCATTCAGAAGTACAGAAACGTTCATATTTTCCCAATCAGTGGTTCGATCGAGACGCACATAATCATTAGCTGAAAATTGTCTGTTTGAGTCAATATAATATTAACCTCGTTATCTAGATTTTTCATCCATCAATTTCATCTGAAAAGTGTTTTAAAACCTTCTAACACAAACACGCAAGCGAAAAGCATTCAATCTGTCTATAACCTAAATTACACAGTGATGGTGCAGCCGTAAGATTGTATGTGTATTGATATATTTTCTCACAAATATTGAATTTCCTTTCCTATGCCATACAGACACAGGCCTGATAGCTCCCAAGGACTGCGCTGACCTGTACCTACTCGGGGTTCGAGGTAGCGGCACGTACTATGTCGGCCACCCTCACCCGTTCCAAGTGTACTGCGACATGGAGACTGACGGTGGCGGATGGACGACCATACAGCGGCGACAGGACGGGTCCGTACCCTTCAACAACTCCTGGGACCAGTACGTCCGGGGCTTCGGCAACATAAGTGGCGAGTTCTGGCTGGGGCTCGACCACTTGCACAGTCTCACCGCGCAGCAGGACAACGAACTGTACGTCTATTTGCAAGATTGGGAGGGAGAGAGGGCGTACGCAAAATACAGCAGCTTTTCTGTGGGAAATGCAGACAGCAAGTACACGGTTAGAGTCAGCGGGTACAGCGGCAACGCAACTGACAGTATGACTCATTCAGAAAATGATGGGCGCTCTAACAATGACAACCAGAACTTCAGTACCACCGACCAAGACAACGACCTTAACGAAGCCAGCTGTGCAGCCAAATTTGGACAAGGAGGTTGGTGGTTCCCAGCAGGCTGCGGCGATGCCTTCTTAAACGGACAGTATCTGACAGGATGCCACTCCACTTGTGAGCCTAAAAAATATCAAGGCGTTGTCTGGAAAACTTGGAAGATGTCTAGTACATATTCCTTGAAGAAGACAGCTATGATGGTCAGGCCAACACATTTCACACGTAAGTATACGGCAGTGCCGATTATTACCTTGATTTGATTTACTGTTTAACTGTTATGTATGCTCTGTACATGTATATTCTGTACAATTTTTAGTGTGTTATGTTGTTATGTACATGTCCAATTTCATTATTTTTGTGCAATACAATAGCTACTGTAACATAAAAATAACTAAGCTAACACGTGGATTTCAAGGAACTAGTGCTCAAAAACTCAGACTAGGAGCTAGTATATTGTTCTCCTGTCAGTCTTTTATTTTACTTTCCGTTAGTATCATATGTTTTTGTTTGAATTACTTGTAGCCCCAGGGTTCATTGAAAACTGCCAAAGTGGCAAAACATGGTTTCCTGCTAAATAAAGAATCAATGAAATGAAATATAAATAGTGCAAAAAAAATACCGCCATCAAAAAGGCGCTTATTTCTTATGTCTCACGTAGCTACATGTTGTCGCGCACACTTATATGGAAATATGCCGTTCGGACATGCATGGCACAAACTTGTCGCGCATTTTATTTTTGTCAGCACGTCATTGATGTGCATTTATTTTGGCGGCGTGTTCACACCCGTCGTAGGTCCCTCCTCGTGCGATTCTGATGTCGTAGATGTGCTAAGGGTAGAACCTACCGCCGACAAGGATCTAAGACAGCCATTTCTGGAACAAAACAGATCAAATTGTTTATTTTAAATGCAAGAATGCAAAAAACAGTTGCCACCTGGCAGCCAAGACTAAATTATGTGGAACTATTTACAGACCTTAATAACATAAAAGCTATAGAATAAAATCTAAAATGACAGGTAGGTGGCAGATTGGATTAAAACATTACACATATATTGGATAAAAACTGTACATTGTAGGATAAACACGTGACGAGGTAAAAGCATTTGGAGGTAGGACAAGTAGGTGGCGCAAAAGATGGATTCTGTGCGTTCGACGCATGTACGACTATCCCAAGGTTACCTTCGGTTCGCGATCGTACGACGATTGTACGACGATCGTACGACGCCATATGGACCAAATTATGCGGATCCAGACGGTTCGAACCCCAGCTCGTTTCCGACCGGTTGTATTCGTCATTTCGGATGGTGACGTAAAGTCGGCGGCCCCGCGTATGGACGCTAATAAAGAACCCAACACACTTATAGAGTAGCGTTGGGGTGACCCGGTGTGCTTGGCTCAATAAGCAAGCCGCAGCCAAGCCGCTACTTGGCAAGTGGCTACTTAATTATTAAAACATGCTTCACCTCAGTTGAGAATGACAAAAGAAGAAGACAGTTGTTTTTTTTTCCAAATGAAAAAGCAAACTGTCATTCTTTCCCATGCAGGGTGTCCAAAGTCAGGCTATGTTCGTTCCAACCACAACGGAGTCTGCTACAAGTACTTTGCGGAGGATAAGAACTACAATGACGCCAGACAGACGTGTGCCGCAGACGGGGGAATGTTAGCCATGCCGAAGGACAGCGCGACCAACACGTTTATCTTTGACCTGGGAGACGGACAGCGCTGGATTGGGCTGAACGACACCGAAACAGAAGGACGCTGGGTGTTTGAGGACGGACAAACCCTCGAGTCAACCGGCTTTTCCAACTGGCGCTACACTGAACCGAATCTTGGCGATATTGAAAACTGTGCCCTCTTTGGGTGGAATGCAGCTGTGGGCTCCAAGTGGGTTGATTATGATTGCAGCAACAATGCAAAATTCATCTGTCAGCTTCACCAAGGTAAGAGTGTAATTATCCAGTGTTATGATTATTGCTAATATTTTGATTCTTAACGTTATTGCAGAGAAAATAAGCATTAGAACCATTGCTACATCATACATTTAATCTCAAGTATTATCTTTAAAAAAGTTTCAATTCAGCCTGTGACTGTGATATGATTTTTCCCCTACAGGGTGTCCAAAGCCAGATTATGTTCGGTTCGACCACAACGGAGTCTGCTACAAGTACTTTGAGGAGGACGAGGAGAAAAAGACGTACAATGAGGCCAGACAGACGTGTGCCGCAGACGGGGGAATGTTAGCCATGCCGAAGGACAGCGCGATCAACTCGTTTATTGTTAACCTGGGAAACAATCGTGATGAGCGCTGGATTGGGCTGACTGTCGCCGATAGCGAAGAACACTGGGTGTTTGAGGACGGACAAACCCTGGAGTCAACCGGCTTTTCTAACTGGCATGGTGATGATGCGGATACTGACGATAATGAAGACTGTGTCCGTCTTAAGGATGATTTCAAGTGGCATGATAAGGAATGCGAAAACAGTCGGAAATTCGTCTGTCAGCTATATCAAGGTAAGGGTGTTATTATCATTATGTTTACCTTCGCAGAAGGAAAACATATTGTTTTTGCTCTTTTTCTCCTTCTTCTTCTCCAAACACATAAGGTCAATGGCCTGGACCAGACGTCTGTCACCATGGTAACTGGTGCTGTGTATGTAGCAGACACCCCGTGGTGTTGGGTTACATTATGTAGCCAGTTGGATGGAGAGGCTGGTCATCATATATATGCCGGTGTTCTGAAACACCGGCCTGATATATATGAATGGGTTTCAGTCAGAATAAACAGAGCAGTAGTTTGTTAGGCTAGACCATATGAAGGTAAACATTACGCATTTTCTTTGCGAATGTCATCTTTCTAGTTACTAATTATCATTCATTTTACTATTTAAGTAATACAACCATTCTTTTGTCATCCAAAAAGTATGCAATATATACTTTTGATAGCTGATCAGAATGATAATAATAAACCATTCATTTACTCATGAAGTTAGCTGGGATTACTGATGCTAAATTATCATGGCCATGTAATGGTTTGTAAAAGCAAAGTTTTAAACATGTTTGTACGGTCAACGATGTTGCAATTTTTCTTCCAGATCATTCTGTAGGGCTCTGTCACACTTGTGCGTATCGTCATTGCGTACGAGTTGCGTACTGACATTTCTGCTGTACGCACAATACGCACCGTATGAATAACGAATTCAGCGCATCAGTTGCGTATGAGATGCGTATGGTTTCCGTATGCAGTGCGCGATACTATTTGTCTTGCTGCGAATAGCAGCGAAAGTAGTGCGCATGCCTTGCGCACTCCGGACGCACTCAACTTATGCCGACCGCATGCCGAACGCACTTCCGACAAATGCCAAGCGTATTGCGGACGTATTTTCTGCAGCCTCGTTTTCATTCGCAGTTTTCATTTTCATTTACAACCATAGTTCAAAGTGGCTATGTTGTCAGGCCACCATCTTCAGATGTTTCAGAACATTGAGTTTCTATGCACCCATATCTTTCATATTCCTATTTACAAGCCATTTTGTACTGGTTTACGGACACTTTTCTCGGACAAAATAAAGGCAACTTTAAGCCATCTGGCAAATATTTATTACCCCAAAGTACAAGTAACATACTTTGTGATACATATAGATATGCCATGTATAACCTGCAAGACGTCCAGTCCGTTCATCATGCATTTGGGGTACATTAAGATACTTTGTGCATTGCCCGTTATCAAAAATGCATTTTTAAATACAGCAGTGTTAACTGCACTCTAGAAAATCCTTTTCCCGAATTATCTAGTTTTCAACAAAAGATACTAGAAACAGACAGTATTAACATAACAATTCTTGATTTAATTTTTGTTTTGGTAACAGCATGAAAGGTTCAAAGCTTCATATTTAAAAAATTTGTATCCTCATTTCTGAGCTCCACCATCAATTGGTCATAAACCCCAAACTGCTGTCTTCTGCCTATCCATGGCCGGACCCAGGTGATTCTTTGGCGTGCTCTTCTTCTCTCTCTTCTTTCAAGAAGGAGATGGTGCAGGAGGTTCATTATATCATAGTGGTACTGAATAACAGCATCCGCAACGACGAGGTCTCGCTGGTTTCGGACTGGATACGCCATCTTCAGGAGGTCTGTTCATCCTTGAGTCTAGAGGAGCAGGTGTACACCAGTTGTAGCCAGTTCAAGAAGTGCGCTATCTGTACGCTATCTTTGCGCTTCTCATAAGTTACAAATACGTAGAACGCGCTTTCATGTTGCAACACGAACGGTACTAAAGCGCTGCAAGTGCGCTATGTATTCGTCCAATGTACGCAACTCATGCACAGGTGCAGATCCAGGTGCAGTTCAGCGTATAAACCGCGTATCCCATACGTACTCGTACTCGTACCGTAACCTAGCGTACTCGTACCGTGTTCGACCGATGCATTGCGTATTTATAACGTATGACCTGCGTACCAGCGTACGCAGCATAGTTTTGGGCGTGCTCAAAACTACGCTGCGTACTGAGTCGGCCTGTGCGTGTGCTGTGCGTATGCTGACGTACATAAAACTTACATAAAACGACTGCGATGCAAATGACATGCGTATTGTGCGTACGGCTGCGTATGGAAGAATAGTCCGTACGCAGCTCATACGCATGACGATACGCACAAGTGTGACAGGGCCCATACCTGGGTTTATTTGAGAAGGAATTATATACAGATATGGCAGTGCGGAAAATTGACTTTTTTATTTTAGGTTTCAACGACCTCATCTTCGTGTCAGCCATGACAGAACCAATGAAATTAACAGTAATGACAACTATTAACAGCAGGAGTGCAGATGCTTATTGACTCTTAATGCACGTGCTTGTTTTTTTTTCAGGAAACTGCCAAAATGGAGAGTCAGTGATACCAGACGGGTCGGGCATGGGGCGGTACAGGTGTGCGTGCAGGCCTGGGTGGACAGGAATCCTCTGCAGAGAAGGTTTGTAATCACACGCTGAACCAACCAATATATAACCCATTCATGTAAACACCGATAATTACGAGAATTCAACATGATAGTTAACTTATACCTACATCTACCACAAAATATTTTCACTACTATATTAATAGTTATATGATGTAATGACATAATTTTAAGTTTAATGGACTGTGGTGTTGGTTGGCCTTGTGGTCAGGCGGCATCCTGTGGGCTCAAATCCCTGACGAGTCCCTTGGGAAAGGCACTTTACACGCATTTCCTCCCTTCACTCAGGTGGAAATGAGTACATTTCTAGGGACGTCCCTCGGATGTGACGTGAAATGGAGGTCCTATGTAAACGTTTGAAGAAGGCATATATCGAGCACTTTAGAGAACCCTACACACTTATCGACAAGAGCAGGCGTTAGTGTCTCTTAGCCTTGAGCTTAGCCGCCCCTGACCTTGAGCCATTGTCTTTATTGAGGTCACCTGAGTTAGCGCAAGGAGGTTGGTTAGCGCCAAATGGCAGCCACTCTAGACCCTTAGCTCCTTGTAGTTCAGCCCCTGGCTACAAAAAGAGAGTAGTCAGCCCACCCGATAACAAGAATAGTAAGTTTTAGACGTAAAAACGTCCATTTTTACACTATGTTTTCTGCAGATGTGGACGAGTGCGCTCGAACGCCCTGTCACAACGGCGGGACGTGTGCGCAAGGGACGACGGGATCAGGGGCGTACAACTGCACATGCGCTGGCGAATGGGCGGGGCATAACTGTGACGTCACCAAAGGTTTGTTTATCTATTTATTTCTGTCATTTTAACCATCTTTTTGCTCAGTTTCCTCTTCTTCTTCTCCAAACAAATAAGGTCAATGACCTAGACCAGACGTCTATCACCATGGTAGGTAGTGCACTAGTGCTGTAGCGCCCTGTGGTGTTGGGTTATATTTTGTAGCAGGACAGAGCTTAAGCGCTTGAGTTGCTTATCGCCATATATATGTATATTAATGTGTTTGAGTAAGAATAAACAGAGCAGTAGTTTGTTGGGCACAACCATGTGAAGGTAAACATTATGCATTTGCTTTGCAAATGTTACTTTTTGGTATATAAAGTGTTTCTTGTTAAACACGTATTGCCTCTGTTGTTATTTGGTACTTTGTGTAGCTATTGGTACTATAATTATAATTTGAAAGATAGATATTGGGGGAAAACAAACTCAGACATACTTTTCTTGTCCTCTCAGTCTGCCATAACCCATTGGGGATGGAATCTGGTGACATACAGGACAATAGCATTACTGCATCATCCTGGTCTCAGGAGACCCAACCCCAAGACGTACGCTTAAACAGCCGTGATGAGGAAAAAGGCGCATGGATAGCCGAAAACAACGCCATTGAAGAATGGTTACAGGTACATGCAGATATAATTGCATGTATTATACAGTCACTAATTAGAAATCATTAGAAATCTTTTCTGTCATGTTCATAGGAGGAAGTTATACCCAGTTGAATGTTTTATGTTGACAGTGCACTAGATACAATTTGTCTATTTCATCTGCATTTTCTAACAAGGAACATTACCGTGAATAACAGGTGGATTTAAATCAAATCAAGCGCGTCACCGGCACCATTATCCAGGGTCGTCACCACCAATTCCGCTACCAGTGGGTAACCTCCTACAGACTAGAGCACAGCACAGATGGCACTAGCTGGGTGCCTTACAGAAGAAACAATGGCTCAATACAGGTATCTTATATTCAAATATAAGCAGATCCCCTTCTTTTGCGGAAATTTCCAAACCAGTCAGTTATTACTAACAAGACAGTTTAATTTTGTGTGAATCGCACGACTGTTCCAAGAATGCTCTCAATTTGCGATCGATCGTATGAAGACCAGGCCAAAGAATTGTATACAAAAGAAAAAGAAAAAGTTGCATATTAAGTACGTACTCTATCACATTACAGCTTTTTCGAGGAAACACCGACAGGGACACCCCAGTAACCAACCTACTGGACCATCCAGTTGACGCCCGTTACGTGCGTTTCTACCCTCAAACCTGGAATGGTCACATCAGCATGAGGGCGGAGATTCTAGGCTGCGACAGAAACAGTAAGTTTAAAAAGATATCTGATGTCTTTGTACAGACTGGCCTGCAGTCTATTGCATTTTCCCTCGGTGTAATTACCCAAACCTAACCCCCAAATCCCTGCCCAATCGGATAGAGGAAAAGGTTCTGTTTCTTCTTTCTTATTTTTCTAGTTTCCTTTTTCTTATGTAGTGTATGTTCAAGGCACAAAACACCGTTCCAGATAACATGTCATCATTTCAAGGCCATACTAAGTGTAATTTAAAATGAGGGTAGCAGGGAACAATACCCTTGGGACGCCTATCATTCATTTTGTGCTCAGAGCAAGTTTTATTGGACTTCATTTCCTGAAGAGGCATTTTTTCTCAAAATTGAAGTAAAAAAACACAGTCTAGTGGTCTTTTTTTCTTACACAAGTGGCCAAACTATGTAGTTTTAAATGAGGGGAGCAGAGACCAATACCCTTGGGACGCCTATCATTCATTTTGTGCTCAGAGCATGGAGGTAGAAGAGAGACTACCTCCATGCTCAGAGCAAGTTTTATTGGACTTTATTTCCTGAAGACGCCTTTTCTCCAAAAATTGAAGGAAAAACACAGTCTAGTGGTCTTTCTTACACAAGTGTAATATACTTGAGAGAGAGAGAGAGAGAGAGATAGAGAGAGAGACGTGTTCTGGCATGTAATATTTTACAGACTGAATGTTTGATGTCGTGCCACCTACGTGACTAATGACATTTCCTATGTCATGAAAACACCTGGTCATGAATAAGTTATTACTCCCAAATTGCCCTGGCTCGTCTATTGTAAAGGCATGAGAAGCCAGAGACCAGCCAGTTTCCAAGTTATTAAGAAAATGACATTCTTTGTTGTGAAATTTTGGAAACGAACCATGTATATGCTGGCATAACTACAAATGCAAATCTACTTTGCTAATATATATGGTTCAATATTCCTGCCCAAACTTCTTGCCTACGTAAAAGAATTATACTAAAGATAATGAATTCATGCTGCAAAGAATTATTATAATACTTGTGATTTCCTCCTCTTCTTTATTGATTTTTTTGAAACTCTTCATTTAGCCAAATATGATGCTTGGCTTTCCAATTACTTTCTTCTCTTTTACTGTATTGTATGTATAGTATTAGTTGTACACCTTGCCAATACAAGCTGTTGGCCGTAGTAAATCATTAATATATATAATATACTGTTTTAAGATGTGTAATGTCGTTGACCTATCTACATTTCTGCAGCGTCCTGTGCAGTAACTAAGGCACACTACATCAATCGTACGTGGCACGATTTCAGATTTGACTTAGACGTATTTTCACCACCCATGACACCACCCGTGGTCTTCGAAGTGCGTGCTGAGTACACTGTACTCATCGGCCTCTCACCGGACAGATCTCTTGGCCAAGGTGTTCCATACAAGGTTCAACTCGGGATCCGCAGTAACACCGATTCGAGAGTTTATCCACCTTGGACAGAAGTGCACACACCAGGTATGTACTGCGATGGTGTTTTGTACTTGTTACAGTGTACACTGTTACATTGTGCTTGAGGGAGTCACTCTTGCTGTAAAACGGCCTTTGTTATTTTTAACCAACATGGATTTTAAGCTAACTTAAAGGTTAACCATTATATAATCTACTGTACAATGTGTACAAGTGAATCCAAGGTGAAGTCAGTTTAATGGCCGTTTCACTGTGTTGTAACCATAGTAAACATAACACAATAGGAACAATATTTGTGAATGAATGAATGAATGTATGAATGAATGAATGAATTTTATTATTGTGTCTTGCAACATTGTCGCCCAGAACATATGGACATTTGTACAATTTTCTTGTACACAACCAGGAATGTCTCTTACCATGCATATGCTTACGTTTCGGTGTCTATCCGACACCTTCCTCAGAGCTGGAGTTCTTACTGAAGCTCTGAGAAAAGTACCAACACAGATGAACTTTCATGCTCCGAGAAAAGTGTCTGATAGACTCCGAAACGTAAGCAAGGTAAGATACATTCCTGGTTGTGTACAAGAAAATCTACCAACCTGATGAAATTACTTACGGAATATTTGTATCCCCATGCAGGTATTCTGTCACCAAACGAGTTTCGAAGGTTCTGGATCTGCTGGACAAGAAGGAAGGAAGGACTGTACATGGCCGTGGGGCGAGATGAAGAGAAATGGCCGTTTTTGACAACAATTGACACCAGTCCAAAGGACATTAGCTATGTGGGCTACGGGACAAGAGATCCTAATGGGCAGTTCAGATTTAGTTGTGCTCTAGGTAAGATAATATACTTTTATTTAATATTTCAGACCAGCATATCACATTTGAAGACACAATGTTGATTGCACATCAAATAAATAGATACCATTGAAATCACTTTGTCAATACATGTATCATTCTAAGCAAAATTCCGAGAATATTGCAGAATATTCATTTCTTTTTTTTTCAATCTTTCTTTATTTGATTTAAAAAAAACGAACAAAAGAATCAAGGCAAATTATAACAGACACATTGTAGTACCACAAAAACAATACATAAAACCAGAGAACAGAAATGTTGACATAACATTTAGTAACCCCCATTGCCACTATTCACTTAATAATCAACGAATCACTAATATTCATTTCTTTGCATGTGAATATTTTGGTTCCACAACGTAGACATAAGAATGTTTTAACAAATTTAACAAATTAAATTTACCCTAAGTGTAGTACGTAAACGTTATAATCATCTTGACACTCATTTATCGTTGTTGTTCTTCCCAAAGATTTTACATTATGTCCCGAGCCGCCAACTCTTAGCCACACTGACGAGTCCGGACCAAACTGCACCTGTCCCTACTGGCCCGGTAAGAGCTGCACGTACAATTGCATCACGGGATACCACGCCGCAGATGGTGACGTCATCAGGACGTGTGGTGCTGACGGGCAGTGGACTGGAACACAGCAATGTCACGGTGAATATCGCATACATCTGATGTAGGCAGAGCATTGGTCTAGTGTGTGTCAATCCCGCTGAAATCTGATTGACAGCAGTAGCTGAAAAGGGAAATAAAGTTCCAAAATCGAAACATGGTCTTAAAATTGTTAGAAAAGTGAGGAGAGCTGTGACCAATCTTCCTGGGTCTACCATCCTTTTTGGATCATGCTTGAACTATTTCCATACAATGTGTCGCATTGTTATGGGTAAATACAGGATTTCCTATATTTCGGTGTCACCTGTCAGTATTTTATGTAGAAATAAAAAAACATGAAGATTAGAAATTCTACAAAAAAATGAAAGAGAAAAAAAACTATGCATAGACTGTTTACTGGCGAAAAGGGTATTATTATATTGTTTATCAGCTTTCTGATGAGAAATGAAGTTGCTGTCAATATTCAATTTCTGTGTATATTAGAATTAAAACAAGGGAATACAAGAAAGCAGCATATATGTTCTGGAATCAAATATATTTTGCAGAATGTTTGATGTCGTGCTACCTGCGTGACTAATGACATTTCCCGTGATAACACCTTGCCATGAATAAGTTATTACTCCCAAATTTGCCCGGGCTCCTCTATTGTGAAGGCATCAAAAGCCAGAAAGGTTACTTCATACTTTACGGGTCATTAACAAAATTAAAACCTTCTAAAACGTTGAACGTACATCATCATCATTTCATCGGTGCAAATAATGTTCTTTCTGTGTGTGGTCCCTTTATTTAGCTGACCCGACAAAATCCTTACACACATAGTAAAAAAATTATGATAGCAAGGAGGTTGAATTGCAAAAAAGTTTAAGCAACCACTTTAAACGTTATCTACTAGTAGGTACAAAACAACCAAAATGTCAAACATTTGGTAGAACGTCTTCCAAATTGTTCCTAATGCTCTACTAGAATGTATCTCAAGCCAACTTTATTGATATTTCCCTGCTATTGAAGGCACAAGAACATATTGGCTATTGTAATATGCACTTGCCAGTTCAGTCGTTCTTGATATATTTTCGGTTGTCCAGCATTGGTGTCCAGCTGCACAGTAATGAAGACACACCACTACGGAGGTGATTGGAACAATTACGCATTTGACTTGGGAGACCTCTACCCGACACCCGTGAGCCAACCCCTGGTCTTTGAGGCACGTGCTGAGAGGAATGTCCGCATCGGTCTGTCTGCTGATGATCAGAACACAGGCGGTGCTCAACAGTACCATGTTGTCATCAATCACAACGGAGGCAGCTACTTGTACTCCGTCGATGGAGAACCTAGTTGGCAATTCACGCCAATGGCAGGTAAAGACTATGTGAAGTATTACACTGTACATGAAAGATAAAACTCTTACCACTAAATTTTGAGCCAGACAGTAGCTTTCAGATTGCGTCCACCATCTTCATCAGCTCGAAAGGGGTAGTCACGTGACCTAGATTTTAGAGGTAAAATAGCACATGTCACGTGACTGGACGAGGGTGTTATAGAGGGAGGGGGTATTCGGTGGCAGTCTTGCTCGTGGTTTTAGGATGGGAAGAGGGCGCTGACAGTGTGTACCGAAGTATCAAATACATTCTGCTACGGAAACTGCTGTTGATTTATGAGGGACCCGGCTTTGATAGCGATGCACATTTAAATGTAATACTTTCCTTTTCTTGCGACCTTTTTTGTTAAATGGACATGGATTCTAGCCTAAAACTAGCCAATATAACCATGTAGTAATGTAGTACTTCTTCCTCATACATTGTACCATAGTTAAAGTTCATTGTCATTGTCATGACATATATGGGCTGGTGTAGGGTGTGTATATTCGTAACGTAAACAAGAGAAATCCAATACCACTCATTTTCTATACGATGTTATCACTCTAAAGTAATGTATTGGAAACAAATCTTTGTATCCCCATGCAGGTATCCTGTCACCAGACGAGTTTCGAAGGTTCTGGATCTGCTGGACAAGAAGGGAGGAAATGCACATAGCCGTGGGGCGAGCTGGAGAGGAAGAACCGTTTATGAGAGAGAGTTTTCAGAATCTTGAGAACATTAACTATGTGGGCTACAGGACAGGCGATCCTAATGGGCAGTTTAGGTTTAACTGTACACAAAGTAAGATATAGTTTTAAAAAGTTCAGTCCAAGATATTACCAATGAAGGCACTGTAAGAAAAAGGTTTCATCAAATGAATAGCATGGGACATCACAGAGAACTTTATTGACACAACAAAAGTGAACATCAAAAGTGAACATCACATAAACATAAAAAGAAACATTGAAGGCATGATGTATATAATGCATTAATTGAGGTATTCAGTGGAAATTCAATTTTTTACATATAGATTTTATTGCTGACGACTTGATTTGCCCGTAGTGTACGTAACCCTTTATGATCAATATGACATTTTCTTATCAGTGTTGTTTTTTTCCAAGATTTTACAGTGTGTCCCGAGCCGCCAACTCTTAGCCACACTGACGAGTCCGGACCAGACTGCACCTGTCCCTACAGGCCCGGTAAGAGCTGCACGTACAATTGCATCACGGGATACCACGCCGCAGATGGTGACGTCATCAGGACGTGTGGTGCTGACGGACAGTGGACTGGAACACAGCAATGTCACGGTGATTCGTAATTATTATTATGTTTACCTTCGCAGAAGGAAAACATATTGTTTTTCTCTGTTTCTTCTTCTTCCTCTTCTTCCTCTTCTTCTTCTTCGTCATGTTTATTATCATGTTTACCTTCGCAGAAGGAAAACATATTGTTTTTCTCTGTTTCTTCTTCTTCCTCTTCTTCTTCTTCTTCGTCTTCTTCTCCAAACAAACAAAGTCAATGACCTGGACCAGACGTCTGTCACTAAGGTAACTAAAGCTGTAGCAGACACCCTGTGGTATTGGATTTTGTAGCAGGACAGAGCTGGAGGGACTGGTCACCATATATTATCTATGGATGTGTTTGAGTAACAATAAACAGAGCAGTAGTTTGTTAGCCTAGACCCTGTGTGAAGGTAAACATTATGCATTTGCTTTGCAAATGTAACCTTTCTAGGTCGATGTCATATCATTACTAAACAAAATTAGAAATCAGCGTGGTAAGCTAGGACACTCTATAGTCTTCCTCAGTCTTTCATAAATGCTGGATTACAAAACATGTAAATGACATTTCCCTTGACTGTGTTGCTGGTCGACATCATCGTTAATTTTTTTCTTCTTTTATTTTCTGATTGCAGCCCAAACAACGACAGCTCTACCTTCATCCCCTGCTCTGACTACAAGAACGACTAGTGCTGCAACTACAAAGGCCACTACAAATGCTGATGTAACTACTATTGCCACTACTACTGCAGCAACTACTGCTGCTGTAACTACTAATGCCACTACTACTGCAGCAACTACTGCTGCTGTAACTACTAATGCTACTACTACTGCAGCAACTACTGCTGCTGTAACTACTTCTACTACTGCAACTACTAATGCTATTTCTACTGCTGTAACTACTGCTTCTGTAACTACTGCTGCTGTAACTACTGCTGCTGTAACTACTACTGCTGTAACTACTGTTGCTGTAACTACTGATGCTACTACTATTGCTAATACTTCACCGAAGCTTAGTACCATCGAACCGACCAACACAGATCCTCCCGTGTCAACCATGCCACCAGAAACCACGCCACAAAAGTCCATCACATCCCAGCTGACAACCGTGGTACCATCGAGTGTACAACCTACAACTGCACCACATGCCGGTACGTCCCAAGGAACAACCGCAAGTACCCCGTCACCAAGGCCGGCGTCACCAACACAGGGAAAAATCACCACAGGAGCAACAACAGCAGCTATGGGACCAGCTGTCACCAGTCCAACTGCAGGAGCATCCAATGATACCATTCAGGCAAAAGTGGAGAAAGAGAGGAAGACGGTTCTGAAGAAAATCTTTGAAGACCCGTCGGCGTTCAAGTCTGATCTGGCTAGCGGGGACAACGCGACACAGGAAGAGTGGAACGGGTGGAAAACTGGGGAGAAGATGCCTCAAGGGTACGACAACAACGTCAGCCCACAGACAGGTATGTGGCCGCCATGTTGGTGTCCTTCATTTTTTTATTAGAACAGCAAAAACATAAATACAGACGAGATGACGACGAACTCAAGTAACATGGAACTTAAAAAACGGCATCTACACAAAACGATTTAACAGAGATTTAGAAAATTACATGGACAATTAAATAAATATACAAAATCTAAACAAACTAATTGGGGTTTAGTAAATAGAATTCCCCAACTCCTATCCCTTAGAATTACTGATAGGACACGAATAGAATAATTGAAGTCAAAAAGATCAATCAGATACAAAACGACCACTTTTGATGATGGAATTCTGTCCTTCATTTGCATTGCTATAGATCGTGGCTCAATCATACACGGTGTTTTTTTTACAGTTTTATCAGCAAGTTTTTAAGTATTCGTCTGTAATAACCCCTGTCGACTGTGTGGAGCTCAAAGAGAAGGTTTCTCTTTGAGCTCTACACAGTCGACAGGGGTTATTTGAAATCGTGAGAAAATCTGTAGATGCCCAAAACGCTTGAAATACGATTTACTGGAATACAAATACATGTAGCTGCGTCAACCTCCATAAGCTGATGACAGTTACCGCTTTACCATCAATGTATTGTGGAAAATTATTGATTGAGTGAATGATTAATTTGAAACTTTCATAATGATGCAACCATTTCCTTTAGTCATCATCTTAGAACAGTGACCACCCTCAATACTTCTTTGCATCTATCAATTGTTCACGCCGGTTTCGCAACTGCATGTTGCCATGGACTTGCCAGTTGCTATGTTATGATTGACAGCTTTGTGTATCATTGTAAGAATTGGCATGTGGCTGATACTAAATATTCATGCCTGACCAAAATGTATGCAGGCGCGAAATCCTTTTTTTCTGCATATCTGCACTGATGCAGGTAACATTGAAAATTACCTGCACCAGAAAAAATTACCTGCACCACTCAGTATTTCGAAAGTATGGATCATACTAAAAAAAACTGTTCAGAAACCATTCCCATTATTTCTTTAATAGTGCATATGTGGTATTAGCCTCTGCAGCAAATAAAAATCCACATACACCTACATGTACATGGTCAATACATAATATGCAGTTAGTCTTGGTTGTCCATCGCTATCGATGAAGACTTCTGTTAGATGATAGATATGCAGTTAGACATGATAGATATGCTGTTAGATATGCAGTTAGACATAAGAAATAACTGCACAGCTCCAATTCTACCTGCACTAAGCTGCATATGCAAGTGGTACTTCGCGCCCTGTGCATGTCTATACAAAAAGTACCCTCTGCTAATGTTTTGTATGGTGATATAAGTCATATTTATTGACACATGCAACTTCTAAAATATTTTTTCATTGTGTGATAGTGGAGAAATTTGAAGTGACCTCGACAGTGAAGATTCTTCATGTTGGACCTCTGTCTGAAGAGAATGCGGTCAGTGTCTGATGAAAACTAACTAGCGTCACATTCTAGCCTCTATCACAAAATACCTGCACCACTCAGTACTATTAAAGTTATTATTAATATTTTTTGGGGATATTACTTGAAATTTTTACTGTAAAATAGCATTCAATAATGCCTCCTGTTATGTTACCAACAAAATAAAAGATGATGCATGTATCATAATATACACGAGAGAATGGAGGAGGATAGATTACAATGCATGTAGTGTGTAATGTATACAATGGAGGATCAAATAGCAGACAAAAGAAATGAAACATTCCCGCAGCCATTTTGAAAATTGTAACCCGCTAAATCGCACGAAACCGAACCTTGTATGTACTCGGGCACAGCAAGAAAACGTAACAATTGTGAAATGTGATAATGTCATTGTTAATTCCGGGACGGAAGTATTGTTTTGGGTGGCGCTAGTTTATGCTAGGTTTGTATGCTTTGGTTCTAATGCGAGTACCCGGAAAGTGGGTTTCACTTGATTGACAGGGTTTTCACCTGTTGTGCTCTGGGTTCAAGGATGTGGTCATCAGGAATGTATGAAACGTATATAAACGATTGTGTAATACTAATAGGGGAGTAAATTTCGTAATATGCATTCGAGCGATCGCCATGACGTCACGGCCACCGAGTGGTTGGCAAAAAGCCGGTGACGGTTGGCTGGTTTTGCAACCAATAATTTGCATATTTTTTTAAGTAATTTGCATGTATATTATGTAAACAAACACAGCGATCGCTCGTATTCTATGACGCAAACTTCATCTACTTCCCTGAAGTTTGAAATCTCAGATGTTTATGGTTGTTTGCAGAACCTGTCGGTGACAGTGGAGTACAACATGGCCTGGGTTGACGCCCGTCTCCGCGGCCTCTCTGCCGGTTGGGCGCCTGTGCCGGCATCCCTGATGTGGGCCCCTCCTCTGGCGTTCGGATCCACCGTGCGGAGGGCTGCTGACGCCAGGATGAAGAAAAAGACCGCCGAAAGAAATGACATCAGCATGTGGCTTCACCCGTCTGGAATCTTGTTTCACAAACTCACGTAAGTTCTTTGTATCTTAACGGGACATTATGCAACATTTTTGCACCGAAAATTGAAGTATTAGAGGTATTCCTACTTTGCACCATACTAACATGTT
The DNA here is from genome assembly GCA_013266295.2 of Branchiostoma floridae x Branchiostoma japonicum. Lineage (NCBI taxonomy): Eukaryota > Metazoa > Chordata > Leptocardii > Amphioxiformes > Branchiostomatidae > Branchiostoma > Branchiostoma floridae x Branchiostoma japonicum. The sequence continues at coordinate 3,343,358 of CM023825.1, read as the reverse complement.
TATTCCCGTTCCTTAGGAGGACTCTGTACATGACCTGTGTGCCTAATATGGCGAGGTACCCATTGGATCAACAAGAATGCAGCTTCAAACTACATGGATGTAAGTAATCCTTTTTTTTGCTTGTGGGTACGGAAGTATATAGTTTTGGGTGGCTGTGTTGATTTCAATGTTGTTTGTTAATACTTTTTCAACTATTACGTTTATAGAATTTGTTTTCTATTCGGGTATGGATTTGGAATAATGATAATTTATCATTATTATTTGTCAAACAAGCAATTAAATAGCTGGCCTTTGTCTGTCTTGACCAAGCCTGTGTTTTGATTTTTCGACTTAACACATCTCTGGACTTGTACCATGAGTTATGGTACTGTATATCATTGAACATGTACTGTACGTATAATCTATATACATGTTGTCTCAATACGTCGGTGAAGGTTAGACATCCAGGTGATAAGATACGCCCAAAACAGTTACTCAAGCAACTGGATATGATTTTGGAAACGTTCAGACGTTTCAGGTAGCATCCACTACCTTTCGCCAGTGACACTAAGAGACTGCAGGAGAATAGTTTGTGCTTATAAACCTGCAATTCTCCTGCAGTCTCTTAGTGTCACTGACGAAAGGTCGTGGATGCTACCTGAAACGTCTGACCGTTTCCAAAATCATATCCAGTTGCTTCAGTAACTGTTTTTTGGCGTATGTTGTCTGAATGTCTATCTATTGTTGCTTTCTGCAGACAGTGGATTGTATTTCCCCCTGCACCCGGCAAAGAACGCCAGCTCTCCCGGGCCCGTGACAACAGACATGACGGCCGTTGTGTCACAGTTCGAGCTGACAGGGCTGAGCGTCCACTCTTCAATCCAGCACATGGATACCGCCGAGGAGGGTAAGGGGTAACATGCTATTTTTTTGTGGTATGCAACACAGACTTCATTTTAGGACCGATTTTGGTCAGTTTTCTGAAGGAAAAATGATGAACACATACACACACACACACACACACACACACACACACACACACACACACATACATACACACGCACACACGGCACATACACACACACACACACGTACACACACACACGCACGCACGCACCCGCAGACACACACACACACACACACACACACACACACACACACACACACACACACAAAGGCAGTCTGCTTCTAAGTAGTACTTCTATTTTTAAAAGAGCGCACTTATTGATGTTTTCTGCAGCTTGTGATCTGCTCCGAGGCGAGTGTACCTACGACGCCGACCACTGTCCCGACATGCGGGGGTGCAGTCAGGGGAAGAAGTGTGCCGTGTGCAAAGCCTACTTCGGCAGCTGCCAGTACAACACCAACGAATGCACAAAGACCAACACATCAGGTCAACTCCTTATTTTCTTCTTATCGTTATCCTGAGATTTTTTTTACAGCAAAGCCGCCAGATACAGTATTTGTTATTTAGTCATGAGCGAGGTTGCTGCGAGGACGACAAACGAAAGTATGCGTATGTTCATCACAAAACGTTTTGGAGAAATTTCAGGAAAAATGAGATCAACAGAATGAAATAAAACTCAAAATGTTCCATAATCAAATCACACATAAAAATGTACATCACATTGTTCATCGCTAAATGGCATTGACTTTCGTACATTACACTGTGATTGTTACCAATGTCTATAACAATCAAAGGAGAGTGACGACTGATGTTCTCCTGCCCCAGGCGTGACTATGGTCGCCACCCTGGACGTCCGCCTGCAGTTTTCCCGCCGTTTGCAGGGTCACGTGTTCCAGACGTTCCTTCCCACCACGTCAGTAGTGTGTACGTCATGGCTGGGCTTCTGGCTGCACCCAAAGGAGGTCAACGGGAGGCTCCAACTGGGGTTCAGCACGCTCCTGTCTCTGATTATCAAGAGCAGCAACGATGATAAACCCCAGGTGAGCCTCGTGAAGACTACCACCAACATAGAAATGATTTGACGAATCGTTTGTTGTTCTTCTATGATGTTTTAGCATATATCTTGTATGCAAAAGCATCGTCTGTTAACATGAAAGTTCATATGTGTTGTATAAATTCGAGGGGATTCATTCCTCAGCTAACCGACATCTCTGAAAGTTCACCGATGTTGTTATTTAACATAATACAGAGCTAAGATTTTATTCCAAGTAAACACAACAAAGGCACCTAATTTCAGACTGTCCCGATCTGCAGTCTTTTTTAGAATTCAAGTAACAAATCACCTAAATCTATTTCTTAACTTACAGACACGCATGAACTTCCTGTCTGTTTGGTTAATTGTTGACCTACGTGAATGGCCACTTGACAGTTTAGCTCTGTACGATGGTTCTGTTCTAGTTTTTATAATAGACTCTTTTGGTTGCTGAAAAAATAGTGAAAATTGGCCATATATTCTGAGTAATCTTCTTTTGGGTTGCAGATGCGGATCTCCATGGCTGGCTCACTTTTTAGGCAGTTATGCATATTATTGCTTTGCAAATGTCACCTTTCTAGTTTGGCTAATTTTCACTGTTACATCATCCCAAAGAGTCTGTTAGAGACTATTAAATGTGTTGTTTGTATCCAGACGAACCTGGTGCGAGCCTATGACGTGTGGATGAACGGGTGCCTTGCCATGGTGATGCTCGCCTTGCTGGAGACTGTTCTGGCCAACTTCATCTTCTCAGGAGGAAAGGTAATTATTCTCTATTACAAAGTTTGGTATAGTTACTTTTCCTTTACTGCCAGGTTACTTAGTGGGAACATAATGGTATACATGCTAGGGTGCCCATGTAAAAATTTCTGGTTGCTTCAGTTCTTGAGACATCATTGGAAGTGTTAACAGGTAACGTTATATCATATATATGTGATGGTGTATAGGTATAAAGGTTTTGAACAAGCCATCCTTTGTACCTCATGCAAAGTGTGTTTATTCAACCCCCTTTAAAGGTTTCATGTGATTCTATGCAACAGCCAACACAACGTAAAAGGCTCGCCGAAGAACCAACCAACCAACACTTCAGCCTTCCTGTGACATTCTCATCCACTCACATTTGACACATCTTTCTCGAAAACAGAAATACAACAACATAGAACTACAAATAAGCTTTCGGCCTAATATTTTATTTCCTTGCCACACACACCTGCAGTTGCCAGGGTGTCCGGGACTGTGGCAGAATGAGGTAGAACCATTACAGAGGCGGTCCACAGCTTGGGTTGACGAGGAGGAAGAGGCCAATGTGCAATCAGCAGAGAGAAGGGCAGCTAGGCTGGACTTCATCGCTAGGATCATTTTCCCTGCGGTTTTCGTGGCCTTTTTGATCGGCTTCTATTCTTATTATGCCTGAAGAGATGCTGTAGCCATGTAACCTTAAAGAACTATAATATTTGCCCGAAAAAGTTCTACTATGATAATTTGACTCAAAGCCAGGGACACCAGCACTCGACATAAACTCCTAAACTAAATATGTATTACTTTAACGGATGGTGTTATGTTTTGATGCTTTTAGTGGTTTGCGATTTTAGCTATAATATATTTGAGTAACAGTGCAATTCAGAACCCTCGTTCTACTTAAAACTGTTTTACTTTAAAGGTCAATAAACTAGTTATATATATATATATATATAAGGGATGTTGCTGACTATTCTGTCAATACAGGTATTATGCATGTCTCATTTCTAACAGGGACCAATGCGACCTTGGCTCTTAAGTTTAAATCAAAGTCAACTGCGGCACCTGAGGCCAATATTAGCTCGTCCCAACCGAAAGTACAAAAAAAAAACAAAGAGGCATATCATCAGAATCTTTTGATAAGAGATATTGCTGACTATTCTGTCAATATGCATGTCTCATTTCCAACATATTAACAGGGACCAATGCGACCTGGGCTCTTGAGTTTGAATCAAAGTCAACTGCGGCACCTGAGGCCAATATTAGCTCGTCCCAACCGAAAGTACAAAAAGAAAAAAAAAAAAACTAAGAGGCATTTCATCAGAATATTTTGATACATATGTAAAGACATACGTCCTTTGGATTTTTGGAGATACTGAACTATATTATAGTTTGAATAGGAGGTATCAAGACTCTATTTTGAGAGTGTAAAAATTGGCACCATTCATGTAATAGAGTTGGAGTTTAATATCTTCTATAGGTATATTTGAAACATTTTGTTGTTAACTATAGTGTTGAAACGTTACTTTGCAAGGGAGATATGATCGACCAAAACCGACGCCGGTACATATACAAACCTACGCTAATTGAGAAGTTCCGCTTGTATATATGGCAAAAAAGTTGCATGATTCAATATGTTACCCACAGATCATGGTTTGCTCCATTGTTTTATTTGTATTATCGGCGTGTAAATATATGAATCTCATATGCGAAAATCTCCTAACATATTGCCATTAAAAAAAAGTGCCATGTGTTTACTTTGACCGCTATATATTAGCTCCCACATACATTTATAACAAATGATGAAATCGTTTTTGATAAAAGAAATGCCAATGACTATTTAATCCACAAATGCAGCCTTCAAAGAATTGGAATTACCCAACATTGACTTCAAAATAAGAAATGTCAAATCATGATTACCCAAAATTAGCTTTCAGCTGGCACTTTTGCAGTTTTTACATTAATTCGAACCTTCCATGTCTATTGGATCATGGATGGCACTTCAGCACTAGGGCAGGCCACTTACTGTATTTCATAATCAAACATTCATATTAAACAGCAACTTTACTCACTGTTTTTCTAGTTTCATTTTGCGCAATGGTTGTCCATAGAAGCTGTCGAGATTTGAACGATGTATTCCAACTAGTTTGTATTGCTATTGCAATTTGAAGCAAGTTGTATATTTAAATCCTTGGTTTTGTGACATTTCATTAAGTAAATTTTGTATCATATTGTTTTCTTCGATATCTGGCTTCAACTTGTACTTACCTTTACATACTTAGCACAATGCACTTTTGTGTGTTTATTACCATCATTATTTGTTTCATAAATGCATTTATAGTGACATTCAGATCAACATTAGGAATGTACAAGTTTAATCCTGCCCGTGTACATAAACATCACAGTTCAATTGAGAGGCACTTGTTCTGTGTTGTGGCTCTCCCTATACATACTGGAAATAGCTTATTGTCCCTTCCTAAGGACAATGCAACAACATATCTTTATACAAGACAGCATGTAATAATGTTCTTAGAATTTGACACAGCCATTGAACAGTAATGAACTTAACAATCTGGAATATTTTATAACCACTCTTGGATAAAATCAGCTTTCTTAATATAAATTTACAACATTGAAATATTAGTACAAAGATTGTTGTGCACAAGATGGTATGCATACATGTACATAATAATGCAGATTATCTATATATTACTTGCACGAGAAACTTGAAGATACTTTAAAACGTCTGGCTCTTAATAAAAACTGTCCTGTTATAAAATATTTTCTTTTTCAGAATCATCACAATTATTTTGTACACCTCTAAAAAGACTGTTGATTTTGAAAATAGAGCCGTTTTTTGTTAAAACTTTATCACAAACATAGTTATGGTCCTGGAACCTTGTTCACAGCACATTTTGATAATCCTGCCTATTCCATAGGTAGCAAGATAAAATCTATAGCTGCCTTTTTGATATGTTGTTTACACATCATATTACAAGAATATCTCTTTGGCAGAAAAATCCTTCTAGATTTTAAAAGTTTGTACAATTTTACAAAGATTCCGTAAATCCAACATGATCTTATGTTGTACAGTCCTATACTTAGCTGCCTCAATCTCACACATTTATGAACTACGCAGCTATAAGGCAGTGCAGTCAAACCTGTCCAAGGCCACCCAGGGGGCCGAATTAAAGTGGTCTTTTTGGTTAGGTGGCTTTTTTGGGCAGGTTGCTTAATGCTTGCAGCTATGGAAATAAACATTTGGGACCGGGAAAAAGTATGTTATGGTCACATGACCGCTTGGGCAGGCTTGCCTGTATACAGTCTAACAAGGGCAACATGACAACAACAGTGGCCTGCAGTCCTTCAAAGGAGGTCAGAGAGTCCATCGACATTCACTTCATTTTAAATGAGAACACTTGACAGCTCTGAGCCATTGGTTATTCACTGACCTAGTGAACCTTTACTATATGTACACATTCAGTGCCTATTGCTCACCACAGCATATCATATACAAAAAATGTCAAGAAAAAGAAAACCTGGTACATTTACTACTAAGTGACCTTTGGCAACAAATGCATATTATAAAAGCATGTTTTAAAAATCTTACTTTAACCGTTAGGAATGTAAGAAACACAACCAATAATCTTATGACTTTGGCTCTTATGAAGTCGCACAAGTCCATGTACAAAGAAATCTAGTTTTCTGTCAGTGAATCTTGTCTGCAACATCAGGCAGACCTGCTAGTTTTAAAGCTTGGACGAGGACTGCCACTGTTGCACTCTCACCCTTCAGCTGTTTCCATTTCAGAAGCATCTGGTAAACCTGTTAGGAATGAAGCCAACACTGGTCAGGTGTTTGAAAGTGTGGTGAGATATATGCATATGCTATCTGACAATTTGGGCAAGATACAAAGATAGAATAATTTCGTCAGGTTGGTGAATGACTGAATTGCAAAGTTCTTTTTCACCTGACGTTTCGATGGCCGTCTGCCATCTTCATCAGGACAATTATAACTGGTTCACTTTGCACTGTAACTAGTAGACATTACTGGTTACAATGCAGTCCCAAACATAAAGTTTATTGAAAAATAAAACAGACAATGCAAAAGTGCAAATTTAAGCTAAGATTTACTCTCGTTTTCTTACCTTTTCACTCAAAGTTTCTTTTTCATGATCGTGGATGATGCCATCTATTTGCCCATCTGACAAGCCAAGCCTCTTTGCAACATTCATCCACTTACTCCCTATGTGTTCTTGAATTTCTTGAAAATCCTCCTCTTTAACAACTCTGGTCAAGGCATCTGCTACAAGAATAAAAAAAAACACGTTACATTCACCAAAGGTGTCAAGTGTGCCACTTTACCAAAGTTTTTCATCAATCATCAGGTCGGGTCATCCCGATCCCAGACCCTCTCCCTCCAAACCGCCTTATGGCACATATATCAAAGTTTATGATACTCTAGTAATTTGTTACTTTCTTTTAATTTCATTGTCACACTCTCGCTAGCTCAGTCCCTTTACTCACCATATAACATGAAGCAAAATGTGTGTGTTTCTGAACCTGATCTGCACAACTAGTAAAAAGTAAATATAAATGTTGCAAGGTATAGATATCATATTGTTTGCCTCTCCTCTTTCTAACAAGGTGAACATAAATAGCAAACAATCTACACATGCAGTTAGAAGTTAACAAAGCATAGACTGAAGTAGAGCTGTGTATATAAACAAATTTTAGGTACAGGTACAAGTACAGACCTTTACCTGTACCTAAACAAGTTTAGCCAGTCATCAGTAAGTTGTACACATAGTAAACTGTCTTTTAGTGGTTGCATCTTTGTATGAGAGGTTTACATTTTCAATTCTAAGTACTTAGAGGTTTTCCTAATTTGAGATGTAAGTTACCTATCTTAAGTGTAAAAATGGTGATCAGTAGTCTAAGTAGTGTTTTATTTTGTTCAGGTACAGGTACAGAAACACCAAATATTCAGTTCCAGACCAGTTCTAGATAATTCTGGTACAAGTACAGGTATACGAGACATGACAAAAATGAAAACAGTGCTAAATAAAGCATAGATACAGTAGATAGAGACTCACTTGAAGCTGGAACTGATGTACTTCCCACATCCATGTTGTCGTCTGGCCCAGACTGTGGTCCAATGTTCATCACACTGTAGTTTCCCCTCTGCATGTTTTCCACTTCTCCTTCAATGGTTACTTTGCTGAAGGAGCTCCCATTGATTTGAGGTGTTGTATGACCTGTAAAGAGCATGGTCACTATGAGATACATTAGGTACTACATGTAACTTTCATTTTACAAAGTTTAACGATTGATCTCTGTGGGTAAGAGTACTTGTTGCTGTGGTAGGTTGGAGATTTGGTTCCCTGAGTCGTACCAAAAACTTGGTCATACCACTTTCTCTGCTTCGCACTAAGCACTTATGAGAAAGAGTATAGCTGAGTTGAACACACACCACTACCAGTGGACTAGCCCCCTGCTGTAGTGGCCTGTGTGTATGGGAGTTGGGAGTTGAGAGTACGGGAGTTGAACACACACCACTACCAGTAGACAAGCCCCCTGCTGTAGTGGCCAGTGTGTATGGGAGTTGGGAGTATGGGAGTTGAACACACACCACTACCAGTGGACTAGCCCCCTGCTGTAGTGGCCTGTGTGTATGGGAGTTGGGAGTATGGGAGTTAAACACACACCACTACCAGTGGACTAGCCCCCTGCTGTAGTGCTTGCACAACTGTTATTAGCCCAAGTGCTATTAAAACAGAGGCCCTACACACCATATGATGTGGAAAGGACTAAGAAAGCTTTGCACCTAAACTGTACCTACATTACACAATTAACACAAACATAACATTTACCATCCTTTCCTCGCCCCACGCTGTGGTGTTTTTTGTGACGATATGTCTTAGGCCTGGCCCCTCCAACATTCATCTCATTGTAATTCCCATCCTGCAGGTTTTTGACACCACCTTGAATGTAGATCTCACCAGGGCCTTTGGGGGGAGAGTTACTGGTACCTAGATAAAGTATTTTCAAACTTTCTGATTATCATCATAAGATTCATAAGTGAGGGCAAAGTAGGTTGAGAAAGAATGACTTCAAGTTACCAATTTAAATCCTTATGCATTCAAAACACAGACAGACATTTCATGTACAATATTTGTATTTAGGACATTTAATTAGAAATTATACTCATCCTATGCTAGTCCTTGACACAAGCTGATAACTACATGTACCTTACCTGTCTGGGAAGGGTTGTTCATTGCAGCACTCTCAACATTGTTCACATTGGCTGGTGGCCCAGTAACTGTATAAACATTATAAAAAAAAAAAAATTCTACATTGTTGATTTCACCCTTTAACTGATGGTTAGACATCATTCTGAAACGTAAGACTGCAATAGGTATAATTTAAACCACACTAAGAACAAGAAATCAGGATTTCAGACCTCAAAGTATTTGAAGAGTTATTGTGCATGTATTGGACCTGTAGAGGAGATTGTATGACATAATCGAATCGGGTACAATTTTTACACACAGTCAACTACTTCCCACTTACTCCCATTTAGTCTTCCTGCAACTGTCACTGCTGGGCAAACACACACACAGACCCACATACACACACACATACACACACCCAAAACAATACATGTACCTCTGTACCCGGTGTGAAAGACTGGCATCCCAACACATGTACAAGTAGCATGCATATAATGTCATGTACTTCTGATGGGTTCAAACCCCAACCTTGCGATCAAGAAGCAAGATACATTTGTACATATCCTGACAACCATCAGTTAACTGCAGGCTACTTATTATCATATTACATTATGATAACAGCACCATATAACCTGTAAGTTTCTATTGTCTTAACAACTGACATCCTTTTAACTGACATATTTACCTTCTCCTGTAATTTCTGCTTCCGAATCCTCTTTGGATGCGTCAATTTCGACATCACTGGGTACTGAAAAAAAAGGGAAAATATTTATCATGAAAGTTGAGTCAGACTCTGTATCTAATTTTTATTAGTACTAGAAATCATTATGGAAGATTATGTTCTAACATCCAACATATTATGATTTTATTTTGGACTGTACTTTGTTGGATGTGATGGTTTCCACTGGGCAATAATAAAGCCTTAAAGATAGATAGAATTACTATTCATAGCTTTGTTGACAAGACAAAATAAAAGTGGTCACTAACGTGTGCAGTAAAAGCTAAATTGTACTATCCTGAATATTTAGCGATGACAAAGAATCTGAAAAAAGAGGCTTGAAATTAAAAGTGATCTCACTCACAGTCACTTGATTGTCTGGGGTTCCTTGCATCAGCAAAGGCTTGCTTAAGCACAGTTGCTGTTGCCTCTTCCCCAACCGTCTTCACCCAAATCTTTACCACCTGTTGATAGAGAAAATTACCTTATGTTTACATGATCACCTCCAACTCTCTAGCAACCATTGCCACGAGACAGGATACATCGTATTAAGTTGCTGGTAAGCCACACAAAACAGTACTTTTAAAAATAATACACTTAATATAATTATAATAAACTTGACACATGTCAAAATGCAAATCTAAACAAGTTTTATAAATAGTCCTTTCAGTTGATTCCGTGGTTGAATACTCAAATCTGAGAATTGTGGCTACTGTGGTACCGCATACGCTTTCCCTAAAATCTAGTTGATAAGAAATAATTGCAGTGACATCAGATTGTAATGAGCACTACATGTACATCTATTTCTTTCATACCTCTTCAAGCATCTCCCTGCTTGAGCGTCTTTCCTTGAAGAAGCTCTCAGCTATTTCGACATTCAGTCTCCAAGCTACAACAGATACAAACTTCCTGGCAGTTTCCTCATCTTCACTTAGCTGACATTCCTCAACCATCTTCATCAACATGTCGTCTGATCTTTCAGAAGGTTCTGCATTGTTGTCTGAAGAAATAGGGAATGAAAAAGATCAGATGCTAAAAGAAAGGTAACGTCACTTTGAAAATACATACATACAGCATCAGTTTTATGCTATTGACATCACTTGAATGCAACATCAACGGTAATTATACAATATGATAACGAAAAGTTACAAAAAAGGAATCATTTACCATGAAACTGGTAAATAAGAGGTTAGTAAAATTTCAAAATTTACATGACAATGTTACAAAAAAATCATTACGTAAGGCTCAATCCCACATTTGCAGTCCAAGGATCAAGAAAATTTCAAAGACTTTGAAACAAAGACTTCACATAGTCAATATCAATTTGCCAACGTGATGTCATTCTTTTGAAGGGCCTTTATCTACATTTTCCAAACTGCATTCTACATTAATTTTACTAGTTAATCATTTGATTTTGTTTCTTTAACTACAACTTTCATGATCATAACATTACATTTTAAATGTTTTTCCACCACAATGTCATGAAAGTTTAACCGTTAAGAAGTGAACATCCAATTGAGAACTTCCATTTATCAATTAGGTCAAAATAAATCAATTGACAAATCATACCTTCATCATTGCACCCCACTAACCCAACATAGTGGTTAGGTGAGGCCGATTCCTTACTTGCACGCACAAGCATGATCTTCAGCATTGGTACATCGTCAAGTCCTGGGGCGGTTAAAAGGTCATCATAGCCAAAGCCTGTCCACCTGTCCTCACAGTTCAGGTGAATGTAATGCTTGACAAACCCTGCCAAAAACCGAATCTGTAGCTTGCCTGTAAAAAGAAAAAAAAATATTGACAAATGCATGCACACCACCAATATTGAAAATTGTGGCAGTTTAAAAATGAAAAGTAATTTGCGTGAGTGACCATCACTTGTGTTCAAACTAAGGTTTAATGGCCGCTGTAATTATTGTCCCACAGACAATAAGAGAGTTATGGATCATCGAGGATGAACAGATAGATCACTGCAGTACTGTTAAAGTAGTCATCAAAGCCTATCAACCAACGGTTCTTGTTTACAAGTATACAATGTAAAGACATGTCATTTATTGGAATATAGGTTTAAAAAGTTGCAAACAAAATTTAAAGATCCAAATTACTGTATAAATAATGGAGCAAGGATAAGATACTTAAAAATGTTAATTAAATAAAATACCGGAGTCTCTTCCGACATTTGCTGTCAGTCTTGCCTCCTCCATGATAGCATGTTTCAATATCTTCTCTGGGGCTTCTTCTCTTTGTTTTTCTTGTAAGTTGACCTCACAGAACTCATCGATGAAAGCTATAGCTCTGTCCTTATCTGCTGCCATTCCTTCTGCAACATACTGTCCAAAACACACAGGTCATTACATCAAAATGAAGAATGATTCAAATTCACGACTCTAGAAAAAATTATTTAGCACTTGCAAGATTGAGGCAACCTCAAAATAATGATTGCAAAAGTATGGGGTTACTGTGAAATATGTCATATCAAAACTTGCTAAAATGTTTCAACGTGTCTTAACTGATAAAACTTGAATGACCAAGCTTGCATCTACGAACTACATGATTGTACAAGACTTAGTCTAGGCCAGTTTGTAGGACCTGGTGTGTTGTTGTTTACCACTGGTGATTCAAATTCAGAAATTGTCAATTACTGATAACAACAATGTCATACTAGTATGTACCTCCTTCAGAACTGTTTCCATATTCTGACCAGCGTAGACAGCAGCTCCCAAGCGGAGAAGAGCAGCATGATCCTCTGTACCAGTCAACAGCAAGCTGACAGCATTGAACAGGCAGTCACCATTTCCTGTGGTTTGGATTGCCGAGTGGTGTTGGGGAATGTTCTTGCACCTGTTGTTTAGTTGAAGGTAAAACAAATACATTATATTTGCAAATACCATCTAAAAATTCAGCTACATGTGTGTGATCACATTGTACATTCATCTTTATGTTGAGTTTATACCACACATATTTTATAATGTTTATACTGAGTTTAAGCTAATTCATTCATCTTTAAATGTGCAATCAGCCAAACCATAAACCCTTTTCAAGCAATGCCAACAACTACCTTTTTATGTAAAACAAAAACAAAATCACTGTCCATTGAAAAATGTACTCTTGTATACGGTGTATTTTCACTCATTTGCAGTGTGTTGTATTACTGTCAAACCCATGCAGAACCACATGCATGTCTTGCATATTTTTTTTTCTTATTCCAATGCCCTGAAAAACTGACCTGATTGTTCTGATTTTCCCAGTTTGAAGGTCTTGTGCAGACAGTTTCTTAACATTATGAAGGCTGATCTTTTGGTTGATGAAGTTACAGTACACCCTGAACAGTGCCCAGTCATCCACATCCCTCAACAGTTCCAGCAAGTTGGTTATGTAATCAGAACTGCCTCCAGACTGGAAATCATTGCAAAAAATCCCATTGTCAAATAAGACAAATGTGGCTCATTCTATCTTATCCTTAAGATAAGATTTCAATCAATATGATTGTGTGCAAGTAAAAACTAGTCTTGAAATCTTTGATTCAAAATCAAATTGTGTTTTACCTTGTTTGCAAAAATGTCCTCCATTTTTTCTTCCAGGGCACTCTTGGGTACATCGCCATTGGTTGGTGCTACTGTTGGCACAGGGAAAATAGCTTTTTAAGTTTTCAAAACACTAAATATATATATCAACATCCACATTTTTGTACAAAGGGCAACTAACTTGATTGTTTTGACTTTCCCATTTTTAGGATCTTTCTGTTATTCTTTTACACACATTATTCACAGTCATGCAAAGGTAGCTGAATTTGAAGCTACAGTCATTTCCAATGAACATTAAATTGAACATGAAAGCTGAATAGCCCTAAACTCTGCCATACCTAGGCCTCCCAAGTATTTTGTACCAACTGATCATGAGTTGATGCTCTACAATAAAATTCTAAAAGGTAACTGTTGCTTCTTAAAAGTTTGATCATTTTTAGATTTAGTTTGAATGCATGAAACATCTAACGCAAAAAAATACAGGTTGAACTTCATTATGATACATAATACATGATGCTTTTTTCTTTTTACCATAATGATTATAATTACTATCAAGTAGAATCAATTCTTCTCAGCAAAAACAATCAAACATCATCATGTTGATCCAGCTAAAAAATGTCTTTGACAATGTAGCACATGAACAATTACTTTTTAAAAGAGTTCAACTTTGCTGAACAACAAGTAAATGCAAGCAAAAGAGAAGATAACATCCTGATCATCATAATTCCATACCGACTTGTTGGTCGTCCTGACTTTCACCTTCAGTTGATCTTGTCCCCTGCAAGTTATCTGTAGTTTCTGGATCTGAAAAAAAATTGGCTACATCAAAAAAATTGTTGGATAGAACACAAGAGGTTGCAAGTGTGACACAGGGGGATAAACTCAGGACCCCTTGATTTTGAGCCTAACACACAGGACAACATGATATTGAGTATTGTACTTACAATGGTCATAAGTGTAGAAATAGTGGGGATCCACTCCAATATGTGCTAGAGCTCATGTATTATGTATCATAATGAAGTTCAACCTGTATTTTTTTGCGTTAGATGTTGATTTTGAATAGTTGACAAGTTCTCTATTCTTCGAGTCATTTGGGTCCGATGAAGTGAAAGGTTTATCTGGTATACGTAGTTTGACATATAACTTATCAGAGGCTGAAATATAAAGAAATTATCACCTTTACATTTTCAACCAATAACACAAGGCCATGATCAGACTTATTCATACTCCCCACCGAGTAGCGACAGACGGAGTATGTCAGAAATACATGTATGTTGGCATTTTAGCCAGCCATGTAGCATGATTATAATCAATGTTGGGAGAGCTGGATTCATTTCTTTAAAAAATTCAAGTCAAGAGGAAATACTGACTTGAACTATTCAATGATTGCCACTACATGTATGTTCAGAAGATCACTTAAGTCATACAGTCATATACCATTAGTATCTCTAGAACATACCTTCTTTTCTATCAGTAGTGTGTGACCTGGATGGCAATCCTGCCCCCACAATTTCTTGTGATGGGCTAGAACTCTTTTGATCATTGTTCACTGGTCCGTAGTTCTGGGTCACTGGTGCATAGTACACGGGTCCATGGTGCACAGGTGCATGGTAGTGGTAGTTGTTCTGGGTCACTGGTCCATGGTAAAGATGTGTTCCAGAAGATCCAGCAGTGCCAGTCTCTCCAGCAAGGTCTGTATGGAATACCAAGGGTACTTTTTCTGTCAAGTTATTAAAAGTTTAGAATCCCACATACTGTCAATAAATAGTATAAGCAAACTCTAATAACTCTAATAAGTGATACTTTCACTGATCATTGTCCACTGGTGGGCTCTAATAAGTGATACTTAAACATATTTTTAATCAATTATCAAGTAGTCATAGGCGACAACTCTCCGTGAAGTTTTATATTTTGCAGATTTGGAACTGTGAGTAAAACGACGTTTTTTTTGCGCCCACATACCTCTTAAATGTAGGGGTGCTTCTAAAATATTACATTGACCACGAAAACAGCTACAGTAAAAATTAAACTATGTGCATCATCACAGGCATGCCTGCAGACGACGTATAAAATTACATGCCGATTAAACAAAGGGAACCGTGGGTTTCAGCTGTGAACGCGAAAAACTGACTGACCACAATACTCCTGCAGGTGGTACATGTATGCCTCCTTCACGGAGTAATAAGTCAAATGTGATATTAGAAGCTATCATGAAGTACACAACATGTAGACTGTTGCTGTTTTAGAACTATCATGAGGTTATGAAAGATAAGATGATATCAAACAGCCCATTAGTGACGCTGTTTATGCAAATGAAGAAACTTGGGATATATACATAACTCATATACAATGTACCAGTAACATTACATGACATAGATGACCTAAAATACCTTCAGCAGTTAATTGCTTTTTTATCAATAAACAACTGTTACATTCCCTTTCAGAACTACTTAATGATACTACATTTTAATATTACTACATAATTATTGCAGCACAACTTAATGCTCCAAAGACATGTAAATTTAATGATCATAACAATGAACTATCATATACCTTTAGGTGGTTCAGCATCAAGGTCATTTCCAAGACCATCTTCCTTGACTTCAAGGTCATCTTCATCAGTGTCTGTAAGCAATGGATTTACATATTATGTTATGCAGTTAAACTATATTTTCAATATTTCATTCCTGTCCAAATTAAACCTAATATGAGAAAATGCTGATTCATAACAACTATATGACAATGAGAAAAAAACTTCTGACTTTCCAAAGGAGGCAAAAACCTTTGGGTATTGCATGAAACATGCACTACATGTATGTCAACTGTAATGGAATCATTATGTAAGGATGGCAATAAAACATATTATCATATAGCCGGGTAGCGTTGACCAATCAGAGGTCCCCGTTTGCCATTGTTTATGACACCATAACACACCCACGCAGAGGTTATTAAAATCCAACGAACACCCGAACCAATCAGCGTCGACCTATATTACCGCCGGTGACGTCACTGACGTCACCGGCGGTAATAAGGTCGACGCTGATTGGTAGCCGACCGGTTCACGTCAGGGAGGCTTCTCGTCGGTAGCTCGAGGCCGTATTTGTGGACAAATTTCGGTATTTGTAGAGGTTTTGTGACTTAAAAAAACACTCTAGAGGAAAATAAAGCCTCGTACGTTGTTTTCATGGGTAATATCGCTGTATTGCACGAGTCATTTTTCTCCCGCTTCGCCGAATTTGACAGAATGTCTCGCGGCCGCCACGTGCTTGGTAAGGGGATTTTTTCACAGTTCGTCCGTAAACATACTAGTAGAAGCCAATAAACTTAATTTCTGAGCCGTGGGCTTTGATTCACAAGGAAATCAGGCAATTAGCGTTGTTTACATGATTTTAAAACGCCAGCGGGGCGTCCGATGTTCCACTAATGACAGCGATTCCCTTGTAGCGATGTGCGAAATGGTCATTGTTGACGCGATTATCGCCCATTCACAAGTTTTCACAGACAATGCCGACGGGAAAATAGACGCCACTCAGCCCTGAAATGAGCGAATTTTCACGAATTTTGGCAAAATTATCCGGAAAAACAGGGATGAAACACCCTAAATTTGAAAAGCAGTATACCGGCGCTGAGCTAGGAGTATACCGGCGCAGCGTCGCCGTTGTTCCGTCCCTGATAGGCTATATGATAATAACGTTAATGCCCCGCCTTATCCTCGGTGTATATGGTGAGATAATCCCTGGTCAGGTGCGATAACCACCGAATAAACCACCTTGTTCGCTACGCTCACTTGGTGGTTTATTCGGTGGTTATCGCACCTGACCAGGGATTATCTCACCATATACACCTCGGGGCGGTGCATTAACCCTTTAATATCACCCCTACCTGGATTGTCAGTGTCTGTAGTTGGTGCAAGTTTAAAAGTTTCTTTAAAACCAAACAAAAAGGAAAAATGATTTTTCATACAATCAATACAATGCAAGAGAATCATTGAGGTCAGAAATAGGCAACAAATGTTGTAAATATAGACTGTTGGCCACAAAGGACCTGCCAGTCTTAATCTGCATCCAAAAACATTATTTTGTGAATGTTTAATTTTGTTTAATTTTGCACTCTGTTATCTGAGTAAAGAGGGATTACCTCAGGATTCCAAATTCTTCAGGTTTCGGTTGCAGCATTTTGATTTAAAAGTTGTGGCTTTTTTTTACACAAATAATTCAACTAAAATTGGTATCTGAAATAAAACATTTGTGTTTTGTGAAAGTTGATTCTAGAAACAATTCTGGAGGCAGGGCAAATTTTTATTTTGATGCCATATGATATAACATCCAGTGATTTACAAGTTATAACAACTAATCTAAGTAGAAACAGTGCTGCATGCCTTCTGCAACATCAGATCCTCCTGGTTTCTGTCCCGGTGCAGCCGGTTTCTGTCCAGGTGCAGCCGGTTTCTGTCCAGGTGCAGCCGGTTTCTGTCCAGGTGCAGCCGGTTTCTGTCCAGGTGCAGCCGGTTTCTGTCCAAGTGCAGCCGGTTTCTGTCCAGGTGCAGCCAGTTTCTGTCCAGGTGCAGCTGGTTTCTGTCCAGGTGCAGCTGGTTTCTGTCCAGGTGCAGCTGGCAGTTGTTCTAATAATGAATAAGAATGTATGAAAAAACATGTTAATTCCTTGCAACTGTGTCATAACTGTCTCATAACAACCAAATCTTATAAGGAGTCCAAATCAGACAGTATTTCTTTTGTTGTCTTTTCATTTTGCATAAACAAGAATTACCTTTCTCGGTCTCTAGACAAGAAAAGACAAGGACATTCAAGAATGCTTTTCCAGATGTTCATTAATAATATGTAAGGCCACACCAATTTAATTTGTTGCTTCTCGGATTCGCCGCTTCATTTTTTTCTGATTTGCAAAAAAAAAAAAAAAAAATTCTGGTTCTAAATCAACTCAAAAATGCTCATATTTTGCCTCCAACAGTAGAAGAAAGTCCTTTTCTTCCTAGTTGTTACATCTACCAATGCAGTGGTTTGATTAAAAGTTAAAAATTCATTGTTTAAATTGTAAAAATTTTAACCCAGTCTTTAATTTTATAATTTTGTGTTGACTTCATGGCACCTATTCTAGCATTTGGGGCTATAAAAGGATGCCCAGGCCTGTTTTTATTTTTATTTTTTTTTCGCCCTGTCGCTTCATATTTTTTCTGAAAAAATCCGAGAAGCAACTAATAAAATTGCTGTGGCCTAAGGATGGCAATAAAAAATAATATCACCCCTACCTGGATTGTTACTGTGTATCATTGGTACACGTTCAAAACCTTTAAAACAAAACAAACAAAAAAAATGATTTTTCTATACAAAATTCAATACAATGCAAGAGAATCATTGAGCTCTGAAACACCAACAAATGTTGTAAATATAGACTGTTGGCTATTAAGAACCTGCCAGTTTTAATTTGCATCCTAAAACATTCACTTAGTAAGGTATTATTTTGTGAGTGTAACATGTTTTTTTTAATTTTGCACTCTGTTCTCTCTCTCATGTGAGTAAAGAGTAATTACCTCCAGATTCCAAATCGCTTGGGCTTCGGTTGCATTTTTCACTGATGCGCTCCCTACAGCATATAGCTAGTACAAGAATGGCGACAAGAATGGCAATACCACATATACTGCCGACAATGATGCCTGCAATTTCGCCTGAAGAAAAATGCAAACATTTAAAGTTATTCAACTGCAGACTTAACTTCAAATATTGTATGGGAATTTGAATTGTTGGATGACACCCTGGAACCCAGAACACTATTTATAAAATCACAAAATATACTGTCAGTGTCAAAAAACAAAATAAGCTAATATTCTTATAAAGACATCATGTTATGATATTTTATAACATACATACGGTATCATTAATAGTGACTGTTCATTTTCCAACAGAATCTAATGTTATAACTACATTGTATTCAGTGATTAATTCAACTAAAGTGCTCCCAGTAACCTCGTGCATGCATAGAAAATTGCTTTATACATCATGTAGATGAACTTAAACCCGGGGATTCCGATACCTGGTATCGGCCTAGTAATGGGCCCCATCTGGTCCCAGGCTTCTTATATTATATAGATTCCTCCGGGGTTTAAACTACTTGTACAGTTTAACATGTCATATACAATTATGTACTAACTTATTACTGAAGCTACTATCCTGTCCTGGGTGTCACTGACAAATGACAAATGATACCCAGGCCAAAATACTAGTAGTACCTTCAGTAATACACTACCAACAAGAAATTGAGACATTCGGAAGAAAATGAGACATTTTGGGGCAATTAAATTGGACTTTGAGACATTTGGGAAAATGTAGCAGTTTGGATTGCCCCTTTTTGAGACATTTTGTTTTAATTGCTGGCCAAAAGAAACACATAGCAAATTGGATGGCAATTTTGGAGGTCAACTACATTGTACTTACCGTTACTTTTCTGTGGTTCTTTGGTCCCAGCCTCCTCAATATGAGAATGACTTTCCCCAAAGCGGTTGGAGGACACGACTCTAAACTGGTACCTGATACCAGTTCTCAGTCCTTCCACCTTAATCAGCTGGTTTGTAATGCTTGTGTTGTGAGGAACTCTGCCTGTCTGCTGCCAGCTGTCACTCGAGCTGACTCCTACATGTATACGTAATTAGGAAAAAAAGACAGGTATTTTGGATTTAGTGCCGTATTGTGGCATCAAATGGCCTAGTGGCTGAGGAAACCACACACCAGATCAAGAGGTCGCAGGTTCGATTCCTTGTAGTGCTGGATAGATACAACGTCTACCCATGAATACCAGGGATCGAACACGTGACCTCTTAGTCTTGTGTCCGCTAGCCTAGCCACTCGGCAACAATATATATGTGTAGTCAGATACAAACAAAGTCAAGTAATTTTGCATAAAACTTTCCTGGTCTCAATGAAATGTGTACACCTGATGAAAACCTTACCAGCCTCTCTATGTTCCACGTAGTATTCGACAGGTGCGGAGTCCAGTGGTTCCACTTGCTGAAAGGTGATGTTAACATAGTCCTCTCCAACATCAGTGATGCTGAATGAAGATACAGATGGTGGGGGAGCTGCAAGTGAGAAAATAAAATGAAGATTATTGCAAAGAATTTCTCCTCCTATTACCGATTGCAGGCTACCTATACTGTGGTTATCACTAATCTATTACAGTAACATCTGCAGCATGAAAAATCCAATGTAGATTTGATGAAGTATGCACCAAACTGTAAACAGTTGAGAAACCATTTAACACAACAACCCAAATCATCAGTACAGCATTGAGCAAAAGTCCACAAACACTTGCATACTCAGTAAATGAACCAAATTGAATGCAGGTAGACATCAGAAATACCTAGCCTCCTTTGCTGGCGTTCCGGGACCGGTTGGCTCTTTTTGGGGGGAGGGGGGAGATTTTCTGACCAAACGTAGATCGCACGTATTAGAAGCTCCGGCCGGCCAACCCTAATGCGTGCGATCTATGTTTGATCAGAAAATCGCCCCCCCTCCCCCCAAAAAGAGCCGACCGGTCCCGGAACGCCAGCAAAGGAGGCTAAGAAACACCTGCACAGCTCCAATTTTACCCACACCATACATGTATATAACCTGCAAATGCAGGTGGGATTTCAAGCAATGGTACAGTATCTGCAAGGAGTCTGTACAGTCATGCACATCATGTAAATTACCTTTACAGTCCTCATAGCCACTTGAGCCCGGACTTCTATCCATCATTGCAAGAAGAGAGGGGAGGGGAAAACAAGCAAGAAGACGACTTAGATGACTGAACAGTACGTATTGAGTAATAGTACATATACCCGGGCGGCGTTCTTACGTCACACGCGGCGGAAACGCACTTCGGACATCAGAACAGATAACGTTCAACTTCGACACAGTGTTCCCGACCGCTCAGTACCTTAAGGTACAACCTGGCTTTCATAGAACGATTCGAACGCTTTTCGCCCTAGCCGTGTGCATTGTTTTAAAAAATTCTAATACAGGATTAAAACTTCGGAGTTGATGTTGTTGCATTTTTTTTGGTTTAGGGACACCAAATTTTCACTCATTTGAAAGGCATGTTTTCTTGGGTGGGAATAACATAAATACAATACAACACAGTGTGTTCCGCATTGCCCTTGGTCCCGGCCCTCCCGCGAGTTGGATCGCAGTCGGGCCGATACCTCGGGGGACACGGAATACACCGTGTTGTATTTTATATTTACAGCCCTTTCACTTCGCTCAGAAGCCATTGAAATCAGATACACATAATGATGGGATAGGTTTATCGTAAGACTTAGTACCCTATCCTCATTCCAAATTAGCCACACATGGTAAATGATATACTTATTTTTTGCTTACCAACAAGGTTGATGTACATCTCCGGGCCCTGATACCCCTGCTGCTGGACCTGGTAGAACACATCTTTCCCTGTGTCGTTAGGTGTAACATTCTTCAACTGGGCTGCGACTCCATTGGATGTAGTTACCAGGGACAGTCGGTCTTTGTAGTTTTCTGAAACTACTGTTGCAGCTTCTAGAGAGGTCCCTGACAAGAGGTAATATTATATTAATTTGCATAAAATGAGCCTGGTCCAGTAGCCAACTCGTTGTTAAACAGCAGTAAAGACTGCTCGCCCAACAAGTCTGCGACCTCTGAGGACATTTTGGGCAGCATTCTTAGATATAACGTTATAGTTCTCATCCTCACAATTTTTGGAATAAGCTGAGATCTGTGCAGTGGGACTAGATTTTCAGGTGAAAGCTACTTTGGTGGTCAACAAATTTGGCCGAATGTATTCAACAGCAAAAACATTTAATGGAATACAGTGACTGTAAATCTTCAAATGTTCACAGCAATTTCAATTCATGTGTTTTCCATCTCTCCGCAGGAATATCATGACACTGCAAATCACATTTGAATTGTACGACTACTGTACCACAAAACTGTTTCAATAATGGTATAAAACCACTGCAAAGTGATTCACAGTAACTTACCTGGTGTCCATTTTAGCAGCTCAATAGGAAGGTTTTGGCCCACCAGTAATGCTAGACCCACTTGCCTGGTGGTAACGTAATCTCCAAGTGGCAACAAGGCTGTTCCACCAGGTTCAACTGTTGAGAAACAAACAAATTCTGTATCACACACACAGACACACACACACAGACAGACCCAATTCCCAAAACAAATTATATCTCCATTTTTCATGGAGATAATAAAATTTGAAACCGGTCGCCATGTACAGTCTAAACATTAGGAGAACACGGCTTAACTATTACCAGTACCACCGTTTCATATTCATACTCAGGAATAGCGGGGTTTTGACCAGGGAATACTTAAAAATGGGGATGGGTGGAGGGTCTTCCACGCGCGCGCCCCCCTCCCCATACTCCATTTTCTTTCCCATAATTTTTACTGTGTATCACTAGACTATAACGCGTCTTACTTCCTTGATCCAACAGTTTGATGTCAAATATAAAAATTTCCGTGTTTTACTTACCATCAATGTCCAGCTTTTGCCCTAAAACTGCTGGAAAAAGCGCAACAAAATGCAAAAGCCAGCGCAAACTTGCCGCCATCATGTGAAGTGACGTTACTTCCGCGTTGGTCCATTCTAGCAGGGGAGGGACTGGTAAATGGACTTCCTAATGGAACACATGGCGAAGCCTTTGATATACATACATACATGAAAATAGATTAGCCTAATATTTAAAATCCCTACTGAAAAGCTGGATTTGTCAGGTTTGTTAGTGTACAAAATGTAGAAAGCCGCCCCCTGTCTGAATGGGTCAGTCCACTGTGGGGTCAGTCCAGGCAAGAGATCTAGAAACCAGGGCTATCTCATTTAGGGGCCAGGGAGGAGGGGTGGGTTGTCTCACTAGAAAAACATGACAAATGTCACACATTTTGGCAAGGTTTTTATGTACTGACGCTAACAGTAAACCGTCCTTCTCTCAAATTAGAAAAAATGTCCAGAAAAAAAAATGTCCAACTCATATAGGTCATCCAAATCCTAGCAAGTCCCCTATACCTTCCACTGGCCAAGTTAGCGGTACTTCAGGCCTTGCATCGAGAAACTCATTTAAAAAATCATATCTATACCTCTATATCAAACAGACCGTGCTATTTATTTCTATGTATAGCCCGAAACGGTATTACATGCGTGTGTATTTGGTTTTTCTGGAGATCGCCACATAACGGTAACGTTACATGTGTATGAAAAATTATGTCAATATTTCTATCAATTCCTCCGCTCAATCCAGGGTCAATCCAAGAAATAGTCAAATCTGTGGCACTATTCACATAACGCCTTTATTTAAAGACCAGACTATTACATGACATCAAAGGAATTCGTTGCTATTGTGACATTTGTGAAAATGAAAGTTTTAACGTTACCACCTGTCTGCATTGAGTAGGGGTGACGTCATATCGAAACCAACCACAACACTTTTGACCAATCAGAGCAGAGAAACTGCGCGGGCTCTACCAAATATGGAAGAGTCACCTCTGACCCCACAATCTCTCCCGCCATATGTGTGGGCGGGTGTCACCTGAAAAAGTGTCAGAAAACTCGGAAACAGCAGGTATTTCAGGCCTTTATTCTCGTTTTACTTGCTTATGCACACTCTTTGTGTATTGTTCTAGTATTAAGGCACAACTACAATCCCACAAGCTCTTTCTACGGGTGTAAAATGCTTGGCTTTGTCAGTTTCACCAGTTGTGAGCTTGCTGGGTGCTTACTTTCGAAATCGAACTTCCGCTTCTAGAAATCTAAAACTGTTTGGTTCATGGTCTTTTTGAGCATTTTAATGTAACCCACCCTTCCTCCCACTACAAGCTTTCTTATAGACAGATGCCACTCTGTGACATTCTGTCACAATGATGATTGTACATATTTTTCTGAGGGTTATCTGGAAGTGGGTCAGGTCCAGGGTTGCCATCTTTTTTCCTGGACGAAACTTGCATGTTGACATCCGTTATTTTCATTTTGTCATATCCCAACTTTGTTATGCAAATTGCTTAACAATATACATTTACAACTGTTGAGCAATCTTTATCTTGTACTGTTAATTGTCATCTTATCATAGTCTCTGAAACATATTAAATTTTTGCATGCCTTTTAAGCTATGAAATTTGCTTTCAGTTACAAATATGTGATTATTGTGAACTGCTTTCGGTTTCAGGATGGACCAGGGAGGGTTATGGGTACAGTTGTGTAAAAATGCAAATGAAAGTTGTCTTTTGTCTTTTGGTGCCTTTCTGTTTTTTTAAAGTTTGGCACACTTTCTAAGTCCTTTTTTTGTGTATACACGCGTAGGTAGGCTGTACAAGCTTGCCTAAGGATGTTGTGTGCAGAAACCCTGCTGCTTGTATTCCTGTGTTGTACATGTACTACCCTGGGGCTGGATGTTCAAGGTTAGTAAGTTTATTTGTCTATTTGTTTATTGTCTATTTCAAAGCTTATTATTTACTAGGATTAATATACATGTTATGATATTCACTTCAGAATACCCTACAACAGAACTTTTGTCTTTTGTGTATTATAGAACCTACACTAGAAATAACTTTACCTCGATCGATCCCTACAGAAAAAAAATCGGTGACATAATTTGAGCTTACAGTATGAGTTACACATTTCTGTGCATCAAAAGGTGCTGGGCTTGACCTTTCACCTTTATGTGTGAAAAGGCTAGTGACCTTGACCTCTCTGCAGTAAAGTTATGACCTTTACCTTTCACCTTTCTGTGCATCAAAAGGTGCTTGACCTTTCTATGTGACAAGGCTACTTTGACTTCTGTCTGCAACATTAGACTCAATACTGTATGACAGGGTTGTCTTGACCTTCACATGTTTCCCCAAGGTTATGAGGGTGGAACAGCGCTGCTGCCCCTCAGCAGTTTTCCTGAGTTTGACAGCGGGAAGGACCTGTACCTGGTCATCGTTCGGGAAAACGGGGACGTGACACGGGTGCTCAATTGGCAAACAAGTAGGTTGTAATATTGGGGGGGGGGGGTAATGTATGTAGAGCATAGTTATTTTAATTCAATGTAATTTGTATCTTGAGTGGTGTAGGATGATGCCGTCTTGTGAAGTGAGGTCAGCCTGTCCAATCTAACGTAGTATGTAGCCTTCCTGAATTTAGCATTGACAGCACAGTATGAACATCCCTTGTAGCTATAGTCTTAACAATAGTGGACCAGCTGATGTGTTATGCCAAAGGCCCATTATGCTGTCCAGATACAGAGACAGTTTTCATATTAACTGATTGTACCTGAATTAATCCGTTCAAATTGAACATTACAACTCAGTTTTCTTATCTTTTCATTAAAATCTAGTCCAGATTATCCAAGACATTATTACTTTATTTAACGTTACCACTTTATCACACCTTATCATAATTTGTGACATTCTTTGTTTTGTTTAACTCAGGAACTTTACTGTGGACTGCAGAGGTACTCTTGCCCCAGTTTGAAGGTCGGATGTCCCTGATTCGAGGACCCAGTCACCAAGGGCTGCCGCATGCCGTCCAAATCAGGAACATGAGACCAGCTGACTCTGTGACAGACGGCTACTTCCAGTTTCAGCAACCAGGTGGTGCACAAGGACAGGAAATGGGCTTAAGAGTCTTTGGTATGGAGAGGTTTTTACCTTTGCCTGGAAGCTAAGGTTATGTTTTTGTTTGTTTGGATGTTGTAAGTATGGTAAAGGTGTATTTCTGACATGAAATGCCTTCGCGTGAATATGTTTAATGTATGACTGTATATTGTATGTTTGGATGTGCTATAATGAAGCTGTGAGGCTATGGCTGGATTGTGACAGCCATGAAATTTGGCGAGTAGATCTTGGCCTTTCTTTCTTTCTTTCTCAGTCTCAGTCTCTTTCTTTTTCTTTCCTACTTTTTCTGTCTTTCTTTCTTTCTTTTTTTTCTTACTGGTTTTCCAAACCTTTATAACAGTCTCATTCTTCAGTGAGTTTTTATTGTTATCAGTTTTTAAATAAGTTCACTTATGTTTGTTTTGTGTGTCCTTTATGTCAGCAATCACTGTGATGGCCTCACCCAACCCAGCGACCATTGCTCAGCAGGTCACGTTAACCTGTTCTGTGGACGGCGGCCGCCCCGACAGTTTCACCTGGACCCACAAAGGCCAAGCCATTCCTGGAACCCAAGATGCACAGGGAAACCTGACTGCTTCGTTCACTGTTGAACCAAACAGTGGGGGGAGTTACGTCTGTGAAGTGAATGGCAGTATTGGGCAAGGACAGAAAAGCGTTGTGCTCCAAATTGTCCGTAAGTAAAATAGTTCATGAATTTGGAAATGTTACCTTTTAAGTTTAAAGTTCTTGTTCTAAAGCATTGTTTTTATCAGTTGACTGAAGACTGCTTTGATTGTTCTTTCAGCTACCATGACCACGCCCTCTGCTATACCACGTAAAACGACAGCTTTCACCACAGCTCCACCAGTCTCATCAGTGGAGCCATTTTCAGTTGACACATTTTCCACATCAAAAGCAACAGATACTGCAAGTCTGACTGTAGGAGCAAAGCCGGTTCAGCAGCCCAACTCTCCTAGGGAAAGTCAAGGTTTTGGCACAGTGAGCATCATTGCCTGTGTGATGGGAGGGCTGATTTTGGTCCTTATAATAGCTATTGTTGGGACCTGCTTTTGGAAGAGGAGAAAGAAGTCTACATCAGAAGGTATGGGCTTTGGTTAGGGAAAACTTTTTTTTTTAGCAACCAAGTATAAAAACGTTATTGCTCGACAATTTTTGCAATTCTAACATTCTTTTTCTGGCAAGTTGGTCTTGTGGTTTAAAGTTGTTAACTTAGAATCTTAAGGCTTTGGGTTCGAATCTCTATATAGCAGACCTTAATATGTTGTTACCTTATTTATATTAAGGAAATGCACTTTTATATACATATAGACAGCTATTTTCTCACTCTACTCACTGACAGGTGAAAATGAATACCTTGTTAGTTTTGAAGTTAGTAACACATAACATTGTTTTGGGATGTAAAGCTGTGTTTGAAGAAAGTGCATTAAAGAACCCACCACACAAACCTGAAATCTAGTAGACACATTCCAATAGAAAAATCGATTATATGATATCTAGCTTAAAGTATAAAGTTCTTTTGTTGCCTGCAGAAAATGCAGTGATTGGGAACACAGGGCAACAACCACAAGAGGTGAGTCTCAACAGTTCTTCACTTTTACATGTAACATTATGTATTAACCTGATTGTAAAAGTTCTTTGTCAAATTGCTTATGATTTAAAGTTTTAATTTGCACATTTCTCATAGTCTTATTTCAAATGAATTTAGATCTACATGTAATTACTAAATGCAATTTGTAATCATGAAAGAAAAAGTTCTAACTTTTCTTTTTTATTAACAATATACACAAAAGTTTATAACGGTAACGGTATATATAACGGTTAATGGTATATATCTTATATATATTGTGTACACTTGTTTTTTCATAGACGATTTTACATCACGTCAATGAATTGGGTGCAGGTAGGTAGCAAGTATATGAAAGTCACACTGTCTTTGCTACAAGACAACTTACAATTTTCCTCTTTGATTGAAGAAAAAAGCTTCTCTTCCAAACACTTTCTACCAGGTGGTCTTTCTTGACATTCAATTCAATCTATTGGGTGATTGACTGTCCTCTAATTTGGCTGTACTGTACTGTGACTGAATAATCTGTTTTGTTAAAACTAACTTTAATCAAATTTATTATATTAATATCAACTTTTCCAAATTCCTAGTCAAAATCTACTTAAACAGAAGATGACCTGATTCTCTCTAATAATATGATAACATGACCAAGTCATGGCATCACAATATTTGATTAACAGCCTAGAAAAAGATAGTTCAAATTCAAGGTAGAACCTAAGCTACAGCCTCCAAGAGGCCTTATAGAATTTAGCAAAAATAGGGCATGGTAAGGTAAAATGTCCCCTTGTGTGGACAAATGAAACCCTATGGTGGCCAAATTCACTGATTTCAATTTCACTAATGGCAGATTATATATTTTTTATAAATAATATCTCTTTTTTGGCTAAAGTTTACTATTTTTCAGCCCGAGCGCTGTTAATCTAGTGGAGACTTACATTTGTAAGGTATAACACCTTTAATTTTGAAGTGAGTGTTAGGAGACTAAGACAGATTTACTTTTCCTGTTGTAACATACAATCAATCTTCTCTTGTTGTTTAGGTACAAGAGCACAGATTGACCTACAGCCGCTGTCTCTCCCCATCCCAGTCTCCTCTCTCCGTAGCTCCTACGAGCAGGAACAGAACACTATCAACTCCAGAAGGCCACTCATGCCCAAGCAAAGGCCAACCCTTCTTGCAAGTAGCCGTAGTCCTTTTCAGCCTGCTCGTCTTGATGGAGCTATTAAGATCGTAGCGCGATCAACACCTGTGAATAGTCTTCCTGACCAGAGTCTCCATCTCGATGAGGTAACATCTGTTCACGATAGGGATGCTGCTCCGCAGGCTTCAGAGGACAACACAGATCCAAAAGCCGCATCTTCTGCAAGACCCGTCGAGAGATCCACCGGGCAACGATCTCCTACCAACACCAGACGCGCGCTGTCGAATGCCAGTAGTTCTGTGAGTGTGGACGAGTCGACCGCCACAAACCCTCACAGTCTCCGCTCGGACCAACCAAATTTCGGGAGGTGCCCTTCCCTCGAAGACATGATAAGCTACGACACCGGATCCGAAACATCGCAAAACAACGTTCCAACGAATCCGATAAACCATCCTTCCAGCGGGCAAAACAAGAAACTACAGCGTCCGAAAAAAGCGACATCTTGCAGGGAAAGCACCCAGGAGACGATGATGGAAGATACCATGGAGGAGCATGGCGGGGGAGGACAGGTCTCCAACCGCGAGGGACGGAGATCTAGAGTCACCGCTTCAGATCTGAGGGCCCTGAGCCTGAGTGGTAATGAGGTACGTGAAGAAAAATTTTGAGTATCTAACATGAAAATTTACTAACTTGATGCATTTTAATAAATCAATACATTGTTTTAGGTCATATGAACTCAATATCACGGATTTCATTATTTGTAGACCCCAGAATCTGATAAAAAATTGCTCAGAAATTGACTTGATATCATGATTGTGCACTTTTTTATCTGAAACTTTTTTCATTATTTAGAACAAATTTAGGCACACTTAATAATACGAATTTATGTATCTTGCTTTTAACTGACAGGTGGCAACCACAATTGACCAGATGATCAGGAAAGTTCTTGTGGACGAGGGAAACTTGGACATCCCGTACCGCAAGTTTTCTGAGCTGTGTCTGCAGCTATACAACACACAGAGCAACTGGAAAGTCCTGGCTGACAGGCTTGGTGAGATACATTACACATTTACCTGCTCCAAGTGCTCCAATGCATTTAAGTTTTCCACAGCCACCAAATGAATGTATAATGACTTTTTTGTCTTATTCACCATTTGAGCAAGAAGCTCACAAAAATGAGTTTAAACATTTTTGTTATTTGTACAATGCTTCACATTGGAAGAAACCAGATGGTTTTTCAATGTTGTATCAACTTACCTCTATTTGACATACTATTTGATAAGGTTGAATTGTTAGTATGTTGAATTTTTAAAAGAATTGAAAAAAAAAAATTGATGTTAGATTTGCCTTTACAATCCCCCCGGCCTAGCAGCTCTCCGTTGAATTACACCTTTCATGCATATAGTTCTGCCTCTTTCAAGCAGTGTAAAGCTATAATCTTATTCACAAAATGGGACAAAAAACGGGCCAAACTGTTCTCAATAGGCAGAGGAATAATTTTCATTACCATTGAGTGATACTGATAAAATTAAATGTCAGGAATGAAATATGGGGAAAACACAAATTTTGATCGTTATGTGCTATTTTCCACTCCACAGGACTGACCAATGGGGACATTATGCTGATCGACAACTGCAGTACCCAACACAACCTCCTGGCGGCGGAGATCGTGCTCTGCCACTGGCAGCGAACATTTCGCCAGGACAGAACCACCCCCTGTACCGTACAGAACCTCAGGACAATCCTACAAGATATGGGGAGGGAGGACCTAGTGGACATGCTGCATAAGTAATCAATTGCAAGTTGTCAGGTATAAATTTGCAGACTTGAAATGTTTACAAATGTAGATTTGAAAATACATATTTTTCTAAATATATGACAAAAAAATTGAATGTTGAAAATTTATTCTAGATCTACACTAAAGACTTGTTTCTGTTTTATTCTTTGACTAATGGACTAACTTTACACATGTATATGTAAGTACATAATAATATCTTGCTACTTTGTCACATGGTAATTAGGCATTATCCTTTGAACCCATTTTATTGCTGTTTATATTAGGGTTGAATGCTGACATAATTTTACAGCAAAATGAACAACTTTGCAAAGCCCATTCAACCACTGATTGTTGTATTGAACTTCATGTAATATTGAACTGTAATATATTCCATTTTTAAATAGTAACGACCTTTGTGTAGTTTTAAGATATATTTCAGTAATGGGAAAGTTTTACTGTGTTTAATTTACAGATATCTTTTAATAAAGTAGGGTACATCTTACAGTACACTTTAAGGCTACATGGGAGAATTTTATCTTATAGGAAAGTTATTTGTACAATCACTGCCAGTAATGCGTGTTTTGTACGTCTTCGCAATTTTAGTTTTGTGTACAAAAGTTTTGTTTTTGGTGGCTGACTTATGAGTTTGTGTGTTTCTAATCCCTCATTAACAGTATGTGGGTGGAGAAAAATGATGGGTCACATGACAGCAGGTCACAAGGTCAGACAAAGGAAAAAGGGTGAACTTGAATGTCACAGAAACTGGTCAGGAGCCAGTGTACAGTACTCTCACCTCTAGAATAATAGGAATGTGACATATATGGGAATTCAGGAAGCCGAGGATTGCATGTAAATAGGAAATAACTATTCAATCTTTGATAGAACCTACATCTTTTTCAAGTATCGCATTTGTGTTGATGATGTTACAGAAGGCAGCATGTAGGAAAACGGTTAAATCATTCTTATGTGCAGTTCCAGACTTCTTCCATCTTACTGTATAAGATGAAAAATCTATGTACATAAAATCATATTTTTATGAATCTTATTTTTGAATGTAGATTTTTTTGTATGAAATCTAAATCCTATGCAAATAACGTATGGCATACATAGGCTGTTATTATATCTTCATTTACAAATGTATATCATTCTTTTTTCAAAGTTACATCCCGTTTTTCTGAACAAATAAAGGAAAATGGGCCGCTATCAATTCCTTAATGCTTCTGTTTTTATTTATTGTATTGGCGTAGAGGCTATGAATGTAGGAGGAATTGCTTGAAAACTTCTTTTTGCACATCTAGTTGCAAGTGTTAATAGTGGATCGGACGTTCCTATTTATCGGACATATGTAATTTTCAAAAGACGAAACAGGAGAGTGGGTCTAGGCAGATGGATGAGTTTTTGGACATGTAACATATGTGACGGTGACCAGTACTTTCCCTAGACAATGTGACGTTTTATGGATACATGTATTGTGCCTTCTACATGTAGTTATCTTATTGTCAATCAATATTTACCAAATGCCTTTGAGAATGTTGATACTATCTGATTCTCTGCCTGATATAAAGTGTGATAGAATGGAGTAATGCAACTGCCTGTGTTGGTACATTTGTATATACATGTACCACCCTAATATCGTGTAGTCTTTGGTATTGCTAGAAGTCAGGTGGGAAGGTGTGCGCTCAGCCCACCTTTGGGTTGCCATAGTTACGTTGCGTCACGTTCTTTCCAAGCCTGTCAACGTGCCACTTCCCAACACAGTACAGGTGAGGTGTACTTCTTGGCAAGTTCGAAAGGCGGCAGTTCCCAGAACATACCTGAACAACAAAGGGCGCTGTTGCATCATGGGAATGGGAAACTCGTGAAGTGTGAAGTGTATTCACTAGTTTCCCATTCCCGTGATGCAACAGCGCTTGGGTGGTCTAATTTTGCGGCAGTGCGATTTTGCGACAGTTTCTATTACAAGCGCCAAACTTGGAAAAGTGGACCAAGTGGACCAAGTCATCTCTACAATTCTTCTATAGTATACTTAATTGAGATGTATACACATCTACAAGGACAGGTAAATACTGTTGAAGACAGGAATAAAAGACCTGTTGGTTGATATATCATGTTTTGTTGCCTCAATTCTTGTTTAACAAAAATTATTTCACACTCTATTCTTGTCAGATGTGACGCTAGTAGGACACCTTATTTTGAATACAAGATGCTCACAATACCTTTTTCAACTTTTCAACAGGGCTATTATGACTACGATGATGAAAATATAAGTATAAAAGTTTGTCCATAACCAGCTTTACCGCCACATCGGACAACGTGCGGCCAGCGGTTCGAGGTGTCAACAACTTAAGAAAACACACACAAAAAACGAACAAAAAACAAACAAACAAGCTGTATAACTAGAAATCAAGATGTCGGAATTCATATGCGAATGTATTTTACATGACATACGTTGTTTTCTGAATGTAGGGCCAAACTACATGAGTTGTAGGGCCAGTATACATAAGTAGCGCGCTGATAGAAACTGTCGCAAAATCGCACTGCCACAAAATTCGAGCACCCAAGCGCTGTTCCCTGACGGGAATGGGTATTATCCATTGACCGTTCTTTTATTTTCATGTTACATGTAGCTGCAATTAGCCTCCGGGCAAGAACTTGCAATAAACCAAACTGAACTTTCATCGTTGTATTATAAATTGTCCTAGGAATCCTATACTACCAAGGCATTTTTTTATTCATGTATGGTATCGTATACAATTGAAAACCCTGATATAGGTCGTAGGTCAATAACACTAAGAGCAAAGTACCGTATGACGCCACATGTCAAATTAATGTGTTACCAAACTCGCTAATGTGACTTAGAGCAAACATCGTGTAACCTCCGTACGGATACTGTGGTTTTTCAATGTTGTATCAACTTACCTCTATTTGACATACTATTTGATAAGGTTGAATTGTTAGTATGTTGAATTTTTAAAAGAATTGAAAAAAAAAAATTGATGTTAGATTTGCCTTTACAATCCCCCCGGCCTAGCAGCTCTCCGTTGAATTACACCTTTCATGCATATAGTTCTGCCTCTTTCAAGCAGTGTAAAGCTATAATCTTATTCACAAAATGGGACAAAAAACGGGCCAAACTGTTCTCAATAGGCAGAGGAATAATTTTCATTACCATTGAGTGATACTGATAAAATTAAATGTCAGGAATGAAATATGGGGAAAACACAAATTTTGATCGTTATGTGCTATTTTCCACTCCACAGGACTGACCAATGGGGACAT
This sequence comes from Branchiostoma floridae x Branchiostoma japonicum, assembly GCA_013266295.2. Taxonomy (NCBI): domain Eukaryota; kingdom Metazoa; phylum Chordata; class Leptocardii; order Amphioxiformes; family Branchiostomatidae; genus Branchiostoma; species Branchiostoma floridae x Branchiostoma japonicum. The sequence goes on along the minus strand of CM023825.1, from coordinate 3,309,836 downwards.
TATGCTGATCGACAACTGCAGTACCCAACACAACCTCCTGGCGGCGGAGATCGTGCTCTGCCACTGGCAGCGAACATTTCGCCAGGACAGAACCACCCCCTGTACCGTACAGAACCTCAGGACAATCCTACAAGATATGGGGAGGGAGGACCTAGTGGACATGCTGCATAAGTAATCAATTGCAAGTTGTCAGGTATAAATTTGCAGACTTGAAATGTTTACAAATGTAGATTTGAAAATACATATTTTTCTAAATATATGACAAAAAAATTGAATGTTGAAAATTTATTCTAGATCTACACTAAAGACTTGTTTCTGTTTTATTCTTTGACTAATGGACTAACTTTACACATGTATATGTAAGTACATAATAATATCTTGCTACTTTGTCACATGGTAATTAGGCATTATCCTTTGAACCCATTTTATTGCTGTTTATATTAGGGTTGAATGCTGACATAATTTTACAGCAAAATGAACAACTTTGCAAAGCCCATTCAACCACTGATTGTTGTATTGAACTTCATGTAATATTGAACTGTAATATATTCCATTTTTAAATAGTAACGACCTTTGTGTAGTTTTAAGATATATTTCAGTAATGGGAAAGTTTTACTGTGTTTAATTTACAGATATCTTTTAATAAAGTAGGGTACATCTTACAGTACACTTTAAGGCTACATGGGAGAATTTTATCTTATAGGAAAGTTATTTGTACAATCACTGCCAGTAATGCGTGTTTTGTACGTCTTCGCAATTTTAGTTTTGTGTACAAAAGTTTTGTTTTTGGTGGCTGACTTATGAGTTTGTGTGTTTCTAATCCCTCATTAACAGTATGTGGGTGGAGAAAAATGATGGGTCACATGACAGCAGGTCACAAGGTCAGACAAAGGAAAAAGGGTGAACTTGAATGTCACAGAAACTGGTCAGGAGCCAGTGTACAGTACTCTCACCTCTAGAATAATAGGAATGTGACATATATGGGAATTCAGGAAGCCGAGGATTGCATGTAAATAGGAAATAACTATTCAATCTTTGATAGAACCTACATCTTTTTCAAGTATCGCATTTGTGTTGATGATGTTACAGAAGGCAGCATGTAGGAAAACGGTTAAATCATTCTTATGTGCAGTTCCAGACTTCTTCCATCTTACTGTATAAGATGAAAAATCTATGTACATAAAATCATATTTTTATGAATCTTATTTTTGAATGTAGATTTTTTTGTATGAAATCTAAATCCTATGCAAATAACGTATGGCATACATAGGCTGTTATTATATCTTCATTTACAAATGTATATCATTCTTTTTTCAAAGTTACATCCCGTTTTTCTGAACAAATAAAGGAAAATGGGCCGCTATCAATTCCTTAATGCTTCTGTTTTTATTTATTGTATTGGCGTAGAGGCTATGAATGTAGGAGGAATTGCTTGAAAACTTCTTTTTGCACATCTAGTTGCAAGTGTTAATAGTGGATCGGACGTTCCTATTTATCGGACATATGTAATTTTCAAAAGACGAAACAGGAGAGTGGGTCTAGGCAGATGGATGAGTTTTTGGACATGTAACATATGTGACGGTGACCAGTACTTTCCCTAGACAATGTGACGTTTTATGGATACATGTATTGTGCCTTCTACATGTAGTTATCTTATTGTCAATCAATATTTACCAAATGCCTTTGAGAATGTTGATACTATCTGATTCTCTGCCTGATATAAAGTGTGATAGAATGGAGTAATGCAACTGCCTGTGTTGGTACATTTGTATATACATGTACCACCCTAATATCGTGTAGTCTTTGGTATTGCTAGAAGTCAGGTGGGAAGGTGTGCGCTCAGCCCACCTTTGGGTTGCCATAGTTACGTTGCGTCACGTTCTTTCCAAGCCTGTCAACGTGCCACTTCCCAACACAGTACAGGTGAGGTGTACTTCTTGGCAAGTTCGAAAGGCGGCAGTTCCCAGAACATACCTGAACAACAAAGGGCGCTGTTGCATCATGGGAATGGGAAACTCGTGAAGTGTGAAGTGTATTCACTAGTTTCCCATTCCCGTGATGCAACAGCGCTTGGGTGGTCTAATTTTGCGGCAGTGCGATTTTGCGACAGTTTCTATTACAAGCGCCAAACTTGGAAAAGTGGACCAAGTGGACCAAGTCATCTCTACAATTCTTCTATAGTATACTTAATTGAGATGTATACACATCTACAAGGACAGGTAAATACTGTTGAAGACAGGAATAAAAGACCTGTTGGTTGATATATCATGTTTTGTTGCCTCAATTCTTGTTTAACAAAAATTATTTCACACTCTATTCTTGTCAGATGTGACGCTAGTAGGACACCTTATTTTGAATACAAGATGCTCACAATACCTTTTTCAACTTTTCAACAGGGCTATTATGACTACGATGATGAAAATATAAGTATAAAAGTTTGTCCATAACCAGCTTTACCGCCACATCGGACAACGTGCGGCCAGCGGTTCGAGGTGTCAACAACTTAAGAAAACACACACAAAAAACGAACAAAAAACAAACAAACAAGCTGTATAACTAGAAATCAAGATGTCGGAATTCATATGCGAATGTATTTTACATGACATACGTTGTTTTCTGAATGTAGGGCCAAACTACATGAGTTGTAGGGCCAGTATACATAAGTAGCGCGCTGATAGAAACTGTCGCAAAATCGCACTGCCACAAAATTCGAGCACCCAAGCGCTGTTCCCTGACGGGAATGGGTATTATCCATTGACCGTTCTTTTATTTTCATGTTACATGTAGCTGCAATTAGCCTCCGGGCAAGAACTTGCAATAAACCAAACTGAACTTTCATCGTTGTATTATAAATTGTCCTAGGAATCCTATACTACCAAGGCATTTTTTTATTCATGTATGGTATCGTATACAATTGAAAACCCTGATATAGGTCGTAGGTCAATAACACTAAGAGCAAAGTACCGTATGACGCCACATGTCAAATTAATGTGTTACCAAACTCGCTAATGTGACTTAGAGCAAACATCGTGTAACCTCCGTACGGATACTGACCCAAAGGTCAACACTTCGCACAACCTCACTCGGCTTCTGGTTGTAATCCTGTCGCCATGGAGTACGACAAAGATGGATTTAAGGTAGAAACGATCCCAAAACGGAGAAACGACTTCTTCTGGGTCGGAGTATTCGCTTTGATTTTCCTGGTCGTCGGTTTGGTGGTGATCGTCACGCTGTTCTTGTTACCGGCGGCACCCCTTGTTCTACCTGACGGCACGCCGACAGGTGTACCAAAAGGTGAGGTCGTTAGTGCAGGTCAAGACGTTGTTTAAGACAGTAGTTTTCTCAGTGCAAGATGTGGGTCACATACCCTTCTGAGATATCAATGGTCTTAGTTGTATATCACCTTACTATTGAAGTCATGATACTGGTAAAAAATTATGGCTTATACATGTACTTAGATACAGATGAAACAAATAGAGGCGAGTAGAACAGGAAAAAACCCTGGCTCCCAGGTGCACAGTAGCTGGCTATGATTTTAAAGGTTAGCTGAATATGAGATGAATGTGTAAAAAATACTCTTGCCATATTTAGATTTTCTGTGTTACCTCAAAATTCTACTATCACTACGTACAGAAAATTGAACTTCCAAGAACCGGTACTGGTCCAAGTAGCATGTAGCAACTCTATATGTTGACTATTTGTACTAAAACCGACTTATAATTATAATATTCCGATATATATGGAACGGTACTTTGCATCTAGATATCGTTCAATAGGGTACAGGATTGCCTGACATTGTGAGGTAGACCCACCACAGGGTGCTCCAAAGTAAACTGATTTTACTTCTAATAAGTTTCAATAAGTTGCAACTGTGCTAGAAACCCGAACATATCCGCCATTATGTCCTTTAAACCTACATTTAAACCATTGGGTAAACATTAACCATCAATGAATTAGGGCCTACTGACGGCGGAATGTGTTTGCAATCAGTTGTTTACTTAGCAAAGTAACCAGTAACCGCTTATACGCGTGAGAAGTATGTAGGCGTTTAGTCCACACTGATTTAATTATATGGATAACATCCTTTGGGCACCCAACAAAGGTTGAATGCGCCTCAACTGATGATGATAATCATGACTGGTTTAGTTTCAACATGTGCACACACATTCCATTGTAGCCTTTCATAGCTGAAATGGGGTATGAGACATTTAAATTCACCATGGTACACTTACAATTCATTATAAATCATTCAATAACTCCACACTAAAAGGTTAAGTATTATTCTTAAATGTAGAAGTTCTGCAGCTGAACTGCGTGAAGTTGTACTTAGTTCTCTTATTTATTTATTTAAGGTTTATGTAAGGTTCCACGTTTGGGAGGCAGCCAACTAGAGAAGTTGGGGGGTTTAGATATAGACAGTGCAAAGGTTACACAGAGATTACGGCGTCTCAGGTACAGGGGAGTAAGTGACGGCTACTCTAGTGCTCTGTCACAGCTAACATAGTTTCTGATTTTACTTATTTCCTTTTTTCAGTTATGCATTCCCCGGATGTAAGTCCGCTGGTCTACTACGGTGTCGAGAACCATGACGCTCTGCAGGTCACGTGGTCACATGGGGTCAACAGCAAGGTGTTGTTGGCTGAGGCATTGGCTGGTAGGTTATGGTAAAATAAGGAAGCTCGTAAAAACTAATGTCCAAGCAGATTCATTCGGGGCAGGGGACGATCAAATTGGTCACCCGACTCTGTTACCATTTGCCTCTTTGGCTGGCGTATTGGATACTGCCTGGCCAATTTGATATACTGAATTACTGTATTGCAGCCATCAAAAGATCTGCTTTGAGATTAATTCAAAACAACTTAGGCATGTACAGTGTATGTTGTATTCAGTTTAGTTGATCAGATTCATAATCTTTAGCGCTCAATGTTAAATTTCTGTATCTCAACCTAACTCAAAATGTTTGGAAACTTGATTTCGGTCGACCAAATCCGTTATTGCTTTATACCATGTTGTATATAAATGTAAAGCTTATTTATTACGATAAGTACAATCATAGGTCGAACACCTGGGCTGCTTATGTGATCAGGTTGTGAGAGAAACATTGCCAGAATTTTCCTCCACGATTACGATACGTGTTGTTGTGTTTCATATGATGACAAGGAAGCTTGGTTACAGTCTGTGGTGTTGGGTTACATTATGTTGCAAGTCGCAGGACAGTGTTGGAGGGGCTGGTCACCACATATATGAATGTGTTTGAGTAAGAATAAACAGAGCAGTAGTTTGTTAGTCTATATTATAGTTACTATATTTATCTTACAAATCTTATGAAGCAAATATTACACTTTCCCAGGCGACGCCTTAATGCTTGAGGTTGACGTAAACCTCCAAGGATACGGTACGCCTGCGCAGTCGGATGTTCCGGTCGCAGCCCACCCGCCCCTTGTGGACAGTGACGTCACGGTGCAAGAATGGCTGGAAGCCGTACTGAAGACGGAAAAAGGCATCAAACTGGACTTCAAGTCACTAGAAGCGGTAGCCCCTACCTTAAGGTAAGATTATCTGTATCTATATCTGTATAGCCGGTATAACCACCCCTCGGCGTAACACAACAGCTTCGCAGGCACGCGGCGCGGCGGCAGATGGCTATGTTACGACGAGCGACTTGTTACCCCTGACCTTTGCACATCTAACTCTAAACATTGTTTAAAGCTATCTAGTGATTTTATCTATTTGTATTTGTATTTGTATTTATTGGCAATGATTCTTGTCATTATACTTGGGTCATCACAGGCAGACTCAGCTGGAAATGGCCCACAATATACATGAGAAGGCAATACAGAATAATACAGTGTAACAAAATAAGTCTAAAAATGGGTATTGGAATATCTTTCTCAATCATGTCCATTTACCCATTGTATCTTTTGTGGCTTTTTGTGATATGGAGTCTTGTTTTTTTTAAACAAAGTTATATATATGTCTGTGTTGAACAGGATGTTGCAGAGCCATATACATCACATGAACCGTCCCCTGTGGGTCAACGCTGACATCATGGCGGGTCCGAACGCCGGACAGGGAGACGCGCCCGTTCCTGCGGCAGAGTTCCTCTCAACTGTCAATCAACTCTTCCCGAACTGCACGCTGTCTCTTGGTTGGACAACCGGTAAGGCTATCCGGCTATAGTCTTCACCAGACTTAAAACGCGAGTTCCAAAACAGTCAAATGTAGCAAAACACATGTAGGGAGAATAATTGGACACTGTAGCGTTTATTTGCCTTCGGAGGGGCCACATGTACATCGATCGATCCCATAGTCCTGCCCATGGAAATAAGACGTCCCCTAGGAATATCAATCTTAACGCTGCTGTTCCGACGTCGAACGGACACTAATGTCGCCGTTCGAACGTCCGGATGGCTTAACACCTTCCCTACCTACATATTTCGCACTTTCTGTAGACAGCTTCCCAATACTACATTTTAAACAGTACTCGTTTCTGGCCAATGTCCCGATTCAATATCTAAGTCACTAAAACGCGTGCTCAGGCATATACTTACTTGTTAAATTGCACGACTAGTGCATGACTGTACGTATCAATACCAGCTTCATTAATATTCTCTTAAGAGTCTTCTTCCAGTAAAGTCCAAACTTGAATACATGGACTCAGTCACGTTTAGGCCGGCAACGCCGCCATGCGGCATGGCAAGGAGTAGCAGAATTTATTACACCACGATATATGCAGCCGAAAGGTACTGGAAATGCACTGATCGTGTGTTGAAATAACTTAACTTACGAACAAAAACGCCTCTGCAGTTCCAGAACAAGCTGCTTGGGGGCCCAAACGTATGTACTGGAAATGCACTGTCCCTGTGTTGAAATAACAAACAAGATGAAGCTTTTTATGGATTCATTTTCCCTACCAGGCTTCTACCACGATCGAGACAACGAGGGCTACACTCGGGAGATGGTTGAAGCGATGCACGACATGACTAAGGACCTACGTCAGCCTGTGACGTTCCCCGTTAGGACGTCCCTGGTTGGACAGTCGCTGGAGAACTTGCAATGGCTGCTGGAGCAGTCAGACAGGTAACCATCATCATCATCATCATCATCATCATCATCATATTGGCCGCATTTCAGTGCTTGGAACCGAGGCGGACCAGCAATGTCTTCCATATTCTCTTGCCTGCTGCTGTCCGTTGGTCATTATTTGTATGTAGTAACTCAAAGGTAAATCAACCCTATACCATAGCATACTGATATCTGTGAGGCAAAAATGCGATGTCACTGACGGAAAACAGTTGCTTGTTTCGTATCGTAGGCTGGTTCTGGTTACTTATTGGAGGTGCCAAATGTACAGGGACTCCTCACGTAGCTTGTTTTGAGGCTACTAGTATTTCAAATGATTCAAGTATGAAATGATGACAAAAATGTGCTAAGAAATAGCAGTAAATGTCAATATCAAATAGATTTCCTCATCCAGACTATTTCTGTTTTGCCGCCCAGAAATTACATTGGATGCCTTTAACTGGAAGCTTGATATTTTGTAGGTATTCCCTCACATTGTGGACGTCGACAATGACAGGCGACGTACACAGACTGTACGACCTCGTCCGCCTTCGTAAAGCTGTCTCTCCTTCACGGGTGTATTACGACCTCCCCAAACAGGTGATAAAGTTATATCGTAAAGCAAAGTTGAACTGTAATTTCCAACATTGTCGCCAGGGATGTGTACTGTGCAATTATGGTATGAAACAAAACAACATATGCATTGCCGCCAGTGATGTGCACTGTGTAATCATGGTATGAAGCAAAACTACATTGTCGCCAGGGATGTGTGTATTGTGTAATCATGGTATGAAACAAAAACCATGGTGTAATACCGGAGTAAGTAGTTACGTCATACAATTGTATGAATAATAATCCATTCTATGATGTAGTTCAATCGGGTACTTTCCAATGATCATATATATTTCCAATAGGTTCACAGAGACCAAAAAACAAGTCTGAAATCTTCAAATTCTTGTTTTCACAGCAAAGAGAAGACTTGAAAGAAGCCATCAAAACCAACGTGACCGGCCTCAACCCATTGTTCTTCTTTCCCGTTGCACGACGGGATGGCCTGCTACTCACGTGGTCAGGAAGGACCAATAGCAGGGCAGCACTGCAAGAAGCTATTCTCTGTAAGAATAATTTTGCTAAATGAACTAAACTTATTTTTCAGCAAATAACAAGAAAAAACCAAGTTGTTTTTTTCCATTTCACATATACCGATTTTGGTTGCGTTGACATGAAAGATAGCTAGGATTGACAACATTTCAATTTCTCCTTTCTTGTATGGACGTAAAACTACAATGTTAAATACAGCTTATATTAACGTCGCAAAGTTTTGGTACAAAACAGCTTCAAATGGTTTTACTTTTGTGAGGTTTTCTTCCTTCCGAATTCCTTTAAACCACTATTTCCTTCGTCACAAGAAGGTGACAATTCACTCCTGTTTCGGTGACATCGTTAAGAGATTTGTGAGATAGTTAAGTAATAATTTATCATGTTTAAAGTTAAAACTTTTGTTCCAACACAAGGGACTGTTCTCACCTAGAGCTTTCGACCAGTCACTCTGGTCTTCTTCAATAGACTGACCCAGTGAGACTTGTCACGTGGCTTGTCTGAAGTGTGACGTCGACACTGGGTCAAAGAAATTTAACATCCCTTGTGTGTCAAGTCATGTAACTACCAACATAGATGAACTTTCATGATAGTAATTAGTAATAGTTAATCATGTATCATCTTCCCGCAGCTAAGTCCAACATAGTGGAAGGGGACATCATCCTCCGCGGTCACGGGACCGAACGTCAAACCAACGAGCCAATCATGGCGCGTCCTCCCGTCAACGACAGTGACGTCACGTTCGAAGAGTGGTTCGAAACCATCATGGCGGCCGAGCATGACGTAGTGCCTAAACTGGACTTCTGGAGCGCAGACGCAGTAGTGCCGGTGGGTTATCTGCCAGATTCTCAGATTCCTTTGCGATTGCGCATGTGCCCTGTTCCCTTATTACTTTTGGGTACGGAAGTATTGTTTTTGGGTGGCTGAGCTGTGGGTTTGTGTGTCTGTTTGTCCGGACAGAGTAGGTTGACAGCACGTGGGTAGGAAAAGATTCAAAGGCAGAATGACAGGAGGTCAACGGTTTTAGAATTGGGCCGGGAGCCAGTAGGAATTAGAGGCCGATATGTGGCGATAAAAATAAACATCGTGTCATTCTACCTATTTCAACATTGTTGTTATACAATGTTCATTAATTTTGATATGTTTATCTTTATTCCATAGGTGATGAATATACTCAAGAGCCACACCTCACATATCAACTTTCCTATCATCATCAGCTGCCGTCCGATTGGTACACCGGGTAGCAACATCGAACCCCTCGATCCATATTTGGTCTACCCCACCATATATAGCTTCTTTCCGCCAGGCGTGAACTCAGCCATCTCCTTCGTCAACGTTACCCCAGCAACCGGGTTCCCCGAGAAAATAGCCAACGACGCGCATGCGCTAGCACGTGACATGCTTCGCGAACCAATCAGCTTCACCCTCAGGGCTGACGTAATTTCTACGTCACTACCTGCCGTAAAATGGCTACTCGGTCAGTCCGATTCCTATGGTTTAACAGTGGCGTCGCCAGAACCCATCTCCCCTGTAATTCGGAGTGAATTCGACTGGGGAAAACTTATCTACGATGGCCCAAGAGATGTAATCGATCTCTTGAGGGATGGCGCGGGAACGGGAGGGAGTTTGGTCAACTTTTTCCAGTCAACCTACAAAATCTACGGACGCGACGGACTGGACATTAGGTGGGCTCATGGCATCAACAACTTTCCAGCTTACCACCAGCAAGCCATGCATGGTAAGCAGTTATAGATATTGCAGATCAAAGACTTGTAAAGCTGCATCAGCTTTGGAGTCATGTTTTCGTATTGGTCATCGGGCTTTCTTCTAAATATTGACTGTCGAACTGCAGCCAAAGTTGGCAAGGTTTCAAATTTGATTGAACCTCCTTGTTGCTAATACATGTACACGCACGGTAATCATTTTCAACACTGCACGAAACATTTTACCAATTCTACCAATAGTAGTAAATGACAGTAAAGTCAGGTAATGTTTCCTTTGTAAACATTACCAGACTCAACGACGGTAGTAAATGAAATTACCGGACTTATCTACTGTTTACAAAGTTAACATTACCGACTTCACTGGCATTTACTACCATTGGTGTATCCAACTTTTTGAGCAGTGCAAAATACAGAGAAACATAGTTGTCATCACTGACACTAATACAACTTATCGTATGCGTAGTGCAAAGGCAATAGGAGTCACTTTCAGTTGCATAATGGAAACTTTTATACTTTTTGCGTTTTCTCCTCTTCAGGCCATCCAGTACTGATGGTAGAAGCTGACGTCAGCATCCGGGAGGACAACGTTCCCGTCATGTCGGACCACAGGGCGGAAAACGGAAGTGACGTCTATCTTCTGGAGGATTGGCTTCGGATAACTTCTCATTTGGGCATCATGCTGGAGTTTCACAGTGTGGAGGCTCTCATTCCATCCCTGAAGGTAGGAAGTGATTTTCTTTTCTACAAACCGATCTTATGCCAAATATTTGACGAACATGCAGCCATTCTGAGACTCTCTCATTGGTCCAACCGCTAATTGCCTTGCTATCATTGGTTGAACTACTAATTGTGAAGGACAGTGAAGATCAACCAATTGGGAGAGTTGTTAGAGAGTGACAGTGAGATCTTTAAGAGGCACAAAAGTATGCATACAAGAAAACTTCTTACGAAGTTGTTGTTGATTGCCAGAGGTTTTCTACCATAAAACATCACATTGAACTTGAAAGGGAATCTTCAACTTCAGACATAGTTGATTCTAGATTATTACTAAAATTAAAAAAAAAACTACTTCTTGTTGATTGCCAAAGGTTCTCCAGAGGAAAGGCAGCGACTTGAGACTGCCAGTGATGCTGAAGGGAGAACTTCCCGGGCTCTTCTCCAAGGAGACCTTCATCGATCCGATCTTAGACATGTACCCACACGTCTCTATTGGTAAGTGTAATATCTTCCTTGGATTGTAATGGAATAGTACCTCCACTCCACTCAATCTTGGTGTGGTGTCTTGTTGTTTGATTTAGAATCAACGCCATTTTGGCGTGTCATTTCTATGCAAAACTATATATGTATGTAACGCATGTGATGTTGACTATACAACGTTAAATAAACACGAAAAATACGAAAGATGAAAAGAATTGATAGATGATAATTTTAAAAAGGCTTCGAGGCGGATAAGTTTACAAATAGATTAGTAATTGAATACTCAACTTCATACTTTGCTGATTCACAAACTGAAACTGAAACATATAATTTTCGCGTGTCCTTCTTTTCTTCTTCTTTTTTTTTGTAAACGACAGTTATCGGGATGAAACCTGACAACATGGCGGACGGGTACTCTCGTTCCCAAGTTGAAGAGATTGCCCGGATGTGCGCAAACCTGACGCAGATCGTGGTGCTCAGCGTGGATGCCAGACATGTACGTACAACACGTCATCATCTCGCGAGACCTCACGAGATATATAGTCTGACCTTGAATTTAGTTACTATGCAGTTTTGACTGTGACCCTAAAGCAACAAGATGGCTGCCCCCATGAGCGAAGTATAAAACATTACAGGCTTGTCTTATGGCAATGTTTTTGTTTAAATTCCGGGTTCAGAAGTATTGTTTTGGGTGGCTGAGCTGTGGGTTTGTGTGTTTGTTTGTCCGGACAGAGTAGGTTGACAGCACGTGTGTGAGGAAAGATTGACAGGCAGAATGAAAGATCAAAAGGGCAGACACAGTAAATGGGGTGAACATAAGAGTAGACTGACAGCACCTGGGTGACGGAAGATTGACAGACACGGGAAATGCAGTAAACTTAAAGGTCACGAAAACTAAAAATACTCCCTTCCCTGGTGTCTGAAGTCTTTTTTTTTCTGTGTTAAACCTTTTTTTTCTGTTATTGCAGGTCCGTGTATCGTGGGACCACCTGAGCTGGTTACTGAGCCAGTCCCCGCGCTACCACCTGTACATCTGGGCGGGCTGGCCGGAACCGGAAACGTACCAGCTTGACGTCACGGACCTGGTGTTCGTCAGGAACAACTCCGACCGCAGCAAGGTGTACTATGACGTCACGCCTGACATCATGGAGAAATTCAAGATGGCGCTAAATTAGAGTAAATTGTATCAAACTAGATTGTTTTTATGGATTTTGCTAAAAGTTTGCGACGTCTCATTTTTAAAAATCCAAAAAGAGCTATTAAACTAAAGATCTACAAGCTTTGATATTCATATGAATTGAAGAATTTCAGCAATTGAAAAAGCTTAATGTTTCAATGGTTATTGTAGACATGTACAACTTGTTTGTCGTGTTTTATTGAACGAGCTCAGTGTACGTTTTGTTTGTGCTTGTGTCTCCCATGCCACTTTATTTATATAATTCTATTGTGTGTTTCCATTGTTTATTATTAAGACGCAAACAGATACATGCTGAATTAAATATTGATTTAAAACATGGGAAGTGCATTTGGCTACAATTTCATAGAACTTGATATATAATGTAAAATCTCAGCAGGAAGGTATCATGTGTATGACCTTTTGTGGTCTATAGTTAAAAAATTCACCCCACCCAAAGTGCTGTCACTCAACTGTACGGACACACAAGCAGATAAACACACGCACACGCACACACACAAACACACACACACACAAACAGATAAACACACACACACACACAAACGCTGACACACACACACACACACACACACGCGCGCTGACACACACATACACACACACACACACACACGCTGACACACACACACACAAACACACACACACACACACACACACACACTCTCTCTCTCTCTCTCTCTCACACACACACACACACACACGCACGCACAAACACACTTTGTCTAGTCCTTTCTACCTCCGCCTTTTTAATGATTTTATAATACAGGCAATTAATATAAAAAAACAACAGGTGAAAAATCAGAAAGCAACAAGTTGACAAAACTTGGTAGAATTTATTAGTCTGACGAAATCACTCGGATGAGGAGGGAAGATTATCCTTCTGTGTCCGTGACTTGGTACACCACGACCTTATTATCGTTGTAAGCCGGCACGAAGACTTCCTGAATGCCGTCACCGTTGACGTCAGCCATGACGATCTGTCCCACAGTTCCGCCGCCATGGTATACCGACTCCTGCTGGTACCTGAGGAAATAGAACATGGCAGCTCAGTATTTTGCCGCGGTACCATTCAACAAAATACAACAGTAACAGCTATTCCCATCTTCATAATGGACCAGCGGCCAGCTTTTTATGCTTTTACCTTCTCAGAAAACATATTGTTTTCGCTCTGTTTCTTCTGCCCCTTCTTTTTCTTCTCCAAACAAATAAAGTTAATGACCTGGACCAGACGTCTGTCACCATGGTAACTGGTGCTGTAGCAGACACCTTGTGGTGTTGGGTTACATTATGTAGCAGGACAGAGGTGGAAGAGCTGCTCAACGTATACTATAATTTATATATGAATGTGTTTGAATCGGAATTAACAGAGCAGTTACCGTAGTTTGTTGGCTAGACCACGTAAAGGGAAACATTATGCATTTGCTTTGCAAATGTTACCTTTCTATCATTTCCTGTCTCTTCTATTTTGCATGATTAATTTCTTTGGGACAAGAGCGCCCTTACCGCCAGTCTTTGGGGTCCTGACTTAGTGGCGTCATGACGTAAGCATGTCTGTCATCGTCACCAGAGACCAGGATGTAAGGCTTTCCCGTCCTGCAAACATAAACAAATAAACATAAACATAAACATGAATGTTTGTGACCTGGGTTTGGGCAAAAAATTCTTTCTTTTTGTTAAAAAATTCATCCGTAAGATGGGTAGCAGCTATCAATCCACAAAATATTTCCCGAATATTGTTACTTAATTCTTCAAACACATAGTACCACGAACTAGATAGGACTACGTGAATGATTTAACCGTTTTGTAGTACTATATAACCCTCAATAAGCACGTCGGCAGAACGTACTGCACCTGCGCGAAACCCGTTATGTATTGTGCATAGCACTTTGGCAGAACGTCTCATATAAGGTTGTATTAGAGCATATAAGGTTGACAGCCTGTCTGTAGTTGTCAGGTGTTGTATAGGAAAAGATATCGTCTGCAACAGGCAAAATTTTGATGCAACGTTGACCAAACATCCAACGAAAAACGTGAAAAATCAGGGTTTTGCGCAGGCGCAGTACGTTCTGCCGACGTGCCCTCCCTCAATAGAACATGCCTCATCCTCCTCAAACAATATGATTTGACAACGTAGCACCATTGTCATGGATGGACCATGCGTTTATAAACATCTAAACAAAGCTTTTCAAATGAAGTAGTTTTTCTTACTTGTTAGTAGATGGATAGAAAGGGAAGGCGGAGCCCGGCGCGCCTTTCCCGTTCGTGAAGAACCCCGGCACGCTGTAGCCACTCTTCAGGACCAGTCGCTCAAAGGGCTGGGTCGTGACGTCATCAGGAATCTCGTAGACAGCTACGGTACCGTTGGTGGCGCTAACAAACCAACGAAAGACAAGAAATCGGAGGTTTCAGACTTACGGGATGTATTTGGTTTTTTTTCGTGACTTTGTTGGAAAACCCGAGGAGACTGTATGACGTTATTTATCGGGACTAGGACAGAAACTGTGCAGGTGGGAGGGACGCTCATGCAATCCTCGGATTTCAGAATTCGTCCAAGTCGACCTCTAGTTCGTGCTGTTTTCTGGCCAGATTCTGGGACCTTCAAGTGTTCTGTGTCTGACCTTTTGATCTCCTGTCCTTCTGTCAATCTTTCCCACCCACGTGCTGCCAGGCTTCTCTGTCCAGAGTCCAGGCATTCATACAGAGAGGAACCAACCCAAAACAATACTTCCGTACCCGGAAGAAAACAATAGTTCCCCTGCATCAAGGACATTACATATGATGTTCTTGCTTGCTTGTGTGATGATATACATTGCCTATACCTCCAAATGGACATGTATACGTAAGCCTTCTTTTAGTATGTACAAGGAGGTTCGAGCTCATTGGTATGTATTACCTGTTCACGGTAACCAGTAAGTCAGGTTTGCCATCCGCATTCAGATCTGCAACCTAGAACGAACAGAATTAGTATTATATCTTAAACATCACGATAATTAATATTCTTCTTCTTCTTCTTTTGTAATCCTCAACTAAGATGAAGCATGGTGATTTTTCAAGTAGCTAGTATACAATAAACACAATCAAGTAAAAGTCTCGTTGTTATAACGAACCTCCACAGCAAAGAACTCTCCCAGGTCATCGTCGATCACCGCCGAGTTGATACTTTTTGTGTTCGTCCAGTTTCCTTTTGGGTCTGTAAAAATGAATTTTTGTAACGTTATCTTAATTATATTCTTTCATCATCAAACAATATTTTACATTTCCAACACATTTGTTCTCTTTATGGGCGAAAAGTTAGACAAATTACAGAACTTGGGTTTGTGAAGTCGTCTCTTCTATATGGGGTTGGCACGTTGCTAAACCTTAACATACAGTTTCTGCTTTATTGATATTCATCGTTGTAGATCATGACTTGTTAACGTGTAGATCATGATTTGTTCACGTGATGCTCACCGTCTGTCCACGTGATCCGCAGCTCCTTGGAGAAGAAGCCGCACGTGATGATGACCGTACGGAGCTTTCCCCCGATGGTGAGGTTGGCCGTGCGAAAGAAGGTATCCGGGCCTGTGATGATCTTATGTAGGGACCAGTAAGGCGTGGTGCTGGGGTTAGACTCCGGGTGTTGGAACCACAAAAGTTCTCCTTTTGAGCTACCCGCTGTAAAATAAAATAAAATAAAATAAAATAGAATAGAATAAAATAAATATGAATCTTTATTGCATGTTCATTCCCCGGGGGGATAAATGCAGGAGATCAATGGAAATACAATGTACTAGAAACAATTATAAAAGGCTAACATTAGATCTAAGGTATAATAAAGCTAAAAACTATATAAAGTAGAATCTATCTACGTCCATAAAAATAAATTGAAAAAAAAAACATGATTCATGAGCCATGGCCACATATGTTGAAGAAACGAACACTCAACTTAAATTACAAGATATGGGCTAAGGTTCTGACTATGTATATGTCATGGTAGAGACTTCAATCTGGTAGACTCTGGTAGAATCGGCGATTCTATCGGTAGAGATCCCGATTGGAGTCATTGTCGACAGAAACTCTGATCGGGATCTCTGCCGGTAGTATCGGCGATTCTACCGGCAGAAATTCTGATAGCAGTTTGTAAATGTTAAGATAATCGCTTAAAAGACAGTTAGAACTTTTCAACTTTGATTCATGTCACTTTAAGATCAATGGACTGACTCGCAATTCAGGATTTGTAAATGAGAAACCGCCTTAACACATTAACAACATCCTGATCAGAGTCTGTCCACAAAGACTCCGGATTTTAGCGTCTACTAGGCTTCGGGAGGCGGCTGGAAAGAGTAGAAATTGGCCAAATAGACAGATAACACGCCAGGGGTGTTGGTCCGCGAGAGGGTACAGTTCGTCGCACTTTCGCGGACCAACTCCGGGCATGTTATCTGTCTATTTGGCCATTCATCTACTCTTTTCAGCCGCCTCCCGAAGCCTGGTAGAGGCTATCCGGATTTAACAGCCTACCTAGCGGGTTGAAGAAGGCCCTGGCGGTGAGAGCGTCCTTCCGCCCGTCCCCGTCCATATCTACCCACTCCACCCGGTGGAAGAACCAGTCCCGCTTCTCGTCATCGCTAGAGATGTCCACTGGGGAATCTAGGCAGGTAGAGACGAGTGTACGTGAAAAAAAAATACATGACATTAACGGAATAGAAAAACGAACGCCAGAGTAGAAAAATAAACGAGGATCGTTAATCAACAGTGTCCAGTATATATAATACATTTAGCCTCCTTAGCAGATTCTAAGACTAGGGCTCTTTTGGGGCTTTCATTGTGCGCTTTTTTTTCTTATGGCATATCACAACGAATATCACTTCATGGTGTTGGCCCCAGCTAAGCCCCTGAAATCCCCAGCCATAGAGACTGCTAAGGAGGCTATATACATTGGAAAACAGACCACCAATAAGCACAAAATCATCACGATACACAATCTATCGTCCATAATTCCTGGTGTACAGACCCTACATTAGGAAAAGTTAACGTCAGAGTAAAATGATGCTGAAGGAAACATGCTGCATTTGCTGGCAAATGTCCAATCCTTAATGCCACTTTTATATATGCGTCAAGCTTCGAGTACTCGTCGGAAATTATTGGATAACCTTTGGACTGATATAGCGTGGCATGTGTTACGTGGCCCTACATTATGCACAGGATTTGTACTTCTTTATCAGCGACCTTTAGACCTTTGGGCTTTGGTGACTTGTTAATCTGTACCGAACAAACATCTCGACATTTCAACGCTGATTGAGAATGCTGAGTACTTTCGGCCTCACGTGTCATGTCATGAAATCACGAAGAAGCCAACATGTTCATAGATCTTCTAGAGGAATGATTTTACTTCAAATATCCAAGGAGGTTGCTAGTATCTTCCTGTAACCTCCTTGAAATAGCAGTTTTCTTCTAGAGGACTGGTTACGTAAATGATGGTTATACAAAATATGGATGCTCTGCCTTATTCAATAGTAATACATGAACTAATCCCATAGCCCCCCAACCTTTGTCAAAACGTTGTAATGTGAAATAAAAACATAAAGATGCAAATATTTGACGGACATACGTCCACTCCCTTATTGGTATTACGGCTAATTGCCATTCTCTCATTGGTTGAATTGCTAATAGTGATTGTTGTATCCAGAACCGTGCTTTATTCAGAACCATGCTCATATCCCACGTGCACGAGTATCCAGAACCGTGCCTGGGGCAAATCTACGTTCTTGGATAAGACAAGGACATTATACAAGTTGTATAATGTCATTGGATAAGAGGAGACTATCCAGAACCGTGCCTGACCCAAACCCTAACCCATTCAGGTATAGAACTAGGCACGGTTCTGGATATAGTAGTGATGGAAAGTCACTGATCGATCAAATCGATTGAAAATAGACAAACCCACCTGCTTTCTCAGGCCAGCCTTCGATCAGGAACAAACCCCCGTCGGTTTTCGTCGGCAGGAAGAATCCCCCGGCAACACTGACCACACCAGCCTTGCCAAACACGTCAACTGGAGAGTCAGAAAGACGTAAACCGAGCTTTTAGAAATACACGTACTTTAGATAGTAGTTTAAAGTTGCCTGTGAACATACTGGTAAGCGGTGAATATTGCTCACATTAAGTTTTTAAGGCTTGATGTAATACAAAGTACCTTGAGGTTTGTCCCAACAATGTATAAAAAGAAATCGATCAAAATAGCAGAAAACTGTCAATATGGCTGTATCTGTATATAGCCAGTATAACTTCCCTTCGGCGTAACACACCAGCTTCTGTATCTGTATCTGTACTAGTAGCCGGTATAACCGCCCTTCGGCATAACACACCAGCTTCGCAGGCACGTGGCGCGGTGGCAGCTGGCTACATACTTGTTACACCTAACCTTTGAACGTCTAACTCTAAACAATCTATCTATAGTGACGATACCCCTACTGCCGAGTACTTGGTGGCAGTGAGTTCCACTCTAGTCTACGATAGTTTTGCATTTGTCGTCCTGAAATTGCATGCCTTTGATATTTCGTACATACGTACCAGGTACGGGTTCGACTTCGTTCGGCCAGTGCAGTTGGTTCGTGATGACCTGCGGCGTCCAGCCAGCTGGGTTCTGTAGCCGGCTGCCTACATCCGGGACTCCATAGACGTAGTCTTGTGTGAAGGGAATACCGCTAAACGTACTGATCAGCAGGTCGTATTTTCGAACTCCCGATGACGTCACGTTCGGTAGGAGACCCAAAAACGCGGGTGTCTTGACGTCCATTGCCCCGATCTGCTTGAAGTTCAAGGTCATGGAAAGGTGTGCACAACCGCACAAAGTTAGGAAGAAACTCACGGTTTTGGTACCCATGTTGAAATGACGGGTAACCCTATCTCTGAGTCCCAGCGTTTGTTGAACAGTGAAGACCTAAAAAACGACTCAAATTTTCTTACACAAGCTCCATAGACCAAACATCTGTATCTGTATAGCCGGTATGACCGCCCTTCGGCGTAACACACGAGCTTCACGGGCACGCGGCGCGGCGGCAGCTAGCTACTAGTATATTACACCGAACGACCTGTTACACTGACCTGCACATCTACACAAATGAAGCCAGGTTATAACAACTGGTTACTCTGCATCTATAGGGCGTGGAATAATCACGAGTGCAACATGTGCGTCCCTCGATGTTTGTCTGTGGTAAACAGGCGATTACCTAACTAACCAGTTAATCGTTAACCATAGATTGAAGTTATCAATCTACAAACTTGCAAGCACTCTGAGAGCAAGGCAATGTAAAACAAATTAAACAAAAGAGCACCTACAATATAATGACACTAATATTTTCATCGTGATAGTCTATGATAAAATAAGAATTATACTTATAAGTAGTCCTAACACTAAAATTCAAGTTATTTGTAAGAAAATATACGTGGTTGGATTTTTGTTGTTGTTTGGCTGCGCTCAGTAGTGGTACATGTGAAGTTTCCTCAGCGTACTTCCGGGTTTGAAGACAACACAAGTCCTGCACAATGTTGCTCTGGAGAAGACTGTACATGTATATGTTACTGTTCACAGCGATATTCACGGCATTCCTAAGGGTTAGGTCTCACGAGCAACATGCGCCCTCCGACGACTCGGCAGAATTCCACGAAAACCATGCAGACGAAGAAATGTAAGTTACGTTACTAACTTTTTTGTTTACACTAACACTAACAGTTAACGTCATGTTTCCACAGGCCTTCTTAGACTAGAAGTCAAGACAGCTTGTAAGCCCGTCACAGACAGCTAAGTGTTGTAGTATAGCTGTGCAATTTACAGTCAAAACTGAAGCATAATCGTTAAACACGTGTTGAAATTAAGTTTACTAAGTGATACTGAAAACGACCATAGCCTTTAACATTAATAGTATGTATTTCTATTACAGTTTGTAATAATGTTATTTTGTTTTCAACTTTCTTGTCCATTCTCATGAATCTTCATTGAAGAAAAAATGCTCCTTGTCATTTGCAATGCAAGACACCTTAATGTGACCACTGTCTTTTGTTTCTTCCTTAGACACCAGTTGAAACACCTGTTTGACAGGTTAGACATGGATGAAGAAGGCATTAGGTACTGTAGATTCATTTATTTTAGTATGAACTTAATTTCCCAAGAGAAAGTAGCTTTATATAACATTTTTTGCCCCCAAAATTGAAATATTTTGATTGAAAAAATATTTTGTAAATCGATTGTAATTTACTTCCACTTTTCAACATATTTGTGCCATTATCTCACATTTATGACATTTATGGTTGATGTTAAAACAGCCCACACAAGGTGCACTCAATTTGTGGCACCACCACAAATTATCAGAATGCCTGTAAACAAACATGGCTGACAGCTGTGTATCCAAGTTTCAAACACACTCCTATGGTGTCATATTTTGGCACCTCCACTCCCTGAAAGGCACTTATTGGCGTAATGGAGTAGGGTTGATTCAACTAAAACCTTGTGAACAAATGACCAGAACGATTTACTCTCTGCATCTTCCTAATCTTTATTCCACCCTAGGCATATCAAGGAACATCTGAGCAAGGTGATCAAACTTCCTGAAGGCATAGATAACATTGACGACGCACAAGGTAAGTGGTGTCAGCTCCTCTTGTGTGTGTGTGTCTGTGTGTCTGTGTGTCTGTGTGTGTCTGTATGTGTCTGTGTGTGTGAGTGTGTGTCTGCATGTGTCTGACTGTATGTCTGACTGTGTGTGTGTGTGTGTATGTCTGCATGCATGTGTGCACGTGTGTACAATGTATGTGACTGCATGTGTGGGAATGGTTCTCTTGTCTCTAGACTAATTTTCCGGTTTCATACACAACTTTAACATGAGCTCCACGACCTCATGCCTTTGCCAAATCATGTTAATCGTTCAAACTGACTAACTATACATTTTTCACGGTGATTATGCCAATTACTAGAGCTTCATTTGCATGAATTATAACAGTTCATATTCTCCACCCAATGACAGTCTTCAACTCAGTTAGAGGTGTATGGCCACAAGCTCTCAGGGAGGAGGCCCAATCAGCCCCTGGCAGCGAGAGATTGTGTAACTCAGGCTACTTGTCACCTATTTCATTTTGTAGTTCTGAATCTGCCACATTTTTTGTATTCTAATGTAACATTTCTACCCCCTTTCCTCCCCATACAGCCATGTTCTACCTGTTCCAACTGCACGACTTCGACCGGAACAACAAACTGGATGGTCTTGAGTGGCTGACCATGCTGACCGACTTTGTGGACACGGTACCGGTCAGCGAATCCGGACAGACGGGAGGGACCATGGTTCTTAAAGAGGTCAGGGGTCAACTATTTATCATTTCTATGTACAAATACATTTTTTGTACAGTCAAATCTGTGTATATGACCATTGAAGGGACTAGAAGCAGACACAAAATTGAGAGGTCATGGGTTTGATCCCTGGCATTCTTGGCTATAGGCGTTGCTTCCTTGGTAGAGGCACTTTCCACAACTTTCTTCACTTCACCCGAGGACATATAAAATTTAAAAGCTCCTTGCTTCACCAAGGTGCAAAATGGGTATCTGACTTCGGTTTGTAAGGTAAAAGGCGGTGGAAGGAGAGGGATGGGCACCTTCCAATACCATGCCTACACACGGTGGATTAACAACCCACTGTCTCTATTGCCTCAAAAAGGCTATGGGACTACGAGTACATTTACCTTTTTAAACAGGTGGGCAGATACATGTAGGATTCTTAGATCAATGGGAAAAATAATCTAAAGGATCACTTAATTTGTTTACCATAAAGGTTTGAATAATTTTATTTTTTATCGTTTTGTTTTTGTGTTCCAGGCCGAGGTTTTGGTAGACAAGTTACTGAGAGACCATGACGTGAACCAAGATGGCTATGTGGATTATACAGAGCTGTCTGTGATTGACAAAGGACCTGACTCTCTTTGGAATCGTGTGGGATCTGTGGACCCTGAAACTTTGTAAAACTTATGTGTTTACGGTGTTTACCTCCGTGTTCTAGCCAGCCTGAAATTTTTTTCTGTCATCTCAATTTTGTTAACATAACACCATGTCGAGTGCTGAAGGCTCAACAATCGTAAGGAGGGGGGGGGGGGGGTCCTGGTGCATGCTTCCTCGGGTAAGGTTTGAAATCCTGACCCTCTGAGAGGTTATTTCCTGCATTTTGAGGGGCAAATTTTGCTAGTTAACTAAGTTTAGTTTAATGACATCTCTTTGTATATCTTTACACACTGATCTTTGTCCAATTTTTGTCTGTCATGAGCAGCAAAATTCCGTCAAATGACGGAAAGACGGACGCTGGCTAGAACACTGGTTTACATGTTGAGTGTGTTATGGACAGAAAATCAGTTTTGTTCATGGTGTGATGATTTCACAATGGAGAGGTTACGGGTAAAACAGTGGACTTTGAACTTCCGCGAATATGTCATGTATTTCAAGATGTACAATAAGTATATTTTTGGCAAACATTCAAGAGATAAAGGATTCAGTACAGGTGCAGTAATGGTATTTTTGGTCCAACTTTCATATGGGAAATGTTTTGTTGAATGTATTTGTGCAATGTAAAGAAGTTAAGAATAGTTAAGACTTTACTAATAAACATATCAATATTGCATCATGTTATGTTGAACAAACATTTATTATGATGTAGAATAATTTCAACAGCACAATGTGGTTGTCATGGCATTTATAGAGTTCTTCTGTTAAGTTATATTTGAGCTAAAATAATCTATGCCCTGCAGAATGGTATACATGTACTAATAAGAAATAGGGTTTATTTTTACATGGTGAAATACTTTCTAAAAAAATAAAACTTGCGTGAATTAGTGTAGAAAAACTGGCTTGTGGTTTCATGTTTGCAACAAAAAGATATAAAATTGGCTACAACAAAAGATGCAATAAACACCTATGGTTAATTGTACCTTTGATACATTTGAAAGTTACTGCCATATGTCAGATGTTAGACCTAAACTAAATCACCACACGTAGTGTTCACAATCCTTCTTTGTCTATCCTTACCAAGATAAGAATACGTATATTTATTTGGAGATTGTCATTTCACACTTTTGCTGTTCCTTCTGGTGGGATTGACATTAGTCAATCAAGTATAAGCTATAACACATAACTTTAGTTGTAGAGTACAAGTAGTGACTGCCATATAGTCTAACTATAGAGAAGTGATTGTCCTGATAACTCAGTATACTGGCTCTCCCACTATCTATCAGTTTCTATATATTTAATCAAAGTTTATCCTGAAAAAGATAACTATTGGCAAATTACTGACTACTCTGAAGAATGAATCTGTCCCTGAATAAGCTACTAGTTTTAGTACAAACGTTAGATGTCTAATACCTCCATCCTCCTGAGTACATGTTCTTAGGCAGCAGGTGACATTGGTTTCAGCATAGACATCAGATACTGTGATTTTTCCATCACTAAAACAGCCAACCTGTTATCTTTGACTGAATAAGATGCTACTTCCAGCATAAACTTTAGATGCATGTTTACATTACAAAACCTCCATCTTTCTCATAACTCTGAATCTTTCACTGAATAAGCTGCTAGTTTTAGTACAAACGTTAAATGTCTAATACCTCTGAAGAATGAATCTGTCCCTGAATAAGCTGCTAGTTTGAGTACAAATTTAAGATGTCTAATACCTCAGAAGAATGAATCTGTCCCTGAATAAGCTACTAGTTTTAGTACAAACTTAAGATGTCTAATATCTCCAGCCTCCGGGCTCCGGAGTACCAGTTCCTAGGCAGCAGGTTACACTGGTCAAAGCGCCACTTGTCCACACACAGGCCCTGCTGCCCCATGAGCGTGTTTATGTCTTCTAGGTACCTCTTCACAGGATCAGGCGTGGTGTCGCAGGCTTCCACACCGTGGACGCTCACAGCAACCTGCTTTGGGCTGCAGTTCTTCGACTTCTTCCTAGGTGGCTCTCCTGATGCGTTGCCTTGAAGGTTGATAGTCACGTATACTCCTCGAGACTCCTAAAATATAGAAGAAAAGAAGAAAGATATACGTTTGTTCTTCAAGACATGACTGAAGACAAAGCTGTAATGCTTGGGGAGTCAGAAATTGACTCCTTTTAAGTTTCTTGTAGCGTGCGTAGACCAGTGGTTAGCGACCCTGCCTCTGGACTAAGAGGTTGGGAGTTCAAATCCCGGCTGTTGTCGCTCACCCAACATGCACGCTACTGGAGAGGGTCGCAGTCCCTAGGACGGGACGTTAAGCCGTGGTCCACTGTTCATTGTGCTTGTCGAAAAGAGCTAGGGGAATTTCCCCGGTACAATGAACCTGTAAATACTGTACATAGCGTCTGTCTTCTCTGTCACGACCAGTGGAAGAGCAGCTCTTCAGTGAGCTAAACTGGTTCGAGATCACTTTCACTTTCTTTCTTGTAAAGTTGGGTGCCATCCGTTTTGTAACGATCGGGGCTCTTTTCGGGGTAGCCGTTACAAATCGGATGGCATCCAGGCCACCTGTGCAAGGCTTTTCCTATAGATTTTTATTCTATCATGCCTAGCAGCCCTTACCAAAATCCTAACCCATCCCTTTCTTGAAAATACCAGAAAATGAAAGTGAAAGTACGGCTAAGAACAGAACCAACCTGGAAGTACTTGTTAGCCTTGTAAGGCACCATCCCTGTTGCCGTGACGACCCCACCTCCATACTTCAGCTTCACCTCAAATGGGAACTGGCTGATGGAGGCCAGGTAGGTGTGGTAGGCCAGGGACGTCTGAAATCAACAAAAGAATTGATAATGATTCAATTCCTTGAAACTGTAAATCCCACTTGGCAGCCATAGGCAGCCATAGGCTGAATTGTGAGTAATGGTCCCTCCCGTCTGTCCGGATTCGCTGACTGGTACCGTGTCCACAAAGTCGGTAAGCATGGTCAGCCACTCCAGGCCGTCCAGTGAGTAATAAATCAATTTGCAAAGTCTCTGCTAAACTCAAGAGTTTGAACATTAGTTACCTCTATGTCGAGGGAGCATTACTCGAACAAGCATCACTATTAGAAATGGACACAGGCTTGTTTTTGAAAAGCGAGGACTCTCAGATGCACCTAACCTTTGCACATCTAACTGCAGGCATTGTTTAAAGCTATCTAGTAACGATGCCCCTACTGTACTCGGTGGCAGGGAGTTCCACTCTACGATAGTTCTAGGAAAATACTCAACACCTCAATCCTCAGTTGATAACTCTCTTGGGAATTCGACTTAAGTTTCCTTAGGCACTGGAAACTTTCTTTCCTGGGCCTTAGGGCTTGAGTGTTGTATTAGTTACCTGCATAAGGGGGTAGGCTGATGTCAGCACATTCCAGTTTCGCTCGTAGGAGTCCACCTTGGGGAAGGACTTGATCTTCTTGATTTTGGGAGGGTTGTTGACGTAGTCCTTCTTCATGGCTGCTGCAACCTTTGAAGCAATAAATAAATAAAGGTCAGTATCAAAATTTTAGGTACCTTAAATACAGAGTAGTTTACATCAGTCTGTATAGATGTCCTCTACTTGTCTTGTTTAACAGTTTTAACAGTTTTATTCATAAAATCAGCCTCGCAGCATGTACATCAAGCTCAAGCTGTATAACACTGATTTGTACAATCATTAAATAGAGAATGAACTGAATATAGCAAAAATTAACATTACATACATGACTAAGGACCACACAAACAAAGCTATACAGAACACAAAGGGCGCTAAAATAAAGTCAAGAACGTCCTCTTACTGAGAAGACTTGTTGTACAGGCAAATGGCCTGGAAATTGTACGGACATAAACATACAAAAAACGTGTTTCATTCTTTCTTTCATTCTTAGACATGTCTAACGTGGAAATAACTACGGTAACACAAACAAACTTACAAACACGTAAACAAAACCTCCCTACAAGGAGGTAATGTCTACTGGATGTCAAACCACCTTTCGCTTCTAGTACTACACAAAACACTGTCACTGACGAAAAGGGGTGGATGCTACTAGAAACATCTAAACAGTTTTCCAACTCTATCCAGTTGCTTGAGTAACTGTATTCTTGTGTATCTCATTACCTGGATGTCTAACCTTCATCGAGATAATCTTCTCATCACATATATAATCTGCTCATTATCGACGTACCTTCCGCTTCTCTTTCTTCTGTTCCTTGTCCCCCACATCGTAGCGCAGGTCACACCAGATGTCTCCCAGGCTCCGGATGTTGGTGAAGATGGATCCGTTGTAAAACTCCCGAAGAATTGCGAACACCTGAGCGAGTAAAAAATAGGAAAGTTATCATTTGCATAAGCAATGTTTAAATATAATGCATAATGTTTACCTTGACATGGTCTAGCCTAACAAACTAGTCTGCTCAGCCTCTACTCAAACACATTCATATATATGGTGACCAGCATCTTCATCTCTGTCCTGCAACTTGCTACATAATGTAACCCAATACAACAGGGTGTATGGTCCAGCACCAGTTACCATGGTGACAGCCATCTGGGCCAGCACCAGTTACCATGGTGACAGTAGTCTGGACCAACACCAGTTACCATGGCGACAGCCATCTGGGCCAGCACCAGTTACCATGGCGACAACCATCTGGGCCAGCACCAGTTACCATGGTGACAGTAGTCTGGTCCAGCACCAGTTACCGTGGTGACAGCCATCTGGTCCAGCACCAGTTACCATGGTGACAGTGGTCTGGACCAGCACCAGTTACCATGGCGACAGCCGTCTGGTTCAGCACCAGTTACCGTGGTAACAGCCGTAATCCTCATCGTCCTTATCCTTATCATCCTTAATCCTTAGGCCACACCAATTTTATTTGTTGCTTCTTGGATTTTTTTAGAAAAAATATGAAGCGACAGGGCGAAAAAAAAATAACAACAGGCCTGGGCATCCTATTATAGCCCCAAATGCTAGAATAGGTGCCATGAACTCAACACAAAAGACTGGGTTAAAATTTAAACAATGAATTTTGAACTTTTAATCAAACATTAGGAAGAAAATGACTTTCTCCAACTGTTGGAGGCAAAATATGAGCATTTTTTAATTGATTCAGAACCAGAATTTTTTTTTTTTTGCAAATCAGAAAAAAATGAAGAGGTGAATCCGAGAAGCAACAAATTAAATTGTTGTGGCCTTATAATCCTAAGATTACAGGTGCTTTCCCCACCTTGGCAGGTACAGCCTCCCCGCTGTGGATCCACTCCTCGTCCAGCTGGGCAGGGTCGGCCAGTTCATCCACAAACGCATCGGTGGGAACCAGCAGCTCCTGGTCCAGGTACTTCACTGGAAAATATACAAGAATGATTCAGTCAAGTAGTTCTATTACAGCCAGCACTGTGCCTATCTAGCTCTATGTCTGAAACTCTGATTGGGCTAGACTCGGGCATGCATGGTTCTTGATAGTCTCCCCGTATCCAAGAACGTGAATTTGCCCCAGGTCCTTGTCTCCCTGGGCCATGCAATGACTGGAAAGTTCAGAAGTCCCCATTTCATATTGGTTACATAACCGTAACGTCATAGAATGAGTGTCAACTGGTAAATAATCATCAAAAGTGGTCCTTTATTAGAATAATTGACCACTACACATTCAGAACAGGTGTTTTGGAGCACCTGTCTGATTTTTTACACCTGCTGCACCTGCAGATCAGGACTGTACCTTGAAACCCGATCCCAGTCCCTGGCCTCTCGCTGCCGTCTTCACCCTGCCGGAACCCTGTGACCTTGACCTTCAAGGTTGTGTCGTCAGGAAGCCAGACATTCGCGGTGAAGGGGAACTCTAGGCACTCCTCAATGCCTATAAAAAGATGATACATGTTTTGAAGTATTGAATTACTGTAAAATTGTGAAATATTTGCGATGGTTTTATTTTCCCAGTTTCACTAGTACTACAGAACTGTGCACCAGAATTGTTTCAACAGCAAACTTCAAACACTGCAAAAACCTACACAGTGAAAATCTACTTTCTTAGCATGAAATCAAATCACTGTGAAAATAAATGACTTTACGGTACCATACTGCAGGCTGGTTGGTTCCTGAGACAGCCCAGTGCCCCTCAGCCATCCTATATAACAAAGAACACAAATAGAACTGCCTTTAACAAGGGGAGAAACAGTGATGTTACGTACCATAGTGCAGATCTGGGTGTTCTCCAGACAGCTTATGGTCCGACAGCCATTCTACATAATAAAGAACACCTTGTTATTACACACACACGCACACACATGCACAGGCATGCACACACACACACGCGCACACACATGCACACACACACACACACATACACACACACATGCACACACACATACATGTACACACACACAGAGTGGGACTACATAAACTAAAAACTATTGCTTTCATGTTACTAAGCTTGTTCAGAGAAACTTTTATAATCAATGCACAGAACCAGTGTTCCCGCCAGACGGCCGTCCGACCGTCCTTGGATGCCCTGTTCCCGCTAGGGACGGCCTACGCCCGCGAGGAGGAAAAAAAATGATGATGCCAAAATTTTGCAAGTCTGTGGTTGATTGGCATTAAACTTACCTTTACTCAACAATTATTTGCCTCTCAGAATGCGGGAAATGGCGTTTAAGAGGGTTAAAAATTTCAAAATTTCCCAGGGGGCATGCCCTGGACCCCCCCCTAGAAAGCTCGCGCTCGCGGTTGGGCCTACGGCCCTCCGGTTGGGACGCCCTTTAGGCATGGAACATAAAAGTAAGATGAAGTTCGACTTACTCTTTTTGGCGATCCTGATGTCCCTGGCGAGGTCGTCGTCTTTACCGATGCCCCTGATGGCGTCGCCTGGACAGTCGCCCCCCTCCCCCTCATGGAGGATCACAGGCGCAGCATCCCACTTCTTCCTGTAGGGGGAAAAGTACATGTACATTTACAATGTATATTCTTGAAGGAGTGTATGAACAGCTGGATCAACAAGCCGGCAGCGGCCAAAAATCTAAATCATTTCGAGGTCTCATCAAGATCTACCCACATACACTGTACCAAGTTTCATGACAATCCATCCATAGCTTCTTGAGTTATCATGCTAAACCACATACATACACACACACTCACACACATATACATTATCTTACATACATTCACACAAGCACTACCAAGAACATAACCTTCTGGTAAAGGTAATTTAAAAGGTGACGAGCCCTACCCCCCCCCCCCCCCCCCCCCCGTGCTTTTTCATCATTAGGCATTAGGTGTAAACTGTCAAAATGATTTTTAAAAAAAGATTTTGCAATGGTTCATCTAGAAATGGTTCTTATCAAGTTTTGTTAGGCAACGTCTACTTTCAATACATTCCAATAAAGTTATCCAGTTCATAAAGTCCACGTCAAGGTACAGAATTTAACTCATATCCACCCAACAGACTAACTTCTGCTGATCAAGTGAAAATATGACAACATTGTCTGGTGTTTAAAATAACGGTAAGATACAAAGAGCGCCTACTTGGCCTTTGCACTTGCAGCATCTCTGATCTCCATCAGTCTCAGCTGCCCACCACTGCAGAGCACGTACTCTTCGCAAGAGGGCGCAGCTGCCTGGTCTGGTTCCACTGTTGCCATCATCGTGTCAGATGTTTCCTAAAATTCTACGGTACAAATGACAAATACACGAGTTACCGGTTTCGCGGCGCCATTTTGGGTCAGAGGTCATTCGGAGCAACCCAAGCCGGAAGACGCTGTTACAGCTACGCGCGGATCGGTCTAAGCTTGTTCTCGTCTTGTTTTACCCGTTAATCGTGATTTTTCCGCCGCTACGTATATCTACCGAGTGCATCAGGTATGTAAAGACCTTGATACTGTTTTAAGTAGGTAAAAATAGATCGTAGATAGCGTGTTTACTGCGTTCTTTTTGTTGATAAATGTGGACCGGGGAGGGGGGGGGGTGCATTTATGCACATACTAGTATAACTTGTAAGACTAAACTGAAAGATTTTCTTTGGTTCTAGATGGGCATTTGATGAATCTAGAGTATGTTGGGGTCTTGTAGGCAGTAAAATTTGCAATGATTTTGTTGAATACATCCTTTTATTTACACTACCGATATATAATGCCTTGTTCATTTTACATATGTACATAACACAATCACGTACACAATTTGTACAGAACTGTTTTTACACAAAAATAGACATCGTGACATAGATTTTTCTTTCCACAGTGTCAGTTCTGATTATATTACATCTTTATATACATATGTACATAACATCACTACATAGGCACTACATAGGAGAGCATAGGAACATAATACATGTATTTCATAGATTTTTTTTCTTTCCACAGTGTCAGTTCTGATAGGAGGATCTTTAGCAGTTTAACTGGAAGATCCCAACTGGAACCTGGTATGTTACTCTACAAGTTGTATATGCATGATATTTTACAGATTGTAATAAAACTACATGTAACTATCTAACATGAGTGTTCATGATTTGTAAAGTAGTGTCTATCAAGACAACTTGATAGTGGTAGATTAGATACCACAAGCCACTGTGGCTTCGTTTAGCTACAGTTAGGACACTTCCATGTGGAAGGTAGTTTTTTCACCTGCTGTGAATTCTTTAGACCTACACACTTGAAGTGATACCACCTGTCACAGACATCACACCCCACACTGCCATCACTGAACCTCTTGAAATTGTCCAGGCAGGGTTTGGCACATGTAGGGCATATGACAGGGGCCTGTGCTGATGCTGCCTGACTACTGTGGCCATTACTACTAGTACTACTAGAACTACATGTAGACTGACTTGTTGGTGCACTGGACTGACTTGTGCCTGCTACTGGACTACTATCTTTGCCGTCCATGTGCGCCTTCAGCTTACCTGTGATCAGCTCAGGCGCAACATGTTCTTCAAAGAAGTAGTCCAGAGCAGAACACAAGTCCTCCCAGTAGCTGCTGTCAAAGTCTATATTTACCTTAACACTGCCATGTCTACTATATACAAAGAATATGGATGACTTACATCCTGTCAGAGCCATCTGTCCCTGACACTGTGCGTAGTATGCATGGTTCTGCTTGAGCTTGACTCCATCAGGGCTTTCATACAGGTAGGCAAGAATGGTGGCATTTGGTGCAGTGTCCTTACAGGAGAGGGGGCACTTAAGCTCTACTACTACATCTTCATGACACTTGCAACTGAACTTGGCATCAGGTGAAGCACCCAGGTAGGCCCTGTGCTCTGATAGGACAAGGCCCATCTGGGTGCACTGTGCACCTTGGTGCTCACTGGAAAAACTCTCAAACAGACAATTCTTCGCCTCCTCCTCCATCTCTCTTCCATACTTTAAAGCTGGTATATTCTCACTTACACGGGTATAGCCCATTATTTTTGCCAGAAGGGCATCTGTTGATGTGTCAGGCTTTGATTTTATTGTTTTCACTTTAGTGTAAACACCATAGAAGTTTGAAGCAGTAATCCTGCCTCGCCGAGACATACTCCAGATGGGGGACTTACTCTGGGCCCTGGTAGCCATCTCTATAACTTGGACATCATCCTTGCTAATGATCAAAGAATTTACAAACTGCATACGGTTATCATAGGTATACGACCTAGCCAAAACGTCCATTGCAAGGGATTGGGGAGTCACAGGTCGTGCTGATGGCACCTCCTTCTGGTGGGGCTGTTCCTCCAGGGCTGTGAAGAACGCAGCCTCTGGCACTGCCTTTCGCAGAACCTTGGCCAGGTTGTCTCTTTTGATGTCATCAGACACTGGGCGCTTGTCCCCTACTGGTTGGAACAGTCTCTTCTGTCTTGAAGCCGCTTGTCGGGAATCTGTAATTAAAGACAGAAAAAAAAATTAAAAAATGAAGGGTATACTTGTTATTTAATAATTATTTACTATATTACTTATTAATGTCACATGAGTGCTTTATTTGATGCCTATTTTTAATTGTATATTACAGACTGGATCCAGCTGAGGATGTCCCGGAGGCAATGCTGTGTGATTGGTTGCCACAACAGCGGCAGAAAACTTAAACGCTGGCAGGATGAAACCTGTACAATCCACAACAGAGTCCACTTCAGCTGCGAGTGCCCCCAACCGTTTCGACTCCATACCTTCCCCACAGAACTGCAAAAACCTGAGGCTAGAAAGGAATGGACCCGGCGTGTTGGTCGACAAAATGACAAGAAACGAAGCAAAATCTGGGTTCCAAATGATGACTCTCGCATTTGCTCCATCCATTTTGTGGATGGTGAGCCTACGGAGGCGAACCCTTGGCCAACACAACACATGAACACACCAAGACTTCACTCAACTACGCCAAAGCCAAGAAAGAAGCCAACTCCTCGCACACCTGTTGAGACTTCATCAAAAAAGGGGCGTGGAAAGAAAAGCACGACAAGTGACGAGACCACAGCCAGTGGTAGCAGCGTTCCTACAGCAGCCAGCCTAGACCATGACTATGACATTCCTCCAGCAGAAACTGATGACACATGTCAGAGCTGCAATGCAAAGGATGCACAGATTCGAAGGCTGAAACAAATGAACACCAAACTAAAACTGGAAGCGGCGAGCCTGAAACTGAACAGGACTCAGCGCCAGTTCAGCTATGACAAGCTGACGGATGACACCAAAGTACAGTTCTACACTGGGCTACCAAACCGCCAGGTACTTGACCAGTTGTACGGCTACATGGCACCAAAACTGAAGAAGATCCGATTCTGGAGGGGTGCCAGTGCTCTGCCAACAGGTGTGCGGAGGTTCGCCAAGTCCCCAAAGAAGTTTGGACCCAGAGCCAAACTGAGTGCAAAGGACTTGCTACTGATGGCGCTGATGAAGCTGAGGCTTGGTCTGCTGAATGAAGATCTCGCCGACAGATTCGATGTGTCAGCCGCAACCTGCTCACGTGCCCTGACTTCAACACTGAAGTTCATGGCCTCTGAGCTGAAGTGCTTGATTTTCAAGCCAAGCGAAGAGGTGCAGAGAGCAAATCTACCCAGACGGTTCAGGACCAGCAAGTACAAGCAAGTAAGACATATCATAGACTGTACGGAATTCTTTATTGAAACACCAAAGAACCTCCAGGCTAAGGCGGAGACATGGTCAAACTACAAGCACCACCAGACTCTCAAGTGCCTGGTGTCCATCACACCAACTGGACACTTCAACTTTGTGTCCGAAGCCTGGGGAGGGCGGATAAGCGACAAGCAACTGACCAAGGACTCCGGGTTCCTCGACATCCTAGAGCGAGACGAGGTGGTGATGGCGGACCGGGGCTTCCCCATAGAGGAAGATGTCGCCCTGCATCACGCCAGGCTGCTCATCCCGCCAGGCAAGAGGGGCAGCCATCAGATGACACAGGCAGAAGTCGCCAAGACCAAGGATATCGCAAACCTTCGGATCTTCGTTGAGCAAGCGATCAGACGTCTGAAGACATTCCGTATTCTCAAGTATGAACTTCCCATCAGTTTAGTACCCCAGATTGATGACATGATCACTGTGTGCGCAGCACTTTGCAATCTTCAACCACCACTGGTTAAATACTAGTTCTACTGAAAGTAATACTATCACAATGTTACATTACATGTAACTTATAAGTTCTATAGCTAGAGTTTGAAGAAGACAATCTTGGATGGTTTAGTATACATGTATTAGTCTGGTTAGAGTATTTTCCCAACCTGAATTTCACTTCAGATCTAGATCTTACCTTAGATGTTGCATCGGTTGTCGCACAGAAGAAAGCACTTGACACAGATCAACTTGGTAACAAAAACAGAAACAGGACATTTTAGGTAACAATGGTATACGCAACATGTAAGGAATGCTCAACAAAGTGAGAAAGTGTTAAATATTCAAGTTCACAATGTTGTGACAATGATGACGATGATGATGATGTAAGTCCTTTATTGTACATTCATGTCTCGAAGGACTTGGTACAGGTCGTACATGGTGTGACTTAACAAACATATACACAAGTTTAGTATACATTGTAGACCATGGTGTTGTTATAAGTTAACCAAATAGTCAACTTCTTGCTTTTTGTACATACATGTATTTGGATATGAGAACAGATAATCTTTCTTATAGAAGTTTTCTATCAGAGCAACAACAGTAAAGACTAACTTTAGTTACTAGACACTATATGAACTATTATTTTTACGTAGACATGAAAAGAGTGTTCGACAAGTGGAAGTATGTTTATTCACATGTAATGCCAAACTGTCTACACACCAGTCTTGCAAAACTTGTCATTTTTGAATGTCATGTCCTTCACCCTTCTGGGCTGGATGGTCTTCCCCGGGGCAGTGTTCCACTGGCAGGCAGTTGAGGTACAGGCTGGGTTGACCAGGTTGGTCCGGACTGCTGCCTCCACCTTGAACAGCAGCGCAGCAATGTGGTTGCAGCTCTGCCCCATCCTGAAAACAAGCACAAATGCCCTTTTTTGTTACAAGTTGTTAAGAGTGGTAAACTTAAGAGCAGGAACTTTATGTAATGTGTTAAAAAGTGTTAAATCTTCTAACAAAGTTATCCATTGATAGACAACATGCCATTCATCTGTTAACTCACCCAGCAGTACAGGTGCAGTAGGCTCGGTTGATCGTGCCAGTTGGATGGCAGCACACCCATGCCTTATGAGGGGTGTCACTGATTCGTGCCGATGGCCTACACTTCGCTTTCAGGTAGATGTAGCCATCTTGCTTACACGAGAACACCTCATGTAGCCAGCCACAGGAGTAGTAGGTGAAGGCCTTGCCTTCCTTGTAGGCATTCAGGAGCCTGTTGTTCAGGTCTTGGTCCTTACCTGATAAGTAAAAGACCACATCATTAGAAAAAAAAGAGCAAAATACTTAGTAAGTCAAAGAAGGTAAATCACAAATAAAAATTGTATACACAACAATAATACTTGTGCATGTACCTGGGTGGTCTTTCATTAGGTAGTCACAAATGTCATGGTACATGACATTTGGCCAGCCCTCCATGCCTTCTCTCTCAGGTGTCCAGGCTTCGTCGTCAAACTTGAGAGGATCTGGCAGCCCAGCTACCAGCTGGGCATACTCCCTACGAGCAGTTGTAGCAAGCTCAGCTGCTGATGGCTGGAGTGGGATGTCGTTCTCCCACGCACTGAAGGCCCTTGCCACCAGCACCTCCTTGTTCCCAGACGTTTTCCAGCCCCTAGCTCTCAGGAACTCCTGCAGAGCCGGTACCCTCCACGTCTTGATTTCTTCATACTTTTCCATGCTCTCCTAGACACAAGGTAATAAAGCTATAATTATTTGATATATCACAAAAATCGTTCTTTATCAAATGTACATGTGCACGGATGTGTTACAAAACAAACTTTTACTGCTAGTATTCTGTCAACGACAAGTCATGAGGCCCCATATGGGTCCAAACGCAGTAAACATAGTATCTACAATCAATTTCTACATACATAAATAGTTTTTAAAAAGTAATAAATAGTACGGTAGTGAACAGGATCTTTACATACCTTCTTCTGTCGGTAGATTGGCGACAGCACGGGAAATTCACGCTTTTAAAGCTTTTAAAGTTAAAGAAAACCGGAGACAACGTGGCCACGCGTATTAGCACTTTTCCGCGAACTCACATTCTCGCGCCAGCTGCGCCGGGCTTGTTTTGCTCCGAATGACCTCTGACCCAAAATGGCGCCGCGAAACCGGCAACTCGTGTATTAATGACCGACATTCAGATAATCCTGACTTACTGCTTTCTTTTCTTTCTTTTGCATTCATCAAATACTTCTTGAAACTATTATGCAAGCATAATTATTTGCTGGAAGAAAAAGTCCGAGAGTACCCTCGATGCCAGACTGTTTCCAGGGCCTTCACCGGCCAGCTTCTCGGCTCTAGGGCCAGCATGCTCCCAAGGAAATTTGACCACAGCCCCTCTGAGATAGACTCTGTTTCCTTGGGGGAATGTTGGCCCTAAAGCCGAGGAGTTGGCCTGCGTGGTCCTGGAAACAGTCTGGCATCCAGGCTATCACCCTGCGCGCCGACCCAACCCTGACCCCCACTGTGCCAGGCCGGGCGGCTAGTGCGCGGGAAACTTTTGCAAAGTAAACACATTCCAGAGACAATTCCTTGTACAAACTTGATGAAACCTCGGAGTCCTTGCTTGTACACACTATGTACGAGTCACAACATCATCCTTGCAGTATCATTGGTAACATAGCAACATAGAGCTCTCAATGCTTAGGGAAAAAAATGGAAAAGCACACATGAATTTCTTCAAGACAAAATTATGTTGCTATAAGTTTGCCGGGAAAATTTGATACCTTTTTCCACACTCTACAAGTCAACAGTTTCCGATGTCAGATTTAGTACATAGTTACGATTACCAGAAGTTTGGACACAACACATTTCACTTACCTCCTTTGATTTGAAGAACAAGAACGAAATCTATGATAAATTTGATGAAAAACGGGAGGACTTGGTTCGTCGTCTTCTCCTGGTCAATGCTCTGCCCGAAATGCGGCCAGGACGGTCCAGGCGCGATTTTGTGGTCAGAGTTCCCGCCAGACCGCATCACACAAAAATCAATCCGCCGTAAAGGTCCAAACTTTAATACAAAAATCTAATGACGGCTTTCAATTAAATCATTTTACGCTCACTGGATGGTATCTGTATAAAGACGTATGAGACGTGTGAGTTTCATCGTTTAGGTGGTGGTCAAAGGTACCAGAAAGTAAGAAAGTAGTGCGGTGGGGGCGGTACCTGATATACAGGAAGTGAAGCGGTTCACCCACTTGGGACGTCCGGCCTAAATGGGAAACAGACGCGCTACTAAACTGGCGGGAAAGATACAGGAATCATCTTTTACACGCGCCTGAAAAAACATTGCAGGGCTACAAGTTTTATGGGTCTTCTTTCTCAACACGACGTCTCTAAATCAAAGCTTTGCATTTGTGCCACATCTCTAAGATTTCCCACCAGCTACTTTTGTCTTTGATCTTGAAGGTTTTACATATTACAAGTTTTGCTCTGAATGAACTTTCTAGCAGCACAATGCTTACATTGTCTCAGTGCTTTGTTATTTAGAAACCTAGCCGTGTAAAAAAAGAATAAAATGTGTCAAATACATGCAAGTGAAAAGAATGAGGGAAAAGGACAGTTTGTTATGTAAGTAGCATCATTGTAATGCATGCCATATGTCTGAGACGTACTGTTCCATTTGCTGTTGTTTGTCTATCCAAACAAATTTTATTTCAGGGAAATCATTTGTCATTCAGAATTCATGTGAATGAGCCTTGGCTAGTACATGTGTATTAAAAAAAAAACACGAACAAAATTCGTTTCTGTTAGTGTGAAAATGTCTACGAAAAGTCCAAATCTTCAGCCTCCTGCAGACTTGTAGTATTTTCTCGTAAAAAAAACAAGGAGGTACAAGATATACATCTACATTTATACATTTTATTAGCATGGCCCAAAACAGGTTGACTCTTAACATTTTCAGTTGTTGATTTGACTCACAGAATGGTGAAAAATCATAATAAACCAACTAACATGTCATACCACCACCTCAGCATATGGTATCAGTTTTATTAAAGTGTTAAAAGATATTACACGACATTGTCCCTTATTATACTGTATGTATTTTTCAACTAAATCTCAAGAAACAGTTTAATACTTAATGGATGGCACCAATCAAATACTGTTAATCTGGAATCTTTCGAGGTGGTCTCTCCAGCACAACTTCTGAGCGCCTGCATGGGGTGGGGGGTGGGGGGGGGGTAGTGATTACGAATTACGAAAAATTTTTGCAGCCGATTACGAATTACGTTAGATTCTCAGAGCTGATTACGACTTTACGCTTTGCGGCTAATGTACTGATTACGAATTACGTTGATTTTTGGGGCATCTGCCTTTGGATTACGGGGACTAAAAAGGCCTGATTAAATGCCTTAGGGCATGCAGGCCCCCAGAACTGTCTCAACTGAAAAATTAAGACACCATGAAAACCTCTTTTTCCCTCCTACTGTGAAAGTAAATGACCTTACAGTCAGTATGTGAGTCACTTTAAAACCATTAGCATCAAAAGTACTGTTACAATCATTTTCCGGCACCATATTTGAAAAAACAGTATGATGTATAATCAGTATAATCCTTGACAGTGTTATGGTATACAATAGTCACATCTATAGACAAATACTTTATTAACTGCAGGGCTCGAAATACTTTTTTCTACATACCTGCACTGGTGCAGGTAACATTGAAAATTACCTGTAGCAGACAAATTTTACCTGTACTACTCAGAATTTAGGAAGTATGGATCATACTAAAACTGTTCAGAAACCACTGCCATTATTTCTTTTACACTTCATAGGTGTTAACAGTCAATGCAGCAAATAAAAATCTACACCTATGTACATATAAACCCAGTACATGGGCCAGTGCAGGTTAGGTGGAGGTAGACATCAGAAATACCTGCACAGCTCCAATTTTACCTGCACTAACCTGCATATGCAGGTGGTATTTCGAGCCCTGAACTGTTAAGTCTATTTCAGTAATACTTTTGCCAGACATAAGATACCACACTTGAGAAAACATCTGAAGGTGTACTCCACTACAGTCATGATATTCTTTTACATACAAATGGCCACCATTCCTTGTGATACAATAATTTCTTGAACAAACTGTGTTAGCATACTGTACCTTATACATAGTCCCATGTTAATATTGCAAATCCATTGGAAATAAAAACTGTGTTTTGTAATTTTGTATGGAATATGAATGGCACTTGCATACACAAAAAAATGTGATTGCAACAACAAACTATTAGAAGCACCTTTTACCAAAGATCCCTTGCAGTAACTTGAACTACAATAACCATAGCATAATCTCAGCTTGAATGATAAGTGGTCATGTGTTAACCACAACCACAAAGTCAGACAATAGGTGGCCACAGATATTTTTTTATACAAAACCAGTAATTCTCTCAACCTGCTTACGTTTCAATACAGAAACTGAACAACATCTCATCATGTCATGCCGGGTAGTGCACACTCTGTGCATTCAAGATTGCATACATTTTGTAAACATACACAGAAAATGGCAAAGAGGAATTACAAATGTACTTATGACTCCATCTGTTCAACAATATCTCCTGATACCTGAATCCCTTCCCCCTCAACTTCTAATACTACAGTACCTTCAGTCTCAGCCTCGTCAACTCTGTGCATTCAAGATTGCATACATTTTGTATACATACACAGAAAATGGCAGAGAGGAATTACTTATGACTCCATCTGTTCAACATTATCTCCTGATACCTGAGTCCCTTCCCCCTCAACTTCTAATGCTACAGTAGCTTCAGCTTCAGCCTCGTCATCGCCCCCCTCCCCCAAAATGTCCGCCTCACTTGCACCAGCTTCGGCCTGTTCCTGAGCCACAGGTGTTTCTCCCTCCTCCTCAGGAGGTTCCTGTGTTTCTCCCTCTGTTGCCGTGGCACCTGCCTCTTCTGCCTCTTCTGTCTCCCCCGCGACAGGTGCAGGCCAGGTGGCCGCATCTTCGGCTGCAGCTGTAGGAGGGGTTTCCGTGCCAGGCGCGGGTGGGTCCGCTTCGGTGCCAGGTGCAGGGGGTTCGGTCTCCGTTCCAGGTGCCGGCGGCTCTCCCTCTGTGCCAGGTGCAGCTGGCTCAGCCTCCGTCGCGCCCTCCGTGCTACCTGCTAAATCAGAGAGAGAGAGCCTATAACTTCATGTCATGTAAGTGAGGTGGCAAGGTGGTCTTGTGGTGAGGGTTTTTGACTCTTAATCAGAAGGTTCTGGGTTTGAATACCTAGCAGGACCCGCAGTGTTGTGCCTAGTCAACTAGGAATTGAGATGGAAGGGAATAGACCAATTCTGAACGTCCACTACAACTAGCAATGTAAGCTGGTGTGTTATGCCGAAGGGCGGTAATACCGACTATACAGATACAGGTCTGTACCATGTATGGGTCCAGACGAATCTTGCTGCAAGGCAAAAAATTATGCCAAATCATCATGGCGTCATGAAGCACTGACACTGTCCCCACCTGTGTCTGTGTTCCCGTTCTGCCCTGCGGCTGTTGTAGCTGCTGTAGCTGCGAGCGTGGCTGCTGCCTGCTGCTGGTTGAACCGCAGTTCTGACTCGATCTCTCTCAGCCAGACTAAACACACAGAACAGACAACAAATTATAACAGGGCTCGAAATACCATGTGCATAATATGCATGTTAGCGCAGGTAACTGGAGCTGTACAGGTATTTCTGATGTCTACATGCAACTAACCTGCACTGGCCCAGGTGTATGTGGATTTTTATTTGCTGCATTGACAGTTACCACCTATGAAGTTTTACAGAAAAAAATGACAATGGTTTCTGAACAGTTTTTAGTATGATCCATACTTCCTACATTTGTAAATTCTGAGTAGTGCAGCACCAGTTACCATGGTGACAGACATCTGGTCCAGGTCATTGACTTAATATGTTTGGAACGGAAGGATAAACAGAGCAAAAGCAACATATTTTTCTTCTGCGAAGGTAAACATAATGTAATTTTGTGAGGAGGATATTTACCAGCGATCTCTGCCGTCTGGTCGAAGTTCTCCAGATCCTCGCTGCTGTCCAGGAACCCGCCCCTGCTGCTCTGCAGGTTTACCAGGTAGTCGGCGATCTTCCGCGCTGACTCAGCGTATTTCTGGCTGTCCACAGAGCACGAGGCCAGGAGGGCTGCACCCCAGGCAACCTGCAAATTAGGACAGATGAATGTAAAATGTGGTTTGGGCATTTCATGTTCATTTCATTTTCTTGTGTATCATAGAATATTTGATGATTATATATATATATCTCAAAGTACAAAAGAAACAAGAAAAAAAGGACAATGGAGAAACAGGTGAAAGTGCTCTCGATCCAGTTTTAGCTCACTGAAGAGCTACTCTCCCACTGGTCGTGACAGAGAAGACAGACACTATGTACAGTATTTACAGGTTTATTGTACCGGGGAAATTCCCCTAGCTCCTTTCGACAAGCACAATTAACAGTGGACCACACCTTAACGCCCCGTCCTAAGGACTGCGACCCTTTACAGCAGCACGCATCATTGCATGTCGCGGGTGAGCGACAACAGCCTGGATTCAAACTCCCAACCTCTTAGTCCAGAGGCAGGACAGTAAGGATCGGTCTACCTACCTTGTGACTGTAGGAGAAGGAGTAGATGGACTCGTGGCAGGACTTGCAGAAGTGGAAGATCTGTTCTGCACACGCCCGGTACGACTCGTCTCCCGTGGCTGCGTACAGTTTCACACAGAACGCCATCGGATAGCCAATCATGAAGAAAGCCTGAGGACAACAGAATAATATTGATACAGGGCTCGAAATCCTATTTTCTGCATACCTGCACTGGTGCAGGTAACATTGAAAATTACCTGCACCAGACAAGTTTTACCTGCACCACTCAGAATTTAGGAAGTATGGATCGTACTAAAAATTGTCCAGAAACTATTGTCATCATTTCTTTTACACTTCATAGGTGGTAACAGTCAATGAAGCAAACAAAAATCCACATACACCTACATGTATATATAAAGCCAGTACAGGTAGACATCAGAAATACCTGCACAGCTCCAATTCTACTTCTGGAAAATTTAATGGGTCAATTATTTTGGGGTCGTCCTATGGTGTTAACTAATGTATGGGGAAAAGACATACAATCATGTAGTCTTCATTTAAAATATTCATCCAATCAAAAATGGTCTAACTTCTCACGTACATTATCTTAGGAGAGGCTGGTTATGTCTCACCTGCTGTGGTTGGTCAGCCTGGATGACGTAGAAGTCGGCAGAGTCAGCCTCGTAGTTCTTGATGAGCTCCCCATCGTTGTTCATGCGAAGGTAGAACTTCTCTTCCTCCTTCTTCTCCACGAACTTCTTCACGAGTTCCCCGCACAAGCGACCGCACTCGATATCACCGAAGTACAGGAATGTCAGACCCAGGTGGGCAGTGGAAAGAAGATCAACAACGTTGTCGCTGCCTTCAACGTAAGGACCTACATATGGAACATGAATTAACAATGGTTCAAACAAAAATTAAACAAGCCTGGGAGACCATATATGGGCATTTTGCCATCAAGCTCAAATTCAAGGTAGCAAGGTGGTGTTGTGGTCAGGGTTGTTGACTTAGAATCTGAAGGTTTTGGGTTTGAATCCCGAGCACACCTTAATGTTGTGCCCTTGGAAAAGACACTTAACACCTATTTTCTAACTTTCCTGACGTCACGTTCCAAGAGTAGACGGGTCCAATCCGTGAACAAGGTTGACGGAATCAGCCGAAAATTTGGGTAAGTCCCAATTCATTCGAGTGTTGGAGATTAACTTTAGTGTTTACTTCATACCTATTTCCTAACTCGACTCAGGTGAAAATGAGTACCTAGCTTCAGTTAGGGACGTCCTCTCGGATAGAATGTTAAGCTGGAGGTTCCGTGTTTCAGGAGAGCCACACCTCACCACACCTCACCACACCTTTAGGATTCCACTGCTCTTATCAAAAAGAGTAGGGGTCCATCCCGGTGTGAGTGGATCAAACCTTGCAATCCAGCCTTATACAGCTTGTAGCTTGCAAAAACTGCTGTGTTATGCCAAATGGCAGTTTTGACTTTATGCACCATTCTTTATTCATGAGATGCTCATATTGGCCTGCAGGCTGCTTTTCATTGAGGTCATGAGGGAAGAGGTAAGGGTCAGACAGAATATATGACAAATGTACAGTTTACATCATTTAAAGCCCTAATAAATCTATACACATATTTTTTACACATACATGATACAAAATCCATACATAGGAGTGAGAGCTTGTGTATGGTTTGTGTCCATTCGTTTTGGTCATTTCTGATTTCTGTTACTTTAAGAGTCTCTTAAAGGTTATGAGAAACAAGAAAACAAAACAAACCTTTAGTGGTGCAGCCTCCGAGCGTCGGATGGAGGAACGTCTTCAGGAACTGGT
Source organism: Branchiostoma floridae x Branchiostoma japonicum (assembly GCA_013266295.2). Classification (NCBI taxonomy): domain Eukaryota; kingdom Metazoa; phylum Chordata; class Leptocardii; order Amphioxiformes; family Branchiostomatidae; genus Branchiostoma; species Branchiostoma floridae x Branchiostoma japonicum. The sequence continues at coordinate 3,266,629 of CM023825.1, read as the reverse complement.
AGGCGTACGTCGATACGTCGAACCTCCCCATCCTCAGCGCTGCCATGGCGATCCAGCCGTTCGTGTAGCTGTAAAACTCGTTGTACGCACCGTTGATGCTCTTCTTTCCTGGGAAACGTTCCAATCAATCAATTTCAATGGACCGATCCTGACTGTCCATCATAGTTAGCAGTACCAATGATAAATTGTTGTCTTTGTATTAAAGTTTACATATCTCAATCTAACAACAAGAGTATTCATTTTCAAGCCAAGTCTTTGAGACGTAGTTTACCTAGCTATCCTTAGTGTAAAAAACATGGTGTCCACTAGTTTCCGAAAATAATTTCATGATGTTGGTAGAGCATAGGATATTTCTTACACAGAACCAGTAATTCTCTCACCTTGCTTACGTTAGATAGAGAAGTCTCTAAGAGACATCGAATCATGAGCAAGGTGAAAGAATTACTTGTGTATTAGAAAATCCCAATATCCGATGTCCATTAGTGTTTTATTTCATTCAGGTACATATACAGGTACACCAGATATTCAGGTACAGTACCTATATAATTTTACAGACACAGATATAGGTATTAGGTACACAACCCTATTTACCAGTGTCCATCCCGGGTGAAATGAAGTCCCCGTCTTCTCTCATAAAGGTGGTCTTGATGAAGTCTAACATAGTGTGAGCTTGGATGGTGGCACCGCCAAGGTAGAATGCCATGGGTGCCCTGCGAAACAACAAAAGAGATTTTTTTTACCATTGTGATACAATGTACCAATTTTCAGCACGTCGGCAGAATGTACTGCGCCTGCGCGAAACCCGTAATGTATTGTGCATAGCACTTTGGCAGAACGTCTCATATAAGGTTGTATTAGAGCATATAAGGTTGACAGCCTGTCTGCAGTTTTCAGATGTTGTATAGGAAAAGATATCATCTGCAACAGGCAAAATTTTGATGCAACATTGACCAAACATCCAACGAAAAACGTGAAAAATCAGGGTTTTGCGCAGGCGCAGTACGTTCTGCCGACGTGCTCCAATTTTCTATTAACAACAATGTAATAACAATCTTCTATGTAACAATGACACAGATTTGAAAAGTGCTTTTAGTTTTAGATCTTTATATTCTTAAAGCATGATTACATTCCTCATACATCAGCATTTTTAGCTGGGCTATGACTAAACTGATCATTGACAAAGATCTATGACATCCTTTTCTATCACAGATGAATTTTGTATGACACATCCATGACTGTCATAAAATTGTTGCTGTCATCCATTGTAAAAGGAATGCGGTCTCTGATGACTGCAGTTTTGGCAGAGGTCAGTGGTCTCTGACTGCAGTTTTGGCAGAGGTTAGTGGTCTCTGACTGCAGTTTTGGCAGAGGTCCGTGGTCTCTCACTACTGTTTACTGACCTGAAGTAGTAGGCGATGTCTGTGTGGCTGGACTGGAATGTTGGGTCGGAGATCTGGGAGTCCAGAAAGTCCAGGGCGTCGTTACTGGCCTCCAGCAGCGACTTCTGACCAGGCTGGTCGTACTCCTCCTTCTTCTCCACATTTATGGAACTACAGAAGAAAATAATATTATACAACATGTTAAAGAATATATATCATGTCATAGACAATGTAATATTTGACCTTAAATATAAATATGGTTGCTGTGACTTGCAATTTCTTTCAATGCCATGCAAAGAAAATAGACTGGTAAATGTAATATTTTTTTTGGTTGTCTTTGTGAGCATGTTTCCTTTTATATTGATTGTTTGACAAATAGAAGAGGTTATATTACAATTAAGTATGGATTAAGGAATTAAAAAAAAAAAATCTACACCCATAATTTTAGGCATTACAACTTTCAGCTGTTCAAAATTTCATTTAATTAGCTTGTACAGTACATGCAAAGAAAGCAATCTATGTTTAGCTGATTAGCTAAAAAGTTGCACTCTATCACTCACTCACACTCACTATCCAGGATTTGATTATACTGCTGCTGTTGTCCCTGCCACAGGGGTCGGCAGCAGTCGGCTAGTAGTACTGGTCTTCACACCGCTCCTCCAGGCAGCCCTATCCAGTGGGTTGACACCGGCAAGGCCGCGCTCTCTAATGTCTTTAATGTCTAAACTCTATCTTGTTGAAAAAAGCACTCACTTGTTTTGTTGGTATCTGCCCCTGCCCCCTCGGAATCCGCCCCTCTGCCCGTAGTTCCCGCGCTGCTGCCACCCACGGTTGTTGTAGCCGCGCCCCCGGTAGTTGCCACCTCCATGCTGCATCCTGTGGGGTATCAGAAGTGTATACAACAACAACAACAACAACAAACCCAGTTTTAACGTCTTTTTTCCCCGAAATGGGGGTTAGACGTGCTTGCATCAAGTGCAAGTCTTTTTTTTTGAAGCAAGCTTTTTTACGGCTGGATGCCCTTCCTAACGCCAACCCAAACCCTAGTAGGGCCCAGGATCCCTCTAACTGAGGGGGGAAATTCGTGTTAAGTGCCTTTCCCAAGGGCACAACGTCTGGGTGCATGTCCGGACATGTCTGGGTCCAACCCTGGGGATTGACCTGGGTCTCCTTGCTTGACAGTCGGATGCTCTACCACTACACCACACAGACGCCACAAGTGTATGAAATACTTTTTTGAGCCAGGTTGCCCAGTGGCAACCTAGGATGAAAGCTAGCTTGCCCATCAAAATTCCAGGTTGCCCACTTTATGTTATGATTTTACTTAAATTGTTAGAATGCAATGTGCATTTACACATTTCTGAGTTGTTTCTCCTTACTTGAGTTCTTCCATGGGAACTTCTCAATAAACAGTTCCCAATGGAAGAAAGGGGCATCCGTACCACAAAATGTAGATAGTGCACGGAGCTACCTGGGTGTAGAAATAGGTTGCACCAAGCAAAATATGGTTGCACAGTGCAACTGGGCAACCTAGTATTTCGTACACTGATCAGAATGAATGAATGAATGAATGAATGGTTTATTTTGATCATTATGATTGGATATGAAAAGTACATCAAAGCCACAGGCTGAACTGTGCACATTTTAAAAACTGTTGACATTAGGCAATTTACCAATTATACAGAGAACACGCTTATTACATGTACATGTATGTCAGAGATCTATTACTGAGTCTGTTCCATTCAACCAATGAGAGCATGGCAATTAGCTGTTTGACCAATGAGAGAATGGCTTCATGTCCAAGTATAGAAGTGAGTTCACTGACTGTCAATCACAATTAGCAATCAACCAATGAGAGCATGGCAATTAGCTGTTTGACCAATGAGAGAGCGGCTGCATGTCCAAGTATAGAAGTGAGTTCACTGACTGTCAATCACAATTAGCATTCAACCAATGAGAGCATAGCAATTAGCAGCTCTACCAATGACAGAGTGGCTGCATGTCCGCCAAACATTTGCATTTCTATGCTTCTATTTTGCAATTCTACGTTTTGAACAAGGTAGGAACAGTCTATCTAGACTTTGTTTTGGGTTATCTTTATTTTAAGTTAGATTTAAATACATACATAAATTTCTCAGTAGGGATGGACTAAAAATGCATTGCCTGGTTCAGAAAATTGGATAAAAAAGTAGCTACAAAAACAAATAATGATGCAAATAAAGCTAAACTTTGGCACTTGCCAGTTTTAGAACAGAAATATTTATTTTATAGGATAACAAGTCAAGTTTGGCAGAGGAAAGAAGTGAGATATGATAGAAGGCAGTTTTGTGTAACTGTACTCACCACGTAACAGAACTGATGCAAAAAAAAATATGCAAAGAAGACAATTAACAAAAAAATTAACACTGTACACAAGAACACAAAAAACACTTTTCTACCAATCCATTACAATTAACGTAAACATTTTTACTAGGGTTCTTAATATTCTAAAAACTCTTAAGCCTCTGCCACGTTAATGGCTAAAAAAAATTAATGGTTTTCACTTCACAGTATCTAATATAATCGTATATTCTTTCTAAACCATGAAAATATCTTACCTGTTATTATAGTCCATGCCTTGGTCTTGCCTGTAGTAGTTTTGGTAATACTGGTTGTAGTCATAACCCCCATAACCTCCTCCGTAGTTGTCATAACCACTGCCATAAGAGTACTCCCCGTAACCCCCATACTGATCCCCTCCGCCGTAGTCTGTGCGTCTGAAAGAAGAATGACAGAAACAAATAAACAAATAACAATATCAATAAATACTCAATTTTTCGTTTTGTTGCAAAGGTAACATGTTGAAAGACTGTACTTTGAGTGACGAAATAGGTGTAAAGTGCCTTTCCCAATGGAACAACATAGGGAAAGTAACCCAGCACCTTTAGATTCTAAGTCAACAGCTCTAACCACAAGACTGTCATTTCTTCTCCATCTCTGGTGTTCTTGCTCACCTGCGCTTGAAATCCGTAGGCCCTCCTCCTCGACCGCCTCTCGAACTGTCGTTGTTGGACCAGCCTCCCCGAGAAAAACCGCCTCCCTCTGGTCTGTCAAACGGACGTCGCTTGCTGGTGGAATGCTGGAGCGTAAAAGAACATCCTGGGTTTAATTTTGAGTATATTTAAGAGTTGATATTTGCTAGCAAATGCAGAATATTTCCTTATCTTTTCCAGAAGTATTGTCTTTAATACATTTGTGACTATATCATGTTTCTAGCAGCCCTTCCACTGGTTAGGCCCCTAGAACCTCTAGTTAGGAGAATATTGGGAACATCTTAATCTTGTATGTTGATGGAACAAATATTGTCAGCCTGAGCATTGCCTGTTACTAAAGTGTTGGAAGCTGTGATGACTGGTTTCCATAGTGACAGAGAATTCTGAGCTACTGTAGGACAGATTTCACAATTTTGTCAAGCTATCAGGGAGGAGGTGCAATCAGCCATTGACAGTGAGAGATTGTGTAACACAGGCTAAGTATGGCCTGATATGTTATTACTGTTTAGAAAATGTTACACACTTACCTGGACAAGTATGTGGGTTCCCATGAACTCACTCCCATTTAGAGCGATCACAGCCTTCTCGGCACACGACATGTCCTTCATGTGCTGGGAAGGAACATAGAGATTATTCATACATATATAGTTATAATCTATACAACTCTGACCTCCCCCATCCCACTTCTATGTGGACCAATCCTGTCCATCACAATTGCCGGTAGCAGTATAACCAATGATAGCATAACAACTAGTCATTCGACAAATGAGAGAGTGGCTCCATGTACATTTTTATGTTTTCACTTTTTATTTCCACATTTTGACGTTTCATTTTGCATTTCCACATTTTGACGGGCGGTCCCTTCTTACAATATTACATGAACATTTCAATATGTAGCAAATTTCATTCCCACATATAGCCTGTTGGGGCTACATTGCACATCAATGTAATGAAAATTGACATGAATAAAACAAAATCCTGCTTACCACAAATGCATAGACTTTCATTGCATCCCTCAACACGTCGCACTCCGTCACCTGACCGAAGGAGTCGAAGGTGGCGTGCAGCAGGCTCTGGTCCGCGTGCGGCGGGAGGTTCCCCACGTATATCTTCGCCATGACCCTGGCTCAACCTCACCGAGGCCTCTGTGAAAGACCAAGAGAAAATAATTAGAAACATTCTTCCACACGGACGGCACAGAACCTACCAAAGAAAGACGTTTTTTTCCACGTTGCCCGACGAAGGCAGTCCGGTTGCGTCCAACGTGGCCATTTTTTAAAATCGTCCATGTCAGAAATCCTGTGAGCTTGCATATTGAAATTTGCATATCTTATGACTTCTTTGTATTCACGTTTGCAGGAGAAAAGATGTTGCATCCAACACAAGACGTTAGTTCAGCTAACAGAATATTTTTTACCTTCTTTACTAGTTCACGTGTACTTTTTTCTGCTCATTTATGTTTATTTAGAAAAGACGCCTGAGAGAATTGCCCTGTAAAAAGTACAAGTCGATGCAAAGTATTTCTTCTTTGCTATTTGTTTATTTTCTTCATTTAGGGCAACAAGTTGTGATGAAAAATCACTTTGCCGATAGATTGATAGCAGAGATCTCTTCGATCAGCTTCTAGCCATTATTTATAAACACGTAATTCACAATAATTGTGAATGAATATGAGTCACCTGTGGGGGGAAAAATGTTGTTATTTAGTCAACTCAGATAGCAAAATCGACACACGTACACGTACAAGTATTCGCCAGCGCAGGCAAACGTATGTGGGCAGAGCGTTATTAATAAGCTAGGAGCGGTCGAGTGGCAGTAACGTCTACCACTTGCAATTGGGTTTTCGAACGTGGCGCCCCACTTGAGGTACCCTTCGCTGGCAGTCTTCGGTTGACGCGTACAACGAGAGACTGCATCAAGGGACACGATACCCAGCCATTGGACCATACCATCCTTTGACTCAGTTTACAACGTAAGTACAACGCTCCTTCATCGAGGACGATTGCGGACGAAGGCCCCCGGAGCACGATACAAGCGGAGGTACGAGAGTTTGGCAAAGGGTTAAAGGAATCGTACAATGTTATATTATATACTGGGGTCATCACGACACAAGGGTCTTACCCATACACGTAGGTGGTAGTTGTAGGAGGTGCCTTTTTTACCCACACTGGCTTCCAGCTGCTCTCTCGAGTAGGGCCTCTTATGCGACTTGAAAGCCCTGAAATAAATGTGGTTATGTGACAACAATAACTCTACTACAGATCTTTCTACAGTAAGACGTGTCTTTGACGCTTTAAGTTAGTCGTGTCGTAGGCACCAGGAAGAGGCTCAGACAACGGCTGCCTGGTGACGTTTAGCGAGCATGGACCAGAGAACGGTACGATATCGTGCCAAGGAAGACGCAAGGTGTACGGCGTACGTAATACGAGAGGCGTACGTTCTATTGGCTCAAAAACCGACTTCGATACATAAGGCGAACGACGCCCCCTCTTTTCACCAACTTACTCCGTTCCAGAATGGCGGTGACGGCGCCCAAACAAAGAATCAAGCGGTAAGTCAGAACGAACCTGTGACCTCTGTGACGATGTCCATGTTCCGAGGATGTGTCATTCGCTTGGTGTGGGGACTAAAACTGAACAGGCAGGATCCAACTGCTTCCAGGGACAGCAAGACAGTCGAAAGCACACATGATTATCTCTACTTCTGTATGTGTACCATGGTAGGTGTTGCTTTCCACACTTTTTCTGTGGTTTTCTATGGTCTATGGCTATGCTAATATTATCTTTATAATGGGTTGATGTCACTTTGCTCTTTCCTGATAACCTTTGAAGGTTTAAATTAATTATGCTAGTATCTAAGTCCGGTATTGCTTAAGTATTTTGGTTGAACGCATTACGTTTAGCACTTACTATAACTTATAAGCATTCGTTACACATACACATGTAACACACAGGTGCCTCCTAGTAAAAGCTAGTTCACTATCTGATGCGCAATAGTGCAGCATGGTGCATTATGGGTAATAAGTCAAAGCAAAGGTCTTCAAGTTTGACATATTACCCACAATGCATCACATTTCACATATGCAGTTCCAAGTTGAAAACTAGCTTATACTACACGTACGCTACAACTAAGCCGTGTTCCGTCTGTAATAGTAATACTGAAACAAATTTCGACCTATCTCTATTTTACGATCTGTTACGAGCTTGCCACCAACGCAAAAGCCACGCCAAGTGTATTATAGTAAAAATATACTATTATCGTATTATGATAACAAAGTTATGTTGATGTATGAGAAAACGACGTCTTTTTTCCACGCAAACGCCCTTCCCACGATCAACATACGACGTCACATGTAGGATCTAAATGTCGAATTGAAACCTAGCCATTTAACAATACGTGTTTATTTTATTAATTTCTCTCATTTACCCCTGTATGGAAAAAGTGGTCATGTTAGGCAAGGTAGAAACTATCTCTAGTTAAAGTTTAATGGCTAACCGGTCCGCCTAAATAGCTCAAAACGCAGCGCGAAGCGAGAGAGAACCAACAACATATCGATCACACAACGTCCCGGGTTCTAATCTTGTTCAGAGAACATGGCGGACTCTGCCTCGACCTAAAACGTGACTGGAAAGCGCGAACGATTAGCTGGTAAAAAAAGCAAGAACGACGAAGCTTTCACGGTAGACGGTTCGTTTACGTTTGTGTGCGACACTCTGACCGAACTCATGCAGTTTCTGCAGTAAAACGCGGGAAACTCACCTCAAAAATGGCGTGAACCGTGTTAGGGTCGGACGACACTCCTCTTTTTGGGGTCTGGCACTTCCTCAGGGACTGTCAGTGTACAAGATAAATAGCAGGAAATTCTGTTCTGCCGATTCAAACATCTGCCAACGGAAACATTATATTTAGATTCGAAATATTTAGCTTTTTGTGAACTGTGGTAATATATTTTAGTAATACTGTAATCTTTATGGTTATGTATAGAACAGAAGTATTCAAATTGACATGATTTATCATCTTCGTATGTTCTAATGAATGTAGTGCTATTTTCTCAAAGAGCCAATCACAAGAAGGCATCATATTAGAGGCTCTTTTGTAGTAGTTTCGTGATCTTGATAATGTGAAGGTAGAGCAAAACTTTTGATCCCAACGCCATCATTTTTTATGATCCATGTATACCTTGTCACGATTTCTCTACTTTTAGAAATTTTTTATCATATTAATGCCAACTTTATGAGGCAAGTGTTTCTTTTTCATGAAACAGCTCCAGTTTGACCAATATACCTATAACCTTCATAAAGAGCCTTTGGTAAGTTTATACTAGTCAGGGCTTTCTCCAGGCCCCCCTCCCCAAACAAAGGCAGCAAGGATGTCAGAAGACCCGTGTTCAAGACGAAGACGTTGTGTATGATTTCTTCTAGCTACAAGCCTTCAAAATAAGACGAAAATGTCCGGTAGAGACTATCACCGTGACCGGGGGGATAGGCAAGGGGAGGACAACCTACCGGCGTTGCATACCATCTTCCAAGGAGAGGTGAGTCTCCTTTGTTGTTTTCTGAAGTTGAACATGATTTTATCTGACTCAAACTTCAAAATGAGACTTGCATGTGTTTTCTGATCTGAAGGGATGTTAACACTATGTCCAAAATTATACCAGGGGACATAGAATATATTTTCGTTTTGTCATTGAAAACAAAATGTCCAGAATAAGCTAGCCGTGGACGACTCTAGTAATCCTTTTTGCATGATAATGCAGGATCCTGCATTATCATGCAAAAAGGATTACTAGAGTCGTCCACGGCTAAGAATAAGCCAAGAATGCACCAGGGGACTTGGTCCGCGAGAGAGAACATTTTCCCCTGTCTGAAAAATTGTGTTCTCTCTCGCCAAGGAGGTTAGCAAGTCCCCTGGCGTGTTATCCTCTATTTGGCCCATTTCTACTCTTTCCAGCCCCCTTCCGAAGCCTGGTAGAGGCTAAGTGTGGATATGCAAGCAGATATACAATTGTTCATGACTTTTCATCATGTTGTGTTTTTACACAGGTTGTTTCCCTGCAGCCGTATGGGTGTTTCATCAAGATCCCTGGATGCAGAAAAAATGGTTCGTATTCATATTAGCATTACTGTTATGTACAGTTCTTGTAAGACTGAAACAATGTCAGAATGTGAAAACAGTAGTACTCACATTTATCTAAATGTTTGGAAAATTTTGTGACTTTTTTCTTATTCTTCAGGTTTGGTCCACAAGTCTCAGATGTCTCAAACTCGAGTAGAAGACCCAAAGGAGGTGGTCGACATGGGAGACAGGGTGTACTGCAAGGTCATCTCACTCGGGGTAAGTTATCTTGGCTCAAGTCCCTCACAAATGTAGCCTCCTGTGCAGACTCCGTGAGCGGGTGGCCGTTTTGATAATTCGTTTTGAAGTACGGGAATGAACCTTCTCTCGGGGCGAACCTTCTCTCGTGTCTGAAACCTTCTCTTGCCGGCAAAAGAACTTCAAAACGCATTATCAAAACGGCCACCCGCTCACGGAGTCTGCACAGGAGGCTACACAAATGCTGGTTTAAGGGGGAGTTTGTATGTATCTGGTCCTGAGCAGCAAGGATTGGAAGTGATTGGGCAGAGATTGGTTTTCAGTTGATTGACAGGGTTGTCATGGACAGCAGGATGTTATGAGGTCGCCAGGAATGTGTACAGTGTAATCATGGTATGAAACGTAAATCATGGTGTAATACTGGAGTAAGTTACGTTATGCAATCATATGAGTAATAATCCATTCTATTCTATGATGTCATTTGATCAGGTATCTCTGGGATCATACAATATAGCCCCAACAAGATTTCTTGCTGCTTTTAGAAAGCAGTTTTGTAAAGATTACAGTAAAAATTCCTGACTTTGTGTTTTCTCAATCATTCTACCAACAGGAAGGTGGCAACGGGAAGATATCCCTCTCTATGAAGGTCGTTAACCAAGGGGATGGTCATGACCTTGACCCCAATAATGTTGCCATCAGGTGGGTCACGATGCTTCAATATTACATGTAGTGCTGTGTACCGGTTCGCTGGACTCAGTTCCGGACTTGTAAAACATTTAAAGGTTCAAGTCCAAAAAAACCTGAATGGCGGGAACCAGTTCCAGACTTGGTTGGAAAAAAAATGTCACATACCCCTTTCCGTTCCAAACCACATAAAACCTTCCATAGATCGCAAATCTGTGCTGCAAAATGAAGAAAACATTGCCATCGGGCATTGTCAAGTGTCTGCCTCCATGTTATGTGGCCACAGTTTCGCCCAGATAACATTGCAAGGTTGCCAACATGCAATTTTGTATATGTGGGTTAACCGTGGGTTTAGGTCCGGACTTACAAGTCCGGAACTGAACCTAAACCTCTTGACTTGAATCCGGACCTGAACCTAAACATGGGTTTAGGTACACAGCACTAGTCACGATGCCTCAATATTACATGTACACGTATATTAACTTTTCCATACTCTGATACAGCTGTGTGTGTTTTGCTTTTGTGCATAAAGATATGGGTACTGTATAAAAACTACCAATACAAACACAATCGTCATCATAATACAAATTCAACCTCTCGTTTTAGTATGGAAGAACAGCGAAAGAGAAACCCCAAGAGTTACGAGCGACAGAAAATCACCCTTGGAGCCGTGCTGAACACAACTTGTAGGAAATGTGGTGGAAAAGGTAGGCAACATTTTTTTAAAGTTTCTCTCTAGTCTAAGTGATGGTAGTAAGTCATCGGAGGCTTCTTTGTTTATCAGGGCTTGAAATCCCTTCTGCATCCCTGCACTGGTACATTGAAAATTACCTGCACCAGGCAAATTTTACCTGCACCACTCAGAGTTTAGGAAGTATGGATCATACTTAACACTGTTCAGAAACCACTGCCATTATTTCTTTTAATACTTCATAGGTGGCTCTTGTTAAACAAGTGGTTGTGAATAAAGAACTTTGCTTTTCAATCATTCACCAACCTGATGAAATTATTTATACACTTGAGTTAAGACAGGACTTTGACAATTGTTTGTCTTCAGGTCATATGGCCCAGGACTGTTTTAGTGGCGGGGATGGGAAGAAATATGAGCTCCTGCCAGAGGAAGATGAGACGACGTCCACACAACAGCCAGCTCCACAGGCCCCACAGGAATCCAAGAAGAGGAAGAAGAAAAAGAAGGTGATTATATAAAGAAGCTACTGCGAATGTAAACAGTTTGTTTCTAAGTGCATTTGCAAAATATGGTAAGGCCACACCAATTTAATTTCTTGGTTAACGGATTTTTCCAGAAAAATAATGGAGCGGGCGGGCGAAAAAAAATAAAAACAGGCCTCAAGGGCATCCTATTAATTATTATGGCCCAAAATGGTACGATAGGAGCCATGAAGTCAACACACCAGGCTGGTTCAAAATTTAAGCAATGAATTTTGAACTTGTAATGATACTACTGCATTGAAAGATGGAATAACTGTAAAAACTAGGAAGAAAAGGACTATTTTTAACTGTTCAGGGCAAAATATGAGCATTTTGCAGTTGATTCTAATTTTTTTTTTTTTTTTGCAAATCAGAAAAAAATGAAGCGGGTGAATCCGTTAACCAAGAAATTAAATTGGTGTGGCCTAATAGAAACAAAAAAAGAAGTTACAGCAACAAGAATGGTATTTACATAAGATGTGTATGCTTTAGATGTAAAAATGTAAAAAAAAAAGGCATTTAGCAGATGGTCGTATTAGTCAGGTCTTTTATTCCTTTTCTCCAGGACAAAAAGCACAAGAAGTCGAAGAAGAAGCACAAGCGTCACTCTGATGACAGTAGCTCGGAGGACTCCAGTTCAGATGAGGAAGATCGCCACAGAAAGCGACACAAACATAAACATAAGAAGGAACACAAGAAGGCACGAGTGAGCGACTCCGACTCAGAGAGTGACTCTGACAACAGAACTCACAGAAGACACAAGAAGCACAAGACATAGTCTTTGTATGATATTGTAGAAATACTAGAATGACCACAAAGTTTTAAAACATTCCAAGGCAGGTATGGAAATGAATGAAGTTAACACTGCCTTGCTATCCTTGTCCTTGGTACTGAATGATGGTCACACTGACATTGCTGTCCCTGTCCTTGGTACTGAATGATGTTTCACACTGACATTGCTGTCCCTGTCCTTGGTACTGAATGATGGTCACACTGACATTGCTGTCCCTGTCCTTGGTACTGAATGATGTTTCACACTGACATTGCTATCCCTGTCCTTGGTACTGAATGATGTAAATTATGTCGATGTAATTAATTTGTTTTATTGCTTACGCACATGTATGTATGTATGTATGTATGTATCTTTTTTACATACCCAGGGAAACCTGAAAAAACAAGCCACAGACCTGAGTGTGATCTACTGGTAAAATAAAGAAATGAAATGTTCACACTGACTGTTATACTGTATATATTTTGTAAATACATTTTGCTGTTTTTCAAATTCCATGTCTCTTTTTTCCAAATCAGAATCTATTTGGTATACTTTCTGCATAATACATTGTTTCAATGACCACGCTATCACCACATCTTTGTTGCGCTAACCTTAGATGTTTGCCCTAGAAATATAACTACACAGATCTTAGCACTTTAACTCACACAACAGGAACACTCAAGCTTTAACATATCTACTTGCTTCATCTGTATGATGCAGCTAAGCTCATTATGTGCTTTGCAAGTCTATGAAGGTAATCAAATAGCGAAACTCATAAATATCGCTGGAACTGCCCATCTAGCAACCATCCAACACAGTGACTATATAATACAGGGTTGGTGGAAAAAGCAGTCCGGTCCTGAAGGAGGAAAGGCAGTCAGTTCTAACTAAGTTCATAATGCCGTTAACGCGGACACATGGCGTGCCTTCCCCCGTCTATGGGCACCTGGGCGCCGGTTATGAAGGACGCGTCCGACGAAGCCAGGAAAGCGATGGTCTTCGCAACTTCGGAAACTTCTCCGACCCTCCCCAGGGCGTGGGTCGACTTGGAACGTTCCAGAAACTTGTGCGGGAAAAAAGAGAGGGATGTCAAGGTTTATTTGCTATCAAAGATTGGCTGATTTTGAGTTACTCTACACTGTAAAGGTCACAATACTTCATTTAACAACATCTTTACCTTCACCAAATGCAAAAAGGTTGTGTTTTCAGTAGTGTTCGTGTCTGTGTGTGTGTGTAAACATGATAACTTGAGAAGGCTTACATGGATTGTCTTGATATTTGGTAGGTGAGCAGGTCTACCCTGGTTGCCATCCTCCGTAGTTAACACCGGCTCCTTATTGCTACTGTGGTGGCCAGCGACAATAGGGAGCCGGCGGTAACTAAAGAGGATGGCCAGGTCTTCATGAGACCTCCAAATAATTGGATTTTTGGCCCCCTGTTGTTGTCCATGAGATTATCTGTAGATTGAAGGAGGCTATACCTTGGCATATGCTTCTTCATCAAGTCCAGCGTTCCTGTGCACATTAGTTATGATCACATCAGGGCTGTGAAGAGATGTGAATGACAGAAGGAGTCAGAAACACACAGAATATTGTCAATACTTTTACTCTCAAAGGTGATGATTCATCATGACAGTTTTAATCAAGTCTAGCACATTTTAAGAACAAGAATCCTCATCCTACTGAATAGCTTAGGACCTGATTTTTTCCCAATATGGTAACAGTTAAGAAAGGCTGACCAAACACAAAATAACAAGTCAGATATGTGTTCTACAATTGTGTACATGTGGTATAAGCATGTTCATGGTTTAACTGCACATGTGCAGCATAATGCATTGTGGGTAATATGTCAAAGGTCAAGACCCCTGAGACATAAACGAAACATGTCTGGACCTGGTGTAGACAAGAACTGTTTACAACTCAAGTTAGAGGCCTTCACCTTTGGCAGATTACCCAAAATGCATCACCCCCATGCAGTTGAAATGCTTATTGCAACTTACTTGACAGAGTTGACCCTGATTTGCTTGGAAGCTAGTTCTGAAATATAAAAAAATGATTCTGTCAGCTTTGGTGCAGTTCTTTTTAGTAAAGTTGCATTTGTTGACCATTCTAGAGCTTACTTTTCCATCAACCCCATGACTGTTCCAGGTTTGAATCCAAATTCTGGTCCAATTCCCTTGAATGTAAAGTAAAATCAGACACTGGAAAAAAACAAACATACATTCACTAACCAAGTGCGACACATCTTGTGAACTGGTCCAAAGCTGACTTGCTCATGCAGTAGGCCAAAACCCCAGGAAACTGCAAGTCATTAAATCAGAACAAATGTAGATAAAATAAATGTAACCATTTGCCTCTAGGATTCACTGGACTGGAATATTGACAAAAAAACAGTTGATTTCTAAAAAAAAATCTATTTAATGGAGAAAAAGTATAATTTGAGGAAGTTTAGTTCACTTACCGCTCGCATGCCATTAACACTGGAGACATTCACAATGGAACCTGGAAGTGATAGAAGCAACGGCAAGACTTGTGTCTCTAATCAAGGTACAATGTATGTTCAATTTGATATCCAACAAATTGTAATACAATAAAATCTGAAGGATAGACAACACACACAGACTTGAGGGGTGAAGTTAAAATAACAAACTTCTAAAAAATAGCAGCGATATTGTCTAGTTTCTAAATGCACATTGAAGAATGTAAAACTAGGCTGGTTTTGCTTCATTTCATAAACAAAGTACATGTAGCTTATAAGTGCTCAGAATAATGTGTCTTTACACACACACAGACACACACATAAATATACAAACACACACCATTACACTAAACATAACATTACCTTTAGTTTTGGTGAGATGTGGCACACATAACTGAGTCAGTGCAACTATACTGCGAACGTTCACGTTCATCAGTTTGTCATACTCTGCCATGTCTGTTGTCTCTATAGTTGCCAGGTGGGCAATTCCAGCATTGTTCACCTGTATGGATGATTCTTTTAAATGATACATGTATTGTATTGTATTTCAATAGAATAATCCCATAGCCCTACTAGTACCCAACTCCGTCAAAATGTAGAAATACAAAATAAGACCATAAAATGCAAATATTTGACAGGCATGCGGCCACTTGATTGGGCCACTAAATGCCATGCCCTCTTTGGTTGAACTATGATGGACAGTTCCATACCAGCACATCTATCCTGCCAAACTTCTGGACAGTTTGTTCCACCAGGTTTTTCTGCACTTGTTCATCGCAGATGTCTCCTGTCACAAGCAGGATCTGAAAAAAAAGTTAGAGGATTATGACTACAAAAAGTCAATGATGTACACTAATAAGTACATAATCCTGTCACAAGCAGAATCTGATGGGGAAAAACAAGAAATGTTACTGAAATAAAGTTGTCCCAATGATCACATTACAATCCCAAGTTCAAAAGTAGTGGAGCAGAATAATATGTTCAAAAACTGCTATGTACGTTGCAGTCAGTCAAACTATAAAATTTATGACATATCCAACCAAGGACTAACCTCTTTGATCCAACATAGAAGTGTGGTAAACAAACAAACAAACAAACAAACAAACACCTTGTCCTGCGGAGTCCCTGCCTCCACACAGGCCTTTGCTGTGGCCTGCAGGTTTTCCTGGTTTCTCCCAGTCAGAGCCAGGTGCGCTCCCAGCTGCGCAAATTCCACAGCTGTCCCCTTCCCGATACCAGAACTAGCACCTGGAAGGTTGAAAACATAAGTAATAGTTTGTAATTTGCTTTGTGTAACGTTACATACATTGCTTAGAATAATGATCTGCAGGATACAATTCTAGAACTAGAAAGGTAACATTTGCAAGCAAATGCAGCATGTTTACCTTCGCATGGTCTTGCCTACCATTCCTACTTTTCTTATGTGGGGATGAGTAGACTATCATTCTGCATTTCCTCATATACATGGTGACTTTTATAAAGATTAGTTCTAGTCTCTATTGACTTTAAGTAGTGTCATAGTCACTGTAGAGTTAATTTCTCAAAGTGACGGATGGTGGAAAAATATTCTGTATTCTCGTATTGCAGACTTTTATACATAAACTAACGGTATGTGCCATATTCATTGCAGAGTTTAGGTGTTCTTAGCCCCTAGTCTTCTTTTATTCAGAAAAACAGATCTTAGGATGAAGTTAAAAATGATTGCCCCCAACACACTCAAAAACAGATGAAGGCAGTAGGTGGGTAAATGATTTATTATCATTGCAAATACATTCTAGAAGGCTGATTACAAGTGCTTGTAAGTTGTAACATATATAAACATGATAGAAAATACAATGGTATCAGGAACTAATATACTTTATACTACATAGTAAGATCTGTATCAACCCAGTTTTGTTGGGTTTTCTTTTGAGGCAGTGGCAGACGAATTTACCCACTACTTATATCATATGTGTGTTCTTTGAGACTACAATTCTTAAACATTAAATCAATTATATACATTTGAATGTTAACTTGCAAAACAAACTAAAATTTTACAGTTGTGTCAAAATTTGGAAACTATACATATGTATAAATACTATAAAACTAAACATACATAGTGAATAAACTATACATCAGTTACATATGAAACTATACAATACATATTGAATAACATGACTTACATACACATTGTAGTATGTAACAAAGCATACATATTTAATATTTACTAAAAAAAAAACAGTTTAACAAAAAATACAATGTGCTGTATCCTTCTGTGGATGGCTGGGTCCAGGTCTGTCTTGTTCTTCCCTGGTCAGCTTCCCATGTCTAGTCATGGACCAAGTTCTGCTTCCTTCTGTAGGAGAGGGCACATTTGAAGGATAAAAACAGGGGAGTAAGAGTTGGCATTTCAACATTGATCAAAGAAATTATGTATTAATTAGTCAATTCTTAATGAAATCTACAGAATCTACATACACAACAACTTGCACCTGACACCACCTTTTATCTACTATCTATGTGCATTTGTACTCTTGCAGTTTCAACAGAACCAATTCTATTTCCTTCTTAGCACAAGATCTGAGCACTGTATGGTCAGAGCATGACCTTGACTGATGGTGTGAGAAAGTGTGGTCTGCTGTGAGCTTCCACAACATTCTCACTCCCACTGCTTGTCTGTTGGGTCCAAGGCTGCTGCAGCTTTTGAATTTGTGCCAGCTGATGTGTTGGCCATTAAACTGCAAAATACAGGAAAGCAGAATATGTATACATATAGAAGTCTAAGTATACAGAGTTGGTATACTATTATTAAAGGTTACAAATCCAGCTGTTAAAATTTCACAACAGACTATTATTTCAAGTCAGAAAACACAGTTTTCTGAATGCAATGAAAGAGGTAAGCATATTCCTTTTTTATGTAATACAGAACTGTGGTTACTGACTACCCTTGTCAGTGGGAGGCATAAGAATTCCCTAGATGTTGCGAAGATGCAATATACCAAACTTACATTTTGATATCTGGTCCTGTTGTGGGCCCCAGAGTTTTCAATGTTGGGGTTGTCTTGATCAAATATGGGACATCACAGAAGAAGTACTATGATACATTGACTTGTCACACTCTAGGTGCGTTACCTTCAACTGGTTACACCTAAAACACAAGCGATAAAAGAAATTTCATCAAAAATGGCCCAAAATGATTGGCTAAATATCAATTTACATCGCACAAGTATGGTACAACTGCTAGAAATAATTCACCTGCGCGTGGGAATCTGAGGGCACAAACTGAACATAAAATAATGGAGCCTTTGGCCAAGGGCAACATATCGTTCACATTCTTCAATCTTAAACTTGACGGTTCCCAAAATATATTATCTTAGCACGCCGTAAAAATTCTGTCAAATTCTTAGTGGCAATCATCCCTATCGCGTCTAGGGAGATATTGTCCGCAAAAGTACCGAAGTAACGGGTTCCTTTCTCAGCACTGGGTATACAGTGGTGTGGAGCCTTCCGTGCAAGATCTCCAGTGCCGAAGTTATGTAATCACTTGGTGCCCAGTGGTGCGGCGGCTTCAGCACTGGAAATCTCTGAATTGGCACTAGAAACCGAGACCTATTAGTACCTTCCGCGCTGGAAAACAAGTGGCGACAAATATTCCACACTGAATCACCAGTGGTGATACAAATTCTGCACTGAAAACCGAGTGCTGACAGTCAGCTTCCGTTTATACACTACTGTCATTACGTTCGTTAAGAAGGAAATTTTCGGAATCCACGCGTTCATGAGAGGTACTTTAGAAATACGTTAGGGACTGTACGATATTTACCGGGGGGAGGGCTGGTGCGTAGGGGGGGGGGCATGGAAATTTTTTTTTGCTTAGGGGGAGGGCCATGGAAAAAAAATTGGGGTTTGGGGGAGGGCCATGGAAAATTTTAAGAATCCGACACACCATTGTAGGTTATGATACTTTTGAAAATATGCGATCTTCTCTCGGAAAATCTGTCGCGTTGCGGACGAACATACATATTGTACCGCATATCTCTAGTCTTCCCGACAATTCTAATGGAATCAGCCAGACGCCCCATAATTCCGTTCGAAATCGAACACTGTCGTCGAAGAAGAGAAAACAAAGGATTGATATCGTTTTGATCACAGCAAGGAGCTTTAAATAACAGCTATGATTTTGCACTGCTAATCAATGTGTTTTTACTAGAACGTTCAGTTTCAGCCAGTGCCTGTCATTCAGTCATTTGACGGAATTTTGCCGCTCATGGCGGCCAAAAAAAGCCCCAATCTAACAAAAATCGGTGTGCAATGATAACGTTAGAGAAAGAACTTGGAAACTTTCATAGATTCCAAGAAAATCTGTGGACGTTTGTGGCGGAGCCTATTTCAGATAATTTCTAACACGCGCCCGAGCCGGGAGTCCGAGAGGCGTGGCGGAGCGGGGCGGTACGGCGAACTTCAAAGGCGGCCGACGTGACATAAAGGCACTAGACTTGACGGATAGCGATAAGTCATACTCGTACATTGTTAGCCGATATACCGCTGCATGCTGTCGGAATACGTCTTCACTTCATTTTGTAATTTTTGCACATTACTCGTGAACAGAGATTAAGTCAATCAGAAGACTGATACACTTTAGTGACTCGAAGCGGCGACTGGACTGAGCACCGGCGTGCCGGATCAAACGCGCAGTCTGTTCGCCATATTTGTTTAGTAATATCAATTTTCATAAAGTAAATTTGGCCCCCAAAATGCAGGAAATGGTGTTTCAGAGGGTTATAAATTTCAGAATTTTTCGGGGGATGCCCTCGGACCCCCTACATTACTTATGCCCGCGGCGCTTGCCGCGCGGCTGCGGCATGCAAGGTGCCCCTACGCTGTGAAAAAATCCTGGTGAGAACCTTGAAGGGGTAAAACTGTTACTTACCTTGATTAGCGTGTAAATGTGGTTACTGATCAAGTGTGTGGTTGTCATCGGTGGTTTCTCTCATCGGAGACGGTAGGAATTACTAGAAATGTTTGAACTTTGAATATGACGTATAAAGTAAGACGAATCATGGGCGGCGCGGGACCGGTGTTGAAAAGGTTTTATTTTTGCCAACTTTTGTCGCCGTAATTCTATGTATATGCATGTGTGTATTTCTCGTAGGACATAGATATCTATTAAATTTATAAAGTTTTGTTGTGGTCAAAGTTAGTAAACTGTTTCTTTTCTTGCCCATTCCGTATACAACATAGAAGTGAGTGCGTTCGATCTTGACCGGACATGCATATGATCATGACGGTCCCCTTCAACCTGAAGTAAAACGCTTGCGTTATTCTTCATCAAAAGAGATATCATATAGGTTAAGTAGGACAACCGTACTGTAGCAGCACTGTGTATGCCGACTAAAATTCAGTACTTGGACATTCCAGTGCTATTAGGTCGCGAGCACCAGAAGCCCTGTGCCGAAATGATTAAAAAGCTCGGCTTCCAGTGCTACCAGTGACCGAGCACTGGAAAATTCAGTGAGGAACCCGTTACTTAGGTACTTCGACACTGTCTATCCCAGTGCCGAATGACCTCCGCACTGGGTAATCAGTGTTGAATGACCTTTGAACTGCTGGAAGCCGAGTGCCGAGTCGAGATCAGCACTTGCGCTCGAGTGGTGAATACATTCTACCACTGGAAAACGAGCGCCGAGACAAGGTTCAGCTCTTGAATTCCAGCCCTGACGGATCTTCAGCACTGAAGCACTGGCCGTTCAGCGCTAGAAGCCCTGTGCGGAGCCATCTATCGCACAGGGCCCCGAGTGCCGACGCCAATTTCCCCGCGAGTTCCGCACTTGGTGCCCAGTCAGGAACCCGTTACTTCGGTACCTTTGCATATTGTCCCTAAAAAGATGAAAACTGACGGACAAAACTACAAAACGTAGCATATAACATGTGCAAAGATACAGTTTACGTAAACAAACGCCCCCCTCCCTCTACATTACATACGCCAATAATTACAGATAAACAATATAAAAAGTGGCCGTCAAAATTCTATTTAATTTATATCCACAACGATGATGAGCCTAAATCACAATTCTTACGGGATTCTATCCGATCAGGAGCTAGTATTTTGGGTACTTTTTAATCTTACATAACCGAAACCCTGGAGGGGGGAGGTGGTGAAACTGCAAGAAGTACCGTGAAACAAAGTCGCCAGCGGCACTATAGTATCCGCCAGGAACTGTGCAAATCTGCAATCTTACTGGTGAATATTGAACCCCCAAACAGACAAACATTTATATGGTCGTATTTTACGAAGCAAAAGCTCAAAAAGGTCCCCAAACTTACCGCTGACTTCGCCGATCACCCGCGCGCTCTCCAGTGCCCTCAAATGGAACGACAAAAGATGGCGGATGCCCATATTTGGGCGGGCGTGTTCCAGGCTGCGGTCATTGACCCGCGGTCGCGTCGTCGAACTCGATTCGGCGGATTTCGAACGTGGTTCTAAAATTCCATACGGGTTCGAAAGTTCGATTTTGTGCTTAAAATGCAACTTTTTTCACCCATTTTTCCCCAATAAAATCATTTTTTTACATCTATGTGCGACAAAATGACCAAAGTTCAGTGTCTTATGGACCATCCTACCAGTGTACCGAATTTCAAGTGTTTACAACCAGTATTTGTGAAGATATTTGTGTTTTTTATGTGTTTGGAGAAGAAGAGGAAGAGGAAGAGGAAGAGGAAGAGGAAGAAGAAACTGAGTAAATACAATATGTTTACCCGTTCTACGAAGGTAAACATAATAATGATCTGCAGGATACAATTTTTAGAAAATATTCCAATAAGAGATATTCTAATTTTATAGAATTGCCAGATTCACAAATTCATAGAATTCCATTGCAAAGCTAGCAAACATCCATTTCTTTTAATCAAAGACGCCCCCCAACACCCGTTTTGCACCGTTATAAAATTTAATTATGAATGTAACCTGAGCATGGATTACAACATAAAGGATGGGGTTTTAGCACTCTAGCACATTGCTGCTGGTGTTGGCACTAGTCTTTACGTAAACCCTAGTTGCAACATGCGTAAATGTAATGATTTAGTGCTTCTAGCCGTGGCGACTCGTGATTCCGGGCCTATATTATAGCCCTCAGCAAGATATAGGCCCGGAATCAAGAGTCGCCACTGCTATAGTGTTTCATGCTGACATGCTTGCCACTGACACGCCCCCCTCCCCATTCCTGGGTTATACAATCGAAGACCGTAAAATTTAAGATCCCGCTTACTTACCTGTGATGATGGCTACCTTTTCCTTCAAGTCAGGCATCTTTTGGCCGAAGTTTTTCAAAGACAGTGATGTCTTATTCGAAAACTGAAACAAAATCTTCTTTCCTTGGTTCTGAGTTCTGACCGCTATGAAGCGAAGTTTCAAGTTTCCCTTATTTTTTTGGTGGCCAGACAGCATCAAACCGTCAACCTATACTTCCAGCAAATATTTGTCGAGTCGATTAGCGATATGAATAATAAAATTTAATATTTGTAGCATTTCTATGAGACCATTTGGATAATAGGTGAGTTAGGAAATCAAATTTATTTTGCGTGAAGCCAAGTTTATTTCTTTTCTTCTTTTCTTTTTTTTTACGTTTAGTTGCGGTTAGTTCATTGAGGTCATTGACCCGAAATTGACGGCCGCATTGTTCAGAAACCTCTAAATTTTATATGGAAACGCATTTCAATACATTTCACAACAAGGAAGTAGAGAGAGAATGTTTATTACTTGTTTTGCTGGCACATTGACAACATGAATAACATGGCTCAACCAGTGTTGTAAGATATTATACATGGCATTTACATTTTTATCTAATTTTTATTTTATTTAAAATCTAAGGCTTACTAATCTCAATTGTATCAACAAAACTTGAGGTGACTCTGACAACAGAACTCACAGAAGACACAAGAAGCACAAGAGATAGTCTTTGTATGATATTGTAGAAATACTAGAATGACCACAAAGTTTTAAAACATTCCAAGGCAGGTATGGAAATGAATGAAGTTTACACTGCCTTGCTATCGCTGTCCTCGGTACTGAATGGTGTTCACACTGACATTGCTATCCCTGTCCTTGGTACTGAATGGTGTTCACACTGACATTGCTATCCCTGTCCTTGGTACTGAATGGTGTTCACACTGACATTGCTGTCCCTAACCTTGGTACTGAATGGTGTTCACACTGACATTGCTATCCCTGTCCTTGGTACTGAATGATGTTCACACTGACATTGCTGTCCCTGTCCTTGGTACTGAATGGTGTTCACACTGACATTGCTATCCCTGTCCTTGGTACTGAATGTTGTTCACACTGACATTGATATCCCTGTATTTAATATTGAATGTTGCTCATAATGAGTAATATTTATGTCCTTGGCACTGAATAACGTTAACACTGACGTTGCTATCCATTATCTGTTATACTGTTTATATTTTGTAGATACATTTTGCTGTTTTTCAAATTCCATCTCTTTTTCCCAAGTCAGAAACTATTTGGTATACTTTCTACATAATACATTATTTTAATGACCATGATATCAACACATCTTTGCTGTGCCAACCTTTGATGTTTGCCCTAGAAATATAACTTGACAGAACTCAGCACTCGAACTCACAAAACAGCTTTACATATCTACTTGCTTAGTCAGTATGATGCAGCTACGCTTATTATGTGCTTTGCAATCATATGGATAGAATCCATCCGTCCTAAGATAATCAAATATCCAAACTGGAACTGGAACTGCCTATATAGCAACCATCCAACACCATATAATAAAGGGTTGGTGGAAAAAGCAGTCAGTTCTATCTAAGTTCATTACGCCATTAACGCGGACACATGGCGTGACTTCCGCCATCAATGGGCACCTGGGCGCCAGTTATAAAGGACGCGTCCGACGAGGCCAGGAAGGCGATGGTCTTCGCAACTTCGGAAACTTCTCCGACCCTCCCCAGAGCGTGGGTAGACTTGGAATGTTCCAGAAACTAGAAAGAGAGATGTCAATGAGCCAAGAAAATGAGTGACTTTGCTGTATAGTTACTATTAAATGCAGAGGTCATTATACAACAGCATATTTTTGCCCCAAAAATTATATTTAGAAAATTGAAGGAGGACATTACCTTGGCATATGCTTCATCATCAAGCCCAGCCCTCTTGTGCATATTAGTTATAATCACGCCGGGGCTGTGAAGAGATAGGAAGAACAGAAGGAGTAAGAAACAGAATATTGTCAATAGTTTTATGAATGAATGAATGAATGAATGACTGGTTTATTTGATCAAGATGATCCTTAAAAAGTACATCGCAGCCAGGTAAAGTGGCTGAATTGCATACTTTTCACATCAATAGATAAGGCTATTTACAAATTGACATTTGCCATGGTACAAACATTAATATTTACATCATATACTAGTTCTAAATACGGAGAAGTCACTGTTCGTTCAGTAGTTTTATCATGTATGGTATAGGACTGTTCTTATATCTGTTTGTTCGTGCTCGAAATGTGGACAGAAGGTTTTTATTTCTAGTGTCTCTGGAGCTGACGTCGCCACGGGAAGGAGGAAACCAGTTTCTGAATGTGTTTGACTTAATGAGTCCTTTGGCAAAGTTGTAGCAAATGTCTCGACACCGGGCTTCTAATGTCGGCAGGTGCAGTTTCCTGCATGCCTCCGTGTAGGAGGTGAACGCGGAGCCTAGGCTTATGCGGCATGCTCTTCTTTGGATGATCTCAATCCTTGCTCTTTGTGCCGCAGTAATCCGGGGTGCCACGCAAACTCAAACACTCAAACAAAGATGATTATTCATCATGACAGTTTTAATCAATTCCGACACATCTTAGAAACAATAACCATCCTTTTGAATAGCTTGGAACCTGATTTTTTTCCTCTGATATGGTAACAATTAAGAAAGGCTGACCAAACACAAAATAACAAGTCAGATATGTGATCTATAATAATTATTGTGTACGAGTGGTGAGTTAGGGTCCTTTACAGTTGGCATATCACCCACAATACATCACGCCCAGGCATGTGCAGTTTAAATGCTTAAATATTTGAAACTTACTTGACAGAGTTGACCCTGATTTGCTTGGAAGCTAGTTCTGAAATATGAAAAGGGATTCTGTCGGCTTTGGTGCAGTTTTTTAGTAAATATTACGTCTGTTGACTATAATGGAGCTTTTCAATTCTGGTCCAATTCCCTTGAATGTTAAGTAAATCACACACTGTAAAAAAAAACATACATTTACTAACCAAGTGCAACACATCTGGTGAACTGGTCCACTGCTGACTTGCTCATACAGTAGGCCAGAAGCCCTGCAAACTGTAAGTGATTAAATCATAACAAATTTAGAGAAATCAATCTATTTTGCCTCTTGCATTGACTGACCTGGAATATTGACATAAAAACAGTTAATTTTTTATGAAAATTTTATTGATTCTTGGTTATGGAGAAAATATTATAACTTTAAACAAGGAAGTTCAGTTACTAGAAACTTACCGCTCGCATGCCAATACGACTGGACACATTCACAATGGAACCTGGGAGTGACAGAAGAAATGACAAGACTCGTGTCTCTATTCAAGATATGTTTCATTTGATATCCAACAAATTATCATACATCAAAATCTTTAGGCAAACACACTTAAGAATGAAATGAAGTTTTGAAAAATTGCAGCCATATTGCATAGTTAAAACTAAATGGACATTAAGAAATGTAAAACTAGGCCCGTTTTCACACACACACACACACACACACACACACACACACACACACACACACACACACACACACACACACACACACACAATTACACCATAACATTACCTTTAGTTTTGGTGAGATGTGGCACACATAACTGAGTCAGTGCTACTATACTGCGAA
The DNA here is from genome assembly GCA_013266295.2 of Branchiostoma floridae x Branchiostoma japonicum. Taxonomy (NCBI): domain Eukaryota; kingdom Metazoa; phylum Chordata; class Leptocardii; order Amphioxiformes; family Branchiostomatidae; genus Branchiostoma; species Branchiostoma floridae x Branchiostoma japonicum. The sequence continues at coordinate 3,240,873 of CM023825.1, read as the reverse complement.
CGTTCACGTTCATCAGTTTGTCATACTCTGCCATGTCTGTTGTCTCGATAGTTGCCAGGTGGGCAATTCCATCATTGTTCACCTGTATGGATAATTGTTTTAGATGATACATGTATTGTATTTCAATAGAATAATCCCATAGCCCTACTAGTACCCAACTCTGTCAAAATGTAGAAATGCAAAATAACAACATAAAATGCAAATATTGGACAGAGATGCAGCCACTCTCTCATTGGTTGAGCTGCAAATTGCCATGCCCTCTTTGGTTGAACTATGATGGACAGTACCATACCAGCACATCAATCCTGCCAAACTTCTGGACAGTTTGTTCCACCAGGTTTTTCTGCACTTGTTCATCGCAGATGTCTCCTGTTACAAGCAGGATCTGAAAAAAAAAGTTGGAGGATTATGACTACAAAAAGTCAATGATGTAACGTTACACTACATAATCCTGTCACAAGCAAGCACATCGGCAGAACGTACTGCGCCTGCGCGAAACCTGTAATGTATTGTGCATAGCACTTCGCCAGAACGTCTCATATAAGGTCGAATTCGCGTATATAAGGGTGACATCCTGTCTGTAGTTTTCAAATGTTGTGTAGAAAAAAATATGGTCTGCAACAGGCAAAATTTTGATGCAACGTTGACCGAAAATCCAGGTTTTGCGCAGGCGCAGTACGTTCTGCCGGCATGCTTCACAAGCAGAATCTGATTGAGGAAAAACAAGAAATGTTACTGAAAATAAAGTTGTCCCAATGATCACATCATAGTCCTAAGTTCAAAAGTAGTGGAGCAGAATAATATGTTCAAAAACTGCTATGTACGCTGCAGTGACAAAGAAAACCTGAAAATCTCATAAACAGTCAAACAATAGAATTTATGACATAGGAGTGTGGTAAACAAACAAACAAACAAACACCTTGTCCTGCGGAGTGCCTGCCTCCACACAGGCCTTTGCTGTGGCCTGCAGGTTTTCCTGGTTTTTCCCAGTCAGAGCCAGGTGCGCTCCCAGCTGCGCAAATTCCACAGCTGTCCCCTTCCCGATACCAGAACTCGCACCTGGAAGGTTTAAACACAAGTATTACAGTTTGTAATGCTTTCTGTCTTTATGTTTACCTTCGCAGAAGAAAAACACATGCTTGGTTTCTCCTTCTTCCTCTTCTTCCGTTCCAAACAAATAAGTCCTGGGCCAGACGTCTGTCACCATGGTAACTTGTGCTGTAGCAAACACCCTGTGGTGTTGGGTTACATTATGTAGCAAAAGCAGGAGGGAGCTCAAATGGCTGGTCAACATATATATATGAATGTGTTTGAGGAAGGTTAAACAGAGCAGTAGTTTGTTAGGCTAGACATTATACATTTGCTTTGCAAAGTTACCTTTCTAGTTGATTTAGTGAAGCCTTTCGCAGCCTTCCAACGGACACGCCCCCCTCCCCATTTCCGGGTCACACAGCTGAACGCCGTAGTCCTAAGGTACCGTTTACTTACCTGTGATGATGGCCACCTTTTCCGTCAAGTCAGGCATCTTTTGGCGGTTCCAAGACAGTGATGTCTTACTTGGACGCTGAAACAAAGTGTTCTTCCCTTGGTTTACACCGCCACCAAGTTCAAGTTTTCCTTACTTTTTTTGGTGGCCTTACAGCATCAAACCATAAACCGATACTTCTAGCAAACATTCGTCGAAAAGCGATAAAAAAGATGAGCTTTAACGTTTTGTCACCTTTACACAAGCCTACGTAGATAATAATCAAGTTAGGAAATCAACTTTGTACGCATGCATTTTGGATGTAACTAATTGTTTGTTTTTTGCGTGCAGTTGCGATTAGTTCATCGGGGTCATTGACCTCAAGTTCACTGTCGCGCGCTGTTCCGTATAGGGAAACGCATTGCAGTACCTTTTAAAGTAAGGTGAATTCTAGAGTATATATGTAACTTGAGAAGTAACTTGATTTTGCAAACCTTCAGGAAAAACTTAACAAAAAAGCACAATGTAACTGTTAAAGTGCACACAGAGAATGTTTATTACTTGTTGGCACATTGACAACATTGAGAACATGACTCAACCAGTATTATTAGACATGATATATGGTATTTATATTTCTATAAGGTGATTCTCCCAGGGAAGGCGTTTAAAAAAAAGTTCCAGCCATCTTACTGTCATTGTGTTTACTCTACATTGTACCATGTTATCACAGAGACAATTGACATTGATATTCCAATCTTTAGTTACATGTACCTAGGAGGTTATATAGCCTCCTTGTATGTACCTTCCTTGCTTCACCTTGATTACATGACAACAAAATTCTTACCGATCTCAATTTCATCAACAAAACCTCAGGACCAAAACTGTAGCTGTTCAAAAGCACCCGTGGAGGTCAATGTACAGTACCATATCTAAATCTGTATCTGTATCTTACCTAAGTCTGTATCATATATAAATCCGTATGTATGTCATATCTATATCTGTATCATTTCTATATCTGTATTTCCGTCGTAGCTAAATTTGTATTATATTAAAATCTGTATCTGTATCAAATCTATTAATCAAACAATTAGGACAGCGAGACAAACCCACAACTCAGCCACCAAAAGTCATGATCTTGATTAATTGAATACGTTAATGTAAAACGTTTGTGGCTAAATTTACAAACTACGTCCAGTCTTGAGTAACGGTTAATATCTGATGTCAACTAAATTAACGAGGACACAAGATGTGACATCCGCTGTCCACGGGGACCTGGGCGCCGGTTATGAAGGACGCATCCGAGGAGGCCAAGAAGGCAATGGTCTTCGCAACTTCGGAAACTTCGCCGATCCTTCCCAAGGGGTATATAGTCTTGGAATGTTCCAGAAACTAACAAAAGAAAAAAAGTGAAAAAAAGTGATGCATCTTTACATTGAACTCATATGCAAAACCGGGACGAGGGGGGATATAAACTTTTGGGATTGTGTGTTCTCACCGTAAAAGCACCACCTACATTGACTTCATATAGCGGCGAGAAGCAGTACTCCAGTTAGAAGCTCTGAGGAAGATGTCTGACAGACACCAAAACATAAGCAAGGTGAGACACTTTACCGGTTATGTATAAAGAAAACTCCAAAATCAAGATATTAATTCAATATACATTGATTAATATACTGATTCGTTTCTGAAAGAATCGCCACTCTGAGCTCTCATACCTCAGCTGTTTCATTTTCAGTCCGTCCTGCGCGCGTGAAAATCTGTGTTGGAGTCACACCCGGGCTGTGGGTTAGGAGAAAGGATAGAATGTCAGGCACAAGTGGGCAAAAGGTAGAAAGATCTATACTTAAAATACAGGCTATCATGACAGATCCAGGTCTAGCACCGCTTTATCGGGACAATAGAAAAACCAGCTGTAAATTCACCTCTCGTAAAATCTAGAAACAACTGGCTCAATCCAAACTTGGTATACAGGGTTTGAACTCTTAGCTGAAGCTCCGAGATTACAAAGTAAAAGCACACTTTACCAACAAGTAATATCGAAAAGAAGCCATTTTATTTCCTGCTATCCTAGCCATCCTAAAGTATTTAGTTTACCAAGGCTCCCATTGTCGCTTCCATCTTCAAAATTGTCGACTATTTAGAAGTAGTATCGGAACCCAAGTAAACAAAATGATGATGGCGCCCAGGCTACCTTCCAGGCTTTGCGATTAAAAAAAATAACATATTTAACCAAAGGTATACATATTGATATTGAAGAAACAAAAAACTTACTTGACAGAGTTGACCCTGATTTGCTTTGAAGCTAGTTCTGAAAAATGAAAGGTAGTTTTGTCTTTAAACATAGTGAAGTCAACATAATCTGTACGAACAACAGCGCACTCGGCTTTATGAAAGTATATTCCCTCTAAGAAACAAATATGAAAGGAACAACACAATCAGCTCATTCTCCAAACCTTAAATCCATTTTCAGTCATATATATCCCTGCCACAGTCTTTGTCCTATCCTCCAAACGTTCAAACAAACACTATATCAAACACACCGACAATATGAGTAAACATTTACTGACCAAGTGCAACACATCTTGTGAACTGGTCCACTGCTGACTTGCTCATGCAGTATGCAAGATTTCCTGCAAACTGAGGGGGAATAAACCAGTGCACGATTTGGACTGCGCATGCCCAGTGAGGTGCATAGTGGGTAAAATGTCATAGTTGAAGGCTCCTGAGACATAGTTTTTGACCAGAAAAGCATGGTCTAGATGTTTCTGTCAAAAACTGAACGGAGTTTGTTCAGTTACCTGTTAAGTCCCTGTCACAAATTCAGGACCTTCCGACGACTTTGACCACTCCAGCCATGCGTTATAAGCACTGGTTCGGAGTATACTGGAACCCGTCCTATTCTAGCATAAGTTTGCCTCTCTGATTGCACCTAAGGAGAATATAACTTTCATACTGTTTGCTGTGTCAAAATTCACAATGAACCGGCCGCGCAAACGAATTTTAAAGACTAGAAGGCAACCTTCACCGACCAACTCCCAACCACAAATCACCTTTCTCGAGACTTACTCACAACCATGGTCCGGAGCAGGTCGTGAAGTTAATTGTGACAGGCTAGGGCTTTAATAACAGGGAACTTGAAAAACGTACCGCTCGCAACCCATATAGGCTGGACACATTCACAATGGCCCCTGGGAATGACAAAAAATTGATAGTGCATTAGGTGTGCAAGTGTCATATTAGATGTGCTAGTGCCATGAACAAGTTGCATTTGAAATCGGCAGAGACAAACTGTTATGTTACCTAAATACCAAAGACTTCTTTACACTACACGGCCATAGCATTCTAAATGAAACTTGGTACCTTTAGTTTTGGTGAGATGTGGCACGCATAACTGAGTCAGTGCCACCACACTGCGAACGTTCACGTTCATCAGTTTGTCATACTCCGCCATGTCTGTTGTCTCTATACTAGCCCGAACACCTATCCCTGCATTGTTTACCTGTACGAACATTGATACGTAGATTGAATGGATTTGCCTTTGAAGGAAAGGAAATAATAAATACGTCATATACAACAAAATGTAGACTTCAATTGAACTGGTTTTCACGTTTTCCTTGGGTAAAGTTTTGACAAGACCTATTTTCAAGGCAAACATCTAAGTTGCCTGTTATGATCCATATCAACCTGTGTTGAAGGTCAGGCAATTACATATTGAGCAAGTGCATGTGTAAAAGAAACCTATATTTTAAGCACAATAGAAGACAAAATCATTTTAGATAATATTTCAATAGACCAACCCTAAAGCCCCGTCATTACGTCTGTTAAAATGTAGACTTGAAAATGAAAACACAAAAATGCAGAGATGTTTAATGGACATTCTCGCATCCTCTCATTTGTTGAACTGCTAATTGTGATGCTATTTAAAGACAACATTAGCTAGTTCCATACCAGAATATCTATCCTGCCAAACTTCTGGACAGTTTGTTCCACCAGGTTTTTCTGCACTTGTTCATCGCAGATGTCTCCTGTCACAAGTAGGATCTGATTGAGGAAAAAGGAGATGTTTGCAGAGACAAAATATTTGATATGTTTTAAGGTTGAATTCAAGTTTAAAAAGATTATGAGTGAAGTAGAATGTGTTTAAAACTGCCAGTGTTGGTTTTATGTAAACAAACAAACAATCAAACAAACAAACAAACAAACAAACAAACAAACAAACACCTTGTTCTGCGGAGTCCCTGCCTCCACACAGGCCTTTGCTGTGGCCTGCAGGTTTTCCTGGTTTCCCAGTCAGAGCCAGGTGCGCTCCCAGCTGAGCAAATTCCACAGCTGTCCCCTTCCCGATACCAGAGCTAGCACCTGAAAGGTTTAAGCACAAGTGATGCAGTTTGTAATGCTTTCTGTCATTAATTATGTTTAACTTCGCAGAAGAAAAACACATTGTTTTTGTTTGGTTTCTCTTTCTTCCTCTTCTTCCGTTCCAAACAAATAAGGTCAATGACCTGGGCCAGACGTCTGTCACCATGGTAACTTGTGCTGTAGCAAACACCCTGTGGTGTTGGGTTACATTATGTAGCAAAAGCAGTAGGGAGCTCAAGCGGCTGGTCGCCATATGAATGTGTTTGAGTAAGAATAAACTGAGCAGTAGCTTGTTAGGGCAGACCATGTGAAGGTAAACATTATGCATTTGCTTTGCAAATGTTACCTTTCTAGTTGCTGCCTTTCGCGACCCTTGCCACGGACACGCCCCCCTCCCCATTTCCGGGTCACACAGCTGAACACCGTTTACTAACCTGTGATGATGGCCACCTTTTCCTTTAAGTCAGGCATCTTTTGGTGGTTTCAAGACTTCAAGACAGTGATGTCTTACTTAGCTTGGACACTGAAACAAAGTGTTCTTAACTTGGTTCTCACCGCGACCAAGTTTCAAGTTCTCTTTTTTGGTGGCCCGACAGCATCAAACCGTCACTGACCAATACTTTCAAAACATTCGTGGAATAGCGATATAAATGGTAAGCTTTAAATGATTTTAAATAACAACCTTTCCAAAAAAACAAACACAGTATAATATGGATAGTAAAGTTCGCTTTCTTGTGTATTTTGCGGGCAGCCAAGTTCTTTTACGTTTACTTGCGACTAGTTCATCGGGGTCATTGACCTGAAGTTCACGTCCGCGTTCTATGTATAGAAATATGGAAGTATATTTCACCGTGCACGTGCAAACTTACTAAGTGAATTCTTGTGTAATCAAATCACAGATAAAGACAAAATGTAATGGCAAGTGAAATGAATTATAAATATTATAAGAATCATCTCTGCTAGCAAGTTTTTTAATCAAAATAAAGTTATCTGCAAAGGAGCTCAGCCCTTTTTCCATCCTCCGTAGTAACCACCGCTCCCTTGTCGCTTGCTTGTGGCTTTTATGGGAAATCATTTTCATAGTTTCATGTAATTAGAAGAATACTTTCTTCACTACTCTGAGCTGATGAATAAGTAGATTTTGCAAACCTTCAGGAAATATGACACAATAAGCACAGTGTAACTGTTCACGTGCACACAGAGAATGTTTATTACTTGTTTCCCTGACAACATTAATTACATGACCCAACCAGTGTTGTTAGAAATGAAAATAAAGTTCTCCCTTTTCCAGCCATCCCCCTATTATTGTGTCAAATAATCTAACATTGCAACAGTGATTTACCCTGCATTGTACCATGTTCGGTCACAGAGACAACATCACATAACGTTCAATATTAAAATCTCTTTGTTACTTTGTTACTTCACCTTGATTACCTGACACCAAAAGGCTTTAATACCAAGCTCAATTTTATCAACAGTACTTGTCCAAAACTCCAGCTTTTTTCAAAGCACTTGATTGGATGGATCCGTAGGTCCCCGTTTCTGTATAAGATCTAAATTTGCATCTGTATCACATCTAAATCTGTATTTGTATCATATCTAGATAAAAGAAATTACAGAGAGACAAAACCACAACTCAGCTACCAAAAAACCCCATACAATCACGATTTCGATTCACGAAATAAAACGTTTGTGGCTAAATTTACAAACTTTGCCACCACGTTCACCCCTAAGTAAAGAGCGAAACAAGCTGCATGAGGAGTTCCTATATTTTTGGTCCCACCAATAAATAGCTAGACCCAGCCTACGATACGAAGCAAGCAACCGTTTTCCATCGCATTTTTGCCTCACAGATATCAGTGTGCTATGGGATAGGGTTGATTCAACTTACTACAGTTTAAAAACGACTAGAAAATTGACTTGAAATATCCAGTTTTACTGCCCTAAGTTGGGTGTCTTTAAGATCTTGTCATGTTAACCTATAACTAAGCTAACGTGGACACATGACGTGCTTGCCGCCGTCCACGGGCACCTGGGCGCCGGTTATGAAGGACGCGTCTGAAGAGGCCAGGAAGGCGATGGTCTTCGCAACTTCGGAAACTTCTCCGACCCTCCCCAGGGCGTGGGTCGACTTGCAACGTTCCAGGTACTAGAAAAGAGAGAAAGAGCCTATTTGCTATCAAAGGCAAGCCAAAGTTACCATAAGTACTATTGACTGCAGAGGCCATCATTAAAAAAAAAAAAAAACTTAATAAATTTTTACGGCTCTCGGTGGCAAATGATCAGATGTTGGCACATTGGCAAAACCAGATCCGTAGTGTGTTTTTGGCACACTTTTAGACAGATTAGCCTAAGAGGCTCGGTGGGCGTCACTCCACCGTCAGGGAAAGTCGTGTAAAGTGCATTTCCCAAGGGCACAACGTCGGGGCATGGTGAGTATCGAACCCGGGACCCATGGGTTCCGAGTCCAACGCTCTAACCATTGCGCCACACCGACGCAGAGGCCATCATATAGCATTGTAACAATATTTTTACTCCATGTTTCTTTTGAAGGATTTGTCTGAAATTTGACATGTCGGTGTGAAAGACTGGGGTACAAACACTTTAGCCCACACCGCAAACACCATGATTACTTCACGGAGGCTTGTGTCCTATGGACTCTTGTTGTTCATGAGATTATTTTTAGAAAATTGAAGGAGGATGTTACCTCGGCATATGCTTCATCATCCAGTCCGCAAGCCTTCCTATGAATGTTAGTCTTAGTCACGCCAGGACTGTGAAGAGGTATGAACGATAGAAGGAGTCATAAACAGACAAAACATTATCAAGATTTTTACTCTCAAATGTAATTATTAAATGTTACATTTTAAATTAATTCCGTCGTATTTTAAAAATATGGGAGGAATTTTACATTGTGGGCATATGGTAAAGGTTGAGGCCGTACAGCTAAAGCATAAACAAAACACATCTGGACATGGTCTAGCCAAGAACTGTTTACAAGTTAGGGGCTTCAACTTTGACATATTGTTACCCTCAATACATTATATCCACGCATGTTAAGTTTAAAATAAATACTTATTGAAACTTACTTGACAGAGTTGACCCTGATTTGCTTGGAAGCTAGTTCTGAAATATAAAAAAATGATTATGTTAGCTTTGGCGTAGTTTTTTTTATAGTGAATTTACGTTTGTTGACTATTTTGGAGCTTATTTTTCCATTTTCAATAAAACCCTATGATTAAATTGTTCCTTGAATGTAAAGTAAAATAAAACACTTGAAAAACCATACACTCACTAACCAAGTGCAACACATCTTGTGAAATGGTCCACTGCTGCCTTGCTCATATTGTATGCCAAAAGTCCAGGAAACTGTAAGCAATTTATCATAATTGCAAATTTAGACAAGATCTCATCAATTGACGTAATTGGCTATCAGATTCACTGAACTGAAATATCAACATAAAGACAGTCAATTCAAAATCAAAATTAAAAAAAAAAGGTGTAATATGAAGAAAAAAGTTCAGCTTACCGCTCGCGTTCCATTAACACTGGAGACATTCACAATGGAACCTGGGAGTGACAGAAGAAACGACAAGACTCGTGTCTCCATTCAAGGTATTATTTCATTGAGATACAACGCAACGAATTATCATACATTGAAATCTAAATGATAGGCAATACAGAAACATGTATGGACTTCACTGTGCTAAGTGAAGAAAATAGCAAACTTTTAAAAATTGCAGCCTTATTGGGCGTACACTTAGGAATGTAACTCTAGCTCTGTTTTGCTTTATGTCATAACCAATAGTATGTTAACTAAGTGCTCGGAATAATGTGTCTTTGCACACACACACACAAACACACACACACACACACACACACACACACACACACATACACACACACACACACACACACACACACACACACATACACTCACACATACGCACACCTACACTTGCACATAAAATACACACGCACCATTACACTAAATAGAACATTACCTTTAGTTTCTGTGAGATGTGGAACGCACAATTGAGTCAATCTGACCACACTGCGAACGTTCACGTTCATCAGTTTGTCATACTCTGCCATGTCTGTTGTCTCTATAGTTGCCAGGTGGGCAATTCCAGCGTTGTTCACCTGTATGGATATTCAAGGTAGTTTTGTTTTCGCGGCTTATGCGGTGAAAATAATAACATAAAATGCAAATATTTGACAGACATGCAGCCACTCCCTCATTGGTTGAGCCACTAATTGCCATGCTCTCATTGTTTGAACTGCTAATTGCGATGTATAGTACCATACCAGCACATCTATCCTGCCAAACTTCTGGACAGTTTGTTCCACCAGGTTTTTCTGCACTTCTTCATCGCAGATGTCTCCTGTTACAAGCAGGATCTGATTGAGGAAAAACAAGAGATGGAAGGTACATTATTGAGCCGTCTGCAAAAAAAAAAGTCTTAGCTCACTTGTAACAACTTCTGGCATGTGATTCACAAACAGGGTAGGAGAAGAACTGGTTCTAAAGTACTGCCCTGGGGCACTCCATTATCCACCTCGTCCCAGCCTGACCTACTCCGGGTCACACAAACATGTGTACGCTTTGTTTTCTTCCTTCAGGAAAAGAGCCGATCCATTTAGTAGGTTTCCCTTGCAGCCCTAGCTTTCAACTTTTACATCTACACTATACTGAGCAAGACCCCTCGCGGGGCATAATGTTCAGGGGAAGCGGTCAAGCCCCATTGTGACCGGTGGTGGTGGTGTTGTGACAAAAGAAAAATTCAGTGCATGAAAGTGAATAATAAAAATGAAAAACAAGTGCTGTGTCTATGTACATGTCACAAATGGGGACAGCTCCTGCTTAAATCCTGCTTTAGCCAGTAGACGCTTGATTGGTACCGAATCAAAAGCTTTCCTGAAGTCTAGATACACAGTGAGTGCAATCCACTGGGGACCCCTATCGAGCAATTGTGTCTTCTGCAAATTAAGGTGTGCTAGCTGGACTTTTCTGCCGGGAAACGTACTCAAATTGTTCCTAAGCTTCATTTCTATCTTGTAGTTAACTAAAAGGATTCTGCCTAACCTAACAGAGTGGTCGAGAGCTTGTGCGAGCACGTTTCGTCCTAGTTTCACGCATGAGTACACCTTCAACACATACCAATCTTTTGTAATAGGGCCGCCATATTGACAAATATGGTGGATTAATTCACAGAATATCAATGACAGACAAATACCTTGTCCTGCGGAGTGCCTGCCTCCACACAGTCCTTTGCCGTGGCCTGCAGGTCTTGCAGGTCAGTCAGAGCTAGGTGCGCTCCCAGCTGCGCAAATTCCACAGCTGTCCCCTTCCCGATGCCAGAGCTAGCACCTGGAAGGTTTAAACACAAGTGATGCAGTTTGTAATGCTTTCTGTCATTATGTTTACCTTCGCAGAAGAAAAGCACATTGTTTTTGCTTGGTTTCTCCTTCTTCCTCTTCTTCCGTCCCAAACAAATAAGGTCAATGACCTTGGCCAGACGTCTGTCACCATAGTAACTGGCCTGCAACAAACACCCTGTGGAACTAGCACCTGGTAAGTACAAGAGCATCACAGTCGACTCGAATATCCAGTGTCACGCCTTGAGGCCGGGATCAGTATGCATGCCAAAGCAACAAGCAAGAAGGATGCGACTTTACACTTAAGCAAATAGCTGTTTATTCTGGCACACCGCGCCGTTTATAAAGCCTGTAAGGGGTCATGTAGCGTGCTTAAATCAAGGATATTAGATAGAAGTCGATATATGAGGATATGTCCCTTCCAGGGACCAAACAGTCGATCTCGAATAACACCGGTCGGAGCAGCGAACGTATTGATCATGCATTTTTTGTATTACTAAGCTCCTGTTTACTTACCTGTGATTATGGCTACCTTCCCTCTCAAGTCAGGCATCTTTTAGCTGATGATTTTGACTCTGCTCCGAATTTGATGCAGGGAGGCTCAAAAACAACAACAGTGTTCCCTGCTTTCTTCAGCAAGAAAAAACTTAGCATACAATTGCAGTTTCCTGGCACAACCAATCGCAAGGCAGGGCGGCATCAAACCACCTTTAATTGAGGCGTTTTACCGGTCTTGCGCGAGAGCAGACAAAACAAGAACTGGGAGATTTCATACCTCCGTGAAATCTTCAAAGTTTTTGTAAATTTGTGGTTTTATTCGTCATTGTGAATTTCTCTGTTTCCGTCTGTGCATTTTATCACTGGCACACTGTCAACACACTCCCCGCCAACTCCCAGCTAGCTCCTGAGACCTAACTTCCTATGCCTGACCTTTTAGGTCTGTGGTTAGGGAATTCTCGCACCCAAGTACTGTCAGTTAATTGTTACGAATACACAAGCAGACACACACACACACACACACACACACACACACACACACACACAAATACCAAGACAAAGTTAACATGACTTGTATTTCGAGTATATTTAAAAGTTGACCAGACTTGTGCATAATTTACAGGCACTGATATGGCTTTATTGGAACAAGGATCTTATAATACTCTGCTCTGCATTATATTCTTAACTTTCTTCAAAGTTGCATAAATCCTGTAACATTTTTCTCTTTCTCAACTCACTTATGCTTTAAAGTTAAGCCTAGAGAGCTTCATTACAATTCTACTCATAGATTTCATTTGACATCAACCCTTTCAATTATAAATTTAGCCATTTTGTCTTTTTTTGTAACGCTCTTTTTTCAGATAAGATGCTCAAGCCAAACCATATACAATTAGTGAAATCAACTGTCTAAGGCCTCATTACAGTACACTGAGTAATATTAATGGCGAAAAACTGTGTTAACGCCGATAAGGCTGGCACATGGCGTGTCTTCAATTCCCCCATCCACGGGAACTTGGTCTTTGGAATAGTTGACGCCGTTTACTAAAAACAAACCATACAATCATGATCTCTATTAATGAAACAAAACGTTTGCTGCTAAACCTACAAACCACGTACACTCTTGAGCAACGGTTAATATCTGGTTATGCTAGTGCTGAGGGTGGAAAAGGCAGTCAGTTCTGACTAAGTTCATAACATTAGGCCAGGAGTGTGACGTCATGTTACTGACCTGAGGGCAATATGCACTGGAAAAGGTATATAAGTGAGAACTTCGTGTACTTGTGTCATTTAGCCTCTGTATACTTGAAGAAGCCACACAGGGCGAAACCGGTCGTGTGACAGGCTGATTAAAAGTTCTAAACAGGAACTATGTGGCTCCAGATGTCTTACTGAGGGACGACTGCGTCTGCGAGATGTCGGTAAGCTGAGGAATGAATCCACCCTACTATATTCGTTCATTACTATTAAAGCTAACGCGGGCACATGGCGTGCCTTCCGCCATCAATGGGGACCTGGGCGCCGGTTATGAAGGACGCGTCCGAAGAGGCAAGGAAGGCAATGGTCTTCGCAACTTCGGAAACTTCTCCGACCCTCCCCAGGGCGTGGGTAGTCTTATGATGTTCCAGGAACTATTGAAAAAAGAAAGAAAATACATGATGGCACGATACATCAGTTCCATCAAAACGTATATGCAAAACTAGAAAGGCCGACATTTAAATAGCTCCGGAGGAAATACAGGGTCAGCATATTTCAGCCATTTCCTTCCCCATTCCAAAATGGACTGTTCCATATCAACCTTTACATCCAGTATCAAGTGTTTCATACCCCTAAGTTCGTAACAATTGTTCTCGAAACATAATTAAGGTGATTTTGATTACTTTTTTAAAAACCACCCGTCGCACAAGTGGAATTTTGCAAAACGTTGGTCGACTATCTATTCATTGACAAATTATCTATTGGAAATTCAAAATTACACTCTCCTCCTGCGCATGTAATCGAACAGCTCTCATACCTTGGCACATTCCTCTTCACTCAACCCTGAGCGTTCAAAAATCACTGTTTTGATCACACCGGGGCTGTGGGTTCACAGAAATGATAGAATGTCAGACACAAGTGAACAGAAATAACTTACATTAATTTTCTAATTCCTTACAAATTACAAGATTTCTACCCAAAATTTCATAATGGCTGATTACAGTCCAGCACTACTTTGAGACTAACAACCAGTATTTTCAGGTCTCGTAATATCTCGAAATGGCTGTCTGAATACAAACTTGACGCACGTATGCAAGCCTTCGCTAAAGCTCCAGTACAGCTTGGCAACAGAAGGACAATTTTCCAATGCTTGGTGTTGCAAAGATGTAATTTTTGTCTTTCTCTATGACTTTTAATGTTTGTCGACCGATGCAACAGTAGTTGCAGGAGGAGCTAAGGTCTAAGGTCTAAGGTCTATGACTTTGTGATTAAGAAAAATTGTTACTTCACCATAGTTTAAAAAGATGCATATATTGAAGAAACAAACAAAAAACGTACTTCACAGAGTTGACCCTGATTTGCTTGGGAGCCAGTTCTGAAAAATTAAAGGTAGTTTTAGTCTTCAGAGTCAGTGAAATAAAAATAATAAGTTATCATGTAATCTGTAAAGACTAAACATCAACTAATACTGTAATAATACTGTATTTTCTTGCTACTTTGTAAAGTAAGCAATTTCGGCAGTTATCCATTTATGGATTATCTTTCTGATGTTATGAAAAGCTGCCTTTGACCTCAAAGCTGCCTTTGACTCAGTTCACAGACCCTCCATGTGGAAGCTCCTACGAGCCAGAGGTATTCCGGACAAGATCATCTCCCTTATCCAAGAACTATACACAGACACTGTAAGCTGTGTCAGAGCTGGAACAAACCACTCAGACTGGTTTGAGCTTCACAGTGGCGTTCGCCAAGGGTGTGTCCTCGCTCCAACACTTTTTAATACAGCCATCGACTACGTGATGACAAGGACAGTTGGGCGGGGCATGTGCGGAACTACCTACGCAGATTACACCTTCACTGACATGGATTATGCCGACGATGTGGCACTTCTCGCTGAACTATTCGAAGCCCTTGTGAGCACGCTCGAGATCTTCTCTGCAGAGAGCCAGGGTTTGGGTCTTGAGGTCAGCTGGCTGAAGACAAAGCTTCAGTCGCTCAGTGACTTCCTGGACCAACCAGTATGCCCTGCCATCAGAGGAGAGCCGGTCGAGGTTGTTCAGTGCTTCAACTATCTTGGTAGTCTCATCACATCAGACTGTAAATCTGACCAAGATGTTAAGCGCAGGTTGGGAATAGCTTCAGCAGCCTTTGCAAGTCTCAGTCGTGTGTGGCGCTCCAAACACCTGTCTAGAACAACCAAGTTAAGGACGTACAACACTCTGGTCCTGTCTGTCCTTCTGTATGGAGCAGAGTCGTGGACTATTACAAAGTCACTTGCTCAGAAACTGGATGCTTTCGATTCGCAGTGTCTGAGAAAGATAGAGGGTATCTGCTGGCACGACTTCATTTCCAATGAAACAGTCCGTCTTAGGACAAACCAGCCGCCTGTAACACGCAGGATTGTAAAGCAGCAGATGACCTTCTTGGGGCATGCCTCACGAGCTGTTCCTACCCAGGACGTCATCAAACTATTGTCTTCACAACCTGACCCAACCTGGAGACGTCCAAGGGGCCGCCCCAGGGCAAGATGGGAAGACCAGCTCTTCCCCACACTTGGGGAGCTGGGAGTCAGAGACGACTGGAGGGTCTGGGCCGAGAATAGCTAGATCATCCTGGCGAGAACTCTGTGGGACTGTAGCCGCTATGCATCAGTCCATGATGCCCGCGGAGGATTGATTGTTATGAAATGTATTTGGCAATGAGTATTGCCTTGTTTCATCCTCCAAACTTGAGTTAGATGCTTTTTCAGCCACCCCCTATCATGTCTGTTGTGTCCAGAACCGTGCTCAGCTGGTTTTGGATAGTTTACGCGTATCCAGAATTGTGAATGGGCAAATCTACCCGGAGACTATGTAGAACCGTGCCTAATCCAAACCCTAACCCATGCAGGCATAGAACTAGACAGGTACGGGTCGGGATACAATATATTCCTTGTCAGACCTTTTAGAAAAGTTCAAACAAAGTTTCACTATCATATATATATACCGATATATCAGCAAACTTGTACTGACCAAGTGCAACGCATCTTGTAAACTGGTCCAGTGCTGACTTGCTCAAGCTGTATGCAAGAAGCCCTGGAAACTGAAGGGGAATAAGTCGGTTCACAATTTCAACTGCACATGCTCAGCAAAATGCATTGTGGGTGATATATATATATATCAAAGTTGAAGTCCATTTGGACAGAGCAAAACACACCTGTATATATATACATATATATACACGACCACGAGACATATATGGTTATGTGGTTAGGCGCCTTCATCTTTAATATATTAGCTACAAGCAACTCACAAGCAATGTATTCAAGAGATTGAAAACCCCACTTGTCTTCGTTTTCTCATAAATGGAAATTTTCTGTCAATCCTGCAAATAAGACAGCTTCATTTGCAATTAATTGAAGGAACTATGGTTGTTGTTTGTTGACCACTTTTTTGTAAATTCCAAAACTGACTCGAGTTTGTTCAAAACATACCGATCGTATCCCAGTAATACTGGACACGTTCACAATGGCCCCTGAAAATGACAAACAATATTTTAGACAGTATGTACTGCAGATGTTATGTTTGTTTGTTTGTTTGTTTGTTTGCTTGTTTGTTTTATTAGGATCTCCATTAGTTTTTTACAATAATATTTTTACGTGACAAGTTGCATTTTAAATCGGCAAAGACAAACAGTTATGTTACCTAAATACTGAGTTAGACTACTCTACGCCATACACCCATAGAATTTTAAAGAAACTTAGAAACCTTTAGTTTCTGTGAGATGTGGCACGCACAACTGAGTCAGTCTGACCACGCTGCGAACGTTCACGTCCATCGTCCTGTCATAGTCCGCCATGTCAGTTGTCTCCAAAGTATCAATTATTACGATGCCGGCATTGTTTACCTGTTTGAATGGGAGACAAGTACTAGTATGTAGATGCATGGATAGCCTGGCTAATAGTTTGTATTGTGCATGTGCAGTGCAATGTCCAGAGTTATAGACGTTCAAAGGTTAGGTGTAAGAGGTCGTTCGGTGTAATGTAGCCAGCTGCCGCCGCGCCGCGTGCCTGCGAAGCTGATGTGTTACGCCGAAGGGCGGTTAGTTATACCGGCTATACGGATACAGATACAGATACGGTCTTATTCTTGGTTCAAACATCATGAGATGTATGAAATGTACCATGTGGGATCGTGTGGCGTAACCTTAGTAACTGCAGAGCGTTCGGCTCGGAACCTAGAGGTCCTGAGTTCGAATCCTGCCATGCCACCGGTCTTGTGCCCTTAGGAAAAACACCTTGCACGACTTTCCTCACTTAATTCAGGTGAAAATAAATATGTCTATTGTCCGTTCATGCGTTTGTCCGTTCATGCGTTTGCGTTGGTGGCGGCATTAAAATAACTTGCATAAACCTTGAGTGAGTTTGAATACTATTACTATGATAACTTCTTTACCAGCACATCTATCCTGCCAAACTTCTGGACAGTTTGTTCCACCAGGTTTTTCTGCACTTGTTCATCGCAGATGTCTCCTGTTACAAGCAGGATCTGATTGAGGAAAAAAAGGAGAAGAATAAGTTGGCTTTTATGATAAATGCAAGCATAATTGAAGTAGAATGTGCTTAAAAATGCCATTGTTAGTCTTATGTAAACAGACAAACAAACACCTTGTCCTTCGGAGCCCCTGCCTCCACACAGGCCTTTGCTGTGGCCTGCAGGTTTTCCTGGTTTCTCCCAGTCAGAGCCAGGTGTGCTCCCAGCTGAGCAAATTCCACAGCTGTCCCCTTCCCGATACCGGAACTAGCGCCTGAGAAAAAAAAAAGACGAAAACCATACAGTTAAGTAGTTTTCTGAATGTGTCTCATTGCTTGCTGTTCTAACTTCTAGAGGTATCAGGATATTAGTTTAACACAGACTCTACTGTAACAATGTTTCGAAGGTCATTGGTCATGCCTGTCGCTAAAGTCTACACCATTCCTGGACCTATTTAGCACATGTGACAGTGTTAAACTCAGTATGGTGCCTTTAGTAACAACAAGAAAGTGGATTACACTGTAGTCCAACATGGCGCAAGTGACGTAATATGAAAAGCCTGCTATACGGCACCTCCCCCTTTTCCAGGCCGACAGTCAACGTTACCCTTTAACACTGACCATTGAACTAATTGTGGATTATGCTAGCTCCTGGTTACTTACCTGTAATAATGGCTACCTTCCCTCTAAAGTCAGGCATCTTTTGGCTCAAGGTTGTTACTTGATTCGATGCTAAATCAATCAGTATTCTCTCCCTCTCTCATAAAAGGCCAAGTACGGTCAATATACAACGCCCTCGTAGCAAGACCGCAGGCTCATGGACTTTGAACCTTCTTTGATAGTGACACTGCGACAGCATCAAACCACCAAGCGATATGATACAAATATTGCAAACAGCAACGTAAATGAAGCATGTAAATAGTATTTTATATGTATTTGACGATTTGGTTGATAGCTAAGTCAGGAAGTAGTATCTACGCTAGGCTGGTTTGTGTGACAAGTTTTTAATTATTGATTTTTTACGTTTAGATGGGTTACCTCACTGGGGTCATTGACCTGACGTTCAAGGCTACCTAGCTAGGCTACCTGTAACGTTACCAGCTTCTCTTGCTGCTTGGAGATCACGCTACTGGTGCGGTCTGGGTTACAGTCTTAAAGTTAAATGCAACTTTTATGTAATACCTGGGCCGCGACAACGTTAGAACTTAGATAAACTAAGGGTTTTCCGGCCCGTGTGATAACTAGCGGTACAGCTCGGGGTTCTATATGGTTATCACACGGGCTTCCAAACGTTCCATGGAAAAATTCGAATACCGGATTCGGACGTCGACGTTGTTACAATTTTTGGTTCAGGGATGCCAAAATTTCTTAAATTTTGGTACATTTCACATTGTGTTTTCTCGGGTGGGTATGACATAAATGGAATACAACACATGCAAACACACACATACGAAAAAATACCCAAAACAATACAAAACAAAGTTAACATGTGTTCCAAGCATATTTAATGACTGCCAGACACAATTTCCATGATTGAAACTAGGATCTTATAATGCTCTGCTCTGTATTATATTCTTACTTTAATATTTTGCTATTTCTCAACTCACATAAGCTTAAAGTTATAATGTGTGATATATTAAAACCTGTTTTGTAGTTGATTAAAATCTTTACAAGACAGTGATCGATTTTTTGTGCGTTTGGTCATAAATTTGCTAAATATTCAATATTCAAAAATATAGAAATTCAATACCATAGCAGTAGTCACAAATTGTAGGATCTTTGATTGTTGGATATTGATTTTATCATGTATTAGCCTGCAGGGTATTTGTATGCCAGAGTACATGTACTATTATGGGCGTAAACATAATCAATTAGGATGGCTCCTTGCCCCCTATAGACTCCAAATGTAATACAACAGTTGTAAGGCCACAGCAAGTACATTTTTTGATGACATCTATGCGTGCATTGAATGCCAGCAATGCCAATTCATTGGAAAATAGCAGGAACTTTTTTATCTAAAAAAAAGAAGCCAAAGCTAGATGTTCTGATGAGTGAAACAGCGTTTCTGAAGCCTCATTACAACTCACTGTTGAGTAATGGTAAAGATCTGTTTGTGATAACTCATCAACTAAGTTAACGGGGACACGTACATGACATGCCTTCGTTAAAAAAAAAAGCTGGGAAGAGTTTTTTTTAATCGAAATGAAGCCAAAACCAGATATCATGAGTAAAACCAATTCTTTAAGCCTCATTACAATTTAGCCTCTGCCAGGCTTCGGGAAGCGGCTGGATAGAGTAGAAATTGGCCAAATAGACAGATAACACGCCAGGGGAGTTGGTCCTCGAGAGAGTACAGCTCGGACGCGGCAAACTGTACTCTCTCGAGGACCAACTCCCCAACTCCTCTGTCTATTTGGCCAATTTCTACTCTTTCCAGCCGCTTCCCGAAGCCTGGTAGAGGCTAATTACAATTCACTGTTGAGTGAATTACAATTCAGTGTTGAAGATCTGGTCGTGTGAAGTAAGTTAACGTGGACACATGACATGCCTTCCTCCGTCCACGGGAACCTGGGCGCCGGTTATGAAGGACGCGTCCGACGAGGCCAGGAAAGCGATGGTCTTCGCAACTTCGGAAACTTCTCCGGCCCTCCCCAGAGCGTGGGTGGACTTGGAATGTTCCAGAAACTAGCGAGGATAAAATAGAGAATATTTCACCAGCATGAAAGTTCATCTGAGTTGGTAAATTACATTATGAAGAATTTTTAAAAACTGTTCTCCAACTCATAAATTACACTCACCAGAATTTTCAACTGAATCACTCAGTCTTCTTCAGCTATCCACAGCATTTGGGTCAGATAGCTGAAGAAGACTGAGTGATTCAGTCGAAAATTCCAGTGAGGGTAATTTATGAGTTGGAGAACAGTTTATATTCTTCATAAGAATATTTCATACTTTAAACTTCTGATTTATTTTGTCATGAGAGTATTGTGATTTTCCATGCATATAAGGAGTGATATATGACTGTGATAATATTACAGTTCAAAAGAAAGCTGCTAGGGGGATTTTCCCATAATTCTATCCTCTTAGCGAAAAGCCTATAATTTACATGTAAAAGACATAGAGATCCATATTTATATACATGTACGTACTTTCTTTTCTATAGCATCATGTTTTCAAACCAACAGACTGCCAAATCCTATATCCTCCTTGCCAAAAGGCTTTAGCGGTAGTAAGGTAAGAAGAAAGAGGTTAAAAATCAAGATTTTGATTTTAAACCTTCTTGGTAATAATAAAAATAATATACAGCACATCATAGTAATGTTTAGCCTTTAGTTGCTTTCTGACCTTGGCATACTCCTCTTGATTCATCCCTCCTCGCGTGTGCAGCTCTGTTACTATCACACCGGGGCTGTGGGGTGATAGCAACAGTAAATAAAGCAAGCTAACACAGTAGTGACAGCACATCGGCAGAATGTACTGCACCTGTGTGAAACCCTGCTTTGTCACGTTTTTCGTTGGATGTTCGGTCAACGTTGCATCAAAATTTTGCCTGTTGCAGACGATATCTTTTCCTATATACAACATCTGAAAACTACAGACAGGCTGTCAACCTTATATGCTCTAATACGACCTTATATGAGGCGTTCTGCCAAAGTGCTATGCACAATACATTACGGGTTTCGCGCAGGTGCAGTACGTTCTGCCGACGTGCTAGTTAGTGACAGTCTCTGTGCTGTAGTTATCAATGACTCTGATTACTGGTCCCTAGGGACATGTGCACAGGAACCTATGTTATCTTATATTAGGCCACACCAAGTAAATTTTATGGATGACGTCCTTTGGAGACCCTAAATCTAATGCGAGAGGGCGAAAAAAAAACAAGAAGGGCCCTAAAAAACAAGATGTCTAGATTAGGCCACACCAAGTAATTTTTATGGGTGACGTCCTCTGGAGACCCTAAATCTAATGCGAGAGCGCGAAAAAAAAACAAGAAGGGCCGAAAAAAACAAGATGCCTAGAACTGAAATATACTAAGGGACGACAAATGTTAGGACACAAATTGAAAGAGAGAACACAGAACCAACAAGTCTTTTATTCGTCATGAAAACAGCAATAAATCATTGGAACAACAGTTGTCCTCCTGTCCTGTTTCTTTCCTTTCATCACATCTTCCCTTTATCTTACAATTTGCAGCACTGTCGTGACTCCTTGGTCATAGTTACTGCTACATTTGTACAAGAAGCGGAATTTCTTGTGTTTTTTTTTTCTGGGAACAGGCCAAAATCAATGCGCGTGCGGACGTAATCCATAAAAATTACTTGTTGTGGCCTTAGTGATTATCACCCATCACAACATATAAGTATTTCAACCAATGATAGCATGGTAATTAGCTATATGACCAATGAGGGGGTAGCTGCATTTCCATCAAGTATTTGAATTTTTATGTTTTTATTTTGTATTTCTATGTTTTAAGTAAATGGACAGGGCTATGGAATTGGTCTATTCTAGAAGAGGCTGCCCTGTTCATGTGTTACTGAAGTCACAGTATTTTGATATTTCCATTGTATTTTGCTATCTAGTTTAACAATTATATACACTTACTTGACAGAGTTGACCCTGATTTGCTTGGAAGCTAGTTCTGAAAAATTAAAGGTACATGTAGTTTCAGTCTGGAGAAACAGTGTTTTTGAATCTTTTTTAAATTATACATTTTGTGCCATTTTTAGGTCATCAATTCACATAATTTTTCCTATATTCTGTAATATTACTGTTCACCTTTCTACAGTAAAAAAAATATTTTATTAGTTCATCTTGAAGAATTCATCACCCATTTTCTTCAACCTTCTATATGATTGTGACTGGAACTAAAACCAAGGAGTAGAAATCTGTTTTCCTAACCAAGTGCGACACATCGTGTGAACTGGTCGATGGCAGCTTTACTCATGCAATATGCAAGAACTCCTGGGAACTAGAAGGAAATGAGGCATGAAATTAAATATGTAATTATCCTTTGTCTAGTCATGGGACAACAAACAGTTTTAAACCATGTTTAGAGTTAGATGTTCAAAGGTTAGGTGTAACAGGTCGTTCGGTGTAATATAGCCAGCTGCCGCCACGCCGCGTGCCTGCGAAGCTGGTGTGTTACACTAAAGGGTGGTTATACCAGCTATACAGATACAGTCTCAGTATACAGAAGACCAAGTGTAAGATTTAAACAATAGATGCAAATTTCATCCTGACTGAATTTGTGGTCTTACAGTTACTCTAAAGTTGAAAATAGTATACTGTAATTTAATCTATTTTGGGGATGCCTTTATTTTGTAGTAAAATTGTGAAGGTTTTTTTCAGTGTTTTGAGTTTGCAGTTGAAACAAAAAACTGTAGAACAGTAGTACTAGTACTACACTGGAAATGCGTATTCAGGGTGTCTTGAACTTGTGGTGTGAAACCATGAAAATAAAAACCCTCCAAACATTTAACTTCAAGACTTACGGTATCTAAAGAGAAAAAAAACAACTTACCGCTCGCATGCCGGTTACACTGGACACATTCACAATGGCACCTGGGAACAAGTGAAACGAGAATTAAAAAAAGGAAATCTCTTCTCAAAGTCAATTTCTTGGCAACCATGTTACATGTATACATAAATAGAACATTACCTTTAGTTTTTGTGAGATGTATAATCTGTAACTATATCTTATGAAGTAAAGGCTAAACTTTAACTCCAACACAAGAATGAATTGGGACTTACCCAAATTTACTTCATAATGACTTGTACCAACACAGATGAACTATCATGCTAAGCTGTAACAGAACTAAACTACTAGTACATCTGTATATGTATAGCTGGTATACTGGTTATACTGGTTATATCTATCTACTGGTTATATTACGCTGAAGGGCAATTGTACTGGCTATGCATCATTACCTTTAGTTTTGGTGAGAAGAATGGCACACATAACTGAGTCAATACCACCACACATTGAGCATTTATGTCCACGATTTTATCATATCTAGATTGTATGACATACTTTAATTGAGATTAGACAGCAACTGTGCAGGTCATGCAATCATCAGCTTCCTGAATTCCCCCATGTTGACCTCTAATCCCTGCTGGTTCACCCCATTTCCTGTGCCTGACCTTTTGACTTCCTGTCATTCTGCCTGTCAGTCTTCCCCTCACCCATGTGCTCTCAACCTACTCTGTCCGGACAAACATACACACAAACCCACAGAGAAACCAACCCAACACAATACTTCTATACTCAAAATAAAAATACCTTTAGTTTCTGTGAGATGAGGTACACATAACTGAGTCAAGGCCACCACACAGCGAGCATTGATGTCCATCATTCTATCATAGCCTGCCATGTCTGTTGTCTCAATGGTCCCCTTTAAGATAATACCCGCACTATTCACCTGTTACAAAAGGATAGATCAACAAACAAAGAAACATGTAAGCAAAATGCTTTGTAATTCAGGCTAAATTATATGACAGCAGTTCCAAAGTATATACTACTATGATATATATGTCAGGGTAGAGACTCCGATCTGGTAGAATTGGCAGAGATCCTGATTGGAGTCTGACATGTAAATTTTAAGACATTCATTTAAAAGAACTTTTCAACCCTAACACATTAACAGTATCCTGATCGGAGTCTCTGTTGACAAAGGCTCCGATGATTCTTCCAGATCAGAGTGTCTACCCTGACATATATGTATACATTGTGTTGCTCTGCCATGGGTTTGAGCAAATTTTAATGGAGATGACATACAAACTGAAAACAAAATGTTACACTAAAAACTTTTGAGTACCATACCAGCACATCTACCCTGCCAAACTTCTGGACAGTTTGCTCCACCAGGTTTTTCTGCACTTGTTCATCGCAGATGTCTCCTGTCACAAGCAGGATCTGCAAAAAAAAATCAAGGATTTTGATGAGAAAAGGTCAATGATGTATGCTATATGATTATCCAGGTTGGGCCAAAAAGCAACCCTTGGTGCCACAATTCTTGATAATGCTTGATGAAAGTTAACAAAAATTGTGACTACAAAATTGAAAAAAAAAAACCTTAAAGATATAACATTACACAGCCACCTAATGATACCAAAATATTGCAAATAAATAGTTTTAAATTTAACAAACAAACAAAAAAACAAACAAACACCTTGTCCTGCGGAGCCCCTGCCTCCACACAGGCCTTTGCTGTGGCCTGCAGGTTTTCCTGGTTTCTCCCAGTCAGAGCCAGCTGCGCTCCCAGCTGAGCAAATTCCACAGCTGTCCCCTTCCCGATACCAGAACTAGCACCTGTTATCAGTAAAAAAAAAAGGAAAAAAAAAAACTAGAAAAGTTGACATTTTCATACTTTTCTAAGAACGTATGAATTTAGA
This sequence comes from Branchiostoma floridae x Branchiostoma japonicum, assembly GCA_013266295.2. Classification (NCBI taxonomy): domain Eukaryota; kingdom Metazoa; phylum Chordata; class Leptocardii; order Amphioxiformes; family Branchiostomatidae; genus Branchiostoma; species Branchiostoma floridae x Branchiostoma japonicum. Next base: position 3,216,079 of record CM023825.1, on the reverse strand, counting down.
GGATGGCAACTGAAAATACTGATACAATTGTTAGGAAGTACTTTTTTGTACTTCTCCAATTTCCCCGTGGTACCCCCCTCCCCTCAAGAAAACCAGCATCAAAATATCGGTATATCGAACGTCTCTCCTCTATTTCAACACTTCACCTGTGATTATGGCAACTTTGTCCTTCAAGTCAGGCATCTTTGGGCAGAAGGCACACCGAATATCAGCCAAGAAATGTGTTTTTGTTGCAATCAAACTTGTGTCTTCTTGTGGCGACCTGAAGTTCTGAACTTTTGAACTTTCCAGGTGGACAGACGGCATCAAAACGTAAAAAAAGACGTTTGTAACAAATGCCGTAAGTTGTGCAAAGATAATATCAAAGAATAAACTAATAGTATGCTTTTTTAAAAATAAAACTGTTAAAGGTAACTTAAACAGAGAAAATACCATTTTCAGGGTTAGAGCACAGTTTCCTATAATATATTTACTACACTTACTTGCGGTGAGCTTCAAATACAGAGGTCGCATGGGTCAATGACCTGTAGTACGCTCCACCCAAGACAAGACATGCTCCTTGCACCATACTTCTCGGAGTATCCTGAAATATACCGTCACGTTCAAAAGTGTTGACAAAAAGAGGAAGATTGTGAAAACTATCTGGTGACTAAAAGTATCATATTGTTCTTTTCGCACAGAAAATAATTCTGAACGTAAACAGAGATTCAATGTCAATATCAATTGTTTTCAACATAAGTTCGACGTTTTTTTTTGTAATTTGTTATATTTCTTGTGTATGTAACTTTATGTGCCCAGGGTCTCCTAAAAAACAGGTTACGGATCTGAGTATGATCTACCGGTAAAATAAAATGAAATAAAATGAAATATCAAATGTTTTTTTCACTTGTTGTTATACATTTTTTTCTTATTGGTTAAATAAAAATGAGCAAAAACAATGTGACCCCGACGTGATTCGAACACGCAACCTTCTGATCTGGAGTCAGACGCGCTACCGTTGCGCCACGGAGTCCCTGTGACGTCAGGAACCTGCTGGGCACGCCAAGATGCGGATGTTCCGCTTCTAGCCATTTGGATCGATAATTTTCTACCCTACAGCCGCTTGTGGTGTCGTAGCGACATATACGCGTTTTTAGGGCGGTAAAACTAGAAGATGAAGAAATATTGAAAAGAAAACAATTTAAATTTTGACAATTTCAAGCGCCAAAAAATGTAAAAATATCTGGAAAAAAATTACAAGTATATAGTTTTATTTGATATGTGAAATCATTTGTGACACATTGATAGGTAAAAAAAAAATGTAGATAAGGGAATGAATCCGTTGTGAGTAATGTTAAGATTTGATTATGTTTGTTTTAATGTTTTCACTGTTCAAAGTTTCCTTTGTCACATATTTGACAAAGGTTTATATAGCGTGGGAAAAAAGGATAATATATGTATCGGATTTTTGAGCTAGCAAGAGTAACGACAGTACTCTTGAAAATTTGCTGAAGGAAGAAAGGAAAACGTAACACATTGCTATACGTACGTTGCGATACGCAATTTTCGTTGCAGTTGCATCACAGGGAAGCCAATGAATCACCTGCTTCCGATAAGCACCTGCAAGCCTTGCGATATGCACGTCACATCTAAACCGCAAGGCGACGCTCGTGCATGGTCAACACAATTTTCTCAGCAGTTTGAAAACAAATCGCAAGGCGGCGCTCGTGTAACGCGAAGGTGGTTTGATCACGTGACCTCAAACAAGCAAGATGGCGGCCTCTTCGTTGGATGACAAGGCGATCTGGGACGATGGAGATGTAAGAAAAACTGCTTTATTTTGAGATCAACGCTTCTATATGGTTAACCAAAGTATTCCTTATAGTATACGTAAGAGTTGGAGGGAGAAAGTTTGGCTTAAACAGTGGAAAATGGTGAAAAAACATCGGTCAAAGTTACCGATTTCGACACACTCGTGGTCCATTCAAAAATGATTCCGCATGAATATGTTTTCCTGCTTTGGGAGACTTTGTAGCTGATACGTCTATTATTGTGAACATTTTCAATGTTTTTATTTATCTGATGTGTCTATGATTAAATCATCAGGTACAAGATAATGACAGAAACAGAGGATATGGTGGACCATGAACATGCAAGTTTTTGTTGTTGTGATCGTGGGGGAGGGGGGCACTTTTGTCCAAAAGAAGAGAAAATTTTGCAAAAACAGAATTGGGTACATCTTTACAATAAAATGACTAAGTTTTGTAGAATCTTTTGTTTCTAAGTGTACAAGATTTGCAGTACTAGTAACTGTGTTTCCTGTTCCAGAAATTCTATGTCTTAAAAAATGAAATCATTATGTGGCATTTTTGTTGTGGTTACCATTTTATGATGATGACTGGTTTATTTGAACTCAAATACATATACAGTACACAAAGACCCAGTCTCGCAGGCAATCTTATTGGCTACCTGAATTGTGCTGCAGTCAACATGAGGTGTCTTTAAAATACTACTAATACTACATACTACATATCTATAAGAAACGGTATTATTAAAACATTATTCATTACACATTAATGTTAAAATTCGTATTAATTATAAATATTTCTTTGCTTATGTATCGTTCGTAGAATCTTACAGTTCAAATGACTATTAACTGTAGACAGAATAGATGGCATATCTACTTATAATAAACTGCAATTTTTCTGTCTACCTCTAGGAGGCGCTTGGAGAAGAAGTCATGCGTATGTCCACAGACGAAATCATCAGCAGAACTCGGCTGCTGGATAATGAGATAAAGGTACATGGCTTCATGTTGTTTCATATCTCTTGATAACTTGTATGTTTACCACGTATTAGGCATTAGAAATTTCTCTCTACATTATAGTTATGATCACATCCTATCATAGTGTTATATGTGGGCACCTTGAAGTTGAAGGGACGTAGTGTTTTTTTCCCCACCCGTGTCAGGGACCCCTGCAGCAGTATAATCAAAGAATGGGTACTACTATATTATGGTCCTCTCAGTCTTTGTGAAAAATAATATAAAACTCTCATGTTAATTCACAGATTAGATTTCTTGGCTTGGATTCACTCCTGATAAAAGTTAGCAAGCTGGGATTCAAACCCAATACCTTTTGTTCTTCAATTAAGATTTCTAACATGCATACAATATATATTGTACTTATATCACTTCAACAATGGTTTCTACTTGGCTACATTATTCTTGCTACATTGTACATAAGTCTTGTATGTCTCACTCCCTCACTATCTGTTCTAACAGATTATGAAGAGTGAAACAATGCGGATTTCACACGAGCTTCAGGCCCAGCGAGAGAAAATCAAAGAGAACACAGAGAAGATCAAGGTCAACAAGACGCTGCCTTACCTGGTGTCCAATGTCATAGAGGTAGGTTCCTTAGGCAAGCGTCCAGGGCTCAAACTACTTCTTTCTGCATACCTGCGCTGGTGCAGGTAACGCTGAAAATTACCTGCACCAGACGATTTTTACATGCACCACTCAGAATAAAGAAGTATGATCATACTAAAAACTTGACTGATGTGGCTGAAACACACACACACACTCACTCTCACGATGTTTTCCATGGGGTGAAGTAACAAAAAAAAACTTTCCCTATTTTCTGATCTCATAATCTGTGATCTCATAATAATCTGTGATCTCTAACCTTCATCACTGAATCTGTGATCTCGTTTCCTAGATCCTAGACGTGTGATCTTATTATGTGTGATCTCTAACTTTTATCAATGAATCTGTGATCTCATAGTCTGTGATCCTATAATTTGGGATCTCTAACCTTCATCAATGAATCTGTGATCTTATAATTTCTGATCTCGTGTTCTAGATCCTAGACGTGGATCCGCAAGATCAGGCCGAGGAGGACGGAGCCAACGTGGATCTGGATTCCACCAGGAAAGGGAAGGCGGCCGTCATCAAAACCTCCACCAGACAAACCTACTTCTTACCAGTCATCGGCCTGGTGGACGTGGAACAACTCAACCCTGCAGACCTGGTGGTGAGTAGTTTATATAATTACTTCCACTTTTTGACGTATTTGTGACATTTTTGACATTTATCATTGGCGCTAAAACAGCCCACACACAAGGCGCACTCAGTTTGTGGTACCACCACAAACTACCAGAATGTAAACAAACATGGCTGACAGCTGTGTTTCCAGCTTTTAAACACACTCGTAGGGCGTCATATTTTGGCGCCTCCACTTTCTGAATGGCACTTATTTGCTATGGAGTAGGGTTAATTCAACTTACTTTGTAAAGAAATGACCAGAAAATTTACTTTTTGTATCATCCTAATGTCACTCAATGCAGCTTTAAGGATATAGACCATGGGATTAGAACCCTAAACCTTTCAGTTACCAAGTTAGACATTCAAAATCTATCCAGTTACTTTCGTAACATTTTCCTTGTGTATCTCATTACCTCGATGTCTAACCTTCATCCACGACAATGGGACAATGGGATTAGAACCCTAAACCTTTTAGTTACCAAGATAGAAGCCATGTAAAACTAAACTGTTACTTTCCTGTGTGCAGGGAGTTAACAAGGACTCCTACCTGATTCTGGAGAAGCTGCCCGTGGAGTACGACTCCCGCGTGAAGGCGATGGAGGTGGACGAGCGACCGACGGAACAGTACAGCGACATCGGCGGGCTGGACAAACAGATCCAAGAGGTACGGGCACACTTCCCCTTTAACCGCAAAATTAAATACCTGTGAAAAGAAAGACATTTACAGTTTTCCAGGCTAACTTTAAGTGAAAATGGATTGACAACTGTTGACCTTGTTTTGAAACTACATGTACAACTGTAGCAATGAATTGTAAAATTTCAGTATTATGCATGTTTGGGTTTCTCAATTTGTCAACATAACACATTGTTCTCAATAACAAGAATAGAGAATTATTCTTTGTCAGTTTCTTGAAGATTTTGATGTAATTTCTTTTTTTTCACAGCTTGTCGAGGCGGTGGTCCTGCCCATGACACATAAGGACAAGTTTGAGAACCTGGGCATCCAGCCCCCTAAGGGTGTTCTCCTGTATGGACCCCCGGGGACGGGCAAGACTCTCCTGGCCAGGGCCTGCGCCGCACAGACTAAGGTACACAACACACCGGGTACAGTACACATACTGTGACTGTCCATCACAATTAGCAGTTTATCCAATGAAAGCATTGAATAGTCGAGTGGCCAAGCTAGCGGACGTGAAACCGAGAGGTCGCGGGTTCAATTTCGGGCATTCCTGGCAAAACGTTGTGTCCTTGGGAAAGGCACTTTACACGGCTTCCCTCACTCCACCCAGGTGTAAAATGGGTACCTGACTTCGGTTGGGGAGGTAAAAGGTGGTGGAAGGAGAGGGATGGGCTCCGCCTTCCAATACTGTGCCCTAGGCTAGACACTGTGGGCTAACAACCCCACTGCCCCTATGGCCTACAGGACTACCTTAATCTTTTACCAATGAGAGCTTGGCAATTAGTCGTTGGACCAATGAAAGAGTGGCATTATACATGCAGGAAGAAGAGTATGTTACTACATGTAGTACAAATGTACTTAAACACCCTCCACTAACAGTGGACTAGCCCCCTGCTGAAGTGGCCTGTGTGGCCCAAGGGCTATAGAAACGGAGATGGGCACTGCCCCTATAAACTAAAGGTATGGTAAGGGTTTTTTGAATAACTACGCCCACTTTTTTCACTGCTAGAACTCAGGTTTTGTCTCTGGTGATATCTCAACGCTTGAAACATTTGATAACAGCACATTTTTCTGTTGCATCTTTCAGTCCACTTTCCTAAAGCTGGCGGGGCCGCAGCTCGTACAAATGTTCATCGGTGACGGCGCCAAGATGGTCCGAGACGCCTTCGCGCTCGCCAAGGAGAAGAGGCCAGCGATCATCTTCATCGACGAGCTGGACGCCATCGGAACGAAGCGTTTCGACAGCGAGAAGGCGGGGGACAGGGAGGTGCAGCGTACGATGTTGGAACTCCTGAACCAGATGGACGGATTCAGCTCCACCATGGATATCAAGGTGTGTGGTCTCAGTCATGAATTTTTTAAAAGGATATTGTTCAATGCTAAGCCTTTACGACCACTTCTAGGCACTGAGGTAGGTGGGTACAGCAGTTATATGACTATGCCAGAAGATAGCGGTTGATGTTTCTTATAATTAGTCTTGATTTAATGAGAAAAGAAACACCTTTTATGACTGTGTTTCCGATAAAGGAACAGTAGTCTGGAGGTGTTTTGCTAAATGCATTTTAAACACAATGAAACACAAGAGAGTTGAATAATGAAAATTTGCAAGAGAGTTATACAATGAAAAGTCTTATCTTGAAAGTTCATCTGTGTTGTTAGAAATCATTTTGAAGCAAATTTGTAATTTCCATTACAAAAAGTTGTACAGTCGAAAATTTGGGTAAGTCCAATTTCCTGTGTTGGAAATTACAATTCAAACCTGCTTCGTAACACGATTAAAATTGATGTGCAGTCTTTAATTTCCACGTCATATGTTTAGGTGATCGCGGCCACCAACAGAGTGGACATCTTGGACCCCGCGCTCCTCCGCTCCGGACGTCTAGACCGTAAGATCGAGTTCCCGATGCCCAACGAGGAGGCTCGGGCACGCATCATGCAGATCCACTCTCGTAAGATGAACGTCAGGTAACGACACGTCTGTGCCTTAAACAACATACATACATACATACATACATACATATCCGGGCTTTGATTATTCTGCTGTCGGCTTCCCTGTCTCAGGGGTGGGCAGCAGTCGGCTAGACTGGACTCCATGTCTCCATGCGACCCTGTCCTGTGGGTCAATGTTGGACAGTCCGCACTTTCTATTGTCATTTTGGATGCACTCCATCCATGTCTTCTTTGGTCTACCATGACCTCTGTTGCCTGGTAACTGTAAGTCTGTGATGGTGTTGATGCAGCCACTGGCACGCTTAACAGTCAAGATGCCTAGATTTTCAAAAATTTTATTTGTTGATTCTAGAAGTTAAAAAAGTACTGCTTAACTAGAAAAAAAAGAAAAACAACATGAAAATAGAGTCTAGGGGGATAGGTACATTTAAATTCATGTTTTCCTCCCATCCCTGTTTTTATTTTCCGTCTTGAAATCTTTTTATGATTTGTTATCTAGCACAAATTACAGCTCAACCCAGATACGTTATGTCACAACTTTGTGTTGCATTTATATACTACATACATGTTTTTGTTTTTTTGTTTTTTGTTCAGAATTGTAACATGACAATACAAAGTGTGCACTAGGCAGCAAGTATGCTGGTAGCGTGCACACCTAACACATGATACTCATTTACACCTGAGTCAAGTGAGGAATGTCGTGTAAAGTGCCTTTCCCAAGGGCACAAGGTCGGTGGCATGTCAGGACTCGAACCCGGGACCTCTTGGTTCCGAGTCGAGTACTATGTCGTTGCGCCACACGTTATGTACATGTTATGTAGTACTGTTCTAAGTGGTACATTTTGTACAATCGTTTATTTTTTTCTTTCAGTCCTGATGTGAACTTTGAGGAGCTGGCTCGCTGTACAGACGACTTCAACGGGGCTCAGCTCAAAGCTGTGTGTGTCGAGGCTGTAAGTGTTTTATTTTATTAATCTCGCTGTATTCGTATAGCTGGTATAACCACCCTTCGGCGTAACTCACGAGCTTCTGTATCTGTATAGCCGGTATAACTGCCTTTCGGCGTAACACACCAGCTTCTGTATCTGTATAGCTGGTATAACTGCCTTTCGGCGTAACACACTAGCTTCTGTATCTGTATTTGTATAGCCGGTATAACTGCCCTTTGGCATAACACTCCAGCTTCTGTATCTGTATCTGTATAGGCAGTATAACCGCCCTTCAGCGTAACACCAGCTTCACAGCATGTGGCACGGTGGCAGCAGGTTATATTACATTGAACAACCTGTTACACCTAACCTTTGCATATCTAACTAGTGATGATGCCCCTACTGTACTTTGTAGAAACCAGTTCCACTCTACGATAAGGAAAAAAAATTCTGATATCAGATAGTATTAGTAGTACACATTAATTGAAGATATACATGTACATTAAATAGTGAAAATATATCGTTTAGAAATTAAAGTAATTGTTTTATTGTTATTTTTTCCCAGGGAATGATTGCTCTGCGAAGAGGTGCGACAGAACTGGTGCATGAAGACTACATGGACGGGATACTAGAGGTGCAGGCCAAGAAGAAAGCAAACCTCAACTATTACGCCTAGAAACACAAGTCTTGTATCTAACTTCACAGAACACAAAGGTCCAGTTTCAGGTCTTATTGTGAAGTTGGAACTTTGTGTCGGGGAATTCCGTCGAAAAAATACATTTGATATTTTCACAGCACAAGCATATGTGCTAAGTGAAATAAACAGTGGCGTTTTTGTAGGCTAGTAAATGTAAGGGGTATGCCATTGATCAAGACCACATTCTTTTCTATATTTTCAACCAAGGTACAGTACTTGTGCTGTTGCTTCTGATGTTGGGATATTTGGAAAACCATTTGCCACATTGTGGGAATGAGGATGTCTTTTTTTTTTTGCATAACATAATCAACATCTTATAAACACTGGAAAAACTGGGTCTTATACAAATATTTAAACAGTTCTAAGCAGGGTTATGGTTTGAACTGCACATGCAAAGCTGAAGGCCCCTAACTTGTAAACAGTTCTTGTCTAGACCATGTTTGATACATGTCCAGATGTGTCTTGTTTATGTCTCAGGGGCCTTCAACTTTGACATACTACCCACAATGCATCACACATGCGCAGTTGGGACCCAGAACCAGGGAAAAGGGAAAGTTAAACTTGCAGAAAGCCGATACTGTACATAAAGTGACTTAGCAGGGAAGCTTTGAAACATAAGGATTTGAATCTTACTTGAAGATGTTTGATTCTACAGACATTACTATCAGTAAAGAATGGAAATTTTCTCTGATAAGAAAGCGTTTGTCATTCCCTGTGTTTGTAGTTTTACTGTAGCAATGTCAACCATATGACAAAGTTTGCAGCGATATACCTAGATTTGTGTGATTTGTTTTTACCCCTTCTTGTCAGTGATGAGAAATGTTTTGAGTATTTGACCTTAACTTAACTTTCTGGCCACTTTGCCAAGAGTAAGGTTTCTGTTATTGTTAAGAACACTTTTAAGGTAGATTTTCAAAATGAAAAGCTTCAAAAAAGGCGATTATGTAGGTTAGAAATTGGATTTAGCCCCGAATTGGTGGATTTAAAGGCATGGTCACATTTGTTTTGGGACGTTGATTGAGTTTGATGTGGCAGGCTTTGACACAAGTCACAGAACTAATCACTGACAAGACAACCTTTTCTGTAACAAGACAGCTGAATTTTATACAACATATGTATGACAGTTTTCAATTGTACAACAATCATACAATGATTGTGACCAAGCCCTAACTTATGGGGCATCGAGTGGTTAGGATAGCGGACACGAGATGCAGAGATCACGGGTTCGATTGCTGGCATTCATGGGTAGACGTTGTGTCCTTGGGAAACTGAAAGGCACTTTACACGACTTTCCTCACCCCGACCAGACGTAAAAATGCGTACATGACTTCAGTTTGAGAGGTAAAAGTCCTTCCAATACCGTGGCCTAGACACAGCGGACTAACAACCCACTGCCATCACAACCTCAAAGGCCATGGGGGCCTTACCCTGGCTAACTTATAAAACTATAGAAAACCCATGATCAACAAATTAAAGAATAGGTGAGTGCAAAACTCTAAATTTCCCGGTCATTCACCCAACCTAATGACTTCTGGCTTCCCTCCAACTGTTGCCCACCGGAGATCCATATCAATTATCACATCAAGGGCTGTCAAGGATGACAAATTATCACAAGAAAGTGGACGACTTGGTCTTGGGTAGTGTGGTTAAAAGAGAATAAAAAGGTGAATTGACCGGAGTTCCTACAAGAATGAATATAATATGATATATAAAACCAGGTTAGTCTGGAATGGCATTTTGTGAACAGTATAGTTCATTCATATGATTCGTGACGTGATGTCTAGACTTTGGACTCAAGCTCCAGGGCAGTGATTAAGTTTGACAAAAAGACTCCGACTTTGAAATAACGTGAGATCAAAGGTCTCACGTGGAACTAATGACGACCCTGCTCATCATAGTCTTGGAGATACTGGGTTTCTTTGTGAAGCTATGTCACACATAGCCGAATACGGCATCCCGAACACCAGCCGAATTCCCTCCAACGTTAACCGTGGTTGGGAGTAGGTCGGGAGCAAGGTCGGCTGTGGTTGGCTGGTGTTCGGCGAGGTCGGCTACTGTTCCGCTGTGCCAGTCACACCCAGAGTATGATGTGGTGCATGTTAATTAGGATTGAGGGACTGATCACAAAGGTGTCACAAATGTCTTGACGTTAAAGCCCCTGTCACACATAGCCGAATATGGCATCCCGAACACCAGCCGAATTCCCTCCAACCATGGTTGGGAGTAGGTCGGGAGCAAGGTCGGTTGTGGTTGGCTGGTGTTCGGCGAGGTCGGCTATTGCTCAGCTGTGCCAGCCGAATGTTTCAAAATTCTTTTGAAAGATGGTGTCAGCGGTGGGATCTGAAAGGAGGATGCTGGCTACATATACATAGTATTCAGCAGCATCCTTTTAATTCCAACATGGTATCTTTCTATTTGAATACATGGATAAGACTACATTTGCAACATAAAATCAACACTTTTGTTATGCTAAAAGTCAAGGGCATCAAATGCCGAAGTCACTTTTCGCCTAAATACATTTTGCCAAATTTGCTAAATTCAGTAAATCGTCCAACAAAATTGTTTTCGCCCATGCCGGGAGCAACACATGTCTGCACACGTTCTCAAAATTACCACATTTTAAAGACCCTTGTCTGACAACTTCAGGCTCACAGCGCTCGCCGTCTCCGGTCAAGTCGGTCACCACCATCGAAGTGTCTGCATTTACAGGTACACACGTCCGCTTTTTACACTTTCTGGACTGCTTTCTTGATTGTGCTTCATGTAGAATTTTCATTTCTTCATTCGTGTCCGCAAACAAGTAGAAACACATCGGTTTACTGTTAGATATCACACGAAATATGACAGAGATAATTAAGGCGATGTTCGCCGACTGTCAATGTTTCATTTTACGATTCTTTATATTCACAACGTCTTCACGAAGTAGACGTTCAGTCTTCTAAGGTTGATGTTGTAATAGCATACCGACGGCGGTCAAATTCTCCTTAGAATGGTGTAAAAAGAACAACTTAGTATGCTTGCGAAAAAATGGGGCGTGGCCAGCAAAAAAAGGCGATGTTCACCGTGCGGCCACATTCGCTTCAGTTCAGGTCCTCGTGCGATTGTAGAATTAATTTTCAAGCAGGCTGTGACAGAACCAACCGCCGACAAGGATCTAAGACAGCCTTTTCCGAAACAGACGGCTGGATTTTGCAGGACACATGCACGACTATCCCTAGAATGCGTTCAGTTTGCGATCGTACGATGATCGTACGACATACGTGGCCGGCCCTTAGTAGGTGCATTTTGCAGTTCTGTGATAGTTTAGGGCCCCTATCATATAGAATTGTATCACCCACGTGTAAATGATATACTATTGTGATGAAGCGACGGTATATCATTGTTTAAGTTGGCCTTGAAAAGGGGGCGGTGCCTCGGGAGAAACAGTACAACAAAGAACAGTTTTAACAACCTTTTCTGGGTTTCCTGTCATTCTGACCAACTTTAACATTCATCAACAGTTAGCCGCCATGAAGCTCGCTTGCTTGAATTTCACCCGTTATTGTGCGAATTGCGTTTTCGGCGCGTTTTCGCTTAGCCAGCTGGTGTCCAGTAGTCTATCGTGGTTTGGTCGAGCTGCCTTCGGGCCTGTAGTCGTCCCCCTGCCGCCAAGTTCAACTCGACTCCCCGGTAGGTTTTGCGCCACCGGAGTTCAATTTGTGGTCTTCTTGAAGTCAGAGTACTTCAAGTGTACAGAGGCTAAATGACACAAGTTCAGTCTGCCTATCCACTTACATTGTACAGTAGTCAACTCGCAGCCTTTCACTATGTACAAATGTTCACATTTTCAGCTAGAAGTGTCTGTACATGTTAGATAGTCAGGGGTTACAAGGGTTATCTAGTCACACCCAGAAGATGGTGTGGTGCATGTTAATTAGGCCATAGGGTTGATGAGGCACTGCGTACAACGCAGAAGGTCTTCTATTGACTGATTACAAATGTCTTGACGTTAAAGCTCCTGTCACACATACACGAATATGGCTTCCCGAACACTGCCGAACTGCCCCCAACCATGGTTAGGAGTAGGTCGTGAGCAAGGTCGGCTGTGGTAGCCTCCTGTGCAGACTCCGTGAGCGGGTGGCCGTTTTGTAATGCGTTTTGAAGTTCTTTTGCCGGCCAGAGAAGGTTTCAGACCCGAGAGAAGGTTCGCCAAGAGAGAAGGTTCATTCCCGCCACGGAGTCTGCTCGCGTTTGGCGACCAAAGCAAAAAGTGATTAGAAAAGTCTTTCAAAAGTCCCATTAACATGCTCACGACGAATAATTCACATGTCCGCGACGAGTAATTCACACCCGTCCGTCAATAGCGGCGACCCGGGCGTGAGGGCGGCATTGCAACTTCCGGATTCTCTGATTTGAATATGGTGACGTAAGGAAGCCAGTCAAGTGATGCGAGATTGTGTTTGTATATGTTTAAAAAAATGTAAACTTCTGGTATGAAATAGATTATATTGTACAAGCTTTACTGCGATATAGTTATTTGACAGCATCCACAACAAAATCTTAGACAAACAATCGTCTTGACCCGCCATTTGGTCCCTTTTTTTGGCGCGGCGTGCACACACATTTTAGAGTAGAGTAGAGTAGAATTCTTCGGCCACGTCAAATAGTATTTCTCGCCGATTTGGGCACATCGACACACAACAGCCAGGCGGCCCCCGATGGGTAGACAACGCCATCTCGACTGGCGAAGCGAGCGCTCCACGGGGCGCGGAAATTCGCAAGTCCATACCAATTGGTCTAAAGTGATTTTTAATTACCCTTTTTGGTCGCCGAACGCGAGCAGACTCCGTGGCGGGAATGAACCTTCTCTCTTGGCGAACCTTCTCTCGGGTCTGAAACCTTCTCTGGCCGGCAAAAGAACTTCAAAACGCATTACAAAACGGCCACCCGCTCACGGAGTCTGCACAGGAGGCTAGGCTGTGGTCGGCTGGTGTTCGGCAAGGTTTACTCTCCAAGCAGAGGTTTGGGTGGGGAAAGATCGTTACCTTTTTATATGCCCCGTTTCACCATGGTGGGGATGGCGACAGAAAAAACCGGGGCATATAAAAAGGTAACGATCTTTCCCCACCCAAACCTCTGCTTGGAGAGTATACTGTTCGGCTGTGCCAGCCGAATGTTTCAAAATGTTTAAATCATTCAGGTGAGGACGGGAGGTTCGGCCATGGTTGGTTGATGGTTGGCTGATGTTCGGGAGTAGGTCGGGGCGTAGTTGGCTGTGAAATTTGGGTCAGCTTTCATTGAAATTCGATTCGATTCTTATCGAAAGGTAGGCGTGGCCAAATCTGTTCAGACTGGTCGGCTGGTGTTCGGGGGGAGGTTCTGAATTTGTGACAGGGGCTTAACCTTAACTTGTTGGCACGTTCCTGTGTGACATCTAGCAAAATGAGACATAACGGCATCTTTTTTGAAATAATAAGGCGATGTGGGAATTTCGAAAACCCTAAGAAAACACAGTTTCTGTTAAAACAACACTTTTGATACATAAAAACCGGGGATAGCAAAAAAATAATGATGCTAGCTTCTCCTGAGTAAAGTAAGATCCTCCAAATACTCGAAACGTAACGTTAACGCCGCAAATTATCAAATAGGGCTTTTCAGTCCCCATGAACATAATGAACACACTGTAACTACGCCAATTTTGTCTCATTATCACATTATATATTCATCACAAGCTCCACAAACCTGACGTCATGCCAAACCAGATCAGACCAGTAATATCAAAATAGGTTAGGGCTATACCATTCTAAACTCGGGGAACATTTTGAATAATTCTTCGATCTAAACTCTTTTTTATTAACCACCAAAATGCCCATAAAAAGATAGGGGTGATTTACTTAAACATATTATAATAGAATCGTTAGTTTTGTATATCCCCTTTCACACTCCTTTCCTGTTTTTTCTATATTCTGTCCCTAAAATGGGCGTTAACCAAAATCGCCCAGCCGCCCTGTTTTGTGTGGTAGATTGTGTTGGCACGAGAACAAAAGAAGGACGTCCATACCAGATCTTATCGGGCCGTAGAATCTGTGGTACAACCGGCCGAACCACCGCCTACACTTTCATTGAAGAAAGCTTGGCCAGGATTCGCAAGCTTGAACACCCCCGTTGTTAAGCATACTAGCAGTGACGTCTTTCGCGTTTTCGTTCAGACTCTAACAGGCCGAGGGGTTCTAGAGTCAACCTTGGCGTTTTCGTCCAGACTAGCATCCGTACAGAAAGTTTAAAGTCTCCCAGATGCCGCGTTGGGAGTACATCCGCCGATCAGTGCAGGAATCCAGGGAAAGATTTGCCAGATTTAATCGGGAAAGAGACAGCAGGGGGTCACGAGAGGAGCGGGAACAGCCGACGGAGCTCGTTCCCATTGCCCGGCGGCCAGCCTTCACAGGGCCGACCGCAGGCATCCGACTGGTCTTCGCTATCCACTTCTCCTGGGCGGAAGCGCTGCAGACCGGTAACTGGGCACGATTTTTAACAAGATAGATTATTGTCAAGAAAAAGTAAGTGAATCTGAAACATGGCAACAGTACTAGTATCATCCTAATAGCAAGCAATCTATTGTTCACATCGTAATGGCATCATAGTTATGGCGGACAGAATGGGCACCTGTTATTATCATTATTATTGTATTGATAGCTGATTGTGTCTCTTTCTAAGTTTTGTGTTCTTTTCTTCAATCAAACAAAAATAGCTGGAGGAAAAAAACATTTAAGAGATTTCTAGCTTGAGAACAGAGGAATGCTAATATATACCCTTACTGCCCGGCACTTAGCTACCTGCCCATTTTGCTGATGGTTGTCTTCCGGTGACAAAAAGGCAGAGGAGATTCTGCAAACACAAATACACACTTAAACACACACACTCCTCACACACACACACAAACACTCACTCACACACTCACTCACACACACACACAAACAAACACAAACACACACACACACACACTCCTCACACACACACACACAAGCACTCACACACACACACACACACACACACAAGCACACACAAACACTCACACACACACACACACACACGAAACACACACACACACACAAACACACATACACACGCACATACACTCTCACACACACGCACTTACACACACACACACGCACTCACTCACACACACACACACACAGTGACACACACACAAACAGTGACACACACACAAACAGTGACACACACACACATACACACAGACACACACACACCCTCTCTCTCTCTCTCTCTTACATATACAGTGTTCTCATAAGCACAAATACACTAACACACTGAAACCAAGGCGCTTTAAACCTCCTTGCTCAAACACACACACGTCAAAAACTGGTTAGAGTAAGATCACCCCCTACACTAAGAGTAAAAGTGTACTAGTATGTCACGTACAGACAATCTGCATTTATGTACATGGTTTATCCCGATTTCTAGTAGATACCATCTAAACGTAATCCATCGCCTGCCAAACCGACCGCACCAGGGCTGACAGAAGAAAGCGTCCTTTGTTAGAGATTCACGCAAAGCCGCACGGATTGCACCAGCCTTTGTTGAAAAAGCTCGCCCGAGGGTTTTCTGTCCATCGCGTTAATTTGTGGGAGCTGTCAATGCTTCTTTGGTGTCACGCAAAACTCCACGTCTGTTTATAAGGCTACGTTTCCCTATCACATTTCGCGATTCAGGCGCGTTAAAAATTTAAAACGGCTACCTCCATACGTTTTCTCTACGCGTGCTTTTAAATGCATCCAATGGTAAAATAGCAAGCCAGATATATCCACAACACTAAGACGATGATATGGATTTGGTAACACTGAGTGTGTGTTTGCAAATTTTATGTCCAAGGGTTCAAAATGTATAGACTACTTGGCAATTAATAAATTACGTTGATCATCTTTAGGGTTTCATGTCCTGAAGCGTTCGCTAATTTCTTCCGGCCACCACTAGCTTGTTTGTAAGCACTAGAGAAGTCGACACGTCGCTTAGACATTGGTGTGAGCTGTTGATATCAAATGGACATCCTTAAACTTGGCCGAAAGGCTGGCCGCTGCAGGTGACAGACTGGCCTGGAAACAGCTCTCCATCCTCAAGTCTACCTTTCCCCTCGGCCTCAACAACCAGGAGGTCAAGGGACTAGGTAGGTAGGTAGGTTGATTTCAAAGCTATGGGATCATGACGTTAATGTAGCATATGTTTTTGTTGTTCGTTACAGCCCTAAGGTCTACCGTAAGCCCGAGCACAACTCCAAACCGCCATGGATTACAAGGTACACAGAAAGTCTATG
This sequence comes from Branchiostoma floridae x Branchiostoma japonicum, assembly GCA_013266295.2. Classification (NCBI taxonomy): domain Eukaryota; kingdom Metazoa; phylum Chordata; class Leptocardii; order Amphioxiformes; family Branchiostomatidae; genus Branchiostoma; species Branchiostoma floridae x Branchiostoma japonicum. The sequence continues at coordinate 3,199,492 of CM023825.1, read as the reverse complement.
TTTTTATTTACTTTTATCATTGCAGATAATGCAGAAATGGCTGATAAATATTGTTATAGTACTTTTATCATTGCAGATAATGCAGAAATGGCTGATAGATATTCTATTATAGTGCCTATTAGATGTGAAGAGGGACAATTCATATATTTTTTTTTAATCTAAAATGAAATCAGCTACTTTTTACATTTCTCTCACGCGTACTGACTTTGCACGTGTGTTTAATCCACGGGACGTCGGCAGAACGTAATGCGCCTGCGCAAAACCCTGATTTTCCACGTTTTTCGTTGGATGTTTGGTCAACGTTGCATCAAAATTTTGCCTGTTGCAGACGATATGTTTTCCTATACAACATCTGAAAACTACAGACAGGCTGTCAACCTTATATGCTCTAATACAACCTTATATGAGACGTTCTGCCAAAGTGCTATGCACAATACATTACGGGTTTCGCGCAGATGCAGTACGTTCTGCCGACGTGCTGTAATCCACCAATATGGCGGACTTACCCTGACGTCATCATCACGTGACCGCTAACACGTGCCTCCTCGTTCCCAGGGGTATTTCTACATCATGAGCCGACAGACAGGCATGGTCCTTGATGTGTTTGAGGGAAACACCGCGGCCTCCACCAAGATCATCGTCTATCCCAAGAAGTCTGAGGGAGTAGAGAACCAACTCTGGAAGTACAACTCGGAGGTAAGCCTAGACCTGTACACAGTTAGATTGAATCATGTATATAGGCATAATCTCCAAGCAGATCATTTAGTGGCTGCAAGGACAGTATCAAATTGGCCAGGCAGTATCCATTTGCCAGACAGTTACCATTTGCGTCATTAGAGACAGATATAGTATGTGCATACACTCTTACATAAAATAGTAGAAACTCTATACATCTTTACAAATGGTAACTGCCTGACAAATAGGAACTGCCTGACCAATTTAATAATGTCTCTGCAGCCACTAAAAGATCTGCTTGGAGACTAGTATAGGCCTGTGCTTTGCTGATGATCGCAATGTTGTATTTACGTCATATTTAAGTGCTTGTAAAGCTCACGGAAAGAAACACGGTATATTTACAAATGTGGCCGTTCACAAATGTGGAAAGGCTACGAAAACAAGCAACTTTGTCTTTCTGTTGCCTTTCCAAAATCGTAAATACTTCTGAAATATTACACTGCCTTTGGTATCTCTTTACGGAATTTGTAACGTTGACTGAGTATTGAGATATCTATTTTTGTGAAGTCTCCATATGTAAGTTCTTCTTCTTCTCGAGTCACCATTTACTGCTACAGCTTCCCTCTCTAAAACTCAGCACATGCCCTTCCTTTATAATTAGGGGTCAGGGCTTGTAAGTATATGTAAGTAACACGTACATGCCTCCCCGTCTTGTACATTTTTCCCCAGACTGGTGAACTGGTGAGTCGCCTGAACGGCTACCGCATCGACGTGTCGGGCGGAAGTGCTTACGACGGAGCAGCGTAAGGCATTTTGCTATTCAGGACAAGTGATTTTATTGCTCACGTGATCTCAGTCATGGTTCAAAGGTGTTTGATAGGCCTTGGCTGTTAACGTTGCTACTCTTATAAGCAGGCTCACGACTTACCTTCGCAGAAGGAAACATATTGTTTTTGTTCTATTTCTTCTTCTTCTTCAAACAAATAAGGTCAATGAGCTGGACCAGACGTCTGTCACCATGGTAACAGGTGCTGTAGCAGGCACTCTGCGGTGTTGGGTTACATTTTGTAGCGGGACAGAGCTCGAGGTGCTACACACCATGTATTTTATATGAATGTGTTTTAGAAACATTAAACAGATCGGTAGTTTGTAAGACTAGACCATGTGAAGGTATTATGCATTTGCTTTGCAAATGTTCCCTTTCTAGTCTTACTTTTCCCCCGCAGTATCATCAACTACCCGACCAACAACGCCCCCAACCAGAAGTGGTACTACCAGGAGGACGGTTCCATTCAGAGCGGCCTGGGGGACCAGTGGGTTCTGGACGTGGAGGAGGCCAACACGGACTCTGGGACCCGCGTGATCCTGTACCAGCGTAAGGACGGCGGTCCCAGCATTAACCAGCAGTGGGATGTGGTGCCCTATGTGCCCACGGTAGGGACTACTACCACCGCACGAAAAGGTTGGATTTACCAATGGTAGTAAATGCCAGTGAAGTCCGTTTACTAAGTAAACATTACCCGTCTTTACTGGCATTTACTGCCATTGGTAAATCCAACTTTCCGTGCAGTGTAGTGTGTTTGTTTGTTTTATTGTGTATTTATGTACACAGAAGCAAGCCTCGTACTCATGAGCCTAAACACCACATACAATTATCAATTAACATTCAATCGTCGCCATGGCAATAGTTTTTATTGCCTGCCTTGTTTGAAGTTAGAAATCCCTTCTCTTGCTTCACCAGACCGGGTTCTACATCCGGAGCGTTCTGAACGACTGCTACCTGCAGATCAAGGACGGGAGTGACAAAACCTCTGCTCCCCTCTGCATCGGAGACAAGCCTGGGGCAGGTGCTGACCTGAAGTACCTGAAATGGAAGTACAACAAGGAGGTGGGTCATCATCATATAGTTGTTTACTAAGCCTTTACGGCTCCCTTACGGACCCCAAAGGTGCGTAAAGGCTCACTGTAAGGTAAACTATGAAATAACGCATTTAACCAGTATTACAAAAAGGACGCGTAAAGATGATATTTATATACGCGGATAGGGATCGTAAAGTTTGCATAAATAGTTTACATAAGGAATGAAAAAGCAGGATTTGCGCATGCTTAGATATTATTTTTCGTGTTGTAACTGTGATCTAAACCTAAGTCTCACACACACGGCCAGACCTGTGGTAGTGACCACTTCTGCATAAAGACTGGCCATTATGGCCATTTTCTTTCAAATTGGTTCTTAGGTTATTTTTCCCGTTGAAAACCCAAGCCTTACGCATTGGCAACCGATCTACAGTGACCGTTTCTGCAACTTCTTACAGTAGTCCTCCTCTTTCCATCTCCAGACTCGTACCATCTGCAGCGAGCTAAACGACTACGCCGTAGACGTGAAAGGTGGCGGAGCAGCGAACTCTGTCCAGTAAGGGAGAACACATTTGGACGTTTACGCAATGTGTGTGCCTGTTAGGGCTTGTGTGTGTGTGTGTGTGTGTGTGTGTGTATGTATTTATGTGTGTGTGTGTGTGTGTGTGTGTGTGTGTGTGTGTGTGTGTGTGTATGTATGTATGTATGTATGTGTGTGTGTGTTTGTGTGTGTGTGTATGTATGTATGTATGTGTGTGTGTGTTTGTGTTTGTGTGTGTATGTATGTACAAGTTGTATGTATTTATGTGTGTGTCTTATGTGTGTCTATGTGTGTATGTGGTGCCTTTGTTAGTATTCTACGTCATCAATTATACTTAAACTAAGGCACAGACCTCTTTTTTTCCTTCCAGAATCATCTCCTACCCCTGCCACAGCGGCGCGAACCAGCAGTGGACCTTTGAGAAGACCGGGTCCATCGTGAGTGGCCTGGGCTCCCAGTGGGTCCTGGACGACGAAGCCTCGGGTGGAAACGGGACTTCCGTGATCCTCTACACCAGGCATGGCGGGAAGAACCAGCAGTGGTACATATCCGAGGAATAAGGCCTAGGGGGTATTAGGCAATTGGGTGGTGCATAGAGAAATTGTCCACCCCCTCCCTACTGAGGCCTGCAGAACCAAGCTTAACCGCCACGTGTCGCTTTTACTGCAAAGGATAACACTTATACGTTACGTATGCGCAGTTAGAGTGGTTAGAATTAGGCAATATGGTGACAGAAAAAAACACTATGTTATAAGATAAACTGATCTCTCAACTCTTTGAAAGGATTTTATTAAGACTAGTGTGTCGTCACTGAAAGGCCATAGAATAGATGAATCGCAACTTTGTGACGGGTGTCTGCTTATGTTTTTCTAACAAAAAAAGATTTTTAGAAAATTAAAGCCTGTTTTCATAGTTACTGGCCACTGACAGGAATGTAAGTAATCAAGAATTTCATTGACTAATAGACGTATACAGAATCACGTGATCTGCCCTACCTATCAGGGCGTTGGAAGGTTAGCAGGACACAAGGAAACATGAATAAGCAGCTTGCGTTGCTATATCAAATAAAACGTTCACTAAACATTCTTTTGTGTGTTTATTGATTGAGCAGGTATGTAGTCTGAAGGGTACAGGGTTGACATGGCCCATGCAACTGTTATTAATTAGAAGCATCCCCCCATTTAATAACACATCACTTGATGTGCGTTATAAGTGGACATCATCAATTTTTCCTTAATGACTTTTAATGGTCTTTTACACAACTATTCATCTGCTAAATATATTACAAAATTGGACAACAGATCACAAAATGATATAACAAGGATCTATCTCAACTTTATGAACAACTTTCCAGACAGTTAAAATTCTTGTGTTAAAAAATCAAACACTTATTTACAGACAGTATCATAAACAATAATGATAAATGAGCTGAGAACAGTCACTTAGTACATTGCAGAGCTTTAAAACGCTGAATTACATAAACAAAAAAATCATAGAGGAGATCATAAAAGCAGGTGATCGTAAAGGTACATAATTGCCCCTTACATACAGTTAATATACCTTAACGTTACAGTTCAATTTTTGTCAGTGTATATATTCACTTTTAACCGGTGACACATATATTCACTTTTAACCGGTGTCACATTTTGTCACAACTTCACCTATTATACATAATAGGTGAAGTTATATTATATATATACACAACAATAAGTACATGAAGTTCTCTTAACAATACAGTACTATAATAGATACAATAACCAATTTTGATATAACAAGGCTGCGTATCATAATGCAATAGGTCTTTTTTGATAGTTGTAATAGTACTGATTACAAATTTCAACATTTAAAATGATATTTTATATGCAGATATATAGTTCCAACTGCGCATGCATAGTGTGATGTATTGTGGGTACTAAGTTGAATGTCACTTAGACATTAAAACACGTTTGGAAATGAACTATGATATAAACAACTATCGACAAGTCAATGGCCTTCACCTTTGACCTCGCGCATGCGCAGTTGGAACCCTGAAACCTCTTGTCGTAGCTATTCTAACTTGACTACAGATACAACATGTACATGACTTCTCTAAAACCGCACAAACTTGTCTTCAATATCAACTACATAGCAAGTTAGTCTGACAACATTGGTCACTTCGACACGATTAAAAAAAAAGGAAAAATGTCGTCAACTTTTAACCCCAAATTTTAGCTGCACGCTGAAAGTGCAGTTTTGAAACCTATTGACCTTCAAATTATTCAATTGTTCAAATTCACAGTGACCAATGTTGCAAAACGTTTAAAATACAAAAAGTACAACATACAAAAACAGAATGTCTAAAGGACAAACTTGACAACTTCACACCTTTATAAAGCTCTGCTGGTTTCATTGATACATACATCTATTTTACTCGCTGGGATCTCGAAACCTATCATTAAATTAGTAAATGCAACAGTGGGGTATCTAAAACATAAATAACATGTTAGGCTGAAAGTTTAGATGGAATTTTGCGAGATTTTGTATTATATTCACATGCATTCAATAGAGAGAGCATTCAATTTGACAGAGGAGAATGTTTAAAGTTTTAAGCTCAAAGCTACGATTACAAATGAATTTAGTTATAAGGTTAGAATTGAATAGTTAAAGTTAGTAATAACAATAAAGAGAGAAAAAATGCCATTAAACAGGAAAACGTTGACTATGCGTGCAGTTAGCCGAGAAAGGTGGTAGGGATTAGATAGAAGCGAAGCAAGAGCACAATTTAACACAACCTGAAACAAGAACAATGTTAAGTTAAACTAAGATAAACAAAAACAATGATAACACAACTTTTCAAGTATGTTAGATACAGACAAAAAGATATCTGGATAAAAATGAACAATGTTAAAAAAGAAAATCAAATAACAATAAATAGTAAATGAATAAGAATATTATGTTTCCACCAGCGTTCATTTGGTTTGTGAATAGAAATTTCTTTGTGAAAAACTATACAGATGAAATGTTCTAATGTTTTCTTTTGTGTTGGGCCTTGGCCAAACAAAGAAGTGATTGTCTCCGTTACTAAGTTGGACTTAAGATCAGATCCATAGGTTCCTTTCAGAACCTTTAATGCTGTTTACTGGTGCAAAGTTTACTTACCCAAGTGCCAAACGTGAGAATGTACACATATGTAGCTTGGTAGGCATTACGCATATGCAGGCTGGTTAAAAAAATTACTTGTTTTTCATGGCCCATATCCAAAGTGGAGAATTGTTAGCAATCAGCGCATGCGTTTTTACATCCATATGTAATGATGCATGGACTTTTTTTCACATCTTTGCGTTTGGTTGCGCTCTTGGAGTGCTTTTCTAGTTTTGTGGTGGGATGCACGTCGGCAGAACGTACTGCGCCTGCGCAAAACCCGTAATATATTGCGCATTGCACTTCGGCAGTGCGCCTTGTTCAAGATCGTATTCGCGTATTTAAGGATGGTATCCCGTCTATAGTTTCCAAATGTTGTGTCGAAAAAGATAAAAAGATATCGTCTTCAACGGGCAAAACGTTGACCAACCATGCAACGAAAATTAAACCCCGAAAAAAAATCTTGATTTCGCGCAGGCGCAACACGTTTAGCCGACGTGGGTGGAAACTAACGGGAAAAGTTTTCGGATTGGCGACATTGTAGGTGCGTACGTAGGCCGTGTGCGGTACAACATGGGGCGCGGAGCCATGCGTGGAGGATATGTTACATATGTGGCTATGTGTGAGCGAGGAAAATATCACACTACTGGGCTGGAAACACATGGCTGTATAACGTGAGGGGTGGGTACATGCAAGGAGATGTTGGTGGTGCACATGGAAGATCGTGAAGTTTTCTGACAGCCGGGCTTCTTTGAGATCGTGTATTCTGTGGATCTCTGAGATCCTGGACTTTGTGGATCTCGGAAATCTTGGAATTCTTTGTGATCTTGTATTCTGTGGATCTCTGAGATCTTGTATTCTGTGGATTTCTGAGATCTTGTATTCTGTGGATATCTGAGATCCTGGATTTTGTGGATCTCAGAAATCTTAGAATTCTCTGAGATCTGGGATTCTGTGGATCTCTGAGATATCTTGGAATCTCTAAGATATTGGATTCTCTGAGATATTGGATTCTGTGGATCTCTGTGATCCTTGCTTTTCTGAGATAGATCTTCGATTCTGTGGATCTCTGAGATCTTGGATTCTTTCAGATCTTGGATTCTGTGGATCTCTTAGATTTTAGATTCTCTGAGATCTTCCATTCTGGGGATCTCTGAGATCTTGGATTCCTTGAGATCTCGGATTCTGTACCCATCTCTACACTCGAACTAGCCAGCCTGTTGTTTGTCAAAGAACGTTACAATCGTCTATCCCAACATCTGTTTGCACATTGGGTATTTAGGGAATGTTTGGTAATCTGTGGACAGCAATGAATGAAGGGTGTTTGGATGTTGTCCACGGTTAGGTGGGTGATGACGTAATAAAACTAAAAAAAATCACACCAAGAGCGCAAAAATCCAAAGGCAACTACACGATATGGTAGGACGTAAAGGTTTGCAAACTGTTCCAAAAAGTAATTATGATTGTCTACCGTGGGCCTCAAAATCTAGTCACGTCTTCTTTTGGCCAAGGACTAACCAGAAGCACAAAAAATAATGCATATTTTACAACTGCAGTTTTAAAGAAAGGCGCTAGGGGTCAAACATTTTATCACTGACAACGCACATGCATAGACAGGTTAATTAATTGATAAACATTATGCAAATAAATAAATGTTATGAAAATGATTTTGCAAATATCTAAAGCAACAAAAATCCACAAACCAACGCGGGTTAAAACATAAAATTCTTTAAAATGACAGTCTTAGATTTGAAGAAATCGTATAATGAAAAGTTATGGTTACACCAATGATGTTATGGAGGTGTTATGATGATATCTGTATGTGCGGCTGAAGCTGCAGTGATGTTATTTGTAAGAGAGGCTCTGGGTGTAGTGTCTCTGACGTGAACATGGGTGACTTGGGTGTGGAAGGCACAGGCGCAGAAGCTGATGTTAGATGGGTGACTGTCCTTTTGCAGTGAGAAAACTGTTGTTCATGTAGTAACTCACTCACTGACACATTCGCTCACTCATTTACTCACACGCACAAAACATACAAACTCACACACACGCACTCGCACACACAACATACACACACGCACTCACACACACACACACACACACACACACACACACACACACACACACACACACACACACACACACACACACACACACAGACACACACACATTCCTTCTCTCTTCGTCTCTTTTTCTTCTCCTGTGATTGGATAAAATGTTAGGTGCGTTGTTTACTTTTTTATTTCAGACTTTGTGGAATAAGAATTGCTTAGTGGTATTAGCTTTTATTTCAAATATTAGATGCGATAGTAGTGATTTAGTTTTAATGTTATTGCTATAGTAATTTAGTTTTTAATACTTAATGATTTTTTAAATGTTATTGTTAACTGAAATTAGTTTTCAATGCCATTAGCTCAATCCACCTTAATGCAAAAGCGACGAGGATTATTTATTTATCAATGATTATTATAGAATTTGATCCCTTAAACGCCAATTTTAAATCTGACCACTTTGTAACTGTAATTTTTCTTGTGATATTATGAACCATCGCAGTTGAAAGGTATGGGTTTCACGTTGCATTTTAAATTGATAAACGTCCTTGTTTAGTATTGTTCATAGTCTTTAGTTTCCCATTGGAAAAGGTGTAGATTTCATGGTTTCAGACGAAGAATGTTCACTTGTGATGAACTTTTCTCGTGGTGAACCTTGCTTGTGATGTACTTTCATAGTTGATTGTTGACATGGTATTGATATTGTCTGTAAAGTACTAGTGTGGTGACTGTAGAGGTTCCTGCAGTTGACAGATGGCGTGACTTTAAGCGCAGAGCATCTACAGGCCTATGATGACCACTGTAAGCACTGTTCCAGGTACTAAACTATTGCCAGCGACAGTTTTGATGGTGTATTTCAGTTGTAACATGGTAGGCTCTCTTTTCAGAGAAAGTCGTCGTTTGGCATTGTTTACGTGTCTTGTTTTTCTTGTGTGCAGACGGTTTTGTGGTCGCTAGGTGTCGTGGTGTGGTCTCTAGTGATGCGCTTTGACAGGCAAAAGTCGTCGTTGTTTGCCATTGTCTGTGTGGCTGTGTGTTTCGGGTGTTCCATGCTGTTGCCCTGGCACCTGCACGTGTGGTAGAGTGAAATGTTTACCATGTAATGATGTATGAAATATTCATGGCCTTAGAGTGTAGTTTTGTGTCGATGATATCAGGAACCTGTTTATATCACCAGCATAACAAAACCAGCAAAGGAAAAAAGTTAAACAAACAAATCATTGTAGAATACAGTTAACCAACACATTCCGTAGGCTACACCCTGGAAATGATGCCATTCTTATTTTACTATAAGCGGGATTGGTTGTTGTCCTCTTCAAGCCTGTCGCTGCTGCCCGCCCATTCCTAGCCTGACTGGGCTGTCTTCTACTCTGTAAACCATTAAGATGTTGTTAAATGATCAGGCCGTAATTATATTGCTGGTTGTAGATCTGCCTGTTATCTACACGCTACAGCAGCCGCATCAAAGAGAAAAATGGATGTGAGAATTTTCAATTCTGCCTCTCCCAGCAGTGGGTCAGTGAGTCCCCACTCTCAGTGAGTCCAGCTTGTCTCAATCATGATGTTTCTGACTTAGGGAGAAGAGATGCTGTTACTGTCTGATTCATGTAACCCGTAACCTTGGAGTGACCTTCGGGTCACACTTTGATTGAAATGGCCTTCGGGTCTTGTTACGTGGTAACCAATAAGTAGCATTGATATTGCGCGACTGTATGCTGCCCATAAAGAATGTAACTATGTTTACTTCTGAATCAGCATTTTCTTAAAAGCACGACTGTTTTCTCAATAGGTTAAATGTGATTATAGTAGCAAGGGGCCTTGAAGTTTGCGGCATTAATGTAAATCAAAGAATAACAGCATATTAATTTAAAGGAGAAAGAGAGAGAGAGTCACCTTCAGAGGGCATCCAGCAAGGTCGTCATGGATCATCTGCGAAGGATCATGGGAATACACCCCTGGGATCCGCCATCTTGTTCCTGCGTCACCGGGTCCTAAAAAAGGAAACAATATAAATTTTGATTAGCATTCAGTCCCTCCAGCTGACAAATGTCATCAATATCGCTTTAAATTTAAGAAAAGATTAAAGGCGTACCAGTCTTTTGGTAGGGCTGTTCCGCGACATTGCAAGGACAATATGATCTCCTTGATCAGTTGGACACCCTGAAACAGGAATCATATCATAATAATAATACATGTGAGAAATACCTCTATGTATTAAATAATACAATTTTTTATTGAATTGAAGAGTATGTAGGTGTCTATCTACTAAATATTGTCCAGGCAAATAAATGTTAGATAAATACCATTTAACATGTGAGAATTACCTGTAGTAAACAATACGAATTTTTATTGAATTGAAGTGTAACGTTAGGTGTCTATCTACTAAACATTGGACAGGCAAGTGTCAGATAAATACCATTTAACATGTGAGAATTACCTGTAGTAAACAATACGAATTTTTATTGAATTGAAGTGTAACGTTAGGTGTCTATCTACTAAACATTGGACAGGCAAATGTCAGATAAATACCATTTAACATGTGAGAATTACCTGTAGTAAACAATACGAATTTTTATTGAATTGAAGTGTAACGTTAGGTGTCTATCTACTAAACATTGGACAGGCAAGTGTCAGATAAATACCATTTAACGAGGCGTGAATTGGAGAGATCGGTGTGGAACAGAGCTTGTTGTTAACGGGCCAGTCAGAACCGTGTTGACGTGCGACTCCTTAGCCCAGAACCTCTCGTGTTACTGCAAAAAATCGTTAAAGTACATCACTCAGTTAGTCATGTATCCATTACATCGTAAGTTTACATTAATATTCCCACATTAAGATCTATAACTTTTGGAGAGATCGTACGACGCATGGATTCTGTGCGAGCTTTTTCTGAATCGCAGGATGCTATATACTATGGTAGCATCTTGTTATGATTCTTTCTTCTGCTTCAGCTAACATATTACATGCCCCTGACCTCACCGGAACATGCCCTGGGCACAAATTTACAGGAGACAACCATGCCCCGTACAATTCAACTCTACGATTCATCCCACTGTTGTTTTCAACTGAAAATCACTGAAAAAAACATATTTTCATCAAAAATTCTTGACAAAGACTTAAAGCTGCCGTCATGAGGAAAAAAATTGACACGTTACAGTTAGATCTGTCAAAGGCTCAACAAGAGTTTGTTGGTAACAGTTTTTTTTTTTATATAGCCATACCAAACCGGTTTCTTTTGCGTTTGAGTTACTCTTGCTGACGTGGATGTCACATGCCAGACCGACCTTGCATACCTCATTAAGCATCATTAAGTCAGTCATGTATCGTTCAGAGGTCAGGAGTTGCAAAAACGTCTGCAGTTTTGAATTTTTACGCACAGTTTCAAACGTTTATGAAATATAGATGAAAAGACGTTACTAATAAACTTTTTGCCATTGAATAAAGTGTCCACAGACATTTGACTTCCGTCCATGATTACACAGTCAAACCTTGACAGATCGTGGGAAAATCCCTCTCCGGGTAGACACTAAAAATACTTCGAAATCAGCGTAAGAAGATTCACCAAGGTCAGGCAATTCAGTTATAGCCTGGGTGTCAGACTGTTGTCAGGACCACTTTGAGTCTACAGGCTAGCTCCTCGACTCCAGGGTCAACATTTCCGGAAGGAAATTTTACCACAGACCCTTCATCTGGCCTGTGTATTGGCCCTGGGAGCAGTCTGGCATCCAGGATAATTAGATATAGCCTCGCTTACCGGCTTGTTGGGCTAGACGATCTGGACAAGTAGTCCCCCACAGCACACATATTGAGGAAAGTATCAGGCACGCGGGCTAGCCAGACCCACGACCGAGGCTAAGTTGATGGTTGGAGACCTATGACTTCTCGCAGAAAACCACAAACAAATCATGGAAGGAAAACACTACATCTTATACTACTACTATACTATACAACATATAAAAGCATAAAAGGCACGGAGCAAGTCTTGGGCATACTGCCAGAGACATAGCATAAAATACAATACTTGCAACAGAATGATACACTACATCAGTGGTATATTGTATATATAGACTGCGCTGGAGTGTTGTGAAGAAATTTTGACTTGTTTTGACATGCATAACATAGCTTGGCTTCGCTCAGTGTGCGTTCTGCCAACAATGCTCGAATTTGTTTTGTGTGCGAAGGCACTGGATATATATAGCTGTACGTGCGAGTGAACATGCAACTTTAATAACAAGCGACAGAGAGGGGTAACTGTTTTTCCCATACGTGCTTGTTACTTTCACTGTGTCTGGTCGAACTGACGGATGACTGGCGACTGTGACATGTGGTTATTTTCATGTGTGGCTGAAATATCTGGAACAGCAAGTCGAGTGAATGATTGTTGCATATATGATGGCTGTGTAGGCTATGACTAAAACGTGTATGTTAAAGGGACAGGTGTGTATTTCTCTGGTCAGTGATATTGTTGTGTGTGTGTGTGTGTGCGCGTGTGAGCTGTTTGTGTAAATGTGTGCTCATAGATTGTGTTCTATATCCGTTACGTGATCTTGGCATAGTAAAGAAAGTATCACCATGTTTAGCGTAAGTTTTGTTGTATTTATTGATGACTAGATATGTCTATTATGTGGTACTGGTGCGTGCTTGAGTAAGAATGAGAATAATCATTGTTTTAATCATAGATGGTGCAAACATATTGTGTCTTTGTGAAGTAATTGTGGCGCGTGTATGAGTTTGTGGGTGGGTGGTTGTGAGTGTGTGTGTTTGTGCGTGTGTGTGTGTTCGTGTGTATGTTTGTAGATTCAGGTGTCTGATAACTTGATATGTGTGCATGGACTTAGTTATATGTCAGTAATGTATATGTGCTAATGTATGATTGTACCTTTGCCTGCGTGTGGAAGTTATTTTAATAAATATGTGTAGTACAGTGTAAGTGTAGATTTTGAATGAGCAAATGTGTTTGCGTGCACGTGTGTGCTTGTATGTAAGTGTGTGTGTGTGTGTGTGTGTGTGTGTGTGTTTGTGAAAGTGTGTGTAAGAAATGATGAGAGTGTTTGTGAGTGTGTACGCATGTGAAAATGTATAGCGGCTGCTTGTATGTACGTGTGGACATGTGTGTGTGGTGATGTTGTGAGCTATATTTAACATCATATGTAGTCAGAAATGATTAGTTTGTTCGGTGACTGTGCTGGAGTGAATGCGTTTGCGAGTATATTTGAGTGTTTGTATATGTGAATATGTGTGTGTTTGTATGTATGTATGTAAGTGTGTGTGTGTGTGTGTGTTTGTGTGTGTGTGTGTGTGTGTGTGTGTGTGTGGTGATGTTATGGCATTATATTTAACATTATGTGTAGTAATGAATTATCAGTTTGTTAGGTAACTGCACTGGTGTTAATGTGTGTATAAGTATATCTGTGAGTGTGTATGTGAATATGTGTGTGTTTGTTTGTATGTAAGTCTGTTTGTATGTGTGTGGTCATGTTATGGGACTATTTTCAACATTATGTGTAGTAATAAATTACCAGCTTGTTGGGTGACTGCGCTGATTTGATTGTGTATCTGCAAAAGGGTAAATATGTGTGTGTTTGTATGTAATATGATTTGTGATGTTATGTGACTTTATTTAACGTTATGCGTATTACAAAACTATTATTGTAGTTTGCTGGGTGACTGTTTGTTTGTGTGAATGTGTGTGAACATATTTGTGTGTGTGTGTGTGTGTCTGTGTGTGTGTGTGTGTGTACATGTGTGTGTGTGTGTGAATGGGTACGTGTGGTGATGGTACGTAGTGTGACTGTATCTAACGTTATGTATAATAAGAACCTATTGGTTTGATAGGTGACTGTGGGGTGTGTCTGTCTCTGTGTGTGTGTGTGTGTGTGTGTGTGTGTGTGTGTCTGTAAATTGGTGCATGACATAACGTTATGTGTCAGGTGCAAAACTGTTAATTAGGTAAGTGACTGTATGTATATGTGGATTTTGGCATGATTGTGTGATGTGAGCATGTTTGTGCGAGTCCGCAAGTTAAAGTGTGTGTCATGGTAAATTTGTTTGTGTTGGTGATTGGATGTTATGTGTATTCATGTTTTTCTGAATTTGTGTGTATGTTACTGTATTTGCAAGCCTATACGCTCAGTTTTAAAGGTTTGTGAGATTGCGTGTATTAACGCCTGCGTGGATTTGTGTATGTTAATTTGCTTGTTATTTGGTGTTGTATGTTAATGTTTTGATGGGGTTTCATGTTTTTATGTGTTGGTGTGTGTGTGTGTGTGCGTGTCTGCGCGCGCGCGCGTGTGTGTGTGTGTGTGTGCGTGTGTGCGTGTTTGTGTGTGTGTGTGAGTGTGTGTGTATGCGTGTGTTTGTGTGTTTGTGTGTGCGTGCGCGCGCGCGTGTGTGCGTGTGTGTGTGTGTGTGCGTGCGCGCGCGCGCGTGTGTGTGCGTGTTTGTGTGTGCATGTGTGTGTTTGTGTGTGTGTGTGTGTGAGTTTGTTTATGTTGCTTACTTTGGATTTTTTAATGAGTGTGTGTGTGTTAGTTGATGTATTGGTGACTTTGTATTAGTTAATGTGTTGGAGAGTTTAAATGAATTAATGTGTTTGGGAATTTTGAATGAATTAATGCGTTAGCGAGATTGTATGTATGTTTGTTGAGTTTGTGTATAATAATGTTTGTTGAGTTTGTATATACAAATGTGTCCTAAGTTTATGTATAATAATATTTGTTGCGTTTGTGTATGATAATGTTTGCTGAGTTTGTGTATAATAATGTTTTGTGTATGGTAATGTTTGTTGGATTTGTGTATGGCAATGTTTGTTGAGTTTGTGTATGATAATATTTTGTTTGTTGAGTTTGTGATTGATAATGTTGAAGTTTTTGTTTAATAATGCTTGTTGAGTTTGTGTATGTTAATGTTTGTTGAGTTTGTTATGTTAATGTTTGTTGAGTTTGTATATGGTACTATTTGTTGAGTTTGTGTATGCTAAAATTTGTTGAGTGTGTGTATGATAATGTTTTTGGAGTTTGGGTATGTGTTATATTGCAGTGAGTGTATATGCGTTTGTATGTTTTGGTGTGTTAAGGTTCCAAGTGTCAGTGTGCTAATGATTCTGTATAAAAAAATATGAATGTTAATGTTCTTGCGAATTTGTGTGTTAATTGGTTCAACAGTGAATTTATTCATTTCTGTATGTTTGATGGTAAGTTTGTGTATGTTAATGTATTTGTGAGTTTCGAATGTTGATGCATTTGTTAGTTGTGTATGTCAATGTATTTGGTTAGTTGTATATGTTAAATTTAATGTATTTGTGAGTTTGTGTATGTTGGTGTATTTGTCAGTCGTGTATGTTTATGTATTTGTCAGTTGTGAATGTTGATGTATTTGCCAGTTGTGTATGTTAAGGTATCGGCGAAATTGTGTGTTACGTATTAATGTGTTTGTATGTGTTGATAAAATAAGATGGTTAGTTGTGTATGTTAAATTGAATGTATTTGTGAGTTTGTGTATGTTGATATATTTGTCAGTTGTGTATGTTAATGTATTTGTCAGTTGTGTATGTTAATGTATATGTCAGTTGTGTATGTTGATGTATTTGTGAGTTGTGTATGTTGAATGATGATGCATTTGTCAGTTGTGTATGTTAATGTATTTGTCAGTTGTGTATTTTGATGTAGTTGTCAGTTGTGTATGTTAATGTATTTGTCAGTTGTGTATTTTGATGTAGTTGTCAGTTGTGTATGTTGATGTAGTTGTCAGTTGTGTATGTTGATGTAATTGTCAGTTGTGTATGTTGATGTAATTGTCAGTTGTGTATGTTGATGTGCGGGTGAGTTTGTATAAATGTGTTGTTGAGTTTGCGTATGTATTAGTAAGTTCTGTATGTGAATATATTGTTGAACTTGTGTGAATGATTTTTGTGAGTTTGTGTATGTTATTAGTATTGCTGAGTTTGTGATTGTGTGTGTTCATGTATAAGTAATGGTGGATTTGTATGCGTTGATTTATTGTTTAGTTCTTGTGTGTTGATGTATTATTTGGCGAGTTTGTGTGTTGCTATATTAGTGAGTTTGTATGTGTTGATATCTTATATTGGTGAGTTTGTATGTGTTTATACACTATATTAGTGAGTTTATATGTTTTGATATATTGATGAGTTTTTTGTGTTGATATATTGTTGAGTTTGTATGTTGATATATTGGTGAGTTTATATGATTTGATATATTGGTAAGTTTATATGTGTTGATATATTGTTGAGTTTATATGTGTTGATGTATTGGTGAGTTTATATGTGTTGATATATTGGTAAGTTTATATGTGTTCATGTATTGGCAAGTTTGCATGTGTTGATATATTGCTGAGTTTGTGTTTGTGTTTGTTGATATTTTGGTGAGTTTGCATGTGTTGATATATTGGTGAGTTAATGTGTGTTGATATATTGTTGAGTTTGTATGATTGTGTTGATATATTGATGAGTTTGCATGTGTTGATATATTGGTGAGTTAATATGTGTTGATATATTGGTGAGTTTGTATGCACTGATGTATTGGTGAGTTTGCATATATGCATTGATATATTGTTGAGTTTGTATGTGTTGATATATTGGTGAGTTTGTATGTGTTGATATATTGGTGAGTTTTTATGCATTGATATATTGATGAGTTTGTGTTGTTGTATTGATGACTTTGTATGCATTGATGTATCGGTGAGTTTATATGTGTTGATATGTTGGTGAGTTTGTATGCATTGATGTGTTGGTGAGTTAATATGTGTTGATGTATTGATGAGTTTGTATGCATTGATGTATTAATGAGTTTGTTTGTGTTGATGTATGTGAGTTTGTTTGTGTTGATATATTAGTGAGTTTGTATGCACTGATATATTGATGAGTTTGTATGTTTTGATATATTGGTACGTTAGTATGCATTGATATATTGGTGAGTTTGTGTGTGTTAATATATTGGTGAATTTGTATGCACTAATGTATTGGTGAGTTTGTAAGCAATTATATATTGGTGAGTTATATGTGTTGGTATATTGGTGAGTTTGTATGTGTTGATATATTGGTGAGTTTGTATGTGTTGATATATTGGTGAGTTTGTATGTGTTGATTTATTGGTGAGTTTGTATGCACTGATGTATTGGTGAGTTTGTATGTGTTGATATATTGGTGAGTTTGTATGTGTTGATATATTGGTGAGTTTGTATGTGTTGATATATTGGTGAGTTTGTATGTGTTGATTTATTGGTGAGTTTGTATGTGTTGATATATTGGTGAGTTTGTATGTGTTGATATATTGGTGAGTTTGTATGCATTGATGTATTGGTGGGTTTGTATGTGTTTATGTATTGATGGGTTTGTATGCATTGATGTATTGGTGAGTTTGTATGTGTTGATATATTGTTGAGTTTGTGTTGATATATTGGTGAGTTATATGTGTTGATATATTGGTGAGTTTGTATGTGTTGATATATTGGTGAGTTTGTATGTGTTGATATATTAGTGAATTTATATGTGTTGATAAATTAGTGAGTTTGTATGTGTTGATATATTGGTAAGTTTATATGTGTTGATATATTGGTGAGTTTATATGTGTTGATATATTGGTGAATTTATATGTGTTGATATATTGGTGAATTGTATGTGTTGATATATTGGTGAGTTAATATGTGTTGATATATTGTGGAGTTTGTATGCACTGATGTATTGGTGAGTTTGTATATATGCATTGATATATTGTTGAGTTTGTATGTGTTGATATATTGTTGAGTTTGTATGTGTTGATATATTGTTGAGTTTGTATGTGTTTATATATTGGTGAGTTTGTATGCGTTGATATATTGATGAGTTTGTGTTGTTGTATTGGTGACTTTGTATGCATTGATGTATCGGTGAGTTTGTATGTGTTGATATATTGGTGAGTTTGTATGTATTGATGTATTGGTGAGTTTGTATGTGTTGATATATTGGTGAGTTTATATATTGATGAGTTTGTATATGTTGATGTATTGGTGAGTTTGTATGTATTGATATATTGGTGAGTTTGTATGCATTGATGTATTGGTGAGTTTGTATGCATTGATGTATTGGTGAGTTTGTATGTGTTGATATATTGATGAGTTTGTATGTATTGATGTATTGGTGAGTTTGTATGCATTGATGTATTGGTGAGTTTGTATGCATTGATGTATTGGTGAGTTTGTATGCATTGATATATTGGTGGATTTGTATGCATTGATGTATTGGTGAGTTTGTATGCATTGATATATTGGTGAGTTTGTATGCATTGATGTATTGGTGAGTTTGTATGTGTTGATATATCGGTGAGTTGGTATGCATTGTTGTATTGTTGAGTTTGTATGTGTTTGTGGTTTACGCGTTTTGGGGTCTATGTATGTTCAACGTTGAGATTGTGCGTGTGTGTTAATGTGTTGGTGAGACTGTATGTTAATTAACCTGTTGGTGAGTTTGTGTGTGTGTGAATGCGTTGTTTTGTTTAACATGTTTTGATGTGTTTGTCAGTAAGTTTGTGTATGTTGGTTAGTTTGCATGTGAAAATGTTTTGGTGTATTTGTGTATATTAATGTATTACATATCATATCATTTTGTGTGTGTTAAAGTATTTTGTATGTTAATGTATCATATATCGGGTGAGTGTGCATGTGTTTATGAATTGTTGAATTTGTGTTTGTTAATGTTATTGGTGGGCCGGCTTACTCTCTCCTTGCAGCCAAGGGTTGAATTGTGAGGAGCTTACAATGGTGGTGGGGCTTAATCGCAAGGGTCTGGAGCGGCTGCCATTCGGCGCTAACTCAGATGACCTCAATACGACCCCAGGTGCGGCCATAAGACTGTAAGGTTTGAACCACTCACACCGGGAAGGACCCCTACTCTTTTCGATAAGTATGGTGGGTTAATGTGTTGGGGATGTTTTGTGTTTGAATTTGTCGGTGAATTCTAAGTGTTAGTGGTTTTGTGAGTTTGTGTGTTTCAATGTGTGTTTAAGTGTGTATGTATATGGTTTCGTGATTTTTGATGTGTGTAAGTTTCTTTCGATTAGTTCGTTATGTTTACGTGTTAGTTTGTGTGTGTTAATGTTTTGGTAAGTTTGTATATGTTAATGTCTGGGTGGACTTGTGTATCTTAATGTTTTCGTGAGTTCTTGCATATTAATTTGTTTGAGTTTTTTCACTGTATGTTTATGTTTAGGTGAGTTTGTGTGCATGTTTGTATGTATGTATGTATGTATGTATGTGTGTTTGTGTGTGAGTGAGTGAGTGTATGTTTGTGTGGGTAAGTGGGTGGGTGGGTGGATGTGCGTGTGTGGTTTTATTTGTGTGTGTGTGTGTGTGTGTGAATTATTATGTGTTTTTGTTTATGCGTGTGTGTGTGTAACTGAGTATGTGTGTGTTTGTGTGTGTGTGTGTGTGTGTGTGTGTGTGTGTGTGAGAGAGTGTGGGTGGGTGCTTGTATGTATGTATGTATGTGTTTGTGTATCTATGCATGTATGTATGTGTGAGTGTGTGTATGTATGTATGTATGTATGTATGTATATATATGCATGTATGTGTGTGTGTGTGTGTGTGTGTGTGTGTGTGTGTGAGTCTGTGAATGTTTGTTGTACCATCTTATTTAAATAAATGACATGTATGCGTATCTGTACTATTGTGGTGAGAATTCGGTATTGTAATGAATGACAATATTTGAGTTGTGATGAATGTATTTTTTATTTCTTGATGTGAATAACACTGTGTAACTTGCATATGCATGTTGTTAGAATCTACGGATGAATTACATTAACTTGTGTGACGAGAAGTGAAAAAAAATTCTGTGTCTGTATATACGATAGAAACTGTTGTTTGTACGTGATATGTAAACAGTATCTATGTGTATTACAGTATTGAGTGGTATCTATCGTTATGAAGGAATGTGGTCTATTATGAGTTATGTCTGTATGTACGATAAGGACAGTCTTTTGTATGCGATATGTAATATGTTATCAGTATTTATGATCGTGTGTTACAGTATTGATGGACATATATCGTCATGAAGGAATGTGGTTCTATTATGAGTTATGTCTGCATGTACGATAGGGACAGTCTTTTGTATGCGATATGCAATATGTTATCAGTATTTATGATCGTGTGTTACAGTATTGATGGACATATATCGTCATGAAGGAATGTGGTTCTATTATGAGTTATGTCTGCATGTACGATAGGGACAGTCTTTTGTATGCGATATGTAATATATTATCAGTACTTAAGATCGTGTGTTACAGTATTGATGGCCATCTATCGTCATGAAGGAATGTGGTATGTCAGTATGTAAGACAAATGTGGAGAGAACTGTTGTAATACAAGGTCTGTGTGACTGAGAGGAGACTTGTTGGCGATTGTTTTGTGAGCAACCCTCCAGGCACCCATCATCAGCGACCTCGGTTGCTTCCTTGTATTGTCTGAGTCATTGGTGATGAGTTGTTTGTACGTGTGGCGTGATGTCTGTAGTGTCTGTGTAGTACTTACCATTTTGTAGAGGAACTCTTGTCAATCCTACAAATGTCAGTGTGGTATATCCATGTAGGATGTGGTAAGTATCCACCGTGCGTGTACTATGTAGGTGATGAAGATACTGTTTAGATGAGTGCCAGTATTGTGAAGAACATGCCAAGCAAATGTGCAAAAGTATAGAGTACAATGTCATACAGACCTGTTAGAGTCAGTGGTGGCACTGTTCTTGGTACTTAGTCATTACCGATGATAATGGCATTGTTTACGTGTCTTGTATTCCATTGGAAAGTGTGGAGACTGTAGATGATGCAATGGTTGTTAGATGTCAAGGTTAATGTTGTGGTGAGCTTCTTCTGGCGAACTGATACATTCAATGGGTGGTTGTCTTTGTCTGGCATTGCCTGTGTAATTGTGTAGGAACTATACCTGATCCGTACGTCGACGTGGAAACAAACACAGAGGTCGAAGAAAGCCGTTGCTAAGCCATGACCGTTAGAAGTTATGTTTTGTTGTATCAGACACAGAAGGATGCTGAGTGTGTAGATGAATGAGTTTTTGTTCCAGGTGTATTCCTGATTGGTTGTGTAGTCTCAGCTGGTGAATGTCCTTGTTTGGTAGTGTTCGTGTGTCTTGTATTCCTCCCAAGCAGTGTGTGGATGCGGACAGGATATGGTGGTAGGTAGGATGTTGGTGGTGGAAGTGGTGTGGTGGCGATCTGAAAGTGTAGTGAACGAAAATGTCTAGCTTGTGATGTTTGTGTTGTGAATGTTAACTTGAACCTTGAAGATCCCATTGTCTCCCGTGTTGACATCCCTGATGTCCCCGTTCAAGGTTCAAGGAATGTTAACTTAAATGTGCAATACTAGCCATTCATTTTATGTAAAGAAGCATTATTGACTTGACGCTATTAGAAAGAACAAGTAACAGTGTGTGTGCGTCTGTGTTACATGATTGTATTAACATTGACCATTTGTAACATGAATTATATACCATAGGTGGTTTGTAACTGCAATGTGATTGCATTATATAAAGGTGATTCACATCTAATTTGAAGATCTGTGCGTTATGCTTGTATGTTGTTTACATGAGTAACACCTTTGTGAACGTGCACATGATGATGAAATGTTATTGAGAAACACAGTGATGATAGGAGGGTGACTAGCATCTACCTCAATGGCTGTGCATTATGTTTGTATGTTGCATGAGTGACCTAAGGCATTTTCGTGAACGTGCGATTGGTGATGGAGATTTAAAATGCTACATGTGCAGTGACGGATGAAATGTAGGTGAATAACTTACCTGTCTGCTGAACAAGTCTGTACAAATGTGTGGTCACTAAATGGTAAATCCGTATCGCATGTGGTGCGTATCCGCTGTGCATGTTGGTGCAGTATACGTACGTAGATGCTGTATGGATGGGTGCTTTTGTTGCGAAGAACATTGTTAATATGGTATGTAACTGTGCAAATCAAATGTAGTGATGAACATGGTGAACTACTTGGCATTATATACAGACCTGTTACACTTGGCAGAAGTACTGTTCCTGCTACATGCAGTTAGTGATTGCCATTAGCAATGGCATGTTTGTGTGTTGTTTTCCTCTGGGAAGTGTGTCGACCGTCGGTGACTCATTGACGGCTTGCTGGTTGTAGGTAGACTCCATGTGATGAACATTTGCATGCGGTGAATGGTTGTTGTTTTGCTGCGGTTGTCTGTGTAGATAATGTGTTTGTGTGGACCGATGCAGTATTTGGTGGATTGTTCGTAGCACATATATTAAGCCCTATATGGAGGCTGGTACCAGGCAATTGTCATTGGCTGTTGAGAGTCATATTTAGTTGTGCCAATACAATACAAGCTATGGGATTGATGATGATGTTGACGATGTGGGTGACTAGGTGCTGTCACATGTTTCCGTGTGGTGGTGTGTCCCCGGGACTGAATGTCTGTCTGGCTGAGATGATTGTTTTCTTGATGTAGCTGATGAAAGTCACTGTTTGGCATTGTCTGTGTGTCTCTTTTGTCTCTGTCGTGGGTGTTCAGGCGGTAGAAGATGGTCAATCTTTATCGTGGATACAATTGATTTTTTTTTTTACATTCTTTGGAAAGTACATGTCGTTCCTGTTTGGCATTGCCTGTGGTTGTATATGTGTTCCTGTGTGTATCATGTATGATCTCTTTTGAGAAAAAAGTCTTAGTTTCTCAGCGTGTATTGTTTTCTCTTTGAAGTTTTCATTCAGAAGAATGTCGACAATTGAATCGTCGCATTGTAGCGTGGTTATGTGGAGGTTGTATCTTTTCTTGTGATGTTCTGTTGCCCTTGTCTGTGCTGTGTGTTTCAGGTTATGATGTCCCAGGGATGAATGGCTGAAATGTCATGTGAAAATGTTCGATGTAAGTGTTGTGTGGATGACTTGGCTGCTTATTTCCGTTATTCAGGATGGCAAGAAACTGCATAAGAAGGTTCTTTTTTCAACAGCTAGTCCTTTTTTACATTTGTACATGGATGTCAAAATTCACTGTTTGTTGAATAAGGAACCTTCTTATATAAATACATTGGGTTCTTATTCTTCTGCCCACACCAAAAACACCGAGAGGAGTAAAAAAAATCTTGAACCGTCTTAAAACACACTGAAGTGACTCCATTTGTACCCTGGGATACCTGGTGGTTTTGCTATCCTATTTTTACTCTGGGACGGTCTGTTGTCCTCTCCGTGTTGCGGCCTGGCCAGGCTGTTTGCTTCATGTCCTGTGAGATGTTTGAAATCCTGTCAACTGGAAATAAATGGAAAGGATAATATTGTATATTATACCAGAAAACACAAACACACACACACACACACACACACACACACACACACACAAACATACATACTCAAATATCATAGCATGTTTTGAACGTTACATATTTCCCCCATTTTCATGAGTTTAGGACAATAAGAGATTGTTACAACTAACCTATGTAAATAGTAGCTATATCTTCAGTATTAACAACAATATGTGGACAAAGGTTATCAATCATCACAAAATTAATATTTCTACAATATAAAATCTTACAACTGAAAATCCGTGGGACCATGTTTTGCACTGAACTGGTGGCTGTCCTCTTCAAACGTCCAATTCATGCTGCTTTCTCGGCATGTTGTATTCTAGATGTTGATGATGATGATGGTGTCTTCTATTTCTTGTCTGTATGGCTGTACCATGCTGCTTTACCTGTGGGAAAAATCAATCAATCAATCAATCAATCAATCATTCTTTGAAAACGTTTGTATTTATTTCATCACAGAGTGGCTGGGTGGCCTCCTTAGCTTGTAAAAGTTGATTTCCAAGTGGGCCCAGCATATACAGGACAAGACATGTTACAGTCAGTCAGGAGACAAAAGTGGACAACATTCAGTAGAAACAAATAAAATCTGATATGTCAGAACAAAGTCATTGTCCATAACTCAACGTCTTAGCCGTTTCAAGGTCAGACTCAATAGAGGTCCAGAATTGTATGTTTGGAGTGGGTCAGGTGTAACTTAGCCTGTGTTTACAAGCTCTCGGTCGGAGGTAAATGGCCCCCTTTTTGGGGGGCGGCAACTTCGGGGCGGCCGGCCGCCAGGAGCGCGATTAGTCAGGCTAAGGTGTACCTCATTTTCAAAGAAAGAACAATTTGATGTAGCGCAAGTACTCTCTACTTGAATTTACGATATAATAGATCGTCAAATCAAATTGTCAAGTCTATTTTTAAATTTACCGAATGTCACATGTGCTCTGCATTATTTATAACTACCTTCTTTTCCAGTCATAAAAGGGAAACCTAGCCACTCTAAATGGTGAGTAGACACAAACGGATAGATTTAAAGACAAGGAGCAAGAGTCACCCTTGTAGGTATCTTGGTCTTCCAAGTTGTGTTAGAGTCGTCATGGATCTGAGCTGAGATGAAAAATGATGAATCCTCGCTAGAACCCGCCATGAAATGTCAGCCAGTCACGGAACCCTGAAGCGGGAAAACAAATGTTGTACAGTTGGTTCTCTGATGAAACAGGGAAAGAATTTTAACAAAATATGTATTAAAATCTAACATCATTTTTTTTAAATATCATGACCATTAGATGTGTTTATGAGTTAAAATAGATTTTGTCAAGAATTTGCCTTTTCAGTCATCAGAGGTCCTGTCAGCTGAGACAACCTTCATAAATCTGCTAGAGAAACAAGCCAAGCTACAGTTTGCTGTGACTGTTGAACAATGAACTTCACCATAAAAAAAATGATGTACCAGAGAGAATCACGTAGCATAGCAACGTCTCTTAATGTTTCTTTTATCAGACATCATAGTCGTAATTTCTTGGCTTGCTGTCGACCACATTTCATTAACCAACACTGACTGTCCTTAGCAACATCTATGAATGCCACAGAAAGAATTCAAACAGTCTGAGAGTAAACGGGCAACTCACCTCCGGAACAAGAGCTCCGTGGTCCTGGTCGTGGTGGGTCGTCATCGATTCGGCTTCGGGACTTCAAAACTGGTGAAGATACAAAACGTTGTACATACTATAAGACAGGTTTCAACTTCGACATGTTTTCATGACAACAACGTCGCAATATGATACCTGATACACACTGCAATATGACCCAACATGACCCGAAAAGCTAGCATAAACACATGGACGGTTGGAGGTTGTATCCACTGGTTTTCTGTCGTCTTCCCGTTTTCCTGAATCTCCGTTCCATTGTGCCGAAATCAGACATTTTTTTGAAAACTCCATTATACCAGTTAGTCGTGCAACTGTCGTACGATCGCGAACCGAGCTGTTTAGATAGTCGTGTATGTGCCCTGTAAAAGTCAGCTGTCTTAGATCCTTGTCGGCGGTTGGTTCTGTCACAGTCTGCTTGAAAATTCCACAACATCAAAATCGTACGATAACCTCCAACGAATGTGACCTCGCCGTTATGTGGTCCTCGAAGCTGGCAGTTAGGCAGGCGTAATCATCACGTAACATTATATCAAACGATGGAACGCATCCAAAGTCTTTTCCCACTTAAATAAATCAAAACAAACCAAATCACTAAAGATTGTGAGATCGTACGAAACTTGAAAACCCACGGTACGAATCGACAAAAGATAGTTTGTCTAGACCTTCCCTTCTGGAACAAACAATTTGCGTCAGACGGACGTATAAAAAATGTGGATAAGGTCAAAGGTATGCGATAATTATGGCGTTTTAGGGCGTGAGACTTGGGGCAGGGCGTGAGACCCGAGAGCTGAAATCCTCGTGTGCAGAACATACCGGTATTACGGACCACTGAATACTGTAATAACAGCTGTATATTGATATCTCAAGCCCAATAGCTGGTTGACACAGCCAAACCTTTAGTAAAATGACTGTTTTAACAAACTGTAAGGTGCTATAAGGCTTTCTAGTTATCGTATGTTTTGTTTAGTCATGTCTTCTGGTTCAACGAACACACCAGACAGAGCCGTTCTTAACGGCACGCGCTTGGACCGGATATGACGTTGTATGACGTAGCCGTGATGTTTTCAGTATAATTTTCAAAACTAGCTTTACGATCTACCCACTAACACAACACAACACAACACAACAGTATTGTGAAGTGTAGTTATTAATATAATCTAAAAAGATTCTGTTTGTCAAGAATCCTAGGCCACACAAAGTAGAGGTCGTAAAAAAAGAGAGAAAGACTGCAGCACTGTTTAGAAACCGGTTTTGCGAGTGTTGGGTGCCGCCTGATTGACGTGTGATTGGCACATGAAACAATGGACAGTGAGGTTCGACCTTTTCAGCCTCATTTAACACCCATCCGGCGCCAACTGAAGAGAAAGGTCAGACGTTGCAAAGTTTGTGGTCTACATAGAATGTTCTGGATTCTTCTTGGCGCGTGAATCAGTTGTACTTGAGATCACCTTTTATACCGGTTGAAATCCAATGAAAAGCAGTGACTGATAACAATCGGCACATAAAGGAACGCTGTGTGTTGGTGAATAAAGCTAAAGTATTGTTTCAAGGGTCGTAAGGGTAGCTCCGATACGAAATGATTTTAAAATGAAAAGAAACTTCTGGATGGCACTAAATGTAGGCTTTGAGCGGCTGATGATAAATTCGTTAACATGGGCACAAGGCACTTTTGACCTAGCCTCTACCAGGCTTCGGGAGGCGGCTGGAAAGAGTAGAAATTGGCCAAATAGACAGATAACACGCCAGGGGAGTTGGTCCTCGAGAGAGTGCCACAAAATGCATTCTCTCGCGGACCAACTCCCATTGCATGTTATCTGTCTATTTCACCAATTTCTACTCTTTCCAGCCGCGTCCCGAAGCCTGGTCGAGGCTACGTTTGACCTACAAACAAAGCTAGACACTTGGAGTTTAATTCAGGTCAGATAACTGAATTTGAACTCATTGGGGCGAGAAAAATCGCTGCATGCTGTTTTATACAAAGACAATCCCCAAGTAGGCATTTGAGTGGAAAATTGTAACATTTTCTGGCCAGCGGCTTTGCGGACAGTCCTCCGACACGATGTACAGAACTTTCAGAAAAGCTGGCCGGTCAGAAAACGATAGAACATCATGTTATGTTATGTTATGTTATGTTATGTTATGTTATGTTATGTTATGTTATGTTATGTTATGTTATGTTATGTTATGTTATGTTATGTTATGTTATGTTATGTTATGTTATGTTATGTTATATTTTGCTAAATAAAGACTGATAACACCAATGAATAAAGAGACTGTCACTCTTTCTACAAAACCAAGTGTTTTATTCAGCCGACGTTTCGGTGACCGTCTGTCACCTTCCTCAGGGCAATTCTGACTGGTTCACACTGCACTGCAGCATAACGTCGGCTGAATAACTAACGCACTTGGTTGTGTAGAAAGAGTTTCTTTATCCAGTGACCCACCAACAAACCTATCCAACCATCAATGTTTCCCTACTTCGTACACCTATGTAATACAGACAAATTCATATTTCTAAAGAGCTAGAACAAGCTTCTGGTTCAAAAACATGTCTGTTCTTCCCTTTTCACCATCACAGAGAAGCGAGGAAAAGTCGAATTTACTGAATAGACTATAGTGCTAGTGCTAGCAGCTAGCTTGATCATGTACATATATATACAAGCTATCCCTTTGCTGTGACCTGTACTTACCCCGGTGGGCTTGTATGTGCAATAAAAGTCTTCGGTCTTCATTCATTCCTTCCTAAATATGGTGGTAGACATAGGCATGCAATGACCTCTGGAGGTCAGACGGCCTGGCTGTCAGAAGCACAGACACGTGTGTGACCGGCACGTGGCGTTGGTTTTCCTCTTCAACCTTCGACTCTAATTCACCCCTACAGAAGTGTGCACAGAGCGAGGTCCCTTCAGTCTGGAGGCTGTTCTGGGAACAACAGTGGCTTTATAATAATAGTGTCCACGTGCTTCAGCTGTCCTTATACTAGTATAGGCCAGGGACAGCCAGGTTATGACGGGATTACTAAGAAATAGTCGTCTGCATGCAGCAAGGCCAAGCCCGCGGGTAATCTACAAGCAGATCTTTTGGTGGCAAAGCCGTAACCAACCGGTAAGAAAAAATCCAATAGGCAAGACACTATCCAGTAGGAAAGACACTATCCAGTAGGAAAGACAGTATCCAATAGGCAAGAAACTATCCAGTAGGAAAGACGGTATCCAATAGGCAAGAAACTACCTAATAGGCAAGACACCATCCAATAGGCAAGACACTATCCGGCGTGGATTACTAAGAGATAGTCGGCTGCATGCAAGGCCAAGCCCGCGGGAAATCTCCAAGCAGATCTTTGGTGGCAAAGTCGTAACGAACCGGCAAGAAAAAAATCCAACAATTAAGACACTATCCAATAGGCAAGACATTATCCTATAGGCAAGAAACTACCCAATAGGCAACACACTATCTAATAGGCAACACACTATCCAGTAGGAAAGACAGTATCCAATAGGCAAGAAACTACCCAATAAGCAAGACACCATCCAATATGCAAGACACTTTACGGCGTGGATTACTAAGAAATAGTCGTCTGCATGTAAGGCCAAGCCCGCGGGAAATCTCCAAGCAGATCTTTGGTGGCAAAGCCGTAACCGGCCGGCAAGAAAAAATCCGATAGGCAAGACACTATCCAATGGCAATGCAGTATCCAATGGCAAGATACTATCCAATAGACCACCGAAGGGCCGTCATTGTCAAAAAACGGTACACAGAAGGTGACAATCTTCCCAGTCAAACTCTGATTGGAGAGTGGCCCGCGGCTTAATATTCTTTCAACAAAACAAATGCGTCCACTGGACAGCTTATGACAGAGGACCATTGTTCCATTAACTATTGTGTACGGCGCGCTAATGTTGGCAGCTATAGATATAGATGGCCTCTATCTGGCGTTACTTTTGGGGCCGCGAGCACGGCATGCCTGACTTTGGTCCCTTAATTCTACGGCATTTCGTGGCGGGAGGACTAATTCGATCCATCGGTCCTTTAGTAGTACTGGTACCGGCGTAGGTCGTCGCATGGTTTTTATTCCGTAGAATTCGCAAGGAGCAGGCTGTGACGGAACCGACAAGGGTCTAATGCAGCCTTTCCGTAAGAAGACAGCTGAATTTTGCAGGACACATACACGACTATCCCCCAAAATGCCCTCGGCCCTTTACTAGCACTGGCGCAGTCACATTCGTCGCATGGTTTCTATATATGCCGTAGAGTTTTCTAGTAGCAGGCTGTGACAAAACCAACCACCGACAAGGATCTAAGACAGCCTTTCCGTAACAAGACAGCTGAATTTTGCAGGACACATGGACGACTATCCCCAAAATTCCCTCGGCACTTTATCAGCAATGACGCGATCACATTTGTGGCAGATCGTCCTACGATTTTTATGCCGTAGAATTTTCAAGAAGCAGGCTATGACAGAACCAACCGGTGACAAGGCTATAAGACAGCCTTTTCTGTAACAAGACAGCTGAATTTTGCAGCTAGGACACATGGACGACTATCCCCAAAATTCCCTCGGCACTTTATCAGCAATGACGCGATCACATTTGTGGCAGATCGTCCTACGATTTTTATACCGTAGAATTTTAAGCAGGCTGTGACAGAACCAACCGCCGTGAAGGATCTAAGACAGCCGTTCCGTAACAATACAGCTGAATTTTGCAGTACACATACAAGACTATCCCCCAAAAATGAACTCAGCCCTTAACTAGTGCCGGCGCGGTCATAATCGCCGTAGGTCGTCGCATGATTTCTATGCCGTAGAATTTTCAAGTAGCAGGCTGTGACAGAACCAACCGGTGACAAGGATCTAAGATAGCCTTTTCTGTAACAAGACAGCTGCAATTTGCAGTACACATACAAGACTATCCCCCTAAATGAACTCGGCCCTTAACTAGTACCGGCGCAGTCACATTCGTCGTAGGTCGTCCTACGATTTTTGTGCCGTAGAATTTTCAAGCAGCAGGCTGTGACAGAACCAACCGGTGACAAGGCTATAAGACAGCCTTTTCTGTAACGATGCAGCTGAATTTTGCAGGACACATGCACGACTATCCCCTCAAATTACCTCGTCCCTTTACTAGCAATTACGCGGTCACATTCGTCGTAGGTCGTCCTACGATTTTTATGCCGTAGAATTTTCAAGAAGCAGGCTGTGACAGAACCAACCAGTGACAAGGCTATAAGGCAGCCTTTTCTGGAACAAGACAGCTGAATTTTGCAGGACACATGCATGACTATCCCCCTAAATGCCCTAAGTTTGCGATCGCAGGACGTAGATAGTCGGGGCCTAAAACTGACGCTGATCTAAGCAAGGCTACGTAACAAGACAGAACTTTCACGGTTATCACAAGAATATTAATGCCCCCAGTTTCCAATCAATCGTACGGCGATCGTATGACAAAAATTTATATGTTTAGTGCCAGGAAAATGCGAAAGTCTATACCTTGAAAAAATCCTGGTGAGAGTTTCTTTTAAACTATAAACTATAAAGCAGAAAAGGAAGATATCTGGAATCCTGTCCACTACTGTTGTCAGAAAACCACAAACAAAATGTTCGAAAAGAGTTCTTTGTTCCCATGTAAAGAGCATAGTTCAGCTAAATGTTAAACGCTTACTGTAAAGAGACCACTCAGTATAAATGTACCCCGCTGTTTGGACAGTTTTTGGCGTGTGCCCAGTGATGTAACAATCTGCTAAAAGCGCGCCAAAAGAACGCCACACTTTAACGGGTGTATTTATAGAATACTTTGAACCGCCATTGTCGACCAGAAAGTTTGTCTTGTTTTAGCATGACTTGCGTTGGCGTGGTTCAAAAAAGATTCTGCCAAGAATGCACGGATTCGTTTTGTCTGCTAGCGTTAGTATTGGTGGAATGCTATTTGCATGGGAAAGTCTTTCGAACTTCAAAGTAGGTCGCCTAGCATTCGGGACTGCCATAAAGACTTCTTAAAATGTCGCTGTAAGTTGAGGAATGTACACGACCGAACTAACTTCTATTTTTGTTTGTTCCCTGCCGCTTTTGAAGTACACCATTTTGTGAATAAGCTTAAGCATGTACAACATAAGAAAAGTAGCCTTGCAACGTGTGAAGTCTGGTGGTTAGGGACTTTGCCTCTGAAACAACTGGTCGCGAGTTTGAATCCCGACTGTGTCGCTCACCCACGCCGTTCAAAAACACCAAATTTTGTGAATACGCATGTAGAACATGAATATATAGGTATTAGCGTGCGCAGTGACTCTGCCTCTGTACATGGAGGTTTAAAATGCTCTGCACCAAGAAATCATGAGTTCGAATCTTGGCTGTGTCGCTCACCCTACATATCCATGTACGCTAATTCTTCACTCGTTAGTTGGGCTGGCGTAAAAAAAGATACCATGCAGTACAAAAAAGAAAGTCCGATAAAAACGCCTTAAAAAATAAGCCGAAGCCTAAACCTCTGCTTGGAGAGTAATCTAAGACAGCTTTATACGTAACAGGACAGCTTAACTTTGCACGACACATGCGCGCTATCACAAGAACATCCTCAGTTTAAGATCGTGCGACGATCGTACGACGTATCCGACCGGGACTCAATGTGTTATTGCGCAATGTCCGTTTTCAAAGCTTCTACTTCGAATTTATAACTAAAAACTGGAAACGCATTAGCGTATGAAATGAGCTGGAAAATGTCCCTTCTTACAACACAAAAAAAACACTCACACAAATGGTCACCTACGGATTGAAATAAGCCACTAAGTAGGATTCCACCAAGCTTAAACTGTCATGTAAACTTGAGGCAACCGATTGTTTGGAAAAATCCAAGAAGCAGCCGTTAAGAACTACTTAATTTCCTTTGTCAATGTGACTTGGCACAATGGCTCCCAAACAATTCTCAAGGATTAATCACAATAAAGGGCAAAACTACCACTTTAAAACCAAAAAAATCTACACGTTTTAAAACAAAGTAGGTAGTACACTAACTAAGTGAAGTAAATAAGTGAAGTAAATAAAACGAGTTATTTTGTAACGGTTACTCGTTACAAGGTGTTGGTAGTGGCGGGAAAAGACTACATTATTTCTTAGTTAGACCCCCGACTGTGAACAAGTCGCCGTACAACTCCAAGCTTAAGCACTTGTCCCTCCTACGGCCTGAAAGAATCTTTAGCCGTATTGTTATTTAGCATTGCTGTGTGGTATATATAGTACATAGAGAGAGAAAATCAACTCACCATTTTGAAGAGCCTCGGCCCAGGAAAGGTGCATGCTGATCACCGCCCGAAGACCGGCGCTGGCGCCTAACCTCGTCGGGCGAACAGGCACGAGAGCCCGCCAAGCCTCGATCGCTTGTCCCGGGCCGGGTCTACCGCCCTCGTTACCGTTTCGTCGCCAGGCCGGCTCCCGATAACCGAGCTTTGGGACCACACGCCTTCTGCTGTCCAAGTGTGGCATTGGTGTGAGGTCTTGCGACCGGGGTACCATGGTGGCGCCTGGTCAGAGGCGAGATTTTTATCGCGTCGTCCAACTGCGGAGAACGTTAGACAATGGATAAAGCACAGGGGCCGAAAGATTTGGCGGTAAGAGGCTCTGACAGGTTGGACAAGGCTAAGTGATGAGCGCAGCGCAACGCTTGAGCAGCCAAGCGTTTCAAACTCGCGCTCACAAAGATGCAAGTCGCGTTTTGATGCAGTTGCAGAAGAAAAGAGAGTGGCCACTGCAAATGGATATTTTAAACAGCCACTTGTGAGAATAAAAACGACTTGTGGAATCCAAACAAAACTCAAGCTTTCTTAAGTACACTTTAATGACAACAAAGGATAGAAAGGACAATGCTAATTATCGTAATTAGGACGGTCCACTTCATTAAACTGAGATAAAGTAATTCGATAATTGCCCTGACGCCCTCTGTAATGTTTGTGCTATTGGCCAACGGGCTATTTGTTTTGAGTCAGTTGCTAAGGGGACCGTAAAACTATTGCAGTGTTCGTTAAATTATCAATATAATCAATTTAACACCCACTATGTGATTTGATTTTTTTTTACTCTTCTAGTGACTTTAATTCTCAGTACTGTTGGCTTGATGCTTAAAAAACTACGTTTTCGCAACCGGATGGTTTTTGGGCCGGCCACTTGATAACTATCTGTCCTTGATGTCAATCTGTTAGAACAAAAGTCTGCATGTTCTCCGCATGCCTCTCACGTGCAAGTAGCCGTGCTACAAACGCACTGCACTGACAAGTCGTCCCTCCGATCCTTTCAGCAACAAAGCAGAAGATTTGACCCATTGACATTTCTTACCCGAGGCCCCATGTGCAAGCAAGGAGGTGCGAGTAAGGCCGCACTGACTTAATCTTATGGATGAGATCCTCTGGACATCCTCTGGAGACCCCAAAACTATTGTTAGAGGGCAAGTAAAAAAATTCCAGCCATAAAAATGCCGTTAAACCACAGGAATACAAAGCTGGCATTGTGAATTTGCGGTAGTAGTACATAGAGACTTTTACGACAAGCCGGCACATACTGGCCTTTTGCGGCATTTATGAGTCGGCACTGTACTGAGTTCTGGAGTTCCGTGGAGCCTGGTCAGGCCTAGCCTCCTTCGCAGTCTTGTGAGCGGCGTTTTTTTTTTCAGCGACCGACAATGTTGGGCGGCGAATCCTTCTCTCCCCGGCAAACTCCGTTGGCTGCAAACCGTCCCTCCGCGACATAACTCGCGTCGGTCGCCGAAAAAAAGAAATAACGCCGCTCACAAGACTGCGAAGGAGGCTAGGTCAGGCCTGGGTGCCATCCCCCGTAGTTACCACCTGCGCCTATTGCAGCTAGCTACCACGGAGAATGGCACCTAATCTAGAGACTCGTAGGAAGTGTTTCTTTCTAGAACAGGCGAAAATCAATGCGCGCGCTGATGTCATCCATAAAATTGAATTAATGTAGCCTAAGAATGCATGGTAGAGAGGCCACATACCTAAACACACACATCTCTCAATTATAGACAAATTTACGAGGTGTATGACTCACACAGCTCCAAGCCGTAAAATTGGCGTCTCTAGAACTACAAAAAGGTCAACACTGTGTGGCAACGAACGAAGACGAAATAGGAATAGTTCGAAAAAAAAGATCCAGAGAAATGATATACTATGTTATGATTGCCGTAACCTCTCACTTTAAATTGCTAGATAATGTTTATCTTTTCTGATCTTGAAAATATGGCGAAAAGACAGAACCCGAGGCTTAGTGACCTTAGAGGGCTGAAATGAGATCAATCCCCATTATTTAACCCTAAACAGTACACCTGGGGTCCGCGCGGACCCCAGCACTATATATTCTGTAATAGTTTTTTTGTTTCTAAAGATTTTTTTCTGAAATTTCAGGTAATTGTCACCCACAATGTTGTGCCTCAACACAGTGCAGAAAATTCCGTTGCCCCCATTTTTAAAAAATTTTGTATCTGATTTTCTTTTGGGGTCCGCGCGGACCCCAGCCGGCTCTCGATCGTAATAGATACACTGGCGTTCTTATACTTTACTTTTTTTCTTATACTTTACTTTATTTTCAGGCTTTTATGATAAGTGACACATGCTTTCTAACATTAATAACATTTTATATAATTTAATGTGATTTTTATTAATGATTTATGCTAATTTGATGACGTCATTGGTCAAAACCAAGATCCAAGATGGCGGATAATTAAATATGTATGACGTCATTGTATGACGTCACTGGTGTTGCTAAGGGCAACATAAGCTTTAGCAGACCTTATCATTTTATCATAAACACTTTTTGTTAAAGTTGCGTTGTATACCATTAAGTTTTCAGAGAATAACCTATTTATAACGGTTTTAGCCATTAAAATAATATAAATGACGTCATAATGACGTCATACTACGTCATAACGACATCAAAATTGTTGTATTGATTAATTTTTACTAGAACACCATCGTCTGAAAATTTGGTGGCCATACGATATACCGTTCCCGAGTTCTGAGGGGGGCAATAAGCCCCCTCCCCCAGTCCCACGAACCTCCAAAGCTTTAAAAAACGGGTATTTCTTGATTCCTTCTTTTCTTCACCAAAAAATTGGAAAAGGTAAAAATGTATGATTTTTGTGCGAAATGTGGACTCAGAGGTTCACACATCGATTCAGCAAAACAATTGAGCCGGTAGCATACTTATAATTTCTAAAAATTAGCAAAAAACTGTTTTGGGGTCCGTGCGGACCCCAGGTGGACAGATTAATCAGTCCGGGAAGGTGTACTGTTGAGGGTTAATGACAGGGGCGTTAGAAACATGTACATGTATGACTAGAATATTTAAAAAGTAGATCAGAAGTCACCAAGGAGAAAAATAGACGCCGCAACCGCGCGGTAACATTTTTCGTAGGCCCATGTTCCATTTTGATACTGTATAATTTTCAAGCAGGCTGCGACAGACACAACGAATCTAAGACATGTACAGCCTTTTCGCTGACAAGACAGCTGGATTTTGTACGACACATGCACGGCAATCCTAAGAATTTTCTCAATCTGCGATCGTACGACGACCGTACGACAAATATGACCAGACCCTTACTTCCTAAATCTTATTTGTTGGTCATATGATATGTATACTGATTTTAGGCTTCTGACTGAAACTTCAGTAGAAATTCCTGTAAAAGTGAGGTCTCTTTCATTCTTACTTACGTACAAAAGCAACTGAAAAGAATCTCAAGACTTTAAAATGCGTCATTTCTTATCTCAACATCATGGCCGCCAGCGTCGCCGCCAGCGCGCTAGTGCGCAGGCGCAGTAGAGACGGTTCGAACACGTTGAACTAGTCGTCCATTTGTAAATTACCAGAAGGTCATCTTTGTAATCGAGGTACTCAAGACTAACCTGTTATTATAAGCCGCCATGATCACTCAGGTATGCAAAAATTACACCCAAACAAAGAACTGTGTGTCAGACAGTTATCACAGAGATTTATTGTTCTGATGACCATATAAGGTCGTCTGATCATTTCAAACCGGCCTCAACCGACCTCAACCGGGCCTAATCTCCAGTGTACATGGCTTATGAACCCTTTTTAACGCTCTGGATACATACAAACTACTAGTAAACCCTGCATAGATTGAGCTATGTGTAGAGCATTGTCAATGTTTGAAATCTCAGTCGGTTTTTCAAGTTTTTAAATCTCGGTTCTTTGGATGAAAGTATAACATGTCTTTGCATTGTTCGTTTATAAAGTGGTTATGGGGCTTGCAAAGTTCGGGGGTGTTAGTAAAGACTTAATCTCAAACGTTTTCCTAGTATGGCGTACGTATCACTTGTACTTTTATGCATTTTTTCTTTAGCAAACATCTGCGAAAGGGATCGATTAAAGAATTTAATTTGCTCAGTCTCCTTGATTCTAATATCATTATACACACACTACAGTTTACCGTGACTGAAGTAAAGTTACAACACGCATGGTTGTTTTGTTGAAGGGCGCACTCGGATAGTTACAATAAAAACGACTCTAAAATGTACAGTTTATGGATCTTTTGAACCACATGATACGTACTGTGTGGCCTCCAAAGGTGGGTATTAACTAAAGTTGTTTTAAGGGTGTAACCACCGTGATGGAGATAAAGCTGCATTCATAATTCATAACGTCTCCAGCATAGTTTCAAGTGATCCAACTGCAAGTTGTAAGATAACCTTTTACCGAAAAGATTCAAAGCCCACCCGTAACATTGCAGCGCGGTCACATTCGTTGTAGGCTGTCGTAGGATTTAATTTGATGTCGTAGAATTTCTAAGTATACTGTGACAGAGACAGACAACCGCTAACAAGGATCTAAAACAGCGTGTTCCCAAGACAGCTAAGTTTCGTACAAGTGCATGCGACTATCCCAAGAATGCTCCCAGTTTGCGATCGTACGCCGATCTTATACGACGAATATGAATGTGACTAGGCCCCACATGTAAGTCACAATCTGGATATACTACCGAAGAAAAGTTGACGAATTATTTCCATCCAATCTATTTATCATCGAATTTAAGTGAAATAACATCAGAATTCTGTAGAAGAGCACGCGACTATCCCAAGAATGCCCTCAGGCTTAGTTTGCGATCGTATGACGCATACTATGCGGTAATCTTTCTAACGTTACACACCTTGTCTGTGGGCTCTTCAAATCAGGTGTTCAACTACAGGTCGGTCAACGCCTTCTGCGATTTCACGTTTGAACAGATTTCAACAGTACTGAGTATATGATGCAATGTCCAAAATAGTCAGACAACAATGCGATGACTATGTGGAAGGGGGGGGGGGGGGTTATTCACCCTTCCGCTGGTGTCAGTGTTGCTAGTAAATAGTTTATTTGTCAACGGCTTAACAAAAGGTTCGGAATGTATACTTGTTGGGCCACTTATTGATTGTATTCTAGTCACATATCCAGTTTTGGGGGGAAGGGGGGGGGGGGCTGCTTGAAAATTCTACGACATCAAAATCGTACGAGGGTCTACGATGAATGTGACCACAGCGTGATTCCTTTTCGCACGGCGAGTCTGATGGTGCCCTTAGCTAGGTGGTCTCTACCAGACTAACAACGCGGGTTCAAGAACAGTAAAATTTAGCCAAATATTGGGAATAATTGGCCAGGGAAGTTTAGCCACCGAAGAGTTCATTTGCCCACGCAGTGGGGAGGGAAATTAACCCTCCCGCGGACTGACTCTCCTGGCCAACTATTTCGCCATTTGAATTCGATGTAATCGAAAGACATTTAGCGGAATATCATGGAACTACATCATATAGTTAGTTGCACCTATAGCGCCCCGCGCCTTCTTGTGTAGCGTTCTCTGTAGTGTTCTGTCAACATCACTCGAGGTAAAATAATTAAGCAAAAGAGAAATAAAACACTATAGGGAAGACTTCCATGGCTCAGTAGATTTATTGAGAAGAATTTTTGCCACATAAGCTTTGCAGTGTACATATAACAACGTTATTACTATGTCCAATGTTTTGATATCAGTTTGTCGGTTATCAGTCAGTTACTCGGTATCAGTCGGGTGTAAGCGAGACTATTATCAGTCAGTACGTCAGTTATCAGTCTAGTAGAATTAAGAACGTTATTAGTCAGTAAGTCAGTTATCAATTGGATGAAGATAAGAAAGTAGCAGTCAGTACGTCAGTTATCAGTCAGTAAGTCGGTTATCAGTCAGTTAGTCAGTTATCAGCCAGTAAGTCGGTTATCAGTCAGTTAGTTATCAGTCGGGTGGAAGTAAGAACGTTATCAGTCAGTCGGTAAGTCAGTTATCAGTCAGTCGGTAAGTCGGTTATCAGTCAGTAAGTCAGTTATCAGTCAGTAAGTCGGTTATCAGTCAGTAAGTCGGTTATCAGTGCAGTAGTAAGTTATCAGTCGGATGGAAGTAAGAACGTTATCAGTCAGTCGGTAAGTCAGTTATCAGTCAGTCGGTAAGTCGGTTATCAGTCAGTAAGTCAGTTATCAGTCAGTAAGTCGGTTATCAGTCAGTAAGTCAGTTATCAGTCAGTAAGTCGGTTATCAGTCAGTTAGTTATCAGTCGGGTGGAAGTAAGAACGTTATCAATCAGTCGGTAAGTCAGTTATCAGTCAGTAAGTCAGTTATCAGTCAGTCAGTTATCAGTCGGGTGGAACTAAGAACGTTATCAGTCAGTCGGTAAGTCAGTTATCAGTCAGTCGGTAAGTCATTTATCAGTCAGTAAGTCGGTTATCAGTCAGTCAGTTATCAGTCGGGTGGAAGTAAGAACGTTATCAGTCAGTCGGTAAGTCAGTTATCAGTCAGTAAGTCGGTTATCAGTCAGTCAGTTATCAGTCGGGTAGTTATCTATCA
This sequence comes from Branchiostoma floridae x Branchiostoma japonicum, assembly GCA_013266295.2. NCBI lineage: Eukaryota > Metazoa > Chordata > Leptocardii > Amphioxiformes > Branchiostomatidae > Branchiostoma > Branchiostoma floridae x Branchiostoma japonicum. Next base: position 3,160,431 of record CM023825.1, on the reverse strand, counting down.
GTCAGTAAGTCAGTTAGTTATCAGTCAGTTATCAGTCAGTCAGTTATCAGTTAGTCAGTCAGTTATCAGTCGGATGGAGGCGAGAACGTTTTCAGTTATCCGTCAGTAAGTCGGTTATTAGTCAGTAAATCGGTTATCAGTCAGTTAGTTATCAGTCGGGTGGAGATAAGAACGTGATCAGTCAGTCAGTAAGTCAGTTATTAGTCGGTAAGTCGGTTATTAGTCAGTCAGTTATTAGTCGGGTAGTTATCAGTCAGTCAGTCTGTCAGTTATCATTTAGTCAGTTATCAGTCGGGTAGTTATCAGTCAGTCAGTAAGTAAGTTATCAGTCAGTCAGTTATCAGTCGGAAGAGGCAAGAACGTTCAACTTGTCAGTTATCCGTCAGTAAGTCGGTTATCAGTCAGTAAATCGGTTATCAGTCAGTTACTTATCAGTCGGGTAGAGGTAAGAACATTCTCAGTCATCAAGTCAGTTGAATGGATTGGGTAAAGAACGTTATGTTATCAGTCAGAAAGGCAGTTATCAGCTGAGTGGAAATAATAACGTCATTAGTCAGTCGGAAGTGGATAAAAATGCAATCCAGCAGAAATTCATTCTTCATCAGTAAGTCAGTTACTAGTGGAATAGAAGTATGTTAGTCAGTCAATACGTTTGTAAGCCGTCGGTCATAAGTACGAGCGTTATCTATGTATTGGTATTGGCTACAATAGACGTTAGTATACACTTGTCGCGTACGAAAAGTCAAAATGTTAGTAAAGTAAGCAACGGTTGTCCGACAGCAGTTGGAATGGTCTCCATCGGCACGTTGCTGAGTTAATAAGTTTGTTAGATGGATATGCAAATCACTCATAGTTAGTATTAGTCGTTAGTATTAGGTATCTTAGTTGGTTAGTCCGCTATCTAGTCAGCATATCCATCGTCGGAGACATGTGCCTGGCGTCTGTTAGTTTGTTAGTTTGTTCCAGGCCATACACAGATGTTAGTTGATAATATGATAGTTTTGTTTTTGCCAATTTGACATATTGGTTAATTCAGTTAGTTTCATTTTGACCAAATAAACTATGATAATGAGAGTGGTAATAGATGTAGTTTATGCCTAATGCAAACACAACGTTAGTTTGTTAGTATGTCACCGAACACAAATGTTAGCAGGTCACACTGTAGTCAAACATATGGTAGTCAGTTAGTCTGTTGTTATTTTTGTGGCGTCCTTGAATACATGGACAGCATGCAGTCTTCTGAAGATGCGTTAGTCGGTAGGTTTGTTAATAAGTCAAGAAGACAGGTGGAGAAAAAAAGTCAAGTAAAGAAGTAGTCAGTCAAAACTCAAAATACTAATCAACAATTAACAATTCGTCGATGAAGGTTAGATATCCAGGTAATGAGCTGAGATACACAAGGAAACTGTTACTCAAGCAACTGGATATAGTTTTGTAAATCTATCCAGTTGCGTAAGTAACAGTTTCCTTGTATTTAGTCAACAGTGTTTTAAATGATTTCTAGTCTGTGACGTCAAAACATGTGGCTCCTAATTCTGTAAGTTTGGCGTCAAAATAAGATTGTAAGATATCATTACAGTGTATTATATCCCATAGTGCATTCGTTATGAATACACAGTCTCTTCATCGACGTCGTCGTCAAATTCGGATTCAGATTCGTCGTCAAAGTCGTCATCAACGAACTCGGTTACCATGGTTTCCGTCGGTGGCGTCGTCTGCGCCATGGCGGGCTTCTTTTGCGCAAGGACTGATGGGAGTGTGACGGCGTGACCCGATGAGGGTCGATTTTGCGCGCGAAACGATGACGTAGGGTTGGGTTGCGTAGGAACAGTTAGGCTAGTTGCGTTGTCACCGCCATCTTGTTGGAATGAGGTAACTAGGGTCGTGTTATTTTGAGACGTACTTTCGCGTGGACTGACCGTTATGGCGGGTCTCGCCGCCCCCGGAAAAGCTGCCACCAACTGAATCGGTCTAAAAGATGGCCGCCCTCTGTTTCCTACAGGTCTCTGCAACGTATTGATAAACTGTTGGTCCTTCTTCACATCCAGAGGGTTGGTAGGTTCCAGAAGGTTGGTGGAAGAGTTTGCAGAATCTACGGGAATTACCGAGTCTTCTTCGGAAGCTTTCGGCTTGACGTCCACCTGCTTAGTCTTGTGTTTCTTCTTGAGTTTCTCGTAAAACTTGTAGAGGAGGAAAAGTGTGATGAGGACCACGGGACCGGCCACGCCCGCCAGGACGATGTGCATGATGGGTAATGTCTCGTCTTGCGCCTGGCCGGAAGTTGGACCTGAGGTGAAGAGAGAGACAGAAAAAGATTTTTAAAAATCAACCTTCAAAACCCTGCATGTGATTATTTAACAAGAAACCGATGATCTTATACTTCCGTAAAAGTTTTTTTTTTTTAATTTCTTGAGAATAATTAGCCTCGATGCCATCCGATTTGTACTCGCTCGGACGAAAATTGGATGACATCCAGGCTAAGAAATAATGGCTATATGTCAACATGATAGACAATGTTCATTTCTAATAACTTCCATACTAGTACTTCACTGTCGCACATATGTAATCCTCGGGTCCCTGAGTTCTTCAACATTACCTCTTACTTCCTCCCAGCCTGAACTCTACTTCCTGTCACTCTCATGCACTCAAATAATTACGGAAACACAGGCAAATATACAAACAGACGCACGGACAATAAAACCTCCGTATACGAGTTCACGGTTGGCTTCTTGGAGACTCTCCAGACTCATAAAGCTCTCCAGACCTATGTCTTTCCTTCTCCCATCCTTGAGTGATAGGAGAAGTGACCAAAGAACGACTCCAAACCACTTGGAGGTGATTATCGCACCTTTAGATTTCACAGCTTTCACAGCTACGCCATCTGGCGTTCCCATGGGGCATCTCAATTTCTCTTCAGTAATTGCATCGGCACAATACTTACAATTATGTAGGGATCGACGCCATTTACTCAATTAGCCACAGAATGAAAAAAATCTAGCCACAGAATGACAAAAAATGATATGTGAAGTTTTAAACCTCCTTTAGCGCCGCCATTTACTTGGAAATTGTCCGATTAATCAATATATTTATCAAAGAACTATAAAACTTTGATCTGAGTTTGGAATTTGAAGAAAAAAGGAGAAAAAAGATTGTTAGCCAAATACTATTCTTGCTAATCCTGGTCAAAAGTGCTTGAAAGAAATTACATGCTTTAACCTGGTAACGAAAAAAGCTCAGACCTGCTTACAAAATTCCCGCCCTAAGTCGCCTACGGGTCACCAACAGCAAATATCACTTCCGGGTTAACCACGGCATGACGCAATGCTGGGCTGACCATTTTTAAACCATGGGGGGAACCATCATTTACTTGCTAGTTACTTTTTCTTTTATATCCATAAAATGAGTGTAAACACCTAAAAAAACATAAAATAAGAAAAAAGACTAACTTTTATTAAATTAGCAAATAATGTTTTCAAAAAATCAGAATTAAAGATGAATATTTTCAAGGTCGCCCCCGTGGTACTTGAATGGAACATTCCAGTGATGTAAACACACCCTACGTACGTAATTCCTTTGTGTACAGGAAGGCAGAACGGTGTATAAAAACCTCAAATAACCCAGGTTTTCCACGTTCGTGGAGTCAGTAGAGGCGTTTAGAATCCCCGAAATGTTCTGACCAGCAACAAACGACAGCTGGGGTGGATACAGTGTAGTGCTAGAGCGACAAGCGAGGAAGAACTGAAATACGGACGTCTGAGGCCATTGTTGTGTACCTTAGTACTGGCCGTAAATCTCTGTCAAGGAAGGCAAGGTTCTGTCTATCTAACCTGGGCGTCGACTTTACTATATACGTCACCTCTCGACCTATCGCTGACGGAAAATACGGTATGTACTATTATGTATGGTTATATTATACTTTTATACGGTCATAGGAACGCACTGTATAATTTGTTGGCAAATATATCGTAAGAATGTTTGTCCTAAATCCATATGGTTGGCGTCCACCACCCAGTTTATACTGGTTTAAACCAGTTTGCTTACCAATTATTATGACCTTTACTCTTATTGACCACAACGTAGTGATGTTTGTTAACGTAGTAATTTTGTTATACAGTGCTACTTCAGCTAAGCAATGTGTATCTAGTTGGTCGAACGAGGCTATTCAGTATTGCGTAAGATAATCTTACGCAATACTGGATACTCTACCCTTTGTCTTTTGACTAAAATGAAACAATAGTTCTGTCGTATTCACTTTCGTGACTGGCAAGTATAACCAATGAGTTTTCATCAATTGATGAAAGCTCCTTGCACTAACGTGGTTGATGATGTTTACACCTTCACGCTGGTTCTTTTGTTTGTTTTCACCGCAACTTCGGTTATGAATATACAGTGTATTTGTTTCTGTAGGACCCCCCTCCCACCCTTTCAATTTTACATGATTCTCGTGACATTTGTTTGGTTCAAGGACACATAATTTGTTTCGGCCACTTTATAGGACACTCCTTTTGTTCTGAACGTGTGCACAATTCTGATTCAGAGCTACGTTCGAAGTGGGTAAATTCGTCTCCCACTGCCTGAAAAGAAGAAGTCAAACCCAACCAAATTAGTACCATGTATGTTGTAGAATGTAGTATCACATAGTCTCTCATATCATTGTATCTTCTTTTTAATGTTGTTTGTTGTTACTTGTTTGTATTTGCAATTAGCCCTCGGGCATGTGTTTGCAATAAAACTTCAATTATTGTGATAACAATATTCCTATTAAAGGTGGAACAACACAGATTTATCCGAAGACAAAAAAAAGTCTTTAAATATACTATACAAAAGTAACCTGAAATAAAACCAATTATCCAACTATTAGGCATCAACTTGATCAAGGACATTATCTGAGCAATGCATTCCGTGCCCTTTACCTCCTTACAATCAAAGTAACAACTCGGAATAGTTACGAATTTCAATCAACTTATCAAGCTCAAGCTGCTGGCTAAGAAGGCAATGTCTTGAATGACGTATATTGGATGTGTCAATATTACATCAATGCCGATTTTTGTCCCTTTGTCGTCCATTATTTTGACTTTACATTTATCTGAAATACTAGTATGTAAACAAAGTCCGGAAGTTGCTAGCTGAAGACTTTGTTTTCGTAGCCCAATCTACCATGCATTGTTTTGGTGGCCGACACAATGGCTGCCAATTTACACACATTAGTGAGAGGCGGTTTCATTGAATGCAAACGCCACTCATTAATAATGCGTGTAGTGAGCATTGACAAGGGCGTTGGGCAGAGTTGACCACAGTGTTGGGCCGAGTTGACCACATTTGCCATGAGCCGAGTTGGCGATGGTCCGAGTCGTACACTACTGATACCTGACAAATATATAGAATATGTTTGTGTGTTTTGAGGGGGAGGGGGAGCACTATTTCGTGTATGCGAGACGTAATAGCTAAAACCTATCACCAGTACCATATATGAAACAGAAATATGTATATGTGCTTCACTTAATTAACACAGTAACGCCAAACGCATTAATTGTACCGCTCAGTGATGGATAGCAGACTTACAAAATGAGAGTAATTTGAGGACAAAGGAAAGATTTATCATTTACCGAGTCACAGGGTTGACATAATCCCTATTTATACTTGACCGAACTTCTCAGAATTTGGTCAGAAGCGTGACTAACTTAAATCCTATCCTTTCACCTCCGGTGGCCGAGACGACATAACATGCTGTAGGTGACACCGAACTGTCTCTATTGTTAAAATGGTGTCATTGTTTGCGTATCGGAAGCATCAATGAACATCCACCACTGCTTCAGAAGCGGCTGGCAAGGTACTTAGGTAGAAATTGGTCAAATAGACAGATAGTATACCAGGGGAATTTCTACTCTTTCCTGGCGCCCCTGAAGCCTGGTAGAAGGTAGTTCTATCAGTCTCCTTGGAAGGGTATTTGTGTTTTGTTAAGAAAAGAAAAGAAAAAACAAACAAACAAACAAACAAACCCCCACCCAATCCCTGAGGCAAAACCTGTCCTTTTGAATAATCTGTCCTTGTCCTAACATAGCATACATAATCCCGCCAGCAACAAGGCTGTTCAAACGAAATGGTCCTCGCTGTTATTTGAGAACTATGCGTATTCTACACAATGAACAAGACACTCTGTGCAGAATTCGCCCTATCTAAATGTTTGTTGATACAAAGTGTTCCTCATAACTTTTTCCTAGGCTCTACCAGTTTTTATCGCACATGAATTACCAAGTGTCCAAGTAAAGTCCTCTGATAAACTATTCAGTCTGTTTGGCAAAATCTACTATTTTCCAGCACCGTATTAGAGTCTGGTACTGAGACTACTAGTAACTTTGCTACTGTTTGTCTGCGTGTATTGTTTTGACTGGCCTGCTGTGATATTCAGCCCCAGGCTAGCACGCAGTCTGCTGTAGTTTTATCGGCAGCTGTAAGTTTTAATCGGTCGATAAATCCAACATATCAATTCGTGACAGACTTGCACCAATTCAAAAGATTACATGGATCCATATTTTATTCCAAAACGTCACAAAAAAGAAGACCATGAACAAGAAATACCCGATGTGAACAGAGTGGGATGTGTTAGTACACGCGCATCATTGCACGTTTGCCCAGAAGCAAAAGGATTAAGTTGATAAACCTGTTCACAGGTAGCCACTACCAGGCTTCAGGAGCGGCTAAAAGAATAGAAATTTGCTCCTTGATTTGCCAAATAGGTTGTCAGGAAGAAAGGGTCTTCGTTCAGTAGGACTGGGGCCGGTAAAACACCCCTAAGCCGGCCTGTGGAGAATGGTTACCAGGCTAGACTGTTTTAATGGCGGCGTCGAATGGCCGAGTGGTAAGGCTGGCGGACATGAGATCGAGAGGTCGCGGGGTATCGATGGCACTCCTGGCTAGACGTTGTGTCCTTGCCGTGACTTTCCCAAATTGGGAAAGGCAGTCTACACGGCTTTCCTTACCCCACCCAGGTGTAAAATGGGTACCTGACTTCGGTTGGGGAGGTAAAAGGCGGTGGAAGGAGAGGGATGGGCTCCGCCTTCCAATACCGTGCACTTGACACAGTGGACTAACAACCCACTGCCCTTAGGGCCTCTACGACCCTACGACCCTACGGCCTCAAGAAAGGGACATGTGAAAGGCTATGGGACTATCTTTACCTTTATACCCTTTTGCTGTTCTAATCTCCACGTGTTCTTCCTTCGGAAGGTGGTTGGTGTTAGATTATGGCCTTGGTGGAAACGCGGACATATTATGTGGGATCTAGCACCTGGCTCTCCACGACTGTTGACTCCATTGCCAAGATCAAGGTAGGACGGACAAGACTGGCTATATCATACCAAACGACTTGTTACACCTAGCCTTTGCAGATCTAACGCCAAACATTGTTTAAAGCTATCTAGTGGTGATGCCCATACTGTACTTAATTGGTGGCGGCAGCGAGCACCACTCTACGATATATAAAGGACTGACTACATATACCAGTGGACTGCCCTACTCCAAAGAGTGGCTGTCAACAACAACAACAACGATATTATTTAGGAACAAAAGTTCAAACTGTGATGAACGTTTTTTTTTTCTTCTTTCTTGTTTACGAAGGTGCCGGAGAGAATGACGCGAGAAGACATCGTCCCCAAACCTACCACCATGCCGGAGGGACTAGAAGGGCTCTGTGACGACGCGTGGTCGTGGGAAGAACAGGAACTGGAGAAGGACTTCGCCCAGCTGGAGTTGGGGGGCATCAGGAACCGCACCGTCATGTTCCACCCAACGTGGTCCCGGGGCACCGTGGCCGTGCGCGCCACCAAGCCGATTGACAAGAACGGCGTACACTACTGGGAAATTAGGGTGAGACGTTGTACTTTGTACATCTCTGCTAGCCTTTACCAGGCTTCGGGAGGCGGCTGGAAACAGTAGAAATTGCCCAAAATAGACAGATAACACGCCAGGGGAGTTGGTCCACGAAAGAGTACATTTTGCCGCACCAGAAGCCTGTCGGCGGTCACTATGTTCTTTGAAGTCCACTAATCACTATCTAATAGGTGCAAAGTAGCTCACTCCCGGACCAACTCCCCTGGCATGTTATCTGTCCATTTGGCCAATTTTTACTCTTTCCAGCCGCCCCCCCTCCAAAGCCTGGTAGAGGCTGTTTGTCTACCACTAGACACACGCATAGCCCCGACTTCTTTTAAGGGACTCTTAAAGTAACAGAAATAAAGAAAAAAGACAAAAACGAGCGGACACGAACCATATATCAGCTCTCACTCCTTTGTATGTATTTTGTATTATGTATGTGTAGTGTAGGGTAGAGATCCCGGTCGGAGTCTTTGTCGACAGAGACTCCGATCAGGATGCTGTTAATGTGTTAGGGTGGTTTCCCATTTACAAATGCTAAATTTCACTCTGTATAATGAAATATGTTAGTGTGTGTGTGTGTGTGTGTGTGTGTGTGTGTGACTAGTACATTATTTGCTGACTATGAGTTTATTCCTACCAACCAACCAACCAACCAACCAACCAACCAACCAACCAACCAACCAACCAATCAATCAATCAACCAATCAATCAAACCACCCACCCACTAACCAACCAATCAACCAACCAACAAACAAACAATGTTCTCTATGTCACAGGTTTCTGACCGTCTATTCGGCACCGCCATGATGTTCGGAATCGGCAGTGCGAAGACGCGGCTGAACCTGTACGACTTCATCAACGTGCTGGGCGAGAACGAGCACAGCTGGGGGCTCAACCACAAGGGCGTCCTCTGGCACAGGGGCGTCGACCGACCGTTCACCGAACCCTTCGAGGAGAACACGCCGACTACCGTCGGGTTGCTGTATCGCAGGGGAACGCTGACCTACTACCGGGACGGGAAATGCCTGGGCGAGGCGTTCAAAGGACTCGAAAACTACGAGGAAGACCTGTTTCCCATGGTCGCCTCCACAGCCGCGAAGACAGAGATGGTGCTAGGCGCCGCCAAGCGGGAGTATGACTCATTGCAGAACAGGTGTCGAGCGGTGATCTCGTCGTGTGTGCGCGAGGCGGAAGACTGTGAGAAGCTGAAGTTGCCCTCGCGGCTTATAAAGTACATCAAGGATTCTCACCCCGCATAAAACGTGGTATAAAGTAGAGTGGATTCATACCTCGAGCTGACCGGCATCTTTCACACCGCAGTCGTCCCTCAGTAAGACATCTGGAGCCGCATAGTTCTAGCCTCTACCAGGCTTCGGAAGCGACTGGAAATAGTAGAAATTGGGCCAAATAGACAAATAACATGCCAGGGGAGTTGGTCCGCTATGCGGCAATCTGTACTCCTTTAGCAGACCCCCCCCCCTGGCATGTTATCTGTCTATTTGGTCAATTTCTACTACTAGTATTTCCAGTCGCTTCCGAATACCTGGTAGAGGCTAGCATAGTTCCCGTTTAGAGCGTTTATTCAGTGACAGGCTAAATAAAAGTTCTAAACAGGAACTCTGCGGCTCCAGATGTCTTACTGAGGGACAACTGCGGTGTGAAATATGTCGACTAGCATCAGGAATGAGTCCACTCTACCTTATCCAGCACACAATGTGGGACACTCAGTTGCAAAGCGTTTACAATCAATCATAAAACGCACCGTCGTCTTAGGAGAACTTGCAATGAGATACAAGTTATATCAAGAACATTTTGACCAAGCAAAATAGGTTAACCGTAAGAACTACTGTCATGGAAATGTAGAAAGTTATAGTAGCCCCCAACATTGGTGAGAAAATACTACTTCTGGTTAACTTGGTTGTGTAAGGAAAGAGCTTATATAGATGAGTATGGAGCAATGTACCATTAAGGACTGCAATTGAGATTTTAAAACTTTTCATTTCCTTATCACCTTTCTTTTCTCTGTACTGTATTTTCTTTCATCTTTGTTTTCAACTTTCTTCACCTGTCTTTCGTCTTTCCATTTCATCTAACAACCAATTTGAATTCTGACTTTCACTGTTCACATAGCGAAGGTGCTCATTTTCTTTCAACATGTAACGATTTAGTTAAGATACAAAGTGCTTGGGGAGTTGAACACTGAAACATTTGCTTATAGAGTTTACTACTAAAACGTAAGAACGCCATAGAGTAAACTTATATGTGTTGTTTATGCTGCTGGGAATATATATATGTCAAAAGACATAACTATATGCGTTTGAAGGACTTAGCAGTCACGTCATGCAATTGAGGGACTTTTCAGTAATGCCAACAGGGGAATGCATCGCTAGATTTGCTTTGTTTTAGGGACCAATCGTTTATTATATAGGAGGAGTTGCAAAGAAAAAAAAATACACATATCGTGGATAAAGGGTGCTGGACATATTAAATATAGACTTTGTTGAAATAATGTTTCCTGGTAGCATGTATATATACAGAATATACTGAAGAATTCTACCTGCAATGTGTTAATGTTTCTAAAGGATGTATAACTTAGAAATTAGATTCTGAGAACGCAAAGGCACTGCTTATTATGTTAATAAGCGAACTATCTAGTGCTACCAAAGGTTTAGAAGGAATCGTTATTATTGTACAGTTATTGTGACAATCGGTCTCAATTGGTACAATATCAGTCCATAGTAAGTAAAAAGGCTATAATGTTTAGCAAAGAACATTGAAGATTGTAACATACTAATTATCTTTATGCAACAGATTACATAACTTGGGTGTTAAAATGATCCGTTGTATCATTGCTTGTATCAAGCAAACTGTGTTCCTATTATATTGTCGAGGTAAAGGTTTCAGTGTTACAAGCTTTACATGTTCTATTTATCCAGGTTCGTTCGAAAACACAGTCCCAGTTCTGTTAAAGTTGGGGCCTCGATGGCATGGCAATACTTTTGCTTGTATCAAGCATGTTATTATATATACTAATATATATAATGAGTTGACTAAAACTACTAACACTGGCGTTGTCTTTTTTGACTGATTTTAGTTAAAAGTCATTCCTAAGTACATGTAGTCAAGGCCTAGACTTTCATGGTTTTTAAATTTTCCATAGTACTGTAGCCGTTTTTGAGTACAACAAGAAACAGAAAATATTCAGGAAAGTGAAGACAGGAAATGAGATAACCTTTTCTGGAACCATTCTTGAACCTTTGACCTAACTTCTGTTATGTCCCCGGCGTGGCGAGCATGTAAAATTAACGACGGAAACACAAGCAAACAAACACACACACACTGAAAACAAAACGTCCATCTAACAATGTCTGTTTTGTATATTGTAGACTGTACACTCACAAGCCGTGTTGTGGTTTAAAACAAAGCTAAACAAAATTGCATTTTTGCGACACACCAGGGGTGGAGACATTCACTATTTTGAATTTGATATATAGCCATAAAAGGTGCTAATTCTATCAATATTCCCAATGGCACAGCGAAACTGGCGTATGAGACCTAGTCTCTACCAGACTTAATCTCCAAGCAGATATTACGGTGGTCAAAGACAGTATCCGATTGTACCCTGGTGGCTGATGGTAACTGTCTGGCCAATTGGATACTGTCTTTGGCCACCGTAAGATCTGCTTGGAGATTGCCAGACTAACTACGCTGGCCATAATAGGGATAATATTTGCCAGGGGAGTTTAGTCGCTTTGTGGTTTGACTGGCCGCGCAGTTAGGGGGAAATTAATTAACCCTCCCGCGGACTGACTCTACTGGCCAGCTATTCCCTTCTTTTGCCGAATTCTACGATCCGTACCCCCGTATTGTTTGTTTGTTTGTTTTTATTCCTCCGTAGGAAGGCCTGGTGGAGGCTACGATCCGTACCCCCGTAGGAAGGCCTGGTGGAGGCTACATGAGACCCCAAATAACGCAAGCCTGGTGAACTGACCTTCAGATTGGCCTGGCAGTTCGTTCTCGCAGTTCCGCCCGTAGAACCCTTCTGCGCAGAAGCAGATGTAGAGGTCGCCAAACGCCGAGCAGTTCCCGCCGTTCAAACAGGGTGCCGACAGACAGGGTAACACGTCTGGGGAAATCGTGTATTTTTTTTTATTGAAACATACAGTGACAAGACGTGGTGCCGGTGGCGACACACTCAAGTTACACTTATATTCATGTCGCCACCAGACAATACGTAATACAAGCAAGCAAAGCATGATAAAAAACAATAATTAATCAATGAACAGGTGAAACAAATATATAAATACTGACAGGATTGATCAAGATGTTACAAAAACGATTTGATACTAACAAAAATGTCTGTACATGTGGTAGTATTTGAGTATTGTATATTGTTGACAGAAAAGAAGAACCTCTTAAAAGTAAATGTACTAGAATATCATCTGAAAGGTCATCCAAGTCAGTGTAAATCGTGTATTTGTATTTGTATTCTTTATTTGCATATTTCATAAAACCAAACACAAAGTAAAAGTACAGAAGAGTGTGCTGAATGGAGGAGGCAGAGACCAATATTGCCTATCAACGGCCTCCCCCACAACTAAATAAAAACAAGCAAATATAACAAAACGATGAATTAAATACGAATACATAGCTGAATCAATATAATAGTTCAGGAAGCAAACAAAATAATAACAATTGAATACAATGAAGTAAATAACTGATGACATAATAACTGATACCACAAACCAAACAAATACTTGCTTAACAGAAAACGTACAAGTATGGTTGAGAAGATTGGCAACAAGGCGGTTCATGGTTTGACTGCGCGAGGTAAAAAGTGAAGGCCATGTTGCATTCCAAAACGTGTTCCATTCCAAACCATGAATTGCAATACTACGAAGTGGAATGCATCTATATTCCAAAACCTGTTCTATTCCAAAATATGAATTGGCAGTGGAATGCATCTGTATTCCAAAACGTGTTCCATTCCAAGACATGAATTGGAAGTGGTGTGCATCTGTATTCCAAAACGTGGTTCATCCAAAACGTGTTTTGGAATAACGCGTTTTGGAATGTAACTGGTCCCTAACTTGTGAACAGACTTACCATATTCGCAGTTCTTTCCCATGATCCCGTGCGGACAGTTACACCTGTAGGCTCCCGGTAGGTCCACACACGTGCCGTTATTTCTACACGGACTAGACGTGCACTCGTTCAGATCTGGAAAAAAACACCGGCATATTTCACTTAGAAATATTTGTCATCACCATCATGCAATGAATTTTGTATGGACTTGTATTTATATTGTAACTGATTATTGTAACTGAACCAAAGCATTTGTACAAGACCCCTGACCTACCTCCTCTTGAACTCTTGAAAAGCGGCCTAGGCCGAAGAGTGGTACCATACTGTACATTTCAAGGTTAAATAAAGTTTGAAAAAAAATGAACTAGTACAGGGAGGAAGAAAGAGGGGTAGGCAACGGAAAAGATGGGAGGATTACATCAGAGAATTGACAAGCATGACACTTAGTGAAACGTTAAGAGGAACAGAAAACCGAGAAGGGTGGAGAAAACTGGTTGTCAGATCATCTGTGGTGCCCCAGCAATCGAATAATTAGACTAAGGGATAGATGATAGATTTGTTTTCGATTAGATAAAAACCAAGTCTACCCAGACCTTTACTGTACTGCACCTCAAATCAAGTTTCCTAGATGACAAGATAACGCATAGCACATACAGTAAAGCAGATGTCTAGGTAGCTACAGAAATGTTCAGCCCTCGTAGAGGTTCTATGGTGTAATGGTTAGCACTCTGGACTCTGAATCCAGCGATCCGAGTTCAAATGTCGGTAGAACCTTAGGTACAAACTTTTCCTTAAACTTTTACATTTTTTACCTTAATAATTTCATTATCTTATGAAATAAAGGATATCAGCAAACAAAGACATCGTGGTGTTGGTAATTTATTGCGAAATAGACTGTCAAAAATAGCACTGAACTGGTGAGGGCCCTGCTGCATTGAGCCACCCCTAGGCGTCTTGTATATTATGTACACTTTACTAACATGCTAAATTCACTCGTTCTTTGTATACATATACATAATCAGTTATTTATGTTCTCGTCCATATTATCCATTTATTTCCCTATGTTTACATGTTCCAGACACTTCTTACCAACACATGATGCGCAATCTGCTGATGACCCAGTAATGGGGCTAAGCAGGTTAGGAAAGGAGAAGAAATGCAAATTTAGCACTGACCGACTTCGCAGCGTGGCCCAAAGAACCCCCTGAGACACTCGCACTTGAACTCGTCCAACCCGTGCACGCAGACGCCGTTGTTTCGACACGGTGACGAGGAACATTCGTCTACATCTGAGTAAACAACAAAGAACAACAAGTCAACAATAACAGATCGCTCGAAATCCAATATTGTTATTATGTGTGTAAGAGGCGTGATAAAACAAGTTGTAACTTGAGTGTAACGTCACATTGTACTTTTGTCTAAATAACAAGATAAAGTGGTAACATTGGCCTTACCGACGCGTGAACACCTCACCCCCCAAAAGATTTCCATCAATGTTTTTTTTTTTTAAATCATTCTTTTTATTGTTTCAAAAATGTACACAAAAGAAAGCATGGCACAAAGAACAAAATAAGTGAAACCACATGAATAACAACAAAACTAAATAAAAACCAGTAAACAATATAGATGATATAACGAAGTATGCAAAGAAAAAAGTCAACCCCAATTACATACAATTTCTTCATGGAGATGTCGAAAGTATACCTATTAGTTTTCCCCATTTTCCCATGTGTTTTTTTGTCTTGCCCACTCGATTAGAAATGATGGTTTCTAACTTAAAGTAGTATGTTATATAAGAAATAAATGATTTTATGTTAAGTGACCAAGTTCGATATTTAAATATAAACTGTTTTCCCAAAAGAATAATGAGGTTGGACAGGACTGGACACCGATCACTCAAATCCCCCAAAATAACATTACAGAGACTAACGTGTAAATGGTAACCAGTATGGCTGAAGTACCATTCTTGCACCTGTTGCCAAAACCGTGCAGCAAATCTACACTCCCAAAATAAATGGATGGAAGACTCTTCTTCTTCCTTACAAAAGCTGCATAAAGGGGACTCTATTAGCCCCCACTTGTGTAACATTTTATTTGTTGTTAAAAATTTAAATAGTAATTTGTATTGAAATATACGCATGTGGGAGTCAATAGAGGTTTTGTAAATTAAACTATACACTTTTTTCCACCTCACTGGAGTATTAAAATAGTCTTCCCAGTAGTATTGTATTCTGTCGGAAGATTCCCATAACCTAGCCTCATGCATAAAAAAGGAATACAGATACTTGTTGATATTTGGTCGCTGAAGCCAGCTTATATCTCTACAGACAGGAACACACACACTTAAATTCGGTGACACTTGTTTCAAGAGATTTTTCCAGGATAAGGGAATAGCTGAAATAATTTGATTATACACAAATTCCGAGCAAGTGTCCCCAAATTTCAAAGCATAATTTTCAAAAGATAAAAAATTATTTGCTGAGTCTAGAATATCATTCACGAAAAGAATCCCCTTACTATAAAGAGACATTAGAAAGCATGGTTTTCCACCAATACAGATTTGGGAATTCATACAAAGTAGCTGCTGCTTCACTTCGAGGGCATTCTCAGGGGGGCGTAGCTGGAACTTCAGCCATGCTTGGAGGATTTGTCTATAAAATACACTGATTGGAGCCTTCTCTTTCATCAATATTTCAAAGTCACTAAGTGTAAGCTGACAAAAAGGAAATGTATTCGTAGTAAACAAAGGACTAGAAAAAAACAACAATTTAGAACAAAACCACTTTTCACTATGGTATAGCTTTGGCATCCAAGACGCCTTCATGGTCAGATCAACAGCACGTAAGTTTCTAAGTTTAAGACCCCCATGTTCATAAAGATTATATAATGTTTTCCGTTTTACTCGTTCTGGGCCCCCTCCCCACAAAAACTGAAATATTTTTTTCTCGTATCTGTCAAAGAAGGCAGGAGGTGGAGACGGAAGAGACTGAAATAGAAATATTAATTGTGATACTACTAACGAGTTTATAAGGGTAACCTTTCCTAAAAGAGAAAGAAGTTTCCCTTTCCAGGGATTCAAAATTTTGTCTATCTTTGTCTCTTTTCTATCAAAGTTGATATTTACAATTTCAGCTAAGTTTTTGGGAATATGAATCCCTAAATTGTCTAAAGGGCCGTCGGTCCATTGTAATGGTAAAGAGCTAGGTAAGAAAAAATTGGTATCTCTTAACGAACCTATACGAACTATCATACATTTATCAAAATTGGGGTTTAAACCTGACAACAATGCAAAATCTTCTAGGTCTTTCACTAGCGCATACAACGAGCAAAGCTTTGGGACAAGGGGAAAATTCGAGTCGTCGGCATACTGTAAAATCTTACTTTCAAGACCATATGTTGTTAGACCCTTTATTTCTATGTTATTTTTTATTTTGATGGCAAGTAATTCAACAGCTAACACAAACAAATAAGGAGAGATGGGACATCCTTGCCGGACTCCACGGTTCAGGGGGAACGCATTAGAAATATAGCCATTATTAATAATTTTACTGGAAATATCTTTATACAAAATTTTAATCCATGCAATAAAATTGTCTCCGAAGCCAAAATATTCCAAAACCCTAATAATAAAATCCTGTCTAATTGTATCAAATGCTTTCTCAAAGTCGGCACTAAATATTAATCCCGGAAGTTCATTTTTATCGTAATATTCTATGATTTCTAGCAGTCTCCGTATAGTATCACTAATGCTTCGTCCTTTCATAAAACCAGTCTGGTCAAATGAAACAAGATCTGAGATGACATTTTTTATGCGAAGGGCCAAGCATTTAGATAATATACGGGTGTCACAGTTTAATAAAGTTATCGGTCGCCAATTTTTAATGAAAGAGGGGTCTTTGTCCTTTCCCGTAGAGTCCTGCTTAAGGAGTAAGGTAATGAGTCCTACTTTTTGGCTATCAGACAAATGTCCAACCTGAAATAAATAATTAAAGGAAGCCAACAGTGGTTGCTTTACACAATTAAAAAAGATCTTATAAAATTCAACAGGAAGGCCATCCAGACCAGGTGATCTTCCTGAGGAGAAAGACTCAATCGCTTTTTGTAATTCAAATTCTGTTATTAATTTTTCACAGCTGTCACACTGGCCGGGGGACAAATTCACTGAAGGCGGTTGAGGAAAGAAAGGTCTAAAAACATCTCTATCTAACGATATAGGGGGCTCTCTAAATGAATAAAGGTCGGCGTAAAATGTCATTTGATGTACTAAGACATCTTCAGAATCAAGGACAACAGTACCATCTGACTTAACAAATTTTGTCATGTTCTTTCTTACCCTCCCCCTACTGTTAAGATTCATAAAGAATTTCGTGCATTTTTCCCCTTGTTCCATCCACCTGGCACGTTTGCTCATAATAAGGTTATTACATTTCGTTTGGTAGAATAATTCTAATTCCTGTTTTTTACACTGTAACTTGTTAAAGGTTTCATTGTCGGGAACTGCAGCTGTGTCTAATGCTTCCTGCAGGCTGTTGATCTCACCCATGAGAGAATTCTCAGTATTCCGACTTTGTTTAGATTTCCAAGACGAAAACTTAATTATGTGGCCGCGAACGGCGCACTTGAATGTTTCCCACACTATGTGTGGATTTGCCGAATTCTGATTAAAAAGGAAAAACTCAGTGATGAAGTTTGCGGTTTCTCTAATAAAAACTGGGTCATTGAGAATCTCTTGGTTAAGTTTCCAAAAACCAGGGCCACGGGGTGTGTCCGACGTAGTCAAGGAAAGGCCAATTAAGCAATGATCCGACCTCAAACTATCCTCGATACAAATTTTTTCTATAAAAGGAGTTAACGAAAATGACGTCAAAAAATAATCTATACGACTGGCCTGAAGTCGGCGTCTCCATGTGTAACGTATGGATGTTGGATGTTTATATCGATAAATATCAATTAGATCTAAATTAGCACACAAAGAGTTAATGGCCATAAGACATTTTGGATGGTAATTGGAGACTTGGTGTCCAGCTCTGTCCATTTTGACATCCAGTACTGTGTTAAAATCCCCTACAATGATACTATATAAACCAGATGTTGTAAAAGCTTGTACATTGTTTTCAATATCGACAAAGAAAGATGGGTCATCAATGTTCGGGGCATAAATATTGGCTAGACAAAACCTCAAGGAGTTAATAGTAATATCTAATATAATCCATCGCCCTAAGTCGTCGCTCAGTGTCTGATGGACAGTATAAATAACATTTTCTTTGAGTAGAACCATTAAACCTCTGCTATTACTTGAGCCGTGATTAAATAAAGTTGGGCCCCCCCCATTCTGACCTCCATCTTTCTTCACTCACAGAAGTGGAGTGAGTTTCCTGTAAGCAGTAGATATTGTAATGTTTATCTTTCAACCATGTGAATATTTGATTTCGCTTTCTGTGGTCGCCTAGTCCATTACAGTTAAAACTACAAAAGTTTAGTTTTGGCAACACCATGGGGACCGAGCAAAAAAGCGTGAGGTAAAAAAGTGCTCTAGGCGACCACAGAAAGCAAAACACAAGTAGGGTAAGACTATTGCATAGAGACTAACACATATTTGGTGCAAGCAATTGGGGTTGCTTAAGCAAAAAGACAACATAAGTAATACATCTAAATATGATCTGAGACGTATACAGACGCATAATACAGTATACAGCATTGTGCCATGCAAAAGAAACGAAAATAACGTACACAAAGGTCTAAGCTCTTATAAGTTCTTATAAATGAGAGGCCCTTACTTATTCTCATGTGCTCCATCCATCATCAGTATCACACTAATCATTCCACAAAAAAGAACATTTCAACTTAAATGAACTCAAGTAGCATAACATAATCACAAGTTTGGTGCAACTCAAGGTACATATCAGAACTAAATGAAAAAAAAAACTTAATGTGAACATAACACTCAGTACAACTAATCAAATTTTACTGTATACGGCTGTGACAAACATGCGATGGCTGGGTTTGAGGCCAATCATAAGCCAAGAAGCAGCACCGCGTAACAGGTGTTTCCATGAATGCCTGTTTTCACCTGATTAGCATTTCAAAATTCAAGGATTCAAACCAGCCGCATATTTGCCACGTCTTGTAGCTTGCACCAAGAAAATAAAGCATTCATTCAGTTCTGTCACATTATGGATTCATTGATTACACAGTAAAGAAGCACCAAAGTCTCAAAGAGAAAGTAGTGCGTGTTTAATAACTTCAGTCTCTTAAAAATACAACAGATTAGCCCTCATGTGTTCGGCAGTGATCTCTTCTTTGTTGACAACATTAGATCTACAGCGTCAACACGCTTCTTTTCCTGCCCATTCACAAGTAGCACTGCGTACGTAGCCTTTGGAGGCACCCATATCGACACTCTAGTATCCGTACCTTTAGCTTTCTCTAGCGCAGCTTCTCGATCCGGAACTAGGTTGCCTCTCGCAGCTTGCAGAGGCGGTGGAAGATGCTCATAAACCGCTAAGCCATCTTTGTTCCCACGTAACTTCCTTCCCTCCCGTAGGATACGGTCTCGATCATTAAAGTTTAGAAGCCTGGCAAGCAGGGGTGGGTTTGGTCGTGTTTTCGTTGGCTTCGAGAGTCGGTGAACAGCTGCAAACGGCACCGGATCCAGGTGAAGCTTTTCGGTCAGGAATCCCGCAAATATCTGCTCCGAGTTTTCGTCTTGGCTATATGGCAGACCCCGAATGATTATATCCGCTTTCCTAGAGTACCGCTCGGCCAGTAGGTCTGCTTTCAGTCTTTCGCGGCGTTCCTCGACCAAAGCACTGCGTAAATCCTGAATTTCCGCTGTTTGAAATTCCGCGGCCTTCTCGGTGGCTCCCACACGCACGCGTAACTTGGTTAAGTCTGCAGACAGACCTTCGACTTTGTTGTCCAGAGCGCGAATTTGGTTCGAGAGTTTTTCCCCGACGTCTTGAAACTGGCCTAGAAGGGTCTCCTGTTGCTCTTGAGTCTGTTTCAGGATTAGCTGCGCGAGCGTCTGTAGTTCCGGTGACAGAGACTGTAAACTTCCCTCGCTACCCTTAACCGACGCCATCTTTAGTGTCTTGGGTGGGGGGCTGCTTTTTAGAGATGTGCTACTTTCATCTGCGCTACTAGAACCCCTCGAGCGCCTAGTTCTCTTACCCATCCAAAAAATCTCGATTTCCATCAATGTTTAATTAGACGAAAAGAAGGAAGAAAAAAGTCAAGTCACCTTCTTCGCAATTGGCTCCAGAGTAGCCGTCCACGCATGCGCACACGTACTTCCCTGGGACATCAAAGCAGGCGCCGCCATTGAGACACGGCCAGGACTCGCACTCGTCTAGATCTGTGTTACAAACGGGGACATATTCAAACACAGTATTTGTTACCTTCGGCGAGAAGGTTCTGTTTTCGCAAGGAGCTTCTACAAGTTGTAGAAGCTCCTTGGTTTTCGGTAGCGTTCGTGTGCGTTGTTTGGAAATGTGTAACGTTCAAAACATACTATGATATTTGAGTATGTATGTTTGTGAGAGAGAGAGAGAGAGAGAGAGAGAGAGAGAGAGAGAGAGAGAGAGAGAGAGAGTGTGTGTGTGTGTGTGTGTGTGTGTGTGTGCAAGGAGCTTAGCTCCTTGGTGTGTGTGAAGACTCGAGAAGGCTTGAATGGACTATCTAATTGATATTTATTAGATGCATGGGTCTTGATGAGACATCAAAATTATTCGATTTTGCCCCCCCCCCCGGCGGTTTGTTTTGTATTACAGATCAAACTGAGTTTCCACAGGGAGACTAGCTGAAGCTATTTGTGTCCTTGGCCAAAGTCCAAGATGTCAAACATAACGCATAGTACGAGATGTCTATGGCAATCATTAACTGTTAATTACAGACGTATCAATAGATCACGCAAAGCATGAACAGGTTCTATGGTGTAATGGTTAGCACTCTGGACTCTGAATCCAGCGATCCGAGTTCAAATCTCGGTAGAACCTAAGGTTTCTTTTTTTTATTCTTAAAAATAAAATAAACAGACAAAACATAACACACTTCAATACCAAAGGTAGCTAAGGTTAGAACGTTTATACGATGTTTTTTTCTGCAAAATTATGATGTCTACACAGGAATGTGTAATGCTTCTTTCTGCTTACCGACTTCGCAATGTTCACCTTCGAACCCATCCGGGCATTCGCAGCTATAGGTCTCCTCCGTGCCGTGACACACGCCGCCATTTTCACACGGGTCGGGGTCACAGTGGTCAATGTCCTCTGGGAGAGGGAAAAAACTATCAAACGTCAAGAAAGGGGCCGTCCAAAATAACCATGCATCCGCGTATAAACTTGTAACTACTAGTAAATGAAATACAAAGTAAACATTACCCGACTTTTAACACTGTCCGTTGATACCATTGGTAAATCCTCACAAGTTTAGACATGCTACCTTCTTGACATGACGGTCCCTTCCACCCCTTGGCGCAGCCGTCCCGACACCACCCGGTGTAGACGTCACAGGCGTACGGACCGATGGTCCGGCAGTGGCAGGTCTGCGTACAGCCCGCTCCGAACGATCCGGGGACGCACGCTGGGGGGAAGAGAGACAAAGATGCATACAACTAGAAAGGTAACATTTGCAAAGCATATTCATAATGTTTACCTCCACATAGGGATGGGCTAGCTCAAGAAACTACTGATCTGTTAATTCTTACTAAAACACATTCATATATATATATATATATATATATATATATATATATGGCGACCAGCCTCTCCAACTCTGTCCGCCACTTGCTACATAATGTAATCCAACACCACAGGATGTCTTTACAGCACCCTTTAGTATGGTGACAGCCGTCTGGTCAAGGTCATCATTTTGTAGAGTATTCAATCGCGAGTTACTATGAACAGTTACAGCTTGATATTTAAAAAAAATCTGGATGATAATGACGATGTATGCCACTAGAAACAATGGAGCCCATCTCCTTTCAAAGGCTTAGGGCCAACTTAGGTAAAAGATAATCGTAACTTTCTGAAAGTGACACAATGAAATCGAATTCATTACACCATGAGTAGGAAATGACGTCAGGATCAGACGGTAGACTCACGTGTTGAGCAGAGCAGGTTGCGGTATCCAGGCGAACAGCTGCAGCCGTACGGGTCCGGGAGGCAGAAGATTCTCTCCTTGCAGCCCGCCGCCAGCCCGTTCGCGTCACACTCGTACTGGCAGTCCCTGCCGAAACTGTTCCCGCCGCACCCTGAAACAACGGCAGTTCAGGCTTAAACTAGTCGATCTCTAGCAGACTAACTGCGCGGGCTATAATAGGGAGATATTTGCTAGGGGAGTCTGGCCGCCTTGAGGTTGACTGGCCGCGCTATTCTTCGGAGGGGGGAAACTAAACCTCCCGCGGACCGACTCTATTGGCCAGCTATTCCCTTCTTTTGCCGAATTCTACGATTTGTACCCCCGTAGGAAGACCTGGTGGAGGCTAGGCTTAAACCGCTAGGAGTTGATGATACGGGTGGAGCCGATGATTCTGACTCGTCTTTGCGTATAACGAATTTTTAGTTCAACGAATCTTCTGGTCAAAAGAACAACATGGTTCATCAACTGCAAATGATTCTTTCCGTTGCAAAAATTATAACAAAAGCTAATCTTCAAGCAGATCTTTTGGTGGACGCAAGACAGTACTAGTATCATTGAGGGCAGGCAGTATCCAATACGCCACCCGAAGTAAAAAAAAAAGACAACAGTACAAAAAAGAAAGCCAGGTAAAAACGTGTAAAAACACGTCAAAAATAAGCCGAAGCTTAAACCTCTGCCCGGAGAGTAGACAGAAGCAAAGAAACACAACAAACAAAACACTTTTAATTTGAGACAGATACATGAATCAGAAACATTGCCGAAGGCATCCATATATCGGTAGAGACAAGGACGTTCAACAGAACGTCCTTGGTAGAGATTAATAAAAAAACGACCGGAAAAGTAGGTCGATTAAGCTTAGATATCCTTGTAATGAGATACACAAGAAAACAATTATACTAGTTACTCAATCAACTGGATAGAATTTGAAAACTGTCAGACGTTTTAAGTATTGGAGATGTCGACCCGGAGGCTTGGTCCCAGACTCACTAATATCCTGGCAGCCAAAAATCGCATGGACTGGAATGACAAGTAACTATAGCAGTATAAGACTATGGAAATGTACTGGTTAAAGTAGTTTGGGATGTATTGTGGTATAATGTCATTAATTTTGTTTTACTCCGAATTTGTTGCCATGTTTTTGACATGTATGACTGCATTTATTGTCTTGTTGTTTGTATCATTCTATGTTGTGGACACGACACCAGCAGCAGCTGCCTGTGCCCTACATGTGTTATGTTGTTGCAACTAAAGTAAACCAAATCAAATCAAATCAAGTATCTCTACCGACCGGTCTCACACGTAGGTCCCTTGAACCCGGGAGGGCAGATGCACTCCCCGATGTCCTCATGACAGACTCCGCCGTTATAACACTTCGGACACGTCTGGTCACACCCGGCACCCCAGAAACTATCCGGACACCCTGGAACAACATGTCTCTGTTACTTCCTGGTGCGGAAGTATTGTTTTGGGTGGCTTAGCGGTGGGTTTGTATCCAGACAGAGTAGGTTGACTAATCTCCAAGCAGATCTTTCGGTGGCTGCAAAGACAGTATCATATTGGCCAGGCCGTATCCATTGGGCAGACAGTATCCAATTCACCACTTCGGTGGATACTGCCTGGAAATATTTGATACTGTCTTTGTAGCCACCAAAAGATCTGCTTGGAGATTAGATTAATAGGGCAGAATGACAGGAGGTCAAAAGTCCAAACACAGGAAATGGGGTGGACGTGAAGGTCTCAGTTGAAACTTTAAAACTTTATTCACGTACCATCATACCAATAAGAAACAAGTTAACAAACAAACAAGCAAACAAACAAACAAAAAACACATAGAAATGTTACTGACTTGTGACGATAAGTCTAGCGATTGCGTGTGTTCTTTCCTCTTCTCTTCCATCCAAAAAGGTCTCGTAGACGCCGGCATCTGATTGGTCCACGTCATACAACGTCATGACTTTTTCGCTCGCTATGTTCTGCAAGACGACGCCATTTTTCTTCCAGCGGACGGGCTCGGCGAAGCTCCCGTTGAGTTGGGTGTAAAAATTGACGGTGTCGCCAGGGCGCGCCGTTATGGTGAAGTGCTTGGGCAGGACCGTAGCTGAGGAAAATGAAAACAGCAACGCAGGAAAGCGTGGGGAGCTCAGCTTGATTTTGGACGTGAAACATTGAGGATCGTGAAAAATATCGTTTTAGGTTAGAATAGCTCAATGTAAAAATCATATTGTTTTTTTCTGGTATCTTTAACAAAGGATGTGATATATATGGATGGTTTTTAATTCCGAGGATCGTGAAAAATATCTTTTGAGGTTAGCATAGTTCAATGTACAAAGCATGTTGTTTTTTCTGGTATCTTTAACAAAGGATGATTTAAGAAGCAATAATGGATGGTTTGTAATGATGTTACCTAGGTGTTTGTTTTCAGTGTGTCTGTTTGTGCGTTTTCTTGTGTTTCCGTAGATATTCATACATGTTACACAGGTGGGGAGGGGGCATTAACAGAAAGTAAGGTCAAAGGTCCCAGAAAACGTTATGTTACTTCCTGTCTTCGATTTCCCGCTATATACACGTCTGTTACCTGGGGTCGTGGCGCAGCGGTAGCGCGTTCGGCTCAGGCCCAAGAGGTCCCGGGTTCGATCCCCACCCACCGATCTTGTGCCCTTGGGAAAGGCACTTTACACGACTTTCCTCACTTCACTCAGGTGTAAATGAGTACCTAGCTTCGGTTAGGGACGTCCCTCGGATAGGACGTTAAATGGAGGTCCCGTGTTTGGGGAGAGCCACACCCCACGCACGTTAAAGAACCCACCACACTTATCGAAAAGAGTAGGGGTCCTTCCCGGTGTGAGTGGTTCAAACCTTACAGTCTTATGGCCGCACCTGGGGTCGTATTGAGGTCACCTGAGTTAGCGCCGAGCCGCTCCAGACCCTTGCGATTAAGCCCCACCACCATTGTAAGCTCCTCACAATTCAGCCCCTGGCTGCAAGGAGAGAGTAAGCCGGCCCCACCAATAATAACCAATAATAATACCTTATGGGGGCCAGTGGGAAAATGCATAGACAGAACCAGCGAGAAATGCAAACATATAGGTAATTCAAAAAG
This sequence comes from Branchiostoma floridae x Branchiostoma japonicum, assembly GCA_013266295.2. Classification (NCBI taxonomy): domain Eukaryota; kingdom Metazoa; phylum Chordata; class Leptocardii; order Amphioxiformes; family Branchiostomatidae; genus Branchiostoma; species Branchiostoma floridae x Branchiostoma japonicum. Next base: position 3,135,233 of record CM023825.1, on the reverse strand, counting down.
CTCTAGGTATTTCATGGAGGTATAAGATCATTCAATTTGGTACCCACGAAATACCATACATATTCGGACCACAGGACTTTGGGAACGAGTTGCTGTCTACATATATCTGACCTGGTTGCGTCATCTTGACTGTGCTGACCTTGACCTCTTGACCCGAAGGTAGAACCGCTTTACAGTTGAACACACCGGACTTATCCGCACCGGCTGTGTAGAACAAAAATGCGACAAAACGCTAAGCTTATACTCATTACAGTTCACAATTAAAATAACTGTAAACATTAGGGGCAATTTCAGGGCGGCAAAAAAATTCTGGATGAGGAAATCTGTCTAATATTGACATTTACTGCCATTTCTTAGCACATTTTGTCATCATTTAAAGCGTTTGAAATGGGCCCAAAACAAGCTACGCGAGGAATCCCTTTATTTTTCAATACCACCAATAAATAGCTAGAACTAGTCAACGATACGAAATAAGCAATTGTTTTCCGTCATCGATCGCATTTTTGCCTCACAAATATCATTATGCTATGGGATAGGGTTGATTCAACTTACTACAATAAAACTTTGATTAATTAAAAGAATGACCAGAAAATTGAGTTTGAAAATCCAGTTTTGCGGCCCTAAAATTGAATTGGATGCCTTTGATGAAAACAATGATTTGATGACCAATACTTACCCCCAGCAAAGAACCAGACCATCTGGCCTCCCCAGCTCTCGGGTCGAATCGCCGTCGGGCCGAAGCTTGCCGAGGGGTACCGAAAGGGTTCGTTAGCTCCGAAGGTTAACGAAGATGCCTCGCCGGAAACGCACTTCATCTGGGTGAACTCCTCCTTAACCGAGAACTGGAACATGTTGACTAGTGTCACGTCTGGTACTGAAGCTGATATACAAAAAAACAAAATTCAAATTTTATGATTTCTGTGTAAATTCATATCGACATATCTTTGTGATTTCGGCATAAATTAATATCGACATATCTTTGTGATTTCGGCACAAATTAATATCGACATATCTTTGTGATTTCAGTATCAACTCATATCGACATATCTTTATGATTTCTGTATAAATTCTGGTTCTAGCTATTTATTGGTGGTACCCGAAAATAAAGGGACTCCCCACGTAGTTTGTTTTGGGGCTATTTCAAACGCTTCAAGTGTGAAATGATGACGAAAATGTGCTAAGAAATGGCAGTAAATGTCAATATCAGACAGAGTTCCTCCTCCAGAAGATTCGTTGTTTTGCCGCCCTGGCCTGAAATTGCATTGGATGCCTGTAAGATCACAAAGGGAAGGCAAGCTCACAAATTGGCACCGTGGCAAAATTGAGACCAATTATGAGAAGTTAATGTGCACGCCTGGGGATAATAACATTTATTATGACTTCGCTAGGCAGTGTTTAATTCTTTACTTCTAGCCTAAATGAGTCTACAGGATATTTTTTTTCACAGCTAGTATGTTATGTTTAGCAAAAATGTGTAAACCATGAAAGGATACCAAATTCGTCACATTAAAATCCTTTTCAAATCAACCCATATCCTTGCTGAGATTTCAGTGACCTTTCCGTGGCACACACATGAGGTATCGTAACTATTTAGGTGTCAAAAGCTAACCGTTGCCGGGGGATCATGTCTGAACTACGCGCGGTGTTGAGATTGCTGCATGGCTGCACCTGCGGCCGCCGCTGTTGGGTCCCGTTGCTATGGCGATATGCAAATATGGATCTCATCAGCTGTCTGAACCGGGCACGTTGCCTCACAGTGCCTTGAGGCTATATGGCGTGCGTCGAAATATTTTTTTCACCGGTACCGTGCAATTTTCTGTCGACATTGCAACAGAATCGACAAGGATATTCAATAACCTTTTCCGCCACAAGACAGCTGAAACTTGTACGACGCATTTACGACTGTTTACGACATTTTCACGACTGTTTCAAGAATGACCTCAGTTTGTTGTTGTAAGCCTGTCGTTCGGAGTATGTGGCATGGGCTTATGATATAAGAGGTGGCAGCATTCGGGGTCAAAGATTTCGAGAACGAATGTGACCTGAAATACATATTAAGATATCAATGACACAAACACGTGGTATACGTGCGGTTTAATATCACATCTGTGCTGAGGTAACGTCGCATCTGGATAGAAAAAAACAACAACAACAATCTGTTGGAACATTATCAAATGGCGGCGAACCTTTGTACATAATGTTATCAATTAATTGAGCACATTGCAGATATTTATAGTTTTGAAAATGATAATGTTGACGTGATCATTGTATACATGAATCAAAGATACAATTAATATAAGAACAATACAGCGTTGCCTTCAAATACATGTCCAAATATCTAAAATCCAAGACCTGATCATGACCAAAGTGTTGATTTTAAATAATTGTTAAACAGCACAGGGTACCATGTTGTTGAGTTGCTCCCCAATTTGTAATACTACACTGCCCTACACACATTTTTAAGTGTTTGCGAAGCGTGTTAGTCCCGTTGCTGCAAAGCGGATATGTTTCGCTTCGGTGATTTCAAAAGGGTGAAGTCCCGAAACTGAATATATGTACCTGACGTTAAGCTGGCGGCATTAGTGACTGTACAGTTTGTAAGAGTACTCTTGTAACCAGACCACGCCACATTCATGGTTTTTACATCCTGAAACTGACCCTGTATAAGAGTAAAAACTTAAAGGGGGGCAAAACTAAATTTTTTTTAGTCCACTGCAGTATAATAAATATACCACAAAGTACAATTCGTACTTGTTTTACATTAGTCCATGACAGATTAGCGTTGTTACACCATTTCAAACTCGCACCTTTAATCTAATTTAATCACTGAGGTCTCACGTCCTTTGACCCTTGTGACGTCAGGCCACAGCCACCACGCATCTCACAGCACTAAGTATCCTTGAAGCTGATATCTCAGTAGCCAAGACCATATTTAAGGACTGAACAACCCAAGCATGACCAATACTAAGAACCCACCGGAGCCTGTTGGATACTGTCTGGCCTTTTAAATATGGTCTTGGCTACTGAGATATCAGCTTCAAGGATACTTAGTGCTGTGAGATGCGTGGTGGCTGTGGCCTGACGTCACAAGGGTCAAAGGACGTGAGACCTCAGTGATTAAATTAGATTAAAGGTGCGAGTTTGAAATGGTGTAACAACGCTAATCTGTCCTGGACTAATGTAAAACAAGTACGAATTGTACTTTGTGGCATATTTATCATACTGCAGTGGACTAAAAAAAATTTAGTTTTGCCCCCCTTTAAAACTCACCAAAGAACAGTAGTCGTGTTTCGCTACCTTTTTAAAAGATGCCTGTGTTAGCAGCATATCTTTTTGATAGATCATATATACCATGTGTCTTGGTAAATATGAGTAATATTTGACAAATCAAAGCAAACTTTAGTAAAAAAAATAATGGTTTTTAAGTTTCGCTACTTACTTTTAAATGTAGTATCAATTAGTCACCAGTGATGGATTACTACTAAAGTTTCGGAAACTGCCTAAAGAACTTTATAGCTTTTAAGAATGTGCTTACTAATACATGTAGGTATTTGTTATGAAGGCATGTAATGCATTGACCAGAAAGAGTTTTGTTTCTCCATTGTGAATACGTGTGAGAACTTTATTAACTGCGACTCCGTGGCGCAACGGTAGCGCGTCTGACTCCAGATCAGAAGGTTGCGTGTTCGAATCACGTCGGGGTCACATAAGATTTTTTTTAAAGTTTTATCTTTCGAATCAATCTAATTTTGCAATGAGTAACGTAGCCAACCATTTAAATTATTAATGCCATCATGATCACAAAGGAGACGATTACAGGATTGAATAACAGTTTGCTCTATTATAATAATTTCTACATTTATATGAAAAAAATAGTAGGCAAAGTACTAAAGATTTCACAAGATTGTGCTTGCATAACTGCTATTCAACATTATTACATTTCGCTCTTACACTAGAATTCAAAATACAACGGCAACAGATCTAGAAGACTCGCCAAAGCAGAATCCGCAGAAGAAAAAAAAAGCACAACATAAGGGATTCGAACCCGAAATCTTCAGATTCAATATTAACGGTCCTAATCACAGACTAACTTGTCTACTTTATACTAAAATTTCACAACAAATGTTACTACGGCGACAAACGCAAAGAAGAAGACTCACCAAAGCAGGATCCGAAGAAAAACAAAGTCAGCAACAACAGCAACAGCAGCACATGTACATACTCCGCCCTGCCTTTGTTCATCTTAGATAGCACATTTTTGTGAGCTGAAACAACTCCAACATAACATTTCCTCGAAAAAAGAATAACACGCTAATGCTCTTCTACTTCTACTCTACACTGTAAAGCTAATCGCGAAGTTCTGTTCTACATTGTGAGAAATTAGCGGCATGAGTCCTGGAGAAGTGTAGAAAGAAAACGCGGTCTGGACTTGTGGCAAATAAGCGCAGCATGAAATAAACCGATCCCATAGCACCGCCCACCTCCATCAAAACGTAGACATTCAAAACTATAAAAAATATGCAGCCACTCTCTCATTGGTGGAGCCACTGAATGCCACGCTATCATTGGTTGAACTGCTAATCGTGATGGACAGTCAGGATTGGTCTATTGAAGGAACTTCAGGTTAAATAGGCGGCCGTTGGTTCTACCACCAAGTGCTCTTATGGTGTTAGATCCGCATTTGAAGTGCCTCTCTTCATTGCTACTTAGTTAGCGTGGTTAGAGTGGGGTATTTGGTACGGATGGTTTCTGGTTATAAGAGGTACTTGACTGGTTGGGAACACTTCAACATGGTCAAACACGTGCAGTTACTGCTGCAATGGAACTACTATAAAACAAGGCGGTTTAGGTTAAAATAAAAAGAGATATCAACATTCATTCATTTCTTTGTTGCAGTAAAATGTACTTTATAATGCCCCATATCTGACTTATGTCTAAGTTAACGAACGTGTACCCATAACTAAAGGTTTTATTAAATGTGAGCACAAAATAGAGTAACTAACCTTTAGGTTATTCAAACAAATCACATTATTGCTTGAACTGTAAAACGTTCGCAAACAATATATGGAGCAATGCTCGTTCATCAGAAACCTAAATTTTCAATTGTTTTCATATTTCATAAGATATACCGTTGTTCACCGCCATACAGTTAATGTTTTGTTACAGAGAATCAACAAAACTTATCCATTACCTTATGCTTGGAACAGTTTAAGATGGCAAAGAGCATCTCAGTGATATCATTTAAAAAGTGACAAAATTATTAGATGAGAAAAAGATATTCCAAAAAATAAGATGTGACCCCGACGTGATTCGAACACGCAACCTTCTGATCTGGAGTCAGACGCGCTACCGTTGCGCCACGGAGTCGCACCTGTTTCGAAACCTCACGCGTATCCATAATGAATAAACAACGCCTGTTTGTAATACCGCCATTAAAAAAAAGGCTTACATAAAGGGCTGTTGACTTGTGCTAAGGTCACAATTCCCAACCCAGGAAACGGCCGGGCAGTTTGCGGGAACAAAAATTATGCCATAAAAGACAACAAAACATGTTTATTTTTCGTTCACACAAACAGCCCGGCCGGGCCCTGGTTTGGAAATGTGACCTTAGCCAAGCGCTTGACATGTTAGGCCAGTTCGTCCATTTCAAAACTTGCAGTCTGTTTGGTATGAGTTTATCAACATATGATAAGTCTTCAATAAATAATGACGATAAAAATGCAGTACTAAAACGAATGGATCACCACGATGTTTTTACAATGTTCTGCCTTGTCAGCATTTTTTCAATAATAAAAAAAATACATAAAGTAACTTTACAACATGAAAGATAATTGTCATTAACCACATCGCAAGAATTAATAGCCGTTTAATTTTAGGTAGAAAATATACCATTAAATTGAATAAAAAAAACAATGTGACCCCGACGTGATTCGAACACGCAACCTTCTGATCTGGAGTCAGACGCGCTACCGTTGCGCCACGGAGTCGCACTTGTTGAAAAAAGTCATGTAAATGCATCGAACATCAAAACAACATTTCTTTACTTTGCATGCATCATGTAGACAATTCTTTTATCTGTATAGTAACAATAACTATTTACAGGCCAATTAGAATTTAGCATATGACTTAATCAAGTAATAAACACAAAAAGACAGAAACAAATAGGTGGAAAACAAACTCGGTGAACTTGTCACAAGTTTTAAAAGTCTAGCCGTTGTTTTACATAAGACATTTCTGCTTGCAGCGAATCGTACTAACAATGTGACAATACGTCGATGGATGAAAGACATCCAGGTTAAAACATAACGCAATGAAAAATAAATCAAGCAAATGGAGAAAATTTATCATGTTCCTTGATTTCTCTTGCATTAACAATGTGGCATTGTTGCAAAAACAAAACTATAAAAAGAGGTCAGACATCGAGACAGTAAAAAAAAATCTCCAAGCAGATCTTTTGCTGGCAACAAGACAGCATCAAGTTGGCGGGGAAGTATCCAATACGCCACACGAAAAAGATACCAGTATAAAAAAAAGCCTAGTACAATTAAACTGCTAAAACACGTCGAAAATAAGCCGAAGCCTGAAAAATAAAGCCATGCAACTTGTTTACCACGTTCGGCCGTAATGAGGCGGAAAATTGCCACCGCCCGCGGCACTTTCTCCGGCTAATGATGATGGCTCCAAAACGTATCAAATCTCAAGGGGGATCATTATTTCAATCAGGTTCGTGTTTCAAAGACAACCAGCGGATTAGTCACAACCGACATGAAAGACCTTCTGTCAAAACAAGAAAGGGAAGATACTATACTTTTTGTCGTGAGTAGCAGTTTAACTCCTTCTATTGAAAATATACTATAAAAAAAATATACAGATTTTTTTTGTGGATTTTTTTTGTGGATTTCTTTTTTTATGCATTCTTATGCTTTGAATTTGTAGGTGATTATTTTTACATATTTTCACGCTCGCTAGCTCCCATAAGGCAACAGAAATGCATATACATGTAGCAGGAAATTGAAGACAGGAAATGAGATAAGCTTTTCTGGTACCTTTCACCTAAGTTCCTGTACTGGTATACAGTCTGAATTTTACATACGCAAGATGAGATGGTATATTGAAATTGAAGAATCTTGTCTATGGTTTAGAAGTAGATAGAGACTTGAAATTGTTTCCTTATCACATGTCTTGACGAAATGATTAGGACGACATAACTTCATCGCACAAGACAAGACGTAAACAGCTTTGATATAAAAACTCATTCGTGAACGAAATAGTCTCCTAATTGAGACACCGCTGTGACAAAATGGAAGACATTATCAGATCATACGGACGAAAAGGAAATTGCCAGCAGGTACATGTAGATCAGTCACGTTGCTAACGACATTTTCCTGCTGCGACACCAGACGTAACCAAGGCTCCTGCAGTCACCAAAAGTCGGTTACCAAGCATGAATATTCATATACCCATTTATGGCAGTGGTTTCGCTGGTATCGGTTGACATCTATCTAAATAGCGCTGTTGCCTTCGATTCTTTTTTTTCTTGCTACCTAAATTTTGATTTGCGTTCATTCATAAGCTCTAGCTCTAACTTGACGTGATTTGAGAAAAAAAAAAGGAAATGCAGTTTTTCCTCGTACGTACGTACGCCGTTTCTTGCACAAACAGCAACAGGTAGCTGTGTGGGATAATTAGTCGGCGAGCCGGGCTGTGTCATCCGACGTGCTGTGCGAGCTTTCTACAATGGAGGTGAAAATTCTGCTGCTCACGGCCCTGATGCTGGGAACAGGTGTGCTGACTGCTCACGGGGGAGCCACGTACCAGACAGGTACCCTACCTGGCCATTGTTCCGTTATACAACCTGGCTAGTGTACTGTTATCTCTACTCAGGGTCACAGTATGGCGATTTGTTAGATCCATACCTTGTACCTTGGTCCCTTAACCCAGGCCAGGGTCGTGGGGCCACGGTGGAGTGTCTGACCATCTGCCTCCATCCCTCTCGGCTGTGTGCTAGGGTTAGGGTTTCCGCAAGGTTTTTGCCTGTCCATTCTTGGATGTTGTCGGCCCATTTTTTGGTCCATACACTGGTTGTTTATTGGGATGTTATAGAACACACCGTTGTTCTCTCCAAGCAGAGGTTTAGGCTTGCGCTTATTTTTGACGTGTTTTTATCGGGCTCTTTTTTTTTTTTTACTGGTAACTTCTTTTTAATGCCAGCCTGGCAAATGGTAACTGTCGGGCAAATGGATACTGCCTGGCCAATTTGATACTGTTTTGCAGCCACCGAAAGATCTGCTTGAAGATTAACCCCGCTGATTACAGATGTGATATACTGGCGCTTTTGTTCAGAATTGTTTACATTTTATACAGACAACTGATACAGAAACTGTTATTACAAAAATAAGGCCATTAATTGTCTTCCAATGACGTTGTTGATAATAGGCTACGTGTTTTTTGCACTATATTGTATGTTGCTATTGTTTGTGTTGTAGGTACAGATAATTGCAAACAAAACAAACTATACTTAAAAAAACTAAGGTACATATGGACTGGTATCCATTGTCGTTGATATATAATATAAAAGTTGAAACACCTGACGGTAAAATTCAGTCTCCATTATCTTTGCAAAATCAATGATAATTTTCTTTTTTCATAGCTGTATTTACCCAATGGTATGAAATTTGATTTTAATCTTCACATTGCTTCGTCAAAATAACTAGGAATTGGTGGGAAAAAAAACGTACGTGGTTATAATGGGAAGGACACCGCAAAATGGGAACAACAACGTTATAAACCAGCTACCCACACATGGGCGATGGCTTCAAACGAATCTTCTAGAAAATAACAAAGGCGGGGGCGGAGATAATGTGAACATGCTGGCAAATTTTACACCATAACGGCACGTTTTATTTTGTCCTTCAATTCAATTCAATTTTATTAAACAGTCAACATAGCAGGGGTACGTAGTACTGCTGAATTGTGTGGACTTTACATAATTGCAAGGAACGCACATGGCAATTACAATACAGACATGGTACATAAAACACAAGGACACTAGGTCTGCATTTGGCTATTGTACAATCTAATATTGTACAATCTAATATTTTCCACATTTTAAAAATGTTTTAGCTTCGCGTTTGATATTCTTTGAAGATCCCCCTTCGTACAACCTTACGTGCCACAAACATGGACAAAGAAAATGGTTCCATTGCATGATTAGGAAAATATGTTTCGGTGTACTTGTCGTCAGCACTTTTCATTTACCTTGCTAGAGAACTAGAGGGAAGAAGCTGAAGTGATTCTGTGTTGATGTCTAGAAATCTGCTGACAAAGCAACCATTTTCTCTCAAATACCTAACAGCATTTGCGATATATAAAATTAATATAATGAAATATGATATCTCGACGACTTGGACATGTTTCATGTAGGACTTTTGCTTAGTGAAATAGATCATACATAGATATAGACACGCGTTTTTAAGTTTCAATAAGATACTCAGTATTTGAGGTAACCATTGCACCCAACGCGTACAGCGCTAATAAATATGCAAGATATTCAGTTGAATGACCTCCCGGGCTTCGGCATAATAAAGGAGAAGCATATATCAGAAACGGTTGAATTCAGAACCTATGTCGGGACAACAAACAGGCAACCTTTGATAATTCCATTGAAAGAAAATATATGTGACTTAACTTCTTTACCATGCATTTTCTTTGGGCGACCGCTTCACAAATGGTGGGTACCGTAATATTTGGGAGAAACTGTATTTATTTATCGAAATTTCAGACGAGTGGGTGGTCCATTCAATTCTGACAGATTGATTTTCAATGGGGCCCAGACTACATAAAACATTAAAATCGTCTGTATAACAAAGAAGATAAACTTGTGACAAGTGTACTTCAAAGAGAGCAATAGGCGCTACAGGTTGGTGGCTACGCAACCACAAAGTAATCACGCCAAAAAACAGTAAACTCAAGCAACTGGATATGATTTTGGAAACGGTCAGACGTTTCGGGTAGCATTTGGAAACGTCTGACCGTTTCCAAAATCATATCTAGTTGCTTGAGTAACTGTTTTTTGGCGTATCTTATCACCTGGATGTCTAACCTTCACCGACGCACGAAGTAATCAACTTTTCCAGAGGCAGAATTAAAATACTTTGCTTTAGTCTTGTACAACAAATTGTATATCAGTATAAATTCTAACGTCAATTTCGAAGTCTATATTCTATTCTGTAGTTGACCTGTTTCACCAGTCTGCATTGTTTGGTATTTTATACATGTAGACAGTTTTGGTTTGATTTTCAATGGTGACAATTTGCAACCAAGTATCATGTAATTTATGACATTTTTTCGCCCTGCAATATGAGTATGGATAATTTTCTAATAAAAATCATGGGTTGACAATTACAATTATAAGAAACTGACAAGTACTGAAACATGTAATCTCGGTCTGATGTAGTGAGAAAATAACAAGATAAAAGCGAGGGTTTTATTTTGTCTGATCCTTTTCAATCTCTCGGCTGGACAGACGATTTGTGTTGGTAACCACGGGACACACAAAAAGACGTCTAGCCCAAGGCAAGCTTATAAGCTTTACTAAACAAACAGTATGCGCGTGCGGTAGCCAACGTAGTCGCACCATTCGAAACTGTCACTTAAAACCGCTAATCCTTCTGTGGTACTAATTCATAATCTGTCCATATCTGTAAACCATTTATATGGTATATTTTGGAACAATCCTGAAAATTTAGACGGTTGCATCTTTTGAAAAAAAATATCAGTCCCCTACGTGCAGGTTAGAATAAGAATAATCTATGCGGGATGCAATGACGTCTGTTGCCATGGCATTACCATGGATGTCCTAGGCAGTAGACGTGGCGCTACGGCTATATTGTGTTACGGTTGACCTTTAGATTGCAAAGGTCGTGAACATTTTGCGGAACGTTAAAACGCCTGTGTACTGCATTAGTAGTGAAATGTTGACATATCAAAATATTACAAGCAGGTAGCGTTATAAAACGTATTGTATTACATAAGCTACGTTTTGGTGTATCATATATGGTATTACATATTAAGCTATGTCTTGGCGCATTATAAAATAATGAAAATATATAGAATGTACTATCATATATCAATCTGTAAAATAGATGATTGGCTTTCTATCTACGGCAGCACATGAATTAGATCATGACAAGCAGCAAGTGTTGCCCAGTGAACTAGGACAGCGTACTGTTAGATAACACTTCTGATTTGAGTTGTATTAAGCGTTAAATCGCATAAATTGTATATACATTGTAATAAGTACCTATCTCCACGGAACTACAATATTATAGTGGAGTATATTATGTGATAAATAAAATATAATAAAAGTATTAACCAAGTAACATCTAAGCGTCAAAACATTTATTACTCATGTAAGTTAAATACCTTCCTAGGTAATTTAACAAAATTGTATATAAGTTAGCAGTGGTTATTTTATAAAAGCAAAGTCAGGTGAAATTGAAAAGAATGTCGCTCCATTGTCAAGTGGTTCATTAGTCCCTGAGTACAGGCTGCCGAAAAGTTGCGAGGTATCACCGTGCAGGTATACAAGTTTGCTTGTATGAAGAGAACTTTACATCAAAATGCTGTATTGTTTCCTGTGTGTAGTCAATCTGCTGGACCACTGTAGGGAGATTGTGACACTTTCGAGACTGACTGAAAGAGAGATAATTCGTTTTTTGGGGGGGATCAGTCAATCCATTGTCAAGTGGCAAGGAGTTCATCAGTCCAAGCTACTGAAATGTTGGTATATAATTTTTGGCAACGTCTCAGGGAGGAGCCAAATGGTACAGTATTGTGTGTGATTCGCAAGAATTCTAGGAATTGTACAGGCATTTTGTCCACAGGAATGGAATGTCTACAGGCATGTCTCTGACCTACATCTATGCCCACATTCCTAAAAACCTTTGGGACCCTGGGAAGACCTCTCTACCCCGGATGCCCTACTTTCTGTGACCCCAGGGCTTGTTCACTATACACTCAGGGGGGGGGAGTGCACTGTATCTGTATAGGTACCAAGTCTTCCTCAAAATCATGAAATGATGGCAGGGCCGCAGTGCCATGCAAACAATAACCCTAACAGCAACCACCGTCGCCATGGCAATGTATGTTTTCATTGCCAGTCTTGTTGCTTGTATGAAGAGAACTTTACCTCAAAATGCTATTGTTTCCTGTGTGTAGTCAATCTGCTGGACCACTGTGGGAAGATTGTGCCACTGGGAAATACCGGATACATCCGGTGGGACGGCTCTACTGAGCAGTGCGACTGCGTGGTCATCCTGCGCGCCGGTCATCCTGATCAGAAGGTCTTGTTTGTTTGTTTGTTTGTTTGTTTTATTTGCACATGCATATGAAAAAATAGCATACAGAAAGTAAACTAGAAAGGTAACATTTGAAAAGCAAATGTATAATGTTTACCTTCGCATACGGTCTGCTCAAACCAAGGAGGTTAACCTCCTTGTTCAAACACATTCATATATGTGGTCAGAAAGGAGTCTAAATCCCTCCTGCTATAAAATTGCAACATGATGTAACCCAACACCAGTTACCATGGTGACAGACTGTCTGGTTCAGGTCATTGACCAGGTCAGAGGTCACTGATTGGAGAAGAGGAGGAAGAGGAAGAAGAAACGTAGCAAAAACAATATGTTTTACTTCGGTAAACATAATGAAACGGACGAATAAAAAGAATATAAAGTGAATAACCTACACAGAATAAATGTGCTGGAGGCGAAATAAAAAGCCTTAAGGCTTGCCCCCCCATTACAATTAAAAACATAATTAATAAAAATGATAACAGGAATAAAGGTAAGTAAGCAATATATGAAAAATAACAATAATTAAAGTCATTTCCCACAACAAAAAACTAAATGGTAATATTACAAACTTAAAGACCGATAGACTAAATTGTAAAATATCACAAACTTAAAGGTCGTCCTGCGGTTTCTGACCATGGACATCCGTCAGCCAGGCTCAGGCAACACCAGCAGTCCAAACGTCTGCACCAACAACAGACTGGACATCTACAGCGGCATCTATGGAGACTACTTCGCCAGCTACGACCGGAAAGTCTGCAGCGGAGAGCCCAGAGAATTTATCTCTTCGAAGAGCAACATTTCTCTGCACCTCACCGCCAACTCGTCCGGACATGGACGCTTCGACATCATGTTCACAACGTACTACTATACTCCAACTGGTGAGAGATCATTGCCATATTTCTGAAAATAATTTCATCACGTTGGTAGAACATAGGATATTGGGATCCAAAGAGAAGCAGTACTCCAGTCAGAAGCTCTGAGGAAGGTGTCTGATAGACATCGAAACTTAAGCCAGTTAGGAAGAATCCCTGGTTGTGTATAATAAGAAAATTCCTAGATCATCATTCCATTTTAGATTGAAGACCACTTTGATTTTTTGCCAGTAATAGATTTCTTTAAGGTTACGTGCAATTTGCCTGCTTGCTATTTTGACATTTGGCTTGTTTCAAGACCAATTAAAGTAAGGTAAAGGCATAATTTTTCTGATGTGTACCTGCACCCAACCTAGATATCTATATTTATGTTGTATGATAGCTATTTGCTGCATTGACTATTGCCACCTATGAGGTATAAAATAAATAATGACACTGCTTTTTTAACAATTCTTAAAAATCTATTAACAAATTCTAGTATGATCAATACTTCCTAAATTCTGAGAGGTGCAGGTAAAACTTGTCTGGTGCAGGTAATTTTCAATGTTACCTGCAACAGCGCAGGTATGAAGTGTGGCGGCATAAAATAAGTTGAAAAAACTTGAGTTTGCCGTCACCATGTCTTGTCATGAAATGTTGGAATAAAAAAATGTGCAGAAAACAGGATTTCAAGCCCTGAAAACTGACACCCATTTTTTGCCACAGGTCAATGCCAAGGTGACCTCTTCAAATGTAAGAACGACCGCTGCATCGACTCCAGCCTGACGTGTGATGGCGTCGAAAACTGTGGGGATAAAGACAAAAGCGACGAGTCGCACTACCAAAACGAAGCAAGGTGCCCCGAGCCTGGTACGGTCTCATTCATGGGTTACTTCTTTACACTGTGGTTAATGTCAAGTAATAGTCATATACCAGAGTTATCAACCGAGGATTGAGGTGTTCAAAAACTTGTACTTTCCTAGAACTATTGTAGAGTGGAACTCGCTGCCAACAAGTACAGCTGGGGCATCATCACTAGATAGCTTTTAACAACTCCTGCAGTTAAATGTGCAATACAAGGCTAGGTGTAGCCTGTCGTTCGGTGTAATATAGCCAGCGGCCGCTGCGCCGCGTGCCCGCGAAGCTGGTGTGTTACGCCGAAGGGCGATTATACCGGCCATACAGATACAGATTGTAGAAATGCGCTTCTCAAATAGACGCGTTCCTAATTAACCTACAGGAATGTATTGATATTATTCATTTTATTTACTCTACAGCTTGTAAAAAAATTGCCAACTTAACAACTTCTTGACACAAATCCATTTTCATAGCAATCACAAACTGTATTTGGCCGCTCCCGAAAGAGGCATTTTTACGCTGCCAGCGTATGACTGTACTAGAACTGTGCACCTCAGACCTAGCGCGCGGTTTTCCTTGGTACTGCAGGCGAACAAGTTCCTTTCTTATCAAACTTAATTACTACTTCACGGGCGACGCCTTGAGTGTAATTAGCGCGTTTTAGACATCTTAACAACCGCTGAGTGTTGCCAAGCACCCAGCTGTGATGTTTAAAATAAGATTTGTTTTGATATTCAAAACGTATCGGGGGTTTCTTCTTCTTACTTTGTTCATCCTTGTTTGGATATGCAGTCATGTTTACTGGTGATCTTCCTCTGGATGCCTGGATTCACCTGCAGAGTAGACATTTTTCAAATATTACTGCACTACGAAAAGGGCTAAGACTAAAGATTTCAGCGGGCATTTCTGTTGTCATTGGACATGATGAAATTAATACTGGTTGTTTCCTATGGGAGCATAAGAAGGAACGAAGAATGGGATTCCTATCGCTTTATACTGCAATACATTTACATAGCATTGTACGGTTTTGATGTTGTATTTTTTTTCCATTTCAGGGATTCATCTGACGTTCGCAGAAATCATGGGGATCGCCATCGGCAGCTTTCTCCTACTGGCGGTCGGTGGGCTCTGCTGCTACGTGTTTGTCTTCAAGGGCTGCGGACAGACCCGGCCGTCGCGCTTCAACCGCCGCTCGCGCAGGAGGCCCGACCGGACCAGCCAGGGAGACATCGCTATGACCCCGCTCACCAGCCTACAGGAGGTCCGGCACAAGGTACGGAGTTGGCTGGTTTATTACCTTCGCCAGAAGGTTATCTTTTAATAGCATTTGTGTGTGTATGTATGTATGTATGTATGTGTGTATGTATATGTATATGTAACAGCTTCTTTCCCCGGACTGCAAAATTACGGAACTCTCTTCCAAACACATGCTTCCTGTCCGACTACAATCCACAAAGCTTCAAAACAAAGGTCCACCACCATTTCCAGACTCAACCTCATTACACTCACATACGTACCTCTAGCTCTATGCCTAGAAGTGGCCAAAAATAATTGGCCTTGCACTGAGCGACACCATTAAAAAAAAATTAGCACGATAACTCAAGAGGCCAAAGATGGATTGACATGAAACCTGGTAGGCAGCTAGGCCTCACCAAGACCTCAAAATGATTACATTTTGGGCTCCCTAGTGGCTTTGCTATGGTACTGCAGTGGAACCTCCGGTTTTGACATCTCGCGATCTGAACTTGCTATAGGGTCACAAATTTTGGATGGTAGATAGCTCTTGTGTTGCAGCCAAGAGGCTGTATTGTACATCATCAGACGGACTTTTTCTAAATTTGGAATAGATAACACAACGAAAGGGGTAGTTATATAAATGTTTCAGAGAGCATACACACGATCAGGGTATTCATTTTCTGGGGTCATGGGTCATCCATTGGGGGGAGTCATGTTAAGAAAAACCCAACACAAATATCTAAAAGAGTAGGATTGACAAGTGTCAACCTTGTAAATATCTGGGTTGTACTGTACTGTTTTTATAGGTTTTGTAAATACATGATATTTTGGTATTTTGTATAGTACATGTAAATATCAACCCCATTCAGGCAACATTGTATGCCATGTTTGTCTGTCATATGTGGTATTTTAATAAAGAATTGAATTGAGTACTTGGCTTAAAACACAAGCCACAGCGAAGCCGTATTGCACTAGTAGGTATCAAAAAGCGCCATATTTCGTTCTCAGTATTACCTACTAGGCTATCTCAGTATGAGGCCAGCCATTTTTAGCCACACCTTACGGTGTCATGACTGAAACAAGGGGAGCCTGCAGTACCAAGGGCCTGTGGAACAGTCTTGCTGTTGATCAGCGACAACTGACATCAACATCAGCATTTAAAAACATACTGTAGAGGACTGCTGACTGTTGGACTGAACCTGGAATATGAATGAACTAAATGTGCCTATACTGTGACTGCTTTGTACATGTACATGTACATGTCTGTAACATTATTTGTATATTGTTTTCTACTTGTAAGTTTTATGAATGTATGTTTTTAATGTGTGCGCCCAGGGATACCTGAAAATCAGATTAATGGATCTGAGGTATGCCCTGGTAAAATAACTAAATAAATTACAGGACGGTAGGAGTTCGGCGCACACCGTTTCTTCTTACCGCAGCGGACCGCAGGCCTCTGCCCCCGAGAAGAAGTCGCCCACCATGCCGCCCAAGCCGATCGTCATGGGCGCCGTCAGCAAGAGCATGCCACTGGAGATCGTGGACATATCTGACAGTAAACGGTAACTCTTGGCACATCCCTGATAAACAACAAAAAAAACATGCCTATTTTACAGGGATTCACTAACATTTTGACTTAGAAGCACTGGTGCTCCCAACCCAAAACAATTGGGCACACTTGCAACAATCTGGGCGCACCACCAGAAAAGAATTATGCTAACGAATATTATGTAGGCCCATTATCTACGCCCAGGCCTTGATTTTTGCTTAAATTACTATGTTTGATTATGACGCGCACCCGAGCGACCATTATTTCAAATCAAGTCACAAGGCCGTTTTTCAGTCGCATTTTAGTCCACCATTTTAGTCGCAGTCTGGGGCCCTGAGTGTATCACATCTTGTATTAGAAGGTTTTTCTTACATCCGACGTTTTGTTGACTGTGTGTCAGACTCTTAAGACTCAAAATTCTTTCTCACCGAAATGTCGGATGTTAAACCCACCTCTGTTGGTTGAATACAGAACCTTCTTATACAGTCTCTGATAAAAGTATTGACAGATATATCACATTCTGTTTGAATTTTGGAGAAAATTTGTGGATGGGCTGAAACAGCAAGCCTTTTGAAATCTACACTTAAAGTCAGCTTGTAGCCTCCTAAAATCTATAATCCTACAAAAGAGCTGTCTTAAATATATAACATTTATAGTAGCATTAAAAGTACAACATTTAATTACAATAATAATAATAATGCTCCAAGAAATGAAAAAAGGGATATTGCAAATGTTATTATCAATACTCCTGATCAAATTGCAACTCAAAACTCCGAACTACTGTATTGATATAGAATCAGCCCATTTACACTGCCAGGGGTATACTTGTGACTTTTATGTGCATTAGGCCTAGCAACTTCAAGAAATGTGAAACGATAAAGACTACACATAAAAACATGTGAGAGGGAGAATTTTGAATCATGAAATGGAAAGAAACAGACACCCTGGACGCTAAACGCTGTCATTTTGGCACCTTTATATATGACCCCTTGCCCTATTTGCTCACTGTCCATTAAACTGTGCAAGGTCTCTGCACTCCCGACCCCTATTCTGTCAATCAAAACTCATTCCGCCCCAGTTTTCAGATGATTGCACAATCTTTAAATGTACACCTGGTTTCATGTTTTGAAAATTTTGACAATGACGGCTTTCCCATTTTTCTGTAGTCACATTACATTAACATATTTTCTTTTTTTCATTTACATAAATGTCACATTTATTTACCTGTTAGTGTTAAGAAGTGTTTTTTTTGTTGAATACTAGTTTCTGTATAGTATATCGTCAATTTTGTTCAATGGTATTCACGTATTCAACTGACGCGACGGCACAGTTCCTGACAGTGCCACAAGAACAACACTTCACATCAACCTTTAGCACGCTGAACTAGCCATTTGGCTACCAATACTCTATTAGTCAAGGGGTTAGGCAGCAGGAAGCAAGTAAGTTGTAACATACTTAAACACATTAAAAAACAACGTCTATATAATACTGACGTTCATATATATGTATGATTGTTTCGGCCGAATGTATTTTAATGAGATATTGGAAACAAAGACTGCCAAATTGTATTGTTATACTTGTTTGCATGGTACGTTGGTGAAGGTTACTCATCCAGGGTGGCAATAATAATAAAATAGATCAATCTTCTCAAACTGGATGGATACTATTTAATAGGTAGACGTTTCAGGTGTACCTCCGACACCTTTCATCAGTACAAGTGAATGTTTACAGAGGAATTTATGGAGCAAGAATAAGATTTAAGTTTAAGTTTGCATGGTAGTGTGGATATATGGAATTAGCTTTCCTTCTTAATACCAAATGACAATAAGTTAGGATGGAAGAAGTCCAGTTGCAAAGGTGTTGTAATGATTATGACACGAGTTTAAACTGTAATGTCCAACACAAAAAAATTGGACTTACCCATATTTTCGACTGTACAACTCCAGTCTTTGTCAAGGAATGAGAAATCCACCGCTTCTGTGACGTCACGTTATGTAGATGACACACGTGACTACGTGAGCAGTGGATCGTAAGTTGCAGAAAGTCAACAGAGACGGGGGGCGCCACAGACTTTCTGCAACTTACGATCCACTGCTCACGTACATGTAGTCACGTGTGTCATCTACATAACGTGACGTCACGGAAGCGGTGGATTTCTCAATCCTTGACAAAGACTGGAGTCGAAAATTTGGGTAAGTCCAATTTCTTGTGTTGGAAATTACAGTTTAAACTCGTGTCATAATGACTTCTACCAACACAGATGAACTTTCAAGATAAGATTAAAAATGTGTTGTAATGATAGTGTTCTATATTCTATATTGAAGGAATAATATATGTATAGTGCGTGTCAATGAAGGAACGACATCCAGGTAGAACATTATGTAATAAAGAAATAAACCAGGCAAATGGAGGAATTCTCTGATTCAGATAGCAGTAAAAAATGTGCTATTTTACCCAAGAGAACATCGAAGGGTATATTCTATAGATTTTGGGCATTGGCATCAATAACAACTTTGATATTAGTCTACTAGTCTGATAGTCTGATAAGTCAAGTCTGATATTAGTCTTCTTTGTACACAAGACACCTGTAATCTTCGATAAAAAGGAATGTGAGAAAGGGTGGATATCTGTTGTGAACCAAGAACTATGTGAATAAAAAAAAAAGTTTTTTTGAGTCAAATAGTTGTATCTTGTTATTGTGAAAAGGTACCTAAAACATATAATGCTCAAACAGCAAGCGGTTGCTCCAAACACGAAAGAAAATTAGAATAAGGAAGCTAAATTAATTGGCAGATAGATACTAGGCAGACATCATATACATACAGACAGCTACAACATCCATTCCAACGTCCGAATCCTGTATTAGAATTTTCGAAAGCGGCGCGCACGGTTGGGGCGAAACGCGTTCGAATCGTTCTATGGAAGCCCGGTTTATACGCCCGGTCGTACAGTAAAATACAACACGGCCGGGAGCAGTGTATCGCCGCCCGAGTATGATATAGATGTATAAATGATATATATCTACACATGATCATCGTAAAGATACACGATACGCACCAACCACGACCATTATACGTTCCATACTACAAATACACTTACTCCGCAGTAAAATTTTACTCCGAAACGAAGTAATCCTTACTATGGAGTAACATTTTACTCCGAAACGGAGTAATCCTTACTCCGTAGTAATATTTTACTCCAAAACACCTTTAATCCGGAGTAATATTATAGGACCATTTTCGGACCATTTCACAACCAGGATGTTATTTACTGCCAAATGAGCGCCAAATACTTTTGAAACTACTCCCAACAATCCAGATCCAACAACGCCCCGACCACCGCTGACTTACTTCCAACCGACAGCCAACCGTTTCCCAACCTCCCTTCTACTTCCGAATGTTTCAAACATTTTGAAACGTTTTGAAACATTCGGCTAGTGTAGCCGACTAGCAGCCAACCACAGCCACCCTTGGTCCCAACCTACTTCTACTTCTAACTGTGAATTGGGGAGTGGCCTGGAGGCCCAAGTCGGTTATGTGTAACAGGGACTTTACACCAAAGGTAGGTCACACCGGTTTTAAATATACAGGTACAATTTATTGCCAGTGACACCGTATGCAACCCCTGCACACATTTGCATCACAAATGCTACCGCGCTTGTCTTCCTGATGTTTGTCCTTCAGAGCAATAAAAGGTCGAGGTCGGCTTAGACACGGTTTTATCCCGTACCTTATGAAAATTTTCCTAAGAGTATCAGAAAGGTTCTTAACATAAGGAAGTACGACTTGTCCTGAATTGCGACTCCTATCGCTGGTTCCAGGTTTGGGGTACAAGGCCCAGCATAATTTTTTAAGAGCGTTTGTCAAGTGCTGAGTAAGTATCATCCCTGTAAAACAGTGTCCTGGTTTGTGGTCAAGAGGAGGATTGGAGTCAAAATTGAGGTTTTGGTCAGTGCGAGAGGGCTTACGGGTAAATCTTAAAGCGGAGCGAGCCATCCTGTTGGATTTCGGTATCCAAGAAAGGTAAGGATTTGTCTTTTTCTTCTTCTTAGATGTAGACTTAATGTGTGTGTTACGTATACGAATATCTAGGTAATCTTGAAATTCCTGAGCATAAACCTTCTTCAGTTTGGTTTGCGTATCATCAACGTACCTAAACCACCAAAGGGGGCAGAAGAAATTCTAGGTGCTCCGTAAAAAGTTAAGGTTGCCTGCAATGGGACTGGCCTGGGTTTTCATTTTTGTTGACAGACCCCTACCATATGTTTTAAGACTACGATTTCCCAAGATACAGCTAGCCCGGCAGATTGGTAAGATAACGCAGGTTATTGACCGGTTAGAAACTTTCTTTCTGGTGTCACGGGCCAAATGATGGCCTTGCCAGATAATTATCAGCGAGAGTCTGCTCAGACTTCTGTTTGTACATCACCACGCTCCACGAGTTGGGGTAAGTGTTACGGCTAGGGCCAGTCTCCGCAGTGAGACCCCTCCTTTTTAAAATATACTTAGAATTCTGATTGAAAGTCACCAAGCCCAAAGATACTGACACACTTCTTGCAGGTATACTTGAAACCCCCAAGCAGTGTCGGGGCAAATATTTTGTAAGGCCTTACCACAGGCAGGGGATACAGTACCTATCCTCCAACGATATTGGGAGGCTGTTTGGAGTCGATTTAGCTTCTAACATCTTGACAAAAGAAGCTTTATTACAGAAAAAGGACCCAGGGTCCTCATTCTTGGTGTTTTTCACGATCTTACCGTGATCGGGAAATAGTAGCCAAAGGCGCACTCACCGTTTACGACCGACGCCATTTTTATTAGATGGTGACCTACTTTCACCTTCTTCCAAAAGTGTCGAAATCTCGCTATCCTTGCACTACCAGGGGTGACCTTCATGGGAATATGGCGGTGCAACTTTAAGAAATGTCAAATGACGTGGCTATAGACGAAAACATGTAAAATAACTCCCTTTTTTGTCAATCGAACATCACTCCGCTGCAGTTTTCAGATAATAGCGCAATTATGGGTTGTCCCCGACATGATGTCACATTGTCGACAAATTTTATCATAACGTTTTTCCAATTTTTACTGTAGTCATACCACATTACATTATCTTCAGTTTTTTCATCAAATTCACATCAACGTCACATTCATACACCTGTTAATGTGACAATCCATTGTTCTTAAATTTGTTGTATATCTTTCTTTATGTTTGATTGTCAATTTCGTTAGCTTAACTATCCAACCGTACGCGTTAGCAAGAAATAGTAGCCCGAAGCCCAAACCTGACAATCCATTAGTCTCCAACTTGCTGTGTACCTTTCTATGTATCTGATAGCCACTAGAATTCGCTGATTCTATTTACCTTAAGCTCCAGTCACACATAGCGGAATATGGCCTCTTGAACACTAGCCGAACTCCTCCTAACAATGGTTAGGAGTAGGTCGGGAGCAAGGTCGGCTGGTGTTCGGCCAGGTCAGCTACTATTCTGTCCCGAAGCATATTTCTTATATGGAATTCGTTTAAGTGCAATTGAGTATGAAAGTCATGGATTTCGTACGCATACTTAGGTACCTCTGTTCAAATATGACGACGAGTGGGGACAGCACGGAGGACAATATATTCGAAGATCAAGATTCAAAACATCAGAAAAAAGACACTGACTGGTGGCGACTCTGGTTTAAGGTGGGACAGACATGTTGTTTACTGATATGATAAGCTAAATTGTGTCGTAGACATATGTTCCAAAATAATTGTTGTAAATTTTAACCGTTTAAACATTGGTCCATTAGAGTTTCCCTAACCAATTCCCCGTAAAAGGACGCTAAAGTTGCAAGTGCATGCATCTGTGTGATATGTCATATATAGCAGCTCTGACCTCCTATCAGTTTCTCTTTTAGAGGTACTATGGTAGAGTAAGGTGCTATAACACGCCAAGCTGAATGTGGAGGGGGTTTATGAATTAATGTCTCAAAGAAACCATGACCAGACTGTCATTTACTATTAAGCTACGTTTTTGTGTATGTCGCTTCAGAACCTGTCTGGTGTGGCAGCCTGCCTGTTGGCCGGTCTGTTTAAAGGCCTGGTACCGGCAACGTCCCGATATGTAGAAAACCGAGGCTACAAATCCTACCAGATACTCTTCTTCGACGACCTGCTCGTATTCCTCGGCGCTCTCTGCACTGTCGCGTACCAAAGGCCTAACATGTTACCCAACGACTGGAAACATGGCGCCCAGCTCCTTTTCCAAGGATTGACTCGGTTTACCAGCGTCCTTTTCCTGTTTATGTCCTACCGGTTTGTTCCTCCTGCGAGCGCTGAAGCGGTCTGGGGCGCCAGTATGCCGGTCTTTGTGGTGGCCCTGTCCTGTTTGTTCCTTGAAGAGGTATGTTGCTATCCCGCGGGGTGACTACCTAGGATGAGTTCTCAGTATTAATTTGAAATCGCAATGTACATGTCATGGCAGCCAGTAGATGTTTACCACTCTGACTGTTCTTGTTTTTTTTAAATCTTTCAGAGTCCGACTCGTATGACCATTTGCGGCATCCCGTGGTGTGTGACGGGTGTTGTACTTCTCGGTTACGGGACCTTTGTCAACGAGTGGTCGTCAACGCGCACGGCAAATGTTGCCCTAGGAATGACTCTAACCATAATAGGGGCACTGATACACTCCATGCTTGACGTCGGCGCCAAAAGGCTTCTAAAACACACCCCAAGGGCAAAGCTTGTGACCTACACGTATGCCATAAGCACATTGTTTGCAGGGATAGGAGCGGCCATCACTAGTACCACTTGGCACCTTGAGCAAGACGCAGCCATGATTTTAGCTGCGAGCTGTGTTAGTCACGGCGCATGGTTGTTTTTCTTCTACCTTGGTCTGAAGTTAGTGGAAGTTAATGCAGTCATGGCACTGATCCAGCTCAGCGCCTTCACGGCATATGGCCTGCAGTGGGCAATGCTGGGCTTTCCTCCGACAGTTTTAGATGCTTTGGGCCTGATATGTGTACTGATAGGGACGTCTTCTGTAGCGATTTGGGAAGCACTTGTCCGTTGGAGGGAAGAAAGACGCGTGGCACTCATGAAACGACTAGACTTTAAGGCCACACCACCGAATGATAACTAAATTTTAGGGGTTAATTGTGTTTACTTTTCTGGTAGGTGAGTTTGAGGGAGACATTAAATGATTGATCAATCGGGAATGTGAGCTAACGCCGCATTTTTTGTATTGTCTGTGTCAATTCCCTTCTAAGCTTGCAAAGAAAAGAAGTCGAATGGATGTACAGATAAATAGATGTTTAATGGATTGATTACCAGAAACCATTAGATAGGTACAGATAGACAGATGCGTCTGTCATGATAAATAGCATGAAGATCAAACGAATTGCGGTATCCAAGAAAGGGAAAGACTTGCCTTTTTTTCTTAGATATAGACTTAATGTGTGGTTTCAGGTCATCTAGAAATTCCTTAGCATAAGCCTTCTTCAGTTTGGTTTGCGTATCATCAACGTACCTAAACCTTTAAAGGGGCTTTTCTAGGTGCTCCATACAAAGTTAAGGTTGCCTGCAATGGGACTGGCTATGCCTAACTTGACAATGTGTTCTAAAGACAGGCCAACCATATGTTTTAAGATTTTTATTATCAATGGTTTATTGTGGCGACTCAAAACATCTATACAGTGGCAGCCTTTTTGCTGAATTGTAGTATGGCATTACAAAGTCAAAGAGATAATATTTACACATTAATTTACACCATTTATACTTACTCAATACAACTTAAAATGCCTTACATTAGGCCTGCACATATCAAAACCATTTCATTAAAGTGTCTCATTAAGTAGATCAACCAGGAAAGGCAGTGTAGTCTTGCGATACCTCTCAGTTCTACATTTGAATTGTGTTACATTATTTTTTGATCTAAGATTCCTGCCATGCAGGCTTACACGGTTCGGGGGAAGCCATGTCGAAAAAGTCGTAGAATTCAGTAGTAAAGTAGCAAACTTGTAACATAGATGACGATTTCCCAAGCCAATGAAACAACTAGGCGCGAGTAGCATAGTCTCCTGGCACCCGGAATCGAACCCGGGTCGTCAGCTCGGGAACCCAACGCACTAACCGCAAGGCCAAAAGGTCTGGACCAGTATGTGGCGCTTGAACCCCACTGTTACAATACTCCCTTAACCCACTGTTACACCAAGGTGCTACAGTGCTAGCCCAGCAGATTGGGAAGACAACGCAGGTCATTGACCGGTTAGGACCTGCCCGTTCATCTCTTGGTCAGCACTGACCCCAAATGTCAGCTGTTTCATAAATCACGAAGCCAACCTCTCTCTGATTAGCCGACTGCGTGGTCTGCTTCTAGTATCATTATCAGACCACAATTCTGACATTCTATCAGCGACTTTCTGAAGACACAATATTGCATTCCCTTCCGTAATTGTCAAATTGCATTCCTTCCGTAATTCTGTACTCCGCATCAAGAGTCTGCTCAGACTTCTGTTTGTAAATCACCACGGACCACGAGTTAGGGCTAGGGCAATGGTTATTTCCGCAGCAAGACCCCTTCAGTTAAAATCCGCTCAGAATACAGTACTTAGCCTTTAACGATTTTGGGAGGCTGTTTGGGTTGATTTAACTACTATTGTCTTGACAAAATATAGATATATTTCAAGAAAGAAACCAGGGTACTCATTTCTTGTGTTTTAACGATCCAACCGTCAGTAGTAGCCCGAAGCCGTCCTTGGCAGCAGACGGACAACCCAACAAATTCCAAATTCTCCAAATCCAAATCTATCCATCAAACGTTTTAAAAAAGCTGTTTCTGAACATTGCCAATTCCTACTGTCCAACCATTTTGACGTGTGCAGAACATGCACATGGACTAACTACTGTTGATACTGCTGAACATTGTCATCAATTTATTTTTGTCTATCAACTACTACCAACTACTATTTATTGTTTTTTTTTTACCAATCTACTTACTGAGTGACTAGTTTTAGTTATCATTTGTTTATTGCTGTTTGTGTTTGCTTTATTTGTTTTAGCTGTGTGTAGCTGTTTCCCTTGTTGTACTTATTATTTGACATGTACCTATTATTTATTGTGTTTTTAATTCGGACAGGGGGCCTTGAAAAGGCAAGTTCTAGGCCTGTTCCCCTGTCCAGTTACTTATGTAACGAAGTTGAATAAATAAATAAATAAATAAAAACCCATTGTTTATGCCGCAACTGCACTCCGTTTTAAATTCTGTAATCAGATATCATATATTATTAGTATTACATGCATTTCTATGATTTATTTCTTATTATTACTTCTGATTTGGTGAATTATTATTTGCATTGTTACATTATTTTCATTATTGTTTAACTGTTTATTTGTTATTGTTACTCTTCTCGTTATTAGTTTTATTGTCATGATTGTTGTTATAATGACTGTTATTGTTATTTTGTATTGGATATCATTTATTGTAAAGTTCTGTTATATTGTTTTTATTTTGGTTGGGGAGATTGTAAAGGAACATCCGGTCCTGTTTACCCTTAACCATTTGCATGTATACATACATGTAATAAAGTTGAAATAAATAAATATTTAATTTACGAGCGACGCCATTTTTTTCTTCATTTATTTACTTTCTTCCAAACGCGTCGAAATCTCTGTATCCTGATGACGACCCATTGTTATCCAACTCGTTAGGTATCTTTCTATATGTTTAATTTAGTTAGCTTATAATTCGCTGTTTTTTTCAAGACTTGGTGTTAACTATCCAACCGTACGCGTTAGCAAGAAACAGTAGCCCAGACCCAAACCTGACAATCGATTAGCCTGAAACTCTTTTTTCTGGTACTTGGCATTTATTTTTATGAATAGTGCACACTTTTCTGTTCTTCTTTCAGATGTTTATCAATTTGACGACCTCCACTCTGAATGAACTTGCAGTTATACTAGTATGTGTTCCGACTGTTAAATACCCGGTATTTTCACACAGCCCAATTGATAGGCAATGTCTCCGGCCACCTGTCATGGATAATAGATATCTTCGGCAGAACGAGTCCTCGCTGTCACTGCCATGATGAAACGACAGGGATTTGTCATGCATACATCCCCTTTTGGGACACCTGTTGTTCATCAACACACCGTGGCTTGCTCTGTCATCGCAGTACCACTGACTTTCCTGGGTGACTTGGCTGTTTACGAAAGTCACTTGTGTTTGAACCGTGTGCGAAATAGGTACGCACGCAGATAACGGTCCCGGTGCATTCGGCCCACGGACTACCTGTATTGTTCTCCTCGTTTCCTAGAGCATCTGAAGCGGACTTACCGATCAGAGAAACATCTCAGTTGATAAGAAGTACGGGTGAGTCTTCTTAGATCTTGTTCCGTCAAAACATTAGAACACTGTTCCATACAGACTGGCCCAGGTGGTGCCGGCTGTCCTTATATTCTGAAGTTCGAGTTGGGAGGGAAGCCAGAAGCGCCGACACCTTGCCTTTGTCCACTTTAAAACGCCAAACTGTGCCAGCTTGAAACTTGTTGTGTACCTCTCTATGTATCTGATAGCCGGTTGACTGATTTCGTTACCGTATAGATGCAACAGTTTGAGAGAAATATTACTGAAGTCAGCCATGCTTGCAGACGGAAATATTGTCGTCTTTGCTGCCTTTACATGCTGTTTGTTTTTCTTAGACATGTTGGCTGTATACATCTTCAAGAAATGTGACACAATGCGCACACTATACTTACACTTTATGGTTCAATAACAGGCATGTCCCCTATACATTATTCACACCTACGCACGACACCTGGCCCCATCTTTACCAGCCTGTGGGTAATTTTCACACAGACTACTCGGTATACTCATGTCAGTTTGTACTTTTCACAGAACATCCATACGTTTTGGGAAGCACTTGCCCGTTGGAGGGAAGAAAGACGCGTGACACTCATGAAACGACTAGACTTTAAGGCCACACCACCGAATGATAGCTAAATTTTAGGAGTTAATTATGTTTACTTTTCTGGTAGGTGAGTTTGAGGAAGGGCAAAGCTTGTGACCTACACGTATGCCATTTACCACAGTGCTTGCAGGGACAGGAGCGTGCACTACCAGCTCCACCTGGCGGCTTGACCCAGAGAGAGCCATTGTTTTAGGTCTGAGCTGTGTTAGCCACGGCACAGCCTTGTTTTTCTTCTACCTTGACCTGAAGTTACTGGAAGTTAACGTTAATGCAGTCAGTGCACTGATCCAGCTCCAGCAGGGCAATATTAAGTTAGAGCTAAAGACCTCATCCTCTCTGTCGGCGATTCTACCGGCAAAGATCCCGATCGGATTATCTGTCGACAAACAGTCCGACTGGAACCTCCACGCTGACAAATATATGAGACCAAAGAGCCATGTCTTGAGTAATGATTGAACTCCTGACCGAAATTAAGTATTGCGTCACCACTGGTCCAACATGTAGCTCCAACTGAACTCCTGGCCTCTGACACAAGAGGTCAGCACCCCCAGGTTATCTTAAACGCCCAGAGATGATGTTTATCTTATCTGTTCCACACAATACCGACACAATTACTGTCAGACATATAATTAAAGTAAAAATGGCTTCTGCCCAATTAAAGTTTGACAGAATTATTATTCGCTGACCTTTTGGGTGAACGCTTCTGGCGTTGCTGAGAGCAACAGGCATTCATTATACATACACGCTCTTAAAAGGGAGCCACATGAAGGAAAGATAACTTTCATATTATCTGTATTGCCAACTATAAAGGTTATAAGATATTGGTCGGTTAAGTCAACATGTAAGATAAGAGTTCCGTAAGCGACACGATATGAAAATCAGTGAGGGATTTAAACTTGTCGAATGTTTGTTTGGATGTGCCCTTTAGAAAACCACGCCCCATTTTCAAGCTAATTTTCAAGCAGACAACTCCGTATTCTCATGGCAGTTCGTGCATGTTACAGAAAATCCACACAAATTGATTTAAAAAAAAACTGTACACCGGGTGTCCCGTATGTATACATAGGTATCCCTGTAAGCATGACGACAAGTGGATACAGAACGAAGATGAAAATCGCCCTTTAGAAAACAACGCTCCCCCCCCCCGTGCTTCCTTCATGGATCTATGATGTTTGGGTTGACGGCTTAATTGCTCAACCAGAAGCATGCCCGGGTCAATGACCGGCGGTACCTTTTTACAACCTAACCCTAGAATTACAGTTAAAAATCACAAAATATAACAAAACTGTGCCACACGAGTGAGTGGCATTACAGACAACAAGAACAGTTTTACTCTCTACAGACGAGAAGGAAATTTTTTTAGTCTTTCACTGAGAATTTGTGCTCTTTTTCCACAAATGAGCACGATTACTGAATACGCGTCCACAAAACACAGACCTGGTAGAACCGGTTATGATATTTAAATGGGCAAGCGCCTCGTGCATCGTTAAAGGAATGGGGGGGGGGGCTAGCATTTTAAATGGGGCATTATCTAATATTTTTCCACCAAATATTGAAATATTTTAATTGAAAAAATCTTCGTGTGATTTTAATTTACTTCCACTGTCCAATATATTTGTGCAATTATCTCACGTTTGACATTCATAGTTCGCGCTAAAACAGCGCACACAAGGTACCGCCACAAACTACCAGAATGTAAACAAACATGACTGACAGCTGTGTTTCCAACTTGAAAACACACTAGTAAGGCGTCATATTTTGGTAACCATACTTCCTGAATGGCATTTATTTGTAATGAAGTAGGGTTAATTCATTATACTTTGTAAAGAAATAACCAGGAAACTCAATTTTTCTTTGGTCCTAATGTTGCATAATGCAGCTTTAAAGGTTGAGGAGATATAGGGATGAGTTAACAAAACTTCTGATCCGGTACCAAGGCTTGTTGAAGTGAATAATTTTCTTAGTGAAAGTAACTGTAGCCTTAAATCCTATCTTACATTTCATGTTTACGTAATACTATACAGCCTCCGTTTAAGTGAGAAACCAAATCCTATGAAGAACAGGGCAAGAAAAATATATAGATAAACATTGTGATTACCAATTAGGGCGGAATGGTCGCTTAGGTTTAAATGTCTGGATAAAACGCTGACGATGGGTTCTGCCTCAGGCGTGGTTGGCTAAAATACGCCTAGAAATTTTGCACTCTTGCTTTCAATCAACTTTGGTAAAAAAAAAATAATAAAAATATCGGCCTGAGTACTTGGACCGGACTAATCTGACTGAAATGCTCTACCTCTGTAAGGAGGAATGATAGTTAATGATAATAACGATGCAATGACCCAGCCAATAGGACAACTATGATTAGTACATAGATGTGATACAGGTCACTGGGTTGCATCTGCCCTTTGATCAGTACGGCGTTAGGCAGTGAAAGGCGGCCCAGTTGTTTGTGTGGAGACCTCGGCAGTCGGGCGTACCGAGGCAGGGGGCTTCCAACACACAACCTCCCGTCATCACCGCAAAGTCATCGTTACTTTTGGAAAAAGGTGGGTGGATACACACAGTACTGTAAGGTACGAGTGATAGCACATCTACATTGGTTTTAACTTAGTAATTGTCGCATACAAGCGTCTCGCTGTAAGCACATAGCAAATTTTGTTTGGGTTTGCAAACGCCCGAATCTTATTTGCTTCTTTTTAAACATCCATTGATTTTTACTACTTAATATGGGCATGTTTTACATACAAATATAAAATCATTAGTTTGATGCGGCAAATACTTTCTTTTAATGAGTGCAATTTTACGACGGTGAAATGGTAGCTGACTATGGTTATTACGTTAAGTGTGGCTAGATGTTATGTCATACATGTATGTCGATTTGTCGATTTCTTTTTAATATGAAAATGTACTTTAGACAATCTTAGATACCAGGCCGAAAGAGATATTGCTTGTTACTATCATTATCTATAGATGACAATGTCAAAAAACATTGTTGTAAAGTATATATTGACTCAAAAGGTTCATATTTAACCCTCATCCGACTGTAGCATTATTGCGACGAATCTGTGGGACGCTATTATGTTTTATACAGATATATCTTTTTCGGTGACTCGTTTGGTGATTTTTGAATATACATTGTTTTATCAATCTATGAGGGAAATTGTGACATGGTGTTAGTAGTAGTGTAAATGAGATATAGTGTTAATAGTAAATGATCATAATCCAAATTAATGAAAAAAAACCGGAAAAGTGGCAGTCAAACAAATACTAGCGTTACTTTTATTATCAATCCTTATCATTTTGGATTGTATTTTTACTACTCTAACACAGTATTGTGGTTACTGTGATAATGCTGATAGCAAATGTATGTTACTGAGCTAAAAAACAACAACTGCATTTCCTCCAAAAAATGTTGGATATTTTACTTTTCTATAAAATAGCAAGTTGTTCCTATGAAGAATAACAAGTTGTTTCTATTGTCACACTGCTAATATTAAACTATATGTAAAAAAAAAGGAATATAGATATATATTTTGCTGGGATCCGCTTGGACCGCACTGAACCACACATAAACTTTCCAATATAATTGTTACAGCAATTAGTCAATCCCGGTAACAATGTATAAAAAGTTGTAAGACATATATACGAACAAACTCATGGAAGGACTTTTTTCCGATGAAAAAAAAGAAGTTTAAATGGCACATAAAAATATACGCCTGTAATCCAAGCGGACTCCAGTCAGTCGGATGAGGGTTAAGTAAGTATACTACATATACCCCTTTTTTGCTGATAACATTATGAATATGATAAACGGCATAAGCTTAACATCACTATAGTGATTCTATATTCATTTTTCATACCATCAATGACATGTCCAATGTACTGGCACAGAACGTACACGTTCAGAGACAGAAATTAAATCATTATGGGCAGATTGAACTACTGCAAGACAAAAACTGATAGGAGCCCACGGGAGCATGATAATCTAGATATGTGTGAATCAAACGACAGACCAGAAATATCATCAACTGTATGACATAAGGGTCGCACCAACGTGCTAAACATTTGCACTTTGTAACAACCTGTTGTGGCGCCGCAGTGGGAAGCACGCGGTGTCTGAGGCAATTAAAAGGGGCGTGTTGAAAAATAGGTCAGGATATAATGACACCCGGCTTAGGCACATTTAAAACTAGCCTGGAAGTTTAGTTTTAAAACTAAGACTTTCAACAGTGTGCTGAGTGCAACTGAGGTTATATTTAACAGTTACTAAAGAATGTACGTTGTAAAGCTACGAGAAGGAGTACATGTTGATCACCTTCACAAAACACGTCTGAATAACTTTACATTGACACATGATAACAGCTTAATTTGTTTGTTTGTTTGTGCCTTTATTTAAACTCGAAAATAATCCAATCGGCTACTCAGGCCGCTTTTCATGGAGGTCGAGAACAAAGTTGGGAGGAGTGTCAGGGGTCAAACAAATAATACAAATAATTGCTAACTCAACACAATATAAATGATACAAAAAATAAATACATGTATAATTTCTGTATTAGAAATAAGTAAACACCACTGAAGGCAAAACCTTATCACCTGGCATTGATAGACATTGTCATGGGGTGTTAAACAGAAGTTAAACAATTTACACGTTCTTATTTACACAGTGACTGAATGAGCTTTCTAAACCTATGGTGAAAATAATGTTCTCTAGAATGCTTATATTGTGTCAACATGGCATTGAAAATCAAAATGCCAAACTTTCCCGCTTGACGCCTTGTCTAAGGAAAAGAAAGTGAGAGTAGGGTAAAAGTGAGAGTAGGATAAACGTGAATGTAGGATAAACGAGATAAGTGAGAGTAACGCTTCATTGACAATACGATAGCCCCTAGCCTCAGGTTACCCCATTCAAACATGTCAGTGAAAGTAACCATTCAGACAGGTGAAACATTTGACTCCCCGTGCTGGCATACCACATGATATCAAAATTCATGTTTTCGTGTACAAGATAATATCCTGTGTTGTCAAAAGAAGTCAATGAGATATATTTACTTGAAATATTACTGTTGTTTATATCTATAATGGAAGGCAAAAGTGAGAAGTAACAGAATCAAGAAGACAACACAAGTCCATTTGACAAAAGCTTGCACGCCAGCGATGCATGCATTGTTATTCATGATATCTACTCCTAAAAGAGTTAAAGTTACCTGTTGCCCCCGTATGTATAATTGTTGACTTAGGAATATCAGCCCAGCTGCCTGTAAGTCAGTGTAATGTTCTGTTGCATTTGAATATATAAATAAAAGATAAAGAGTTAAAGTTGGACTTATGACAAAAAATTAAAGAGCATCGCTCCTTAGTTACCATGACGCAAATCAAATTAGACAGGGACGCGTTGGTAGACAAAATAAATAGCAAGACGCCTCGAGCTGTCCGTCCATCTGTCAGACTTTTGTATGTATGTCGGCATTTAACAGCAGACTACTGCAAAATGTATTACTGGATGGATAATCGGGAGAGAAAAATATTCACATCTGGTAATATCTGTGTCGAAAAAGTATAGAAATGTTGAAAATATTTGTCCACACGTGTCTAAGTCAGACTTTGTCGAAGAGAAGCTCTATTTCATAGAATCGAGTTAATTCGCTAAACGCTTTGTTGCAAAAATCTGCCAACTGCAAAGGATTGTGAAATACCTACCCGTTTCCCATTAACGGCATTATTTATCGCACCCAGTACATATACAAATCCCATGATCGCAAAAACAGGCTGTATTTATCACCTTGCATAGCATGTTCGTAACTAGTTATTGACCTTTAAACCACATAAAACGTCGGTGTCATTTTACATAAAAGGTCTATGACATTTTAACCTTTGTGTGATTATATTCCTGACTGCCCTTTCTCCGGTCTCCTGCTTTATGCTTAGGGCTAGAGAGGATTGTCAGCTATTTAGGACTTTGGAGTGCTTCAGAAAGATTAATGAATAAAAAAAGCCGTAAAAGCTAAGGAAGGATGTTCCTTGGGCTAAGCAATTAAGTGACAGTATTTTTGAAGGACAAGCTGCGGGGTAAAAGATTTCCACATAGTCGCATTTCCACATAAATGTAGATCTGTTTCAAATAAACATTACAACTGGACGTATACTTAACTATGTAGTAAGCCCTTTCCCTAACAATACAAAGATCATATTTTTGAAAGCATACTGCTAATAAATATTTTGAAAGCATACTGCTAATAAAATAAGGACAGAACCATTGTTGTCCTGGCGCATTAGACCAAGACGATATAGGGTTACAAACGGAATGTGTAACAAAGGGGTTGATTATAGTCTAACCTTTTAACCTCAGGATACAGATTAAAGCCATAAGTTTCAAGCCACGCCCACTATGCCCTAGGTACGCTAGACATGCCACAACTTCTTCAGTTGAAAATTACAACACAATAAGCATTGATAATGATAATTACATACGCATGTTTACTCTACCGTCATTTTAAAATATAATCACTATGTCTAAAACTTTCAATTTTAGTCTACCATGCGTGTCCTGTGATAAAGATAATTGATATCTAAGAGACTGGCAGAATGTTAGCTGTGGGACATACGGACACCAACATGTTGCATAAACGCCAAAAATATGTTTTCAATTGATTTCAGCAAAGGCATCTACAATATAGGATAAATTCGGAATGGCCATGACACAGTTCTCATAAAGAATAGGCTCATTCTTTACAGAAGGGCTCTTATCAGGGCCGACCATTAGGAGGGGTCATAGGTTATACGTATCGGTATCGGTATTGTTTGGCAGGTATAACCGCCCTTCGGCGTACCGCACCAGCTTCGCGGCGGGGACTAATAAAGACTTTTCACACCTGTCCTTTTGACATATAACCCCAGTCTTTCTACATCATAATTTAACTCATAGCGAAAGGTCCTTAAGCGTTGAGCATTATACAAAGTCTAAAATAATATTCTGTATCAATATTTATAGTCAGTCAGTCTACTGGAGACTATGAAGTTAAACTAAACACAGGATGATACAAGTCCTTTACAAACAAAAACAAGTCAAAAACAAATACTTATACATGTATTGTTGTGTATTCTATATCAGTAATTTATCTAATTTCATTGTAGAACTGTAGCGAAGACAACAGGCACGATGGCTACCCCGGAAGACATCGCGGCCTTGAAGAAGACCGTCGCGTCTTTGACCAAGATGATGGAAGAACAGAAGAGGCAAATGGAGGAGATCAGGTCCTTGGTAAAGGATGTCTCCATCAAGACCGGGAAGAGTTTTGGGTTGAAGGTCACGATGAAATCTGCGATGACGTCGAGCAGTGAATCTGGAATAAAGGCTGCAGGCAACCCAGAATTGCTAGCAAGTAAGTAAAAATTATGTTGTCACCATTATCATTTACTTGTTTGCATGTTTGTAGCCGTTAAAGTAATTCTACAGTTGCAATCTGTCATCCTCAACTGGTAAAAACTACATTTATGAATTTAATTGTTTTCTTTTTCCTTATAGGAAAAATACGTTATAGGAAAGCTTTTCCAAATAATATAGATAATACATCTTGTCTTTTTGTTACAGAGAAGGCAGCAGAGATAGAAGCAGCTGCGAGGGAAAAGAAGATGATAGCCATCGCAACATCCATCTCCTCCACATCAGTGATGGCCAGCAGCAGCATCACGGTCGTCATGACAACGTCTACAGAACTCAGCGTCCAGACCTCCGTCACTCGAGCCAAGTTCGACTACAAAGAGACGGCGACTGAGGCGGGAGCCTGGTGTGCTAAGGTGAACGACGATAAACAGTTCCTTCTCATCGACCTGGAGTCGGCCCAGCTGGTCACCGGGATCGTCACACAAGGGAGGAACTCCAGCCCAGACTGGCCTGGGGGACCCACACAGCAGTGGGTGACGTCGTACACACTGTCGTATGGTCTGGAGAATGGAGACGAGACCGAATACAAGGATGCCAAGGGAGAGCTAGTGGTATGTGTCATGAAAGTTCATCTGTGTTGGTAGTTACATGTATAGAAGTAAAATATTTGTTCCAACAAAAGAGATTGTTCTCTAGACCTTTCGACCAGTCACTCTGGTCTTCTATAGACTGGGATACAGTTTGTTAGGTGGATGACCAGGTGTGGTGATGTCAAAGACAATACCCCAGTAGTAGAAGCTTCAATTAATTAGAATAGAGATCAAATACAATCTTTTTCCATAGCACAGAAACACAGAGAGCAACGGTGACTGTTGTCTTTCCCCCCCGTAAAAGGTCTTCGAAGGAAACACCGACACGGACACACCTGTGAGCTACGCGTTCGAGAAGTTTAACGGCACCTTCACGGCGCGCTTCATCAAGATCCGCGTGGTCACGTGGCACAAACACATCGCCATGAGGGCTGGTATCATCATACAGGACGGTAAGAATTGACAGATGAAGTGTCTGTGAATTCAAGGATGATTTTCTTTACAAAGAAAAGCATTCAGGCACCAATATACAAGTTAGCAGGTACTTTGATGCGGTGACATTGTCATGTAAATTGACAGATATCATTACGTTATTTTTCGGTGGAAAATAAGGATGATGATATAAGCTCTATCTTATGCTGTTGAACATGAAACCTACATCTATAATTTAAAAACCAAATATAGAATGCGCACAGCATTTACGATAGTCCATGTATATACGTGATGGCTATTCTTAATAAAACAAATTATGTGATAATTCCATGTTTTACTTTTTTATACAGAGAAAAAGATGGAGTTAGAGAAGGCTGCAGTGGAAGCAAAGATGACAGCAATCACAGAGACCATTTCTAAATACTCGGTATTTGCAAGCACTACCACCACCGTAGTGATGACCAGCTCAACCGAGCTCAGCGAGAAGACCACCATCACTCGAGCCAAGTTCTCGTGCATAGAGACGGCGACTGAGGCGGGAGCCTGGTGTGCTAAAGTGAACGACGATAAACAGTTCCTTCTCATCGACCTGGAGTCGGCCCAGCTGGTCACCGGGATCGTCACACAAGGGAGGAACTCCAGCCCAGACTGGCCGGACGGACCCACACAGCAGTGGGTGACGTCGTACAGGATCTCCTACGGTCTGGAGAATGGCGACGAGACGGAATACAAGAAAGCCAATGGGGAACCTTTGGTAAGTGGATTTATATCCTCTGAGTAAGATTTCATCCAATACCGATTCTTATATCTTCTACAGAAAGGTCATGAGACCTGTCAGTCTACAGCATTGTCTCCTTTATTCCTCACTGTCTCAAAGGGCACCCTACTACATTAGTCATTTTAATGCATAGTTCACAATACAAATGAAATAACATGAAAGGGCTTCAAACACTGCAAAGAAA
Organism: Branchiostoma floridae x Branchiostoma japonicum; assembly: GCA_013266295.2. Taxonomy (NCBI): domain Eukaryota; kingdom Metazoa; phylum Chordata; class Leptocardii; order Amphioxiformes; family Branchiostomatidae; genus Branchiostoma; species Branchiostoma floridae x Branchiostoma japonicum. The sequence goes on along the minus strand of CM023825.1, from coordinate 3,098,070 downwards.
AGAAAATAAGCAGGATGTTGTTTTTTCTTGAAATGTGGAACACCTATCTCAGACTTGTTTACTTTGATTATCAAATCTTCAAGGGAAATGTCAAAAGGGCTTCAAACATTGCAAAGAGAAGAAAATAAGGGGATGCTGTTTTTCTTGATATGTGGAACACCTATATCTTAGACTTCCTTGTTCGCTTTATCAGATCTTCAAGGGCAATGTCGACACTGACACGCCGGTGAGCCACGCCTTCAAGACCTACAACGGCACCTTTACTGCGAGGTACATCAAGATCCACATGGTCAGTTGGCATGAGCACATCGCCATGAGGGCAGAAATCATCATAGAGGGCGGTAAGACTGCTTACGTACTGCGAGTCATATTGTCTGTGTTGAATGTTGATGTTCAGTTTCTATTGCAACAGTCAAGGATTGCGTCTTAGAGGTTGGCAGCACGTACGTTTCAATTATCATAATTACTATAATTACGCCCTGACAATTGCCTTTTTTAAACCTTCTATGAATCGGAGATTTAAGACTTTCCAGAAGTATGCGATCGGCCTCATGAATTCCCCCATGTCGACCTCTAATTCCTAATGGCTCCCGGGCAGATTATGAGACCTTTGACATCCTGTCTTTCATCCTGTCAATGTTCTCCATCCACGTGCTGTCAACATACTCTGTTCTGACAAACAGATACACATCCAAAACGATACTAATTTACCCGGAAGTAATGAAGTCATCGATGTATATATTTCTTACAGAAACGAAGAAACAAGAGGTTGAGAAGGCCGAAGTGGAAAAGAAGATGACAACCATCGCAGAGTCAGTTTCCAAGTACTCCTCATTCGCTAGCAGCACCATCACGGTCGTCATGACAACATCTACAGAACTTAGCGTGCAGACCTCCATCACTCGAGCCAAGTTCTCGTGCATAGAGACCGCGACTGAGGCGGGAGCCTGGTGTGCTAAAGTGAACGACGATAAACAGTTCCTTCTCATCGACCTGGAGTCAGCCCAGCTGGTCACCGGGATCGTCACACAAGGGAGGAACTCCAGCCCAGACTGGCCGGACGGACCCACACAGCAGTGGGTGACGTCGTACACACTGTCGTATGGTCTGGAGAATGGAGACGAGACGGAGTATAAAGACGCCAAGGGAGAACTTCTGGTAAGTGCTCATATAATACTCAATTTCTAAATACAAAACGTAACTGATACATGCATAGAGCAAATATGTCAATGGACCTAAAACTACTCTACAAATGCATGCCTTATACATAACATGTAAAATACCAAGAGGACCTCGGAGCAGCTATGGCTGATCGACTAGTCTACAGCACAGTGGTGCATAGACCTACCCGTCTCCGAGGGTCAAAGGATGATGAAAATACCAAGATCCCCTATATCACAGGAAATTGTCAATTTTCAGAGAACCAACATCATTCCTCGCAATGACACGGTAGCTAAACACCGCCATAAATATAAAATGTTAAAATTTTGAACTTGTATGTCTATCTCTAAGACTTATTTAGAGCGTCTTTAGGCAAGCGCGCAAAGGTAACGAAGGCAATGGTACGTTGTTTATGGCATGGCCTGCCATTTTCTTGAAAAAAAAATACAGGTGTTCAAAGGCAACGTGGACACCGACACACCAGTGACCCACTCCTTAAAGACATACAACGGCAACTTCACAGCTCGCTACATCAAGATCCACGTGCTCACCTGGCACGAACACATCGCTATGAGGGCAGACGTGATCATAGAAGATGGTAAGAGATTATATTTTACACATTTAAAAGTGCAACATAGTGATCTTAAATCATTTATCATAACATGTTGGAATCTATGGATATTGATTGAAGAGTTGCCACAAGAAAGCAATCCCATCTGAGATTACGATGAGTCTTACTTTCAGTATTACCTTCAGTCATATCATATACTTCGTACCTTGTACAATTGTTGTGCAGTAAAGTTTATACATTGACGATCTCGTCTTTTACTTAATGTAATAAGTAGCAAACAGAGGATTTCGTAACACTTTATAATACAATGTTTTGTTTTTTCAGAAACCAAGAAGCTGGAGGTTCAGGTGATGGAAGTGGAAACAAAGAAGACAGCCATTGCTGAATCAGTTTCCGTGACTTCCATGATGGCCAGCAGTGTCACCACTGTAGTGATGACCAGCTCAACCGAGCTCAGCGAGAAGACCTCCATCACTCGAGCCAAGTTCTCGTGCATAGAGACGGCGACTGAGGCGGGAGCCTGGTGTGCTAAGGTGAACGACGACAAACAGTTCCTTCTCATCGACCTGGAGTCGGCCCAGCTGGTCACCGGGATCGTCACACAAGGGAGGAACTCCAGCCCAGACTGGCCTGAGGGACCCACACAGCAGTGGGTGACGTCGTACAGAATCTCTTACGGTCTGGAGAATGGAGACGAGACGGAATATAAAAACTCTAAGGGAGAGGCCATGGTGAGTATATAATTTCATAACCATCTGCCTAGACAGACTATTCAAGTAGTGTACGTAAGTGTACCCGGTACCTGTAAGAGACTTTAAATCATTAGTTAGTTATCAACAACCGCAATGTATTACGTTTGCAAAACACTTGAATTATGTTACATATTCATTCAGCTAAACAAAATCCATTGTACATTGCCACCAAATCTCAACACTATATGAGTTGACTTTTTAGTAGCTATTTTGATGTTGCCAAGATGTAAAACGTCTTTGCTTAATTCTTAGATTTTCAAGGCAAACGTCGACACCGACACACCTGTGAGCCACTCATTCAAAGCGTACAACGGCACGTTCACAGCACGATACATCAAGATCCATATTGTCACGTGGCACGAGCACATCGCTATGAGGGCCGACATCATCATTGAGGACGGTGAGCATTGTCAAGGCCTATTGAAGAAAAGTGTTTGTGCGTGCGCGAATATTATTGAATGATGACCTTTGTTGTACGTGTATGCTCTTACAAGCTAAGTACAGGTCATGGGGATAAAGCAGACGTAAGATTACAGTTATATTAGAATGTGATATCGTACTACATCTATACCGACTAATGTACAATACTATTAACACGTTCAACTTCTCTCTTCTTAAGACAGTTGTAAATGTATTATTGCGATATTCCAAAAAACAACAAGAAATTGATGCAGAAACCTTTTTGTTTTGACAGAGTCAAAGATACTGGTTAAGAAAGAAGAGGAGAAGACAGTCATTGCAGAAACCGTGACGGAGACATCGGTGATGGCGAGCAGCAGCATTTCAGTGGTCGTCACGACCTCTACCGAGATAGACGTCCGCTACACCGTCACCCAGGCCAAGTTCGGCGTCGTGGAGACCAAAGACGAAGCCGGAGCCTGGTGTGCCGCTACAAACGACGACAAACAGTTCCTTCTTATCGACTTGGAGCAGGAGAAGCTCGTCACCGGGATCGTTACACAAGGCAGAAACTCCAGTCCAGACTGGCCGGACGGACCTACTAGCCACTGGGTGACGTCATACACCCTGTCGTACGGACTGGAGAATGGGGACGAGAACCAGTACAAGGACGCCAAAGGAGAACTTCTGGTGGGTCAATCTACATGTTTACAACATGCGTACAGCTGATTGAAGGATATTTTTGAAGCACAGGGTAGCCGTTGATCTGCTAGAGTTCTTTGAAATATCCGTAATAATAGCAGTTATCTAATAATATTTGACCTAGCTTGTTCCCAACCATACAGGTTTTCCCCAGACAGATTACTAGATGCTGATGATAATTATCTATGTTTATACAGGTTTTCAAAGGCAACGCGGACACAGACACACCTGTCACCCATCCGTTCAAACAGTTCAACGGACATTTCAAGGCGCGCTTCGTCAAGATTCACCCCGTCAGTTGGAATGGCCATATTTGCATGAGGGCAGACATGATAGTTGAAGATGGTAAGTACAGCATCATCTCACTCCTTCACAAGCTTTACTATGTGCTTATCTTATCCGTCATCAAAAAAAGGGAATCTTAAAATTTAAGAATGATTCCTCAATGTAACATGTCTTCCCAGAGCATCTTATATATGTTTTTTTGTGTGTGTTTTTGTTGATCACAGAGGCAAAGAAGCAAGTAAAAGAGCTGGCCAAAAAGGAGCAGAAGATGACAGCAATCGCTGAGACCGTCACAGAAACGTCGGTGATGGCAAGCAGCAGTATTTCGGTTGTCGTCACCACCTCTACAGAGATAGACGTCCGCTACACCGTCACCCAGGCCAAGTTCGGCGTCGTGGAGACCAAAGACGAAGCCGGAGCCTGGTGTGCCGCTACAAACGACGACAAACAGTTCCTTCTTATCGACTTGGAGCAGGAAAAGCTCGTCACCGGGATCGTGACACAAGGCAGAAACTCCAGTCCAGACTGGCCGGACGGACCTACTAGCCACTGGGTGACGTCATACACCCTGTCATACGGAGTGGAGAATGGAGACGAGAACCAGTATAAGGACAAGAAAGGAGAACTTCTGGTGAGTTAAAAAATCTCCATATGGTATAAAGCCATGTAAGGTCTTGTTCACTGATATTTTTTTCAAGTGACAATAAGAAAAACATTGTGTACTTTTGCTTTTCTTTTATAGGTCTTTAAAGGCAACAAAGATACAGACACCCCAGTGACCCATTCGTTTGCAACTTTCAATGGCCCCTTCAAAGCCCGATTCGTCAAGATCCACCCAGTTACATGGAATGATCACATCTGCATGAGGGCGGACATGATCGTCGAAGATGGTAAGACTTCCTCTTCTTCTGTGGCTCTTTACAAATATTTTCACTCCAGCAGTTCTGGTTTGCTTTCTTTTAAGAAAATGTGTATTAAGCGAGGTATAACTGATCATATTCATATTTGTCTTTCTGCAAAACAGAGGCTAAAAAGGCGGTAAAGGAAGTAGCGAAGAAGGAGGAAACAATGACAGTCATCGCGGAAAGTGTCACGGAAACATCTATCATGGCAACTTCGAGCATCAGTGTCTCTGTAACCACTTCCACCGAGTTAGACGTCCGCTACACCGTCACCCAGGCCAAGTTCGGCGTCGTCGAGACCAAAGACGAAGCCGGAGCCTGGTGTGCCGCTACAAACGACGACAAACAGTTCCTTCTTATCGACTTGGAGCAGGAGAAGCTTGTCACTGGGATCGTCACACAAGGCAGAAACTCCAGTCCAGACTGGCCGGACGGGCCTACTAGCCACTGGGTGACGTCATACACCTTATCCTATGGTGCAGAGAATGGAGACGAAAACGTGTACAAGGACAAGAAAGGGGAACTCTTGGTAAGTTACCCGCACGATAATTCCTTTAGATGATCTAATTTTTGCAACAGCAAACGATTTAGCGGCCAACTTTTCTCAATGTCTTCTGACAGGTTTTTAAGGGAAACAAGGACACGGACACTCCGGTAACCCACCCGTTTCAAGAGTTCAACGGACCGTTCAAAGCACGCTACGTGAAGATTCATCCTGTCACGTGGAACGACCATATCTGCATGAGAGCAGACCTTATCGTCGAAGATGGTAAGATGATATCTTGATTAAATATATTTTTAAACCATTTTGTATACACTTTTGAATGCTGGTCTGCTTGCGTAATTCTCTAAGACGACGACAATCTGACAATATTGCATTCATTTCTCTTTCCAACTTAAACAACAGAGGCAAAGAAGGAAGTCAAAGAGATAGCGAAGAAGGAAGAGGAGAAGGTTGCGATCGCAGAATGCGTCACAGAAACGTCTGTCATGGCAAGTAGCAGCATCACAGTCTCTGTCACCACCTCCACCGAGATAGACGTCCGCTACACCGTCACCCAGGCCAAGTTCGGCGTCGTGGAGACCAAAGACGAAGCCGGAGCCTGGTGTGCCGCTACAAACGACGACAAACAGTTCCTTCTTATCGACTTGGAGCAGGAGAAGCTCGTCACCGGGATCGTTACACAAGGCAGAAACTCCAGTCCAGACTGGCCGGACGGACCTACAAGCCACTGGGTTACGTCATACACCCTGTCGTATGGGCTGGAAAATGGAGACGAGAACCAGTACAAGGACAAGAAAGGAAAACTGAAGGTATGTCTTAGGCTAAATAATGGCCTTTGCTAAATCAATCTTGTGACATGATTTGTTTACAGTTCTGTGTGTTTCTAACCGAACATGCATGCTCTACAGATCTTCAAGGGCAACAAAGATACAGACACACCAGTCACCCATAGTTTTGCCGAGTTCGGCGGACCGTTCAAAGCACGCTTCGTCAAGATACATCCAGTCACATGGAACGACCATATCTGCATGAGAGCGGACATGATTGTCGAGGACGGTAAGCCTACATTTGCTTTGTTTCAAGTCAATGTGAGGTAAATAGCTAGCTGCGTGATCTTCTTTTATTTCTAAGTATTCCGTCCTCAAAATGACTCGAAGTTCTGCAACGGTCATTCTGCTAGAGACGGGCGAAGCATTGGTAACTAAGTAAACATCAAGCGTACGGATACTGATTGCCATTTTATAAGTTAGCCACCGCATTTTTTCTTATGATATAGAGGGATGGCCAAAGTAGAGGCAGATGTTACTCTGATGTGTGTTACAAAACTTGTGTTCATCTCTAAATCTGACCCATTCTAAATAAAGCGGCTAAAAAGGCAGCCGTAGAAATAGCGAAGAAAGAAGAAACAATGACGACAATCGCGGAGACCGTGACAGAGACGTCTGTCATGGCAAGCAGCAGCATCACAGAGATCATCACGACCTCTACCGAGATAGACGTCCGCTACACCGTCACCCAGGCCAAGTTTGGCGTCGTGGAGACCAAAGACGAAGCCGGAGCCTGGTGTGCCGCTACAAACGACGACAAACAGTTCCTTCTTATCGACTTGGAGCAGGAGAAGCTCGTCACCGGAATCGTCACACAAGGCAGAAACTCCAGTCCAGACTGGCCGGACGGACCGACTAGCCACTGGGTCACGTCATACACCCTGTCGTACGGACTGGAGAATGGAGACGAAAACGAGTACAAGGACAAGACAGGAACTCTTAAAGTATGTTAAGATCATATGTCCTTTGTTAACCCGTCGTTTAATTTGATGACACGTTCTTGTTTAATTCTTGACACAGTTTTTACGTATCACATAAACAAAAACTTTTTCTGCACAACAATTGTACAAGGTACAAAGTATGGCAACTACTGGTACATAACTACAGTTCCATAAGGCTGATCCACCCAATACAAGGCTACAAGAGTGTGTAGCATGGGATGAGAATGGGCTTTTACCCTCATTGGCGGAATTTCTAACGTCTAGACATTCTTAAATATATCTTCCTCTGTAATATATGGCAACGCCACGTCCTGATCTAGATGATATTGTTTAACTAACAGGTTTTCAAGGGCAACGTGGATACAGACACCCCTGTCACCCACAACCTTGCACAAGTCAACGGGCATTTTACGGCTCGCTATGTAAAGATCCACCCGGTCACGTGGAACGACCACATTTGCATGAGAGCCGATGTCATAGTGGAAGACGGTAAGCCTTGTTCATTGTTTTATTAACTTCTTCTGTGCATCATTGTTACATAGTAGTTCACATTAGTCTATATAGTTGTAGTAAGATATCACAGTGACTGTAATTTTACTTCTGCTTTATCCATGACCGTACTGTACTTAGCTTGTAAGAGCATAAACGTACAATAAACGCCTTTTATTCATTGTCATGTTGAGGAACTTTAGAGCATTCTTCCTATTGGTTCATGCGTCACACTACGCTCTGTTAACTTATTTACACTGGAGGTACACTGTGATTACCTTTGATTTGTGTGCACATTTGCATTCAAAGAATTCCTACTTGGGAATACATTCCTAATTGTATCGACTGAAAGATTCAGGTTTAAAGATCCATCACTCCATCGCACAAATATTTAACTCTTTGAATACAACCACATTGTTCATTCCAAACAGAGGCCAAAAAAGAACTGAAGGAAGTCGCTAAGAAGGAAGAGAAGATGGTAGCTATCGCTGAGAGCGTCACAGAAACATCGGTGATCGCAAGCAGTATCACCATGGTTTCCGTCACCACTTCCACCGAGATAGACGTCCGCTACACCGTCACCCAGGCCAAGTTCGGCGTCGTGGAGACCAAAGACGAAGCTGGAGCCTGGTGTGCCGCTACAAACGACGACAAACAGTTCCTTCTTATCGACTTGGAGCAGGAGAAGCTGGTCACCGGGATCGTTACACAAGGCAGAAACTCCAGTCCAGACTGGCCGGACGGACCTACTAGCCACTGGGTGACGTCATACACTCTATCCTACGGTGTAGAAAATGGAGACGAAAACGAGTACAAGGACAAGAAAGGAGAACTTCTGGTGAGTTTCTCTTGCTCTTTGCATCAGATATGACAAAAATCTTTTAGGTTACTATGCATTAAATATCCACAGACTTAAAAATTATGATTCCATATCCTAAACGATATCGCGTATAATAAAAAATGTTTATGTTAGGACTAAACTGTTATCCAACTCAGACTCACCAGGAATTTTCGACCGTATCACACAGTCTTCTTCAGCTCTACGGTCGAAAATTCCTGGTGAGTCTTTATTTTGAGTTGGATAACAGTTTAGTCCTAACATAAGTCTATACCAACTCAGATGAACTTTCATGCTAAAAAATTTTTATCTTGTCCAATTCGCTTTTTGTCTTGTAGGTATTCAAGGGAAACAAGGATAGGGATAGTCCGGTTACTCACAACTTTGCAACATTCAACGGGCATTTCACTGCGCGCTATGTGAAGATCCATCCCGTTACCTGGAATGACCACATTTGCATGAGAGCTGAGCTCGTCGTAGAAGACCGTATGTCCTTAAACTATGTCTTTGAATTCTTTTGAAACCTTAAATGGCGTGTATTGTATTAACGGTATTAATAAGTCATCTGTGAATACATTTAGTTAGCACCATGTTAAAGAATGCCATTCGGACTGAACAATGCTCCACCTATCTTCAGACTTTGCTTGTGCAGCATTGTGCTATGTCAAAAGATTTGATACTGCTTCCAAACACCCGTTTCATTATACTGGTTATGTATGTAATTCTAGACGAGCAAGAAATGTTAGAGAGAATACATATCACACTGTATCTGCAAAAGAGCATACTTGCTTAATTGTAGCTTAATGTAAGATACTGCATGTATACCTCGTTTTTTTACATCCCTTTTTTTCTATATTAGCGGTGAAAAAAGAGATCAAGGAGGTAGCAAAGAAAAAGGAGCAGATGACCGTCATTGCAGAAACCGTGACAGAGACGTCTGTCATGGCAAGTTCAAGCACAACGGTCTCTGTCACCACCTCCACCGAAATAGACGTCCGCTACACCGTCTCCCAGGCCAAGTTCGGCGTCGTGGAGACCAAAGACGAAGCCGGAGCCTGGTGTGCCGCTACAAACGACGACAAACAGTTCCTTCTTATCGACTTGGAGCAGGCAAAGCTCGTCACTGGGATCGTCACACAAGGCAGAAACTCCAGTCCAGACTGGCCGGACGGACCTACTAGCCACTGGGTGACGTCATACACCCTGTCCTACGGGCTGGAAAATGGAGACGAAAACGAGTACAAGGACAAGGCAGGAACTCTTAAAGTGAGTTACACAGCTGCTATTGATCTATTAATGGCTTATCTGTTATGTTCTGCTTGTTGTTAGCGATCCTTGCAAGCTGTAGCCCTTTGCCTGTAGTAAAACAAAAAGCTGTCTTTAGCATTCGAAGATAGAGAACAATGTAAGAAAAGTATACAATTGTAGTATACAAAAGGTTTGTATTGTATGTCTCTGTTGACAGATTTTCAAAGGCAACAAGGACACAGACACACCCAATACTCACAACTTTGCGGAATTTAACGGCCCCTTCAAAGCAAGATATGTCAAGATCCATCCTGTAACCTGGAATGATCAGATCTGCATGAGGGCAGACGTCATCGTCGAAGACGGTAAGAAAACGTTATTAATAGATAGATATTGTAAAGTAAATAGAAAATACACACACACACACAAAACAAACACAATGTGAAATAAATCCTTCATTCAATCAGTGTTTAACTGTTTTTAATCCCTGATTCAGCGGCGAAAAAGGAAGTAAAGGAAATTGCCAAGAAGGAAGAGGAGAAGACAGTCATTGCAGAAAGCGTGACTGAAACGTCTGTGATGGCTAGCAGCAGTATCACAGTCTCCGTAACGAGTTCCACGGAGATAGACGTCCGCTACACAGTCACCCAGGCCAAGTTTGGCGTCGTGGAGACCAAAGACGAAGCCGGAGCCTGGTGTGCCGCTACAAACGACGACAAACAGTTCCTTCTAATCGACTTGGAGCAGGAGAAGCTCGTCACCGGGATCGTTACACAAGGCAGAAACTCCAGTCCAGACTGGCCGGACGGACCTACAAGCCACTGGGTCACGTCATACACCTTATCATACGGTGTAGAAAATGGAGACGAAAACGAGTACAAGGACAAGGCAGGAACTCTTAAGGTGAGTCAGAACAAATGAATATACGACTAACGTAAGAACACGACTAACGTGAGAACAGTAATACTAAAAGAAAGAAACGAAGATTTAAAAAGCTGTACGTGTAAACAGGGTATTACACGTTCGAATGATTATAAGTTCATTTATTCATTCATTGCCATATAACAGGTTTTCAAGGGCAACAAGGACACAGACACCCCAGTGACACACAACTTTGCAGAATTCAACGGACCCTTTAAGGCACGCTACGTCAAGATCCATCCAGTCACATGGAATGACCACATCTGCATGAGGGCAGACATGATCGTGGAAGACGGTAAGATAGTACTTCAAGTCAATATTGCCAAGGAAATATTTGATATAAAGAACTCGTTGATATTTGGTAATTCACCTTATTATGACATACTGTGTAGAAACGTAAGGTTGAAAATATGGACCAAAATATTGTTTTCTTATTGAAATCAGTACACCTGTTAACATATGCCATTATTAACACTATCATAAGTCAAAATTTGACAAATAATAGGAACTGACACGTGTTAGCCTGAGAATGTTGTTTTTGTTTACAGAGGCAAAGAAAGCAATAAAGGAAGTAGCAAAGAAAGAAGAGCAGATGACAGTCATTGCCGAAAGCGTGACAGAAACGTCCACCATGGCTAGCACAAGCACAACGGTGTCTGTCACCACCTCCACCGAGATAGACGTCCGTTACACCGTCACCCAGGCCAAGTTCGGCGTCGTGGAGACCAAAGACGAAGCCGGAGCCTGGTGTGCCGCTACAAACGACGACAAACAGTTCCTTCTTATCGACTTGGAGCAGGAGAAGCTCGTCACCGGGATCGTTACACAAGGCAGAAACTCCAGTCCAGACTGGCCGGACGGGCCTACTAGCCACTGGGTGACTTCATACACCCTGTCGTACGGGTTAGAGAATGGAGACGAAAATGAGTACAAGGACGCCAATGGAGAGTTGAAAGTAAGAATCCAACATATAAACACTTACAATAGCTGCCCTTGTTCTTACTACATATTTGATGTAGTACATTGCATATATTCACAAGCAAAGCAAAGCACAACACTGTTCCTAGAAACACATTCCATAGCAATTTACTGACGAGCATGAAATTTTGGCAGTCAATAACAAACGCTGCATAATATTGTAATATCCTGACTGACCCTTGATCTAGTAGATTGGATGCTGTGGTGTTATGTGACAATATTTGTGACTGCGACTGCAATAACATTGTCATCTTTTTTTGTGTTAGACATTCCAGGGCAACAAAGACAGAGATACTCCGGTGACCCATAACTTTGCAAAGTTCAGCGGACCCTTCAAGGCGCGCTACGTGAAGATACACCCCGTCACGTGGAACGACCATATTTGTATGAGGGCGGATATGGTGGTGGAAGATGGTAAGAGAGTAACTGTTCTGCTTTTAATGTTAAAGCATACTCTTACACTATATCATAAAAATCAACATATATCTGCAGTTCAATAAGTCTTTCTCCAATTTTTTTTTTCATTGCATTTTGCCTATTGTGAATTTCATTATCCTTGTAATTATATGCTTACTGCATATGCACATGTGTATAAATCATGCTATGGCATATATTTAGCCTTGATTTAAAGGTCGGGCACACACACGTACACTAACTACCACATCTGTCCTTGATTTCTGTTTGTTACAGAGGTCAAAAAGGAAGTGAAGGAGATTGCCAAGAAGGAAAAGCAGATGACAGTCATTGCCGAAAGCGTGACTGAAACTTCAGTCATAGCCAGTAGCGTCACCGCAATTTCAGTCACCACCTCAACCGAAAAGGACGTCCGCTACACCGTCACCCAGGCCAAGTTCGGCGTCGTGGAGACCAAAGACGAAGCCGGAGCCTGGTGTGCCGCTACAAACGACGACAAACAGTTCCTTCTTATCGACTTGGAGCAGAAGAAGCTCGTCACCGGTATCGTCACACAAGGCAGAAACTCCAGTCCAGACTGGCCGGACGGACCGACTAGCCACTGGGTGACGTCATACACCCTGTCGTACGGACTGGAGAATGGAGACGAAAACGAGTACAAGGACAAGAAAGGAGAACTTAAAGTAAGATAAGATATTGCATGCCTAAAATTGTCTTTTACTTGGTGCAACTTCGTACACCAATCTAGTGTTGATATAATAACAAAATCCTTAATTTGACACAGAAGAAAATTTCTAAAACACCTTTGCTGTAAAACAGGTCTTCAAGGGCAACACCGATACAGACAGCCCGGTGACACACAACTTTGCACAGTTCAATGGGCCTTTCAACGCGCGCTACGTCAAGATCCATCCTGTGACGTGGAACGAACACATATGCATGAGGGCAGACATGATCGTTGAAGATCGTAAGTTAATATCATTCAGTAATTACAAATATCCTAACCATCAGAACAGAAAAGAATAAACTGTATCAAATGTTCTATTTTCAATTCAATAAAGTGTAGAAATTTGGATTTAAAGGAAAGTCCATACCTTAACATGTCTCTGATTGTGTTGATGAAAAGCGGTGAAAAAGGAACTGAAGGAAGTTGCCAAGAAAGAAGAGCAGATGACAGTTATTGCTGAGTCCGTCACCGAAACGTCCGTGATGGCAAGCAGCAGTGTCCCTGTCTCTGTCACCACTTCTACCGAGATAGACGTCCGCTACACCGTCACCCAGGCCAAGTTCGGCGTCGTGGAGACCAAAGACGAAGCCGGAGCCTGGTGTGCCGCTACAAACGACGACAAACAGTTCCTTCTTATCGACTTGGAGCAGGAAAAGCTTGTCACTGGGATCGTTACACAAGGCAGAAACTCCAGTCCAGACTGGCCGGACGGACCTACAAGCCACTGGGTGACGTCATATACCTTATCCTATGGTGTAGAGAATGGAGATGAAAATGAGTACAAGGATGCCAAAGGAGAACTCTTGGTAAGAAATGATGTTCTACGTACGTAATAATAATTACACCTCTTTCTTTCCTCATTTGTTGTATGAGGGCAGATACGTCCACGTGGACGTACAAGCTTTAACATGTTATGTTTGCATGTAGGTTTTCAAAGGCAACAAAGACAGAGACACCCCTGTAACTCACAACTTTGCAAAATACAACGGACATTTCAACGCTCGCTATGTGAAGATCCACCCTGTGACTTGGAACGACCACATCTGTATGCGAGCTGACATGGTTGTTGAGGATGGTAAGAAATAATGAACACTTTGGCATCTAACAGCTTTGTTTGTATTTCAAGAAAATCGCACTGGACTTTGCATTGAGGCTTTGTCTTTGCCTTTAAACATGTTAGTCTGATATTGTTCATCAATTGTACGTTTACAGCAAAGAAGAAAGAAGTTAAAGAGGTCGCCAAGAGGGAGGAAACCATGACAGCTATTGCAGAAACCGTGACGGAGACGTCTGTCATGGCTAGCTCAAGCATCACAGTGTCAGTCACCACCTCGACGGAGATAGACGTCCGCTACACCGTCACCCAGGCCAAGTTCGGCGTGGTGGAGACCAAAGACGAAGCCGGAGCCTGGTGTGCCGCTACAAACGACGACAAACAGTTCCTTCTTATCGACTTGGAGCAGGAGAAGCTCGTCACCGGGATCGTCACACAAGGCAGAAACTCCAGTCCAGACTGGCCGGACGGACCTACTAGCCACTGGGTGACGTCATACACCCTGTCGTACGGACTGGAGAATGGAGACGAAAATCAGTACAAGGACAAGAAAGGAGAGTTGAAGGTAAGTTATATTTATCAGTGCAGCATTACTTGAGACTTTTCTCTCTTCAGCTGTTATTAGACGGTGCCATGTTAGTGAATTAAATGTTCAATATATAGCAAACATCTTTATTTCTTTTCCTGTTTCACAGGTCTTCAAAGGCAACACTGATACGGACACTCCAGTTACCAACAACTTCGCACAGTTTAACGGACCGTTCAAAGCTCGATACGTCAAGATCCATCCCGTCACGTGGAACGACCATATCTGTATGCGGGCCGACATGATCGTTGAGGACGGTATGAACACGCGTTTTATCCTGTTAATCAAATATTATATCATTTCTAATGTATATGCCTTTATAGCAAAACAATGCCCGAAGGTTAAGTGCATACAAAAAAAGGAAAACACTGGTACATGTAGTATGCATGCTGAACAGAAAAAAATATATATATAAATGAAATAGTGAAATGACAGCTATCCCTAATCTATTTCTACTTAAGCTATTTGTGGGGTTTGACGTCATTTCTCCATGCAGTCGAAAATGAATTGCCCAACGTTTTGGTAGATAAAGGGGTTGGACGAGTCAGGCAAGAATATAGTTAAATAGAAACAATTTGTGAATAGTATTGGTTTTGCAAGTGACTTCTAAACTTTGGTTGTTGGAACTATAGAAGCGAAGAAGGCGATAAAGGAGATTGCAAAGAAGGAAGAACAGATGACAGTTATTGCCGAAAGCGTCACGGAAACATCAGTCGTCGCAAGCAGCAGCATTTCTGTCGTCGTCACTACCTCAACAGAAAAGGACGTCCGCTACACCGTCACCCAGGCCAAGTTTGGCGTCGTGGAGACCAAAGATGAAGCCGGAGCCTGGTGTGCCGCTACAAACGACGACAAACAGTTCCTTCTTATCGACTTGGAGCAGGAGAAGCTCGTCACCGGGATCGTTACACAAGGCAGAAACTCCAGTCCAGACTGGCCGGACGGACCTACCAGTCACTGGGTGACGTCATACACCCTGTCGTACGGACTGGAGAATGGAGACGAAAATCAGTACAAGGACAAGAAAGGAGAGATGAAGGTAAATAACAACATTATACCATACAAGCCTTATCCGTTGTAGTCAAATTGTAAATAAACTTTTTCGGTAAAATGTAGCACAATTATCTTACTAATATGAGAAAGTATTGATGGCTTTTTTTTCTGATGAACAGGTGTTCAAGGGGAACAAAGACACGGACAGTCCAGTGACCCACAACTTTGCAGTGTTCAGCGGACCTTTCAAAGCACGCTACGTCAAGATTCACCCCGTTACGTGGAACGACCACATCTGCATGCGAGCGGACATGATTGTAGAAGACGGTGAGTTTAACATTATGTAAATTTTCTATTCGGAATTGCTTAGTATTGTTCAGTACGGAAGAAACAAAACATTTGCGTGGTGGTCTGACTTTTTTTCTCACCTAAATCTCCATAAAGAGGTTAAAAAGCAACTGAAAGAGGTGGCCAAAAAGGAAGAGCAGATGACTGTCGTCGCAGAAAGTGTCACGGAGACGTCCGTCATTGCGAGTACCGTGTCCACAGTCATCGTAACCACTTCAACCGAAAAGGACATCCGCTACACCGTCACCCAGGCCAAGTTCGGCGTCGTGGAGACCAAAGACGAAGCCGGAGCCTGGTGTGCCGCTACAAACGACGACAAACAGTTCCTTCTTATCGACTTGGAGCAGGAGAAGCTCGTCACCGGGATCGTTACACAAGGCAGAAACTCCAGTCCAGACTGGCCGGACGGACCTACAAGCCACTGGGTGACGTCATACACCCTGTCGTACGGACTGGAGAATGGAGACGAGAACCAGTACAAGGACAAGAAGGGAGAGCTGAAGGTAAGTCAGAGATATAGCAATTGGTATACATTGGCTTATAGTAGTGTCGAATGACAGAGTGGTTAGGCTAGCAGACACGAGACCGAGAGGTCACGGGTTCGATTCCTGGCTAAATGACTGGCTAAATCTACTAGAGACATTTCATCCATGTTTATGTAACTTTAAAGTTAGTGATCTGCCAAAGATAGTTCTTTTGAACTCCTGCTTTGCACTGTGTGAGACAATTTAGAGTATTAACAACACGAAATATTATGTTTCATAGGTTTTTAAGGGCAATGAAGATACTGATACGCCAGTCACCCACAACTTTGCAAAATTCAGCGGACCGATTAAAGCACGCTTCGTCAAGATACACCCAGTCACATGGAATGACCATATCTGCATGAGGGCTGACATGATCGTCGAAGACGGTAGGTCTCATCCCATTTCACAAACTAACTAAAAGGTGTAACAAAGCTTTTAACAAGACTAGAAAGAACTAGATTTAAAGTCAATCGACAGAGGGAGAAGTAAAGAGCAGTCGAGAAAAGAGATTAACTATGGAGAAGGATCAAGAATTGAGACAATAGGTCCAAAGATATGGAACACTAGAAAAGGGAAACAGCAATGGTAGTTAGCAATGATCAGACGCAGCTGAAATAGAGAAGAAAATATGTAGTAAAGTAAGATATGCACTAAAGAGATAAGTCTGGCTGACTAACAAAGCCAACCTAGAAGAAAAGTCATTGCTCACTACGGACCCAAGTGGACATAAAGATGTGTCAACTCTGCTAGGTAATCAGATCAATCTTTAACATGGTTTCGTGAAGCCGTCTCTATCGAATTAGAAGCTAGAGCTGCATTTAGCTGTTCTTGCATGTCAGTATCATAAGAAAGAGGAAATCTCTTGTCAGCTCAATCTTAATGTTTCTGTCTTCTTTATTCTAACAGAGGTAAAAAAGGAAATCAAGGCAGTAGCCAAGAAGGAAGAGCAGATGACAGTTATTGCGGAAAGCGTGACGGAGACATCAGTCGTCGCAAGCAGCAGCATTTCTGTCGTCGTCACCACATCAACCGAAAAGGACGTCCGCTACACCGTCACCCAGGCCAAGTTCGGCGTCGTGGAGACCAAAGACGAAGCCGGAGCCTGGTGTGCCGCTACAAACGACGACAAACAGTTCCTTCTTATCGACTTGGAGCAGGAGAAGCTCGTCACCGGGATCGTTACACAAGGCAGAAACTCCAGTCCAGACTGGCCGGACGGACCTACCAGTCACTGGGTCACGTCATACACACTTTCCTACGGAGTGGAGAATGGAGACGAAAACGAGTACAAGGGCACCGATGGACAGCTGCAGGTGGGTCTCTGTATATCTCTACTCATGTGTACTACAGTAACAGTAATCAACATACTTCATCTAAAGTAATAAAATGCCATATTATTTTATGCTAACAAATTAGAATAACAATGCTAAGTGTCATCACTTTCTTCTCTGCTAGGTTTTCGATGGCAACAAAGATAGAGACAGCCCTGTAACCCACAACTTTGCAGACTTCAACGGATCTTTTAATGCGCGATTTGTAAAGATACATCCAGTTACATGGAACGACCATATCTGCATGAGAGCTGACATGATCGTTGAGGACGGTGAGTGTGATAAGTACCGCAAAATAAGACGTCTATTTATTGAACACGGACAGCTGAACATAAAAAAGTTTTTCTTAATGTTATTATCGAGTGTAAAGTTATATATCTTTTGCTTTCTTGTAGAGAAAAAGAAGCAGGTAAAAGAAGTTATTCAACAGGAGAAAAAGATGACAGCTATCGCCGAAAGCGTGACAGAAACATCTGTTATGGCAAGCAGCAGCATAACGGTCTCTGTCACCACCTCCACCGAGATAGACGTCCGCTACACTGTCACCCAGGCAAAGTTCGGCGTCGTGGAGACAAAAGACGAAGCCGGAGCCTGGTGTGCCGCTACAACCGACGACAAACAGTTCCTTCTTATCGACTTGGAGCAGGAGAAGCTGGTCACCGGGATCGTCACACAAGGCAGAAACTCCAGTCCAGACTGGCCGGACGGACCTACAAGCCACTGGGTGACGTCATACACCCTGTCGTACGGGCTGGAGAATGGAGACGAAAATCAGTACAAAGACGCAAAAGGAGAACTTCTGGTGAGTGGAAATGCACATACATTCATCGTTAGCATCTGCCTATCATACGCGCAAAAATACTTTAGTGCATTTAGTGAAAATCCTTGTGAAGATATCTAATATGTCTACTTTCATTTGACAGGTTTTCACCGGCAACACCGACAGAGACACTGCGGTGACCCAGAGTTTTGAGCAGTTTAATGGTCCATTCAAAGCACGGTTTGTCAAGATTCACCCTGTCACGTGGAATGATCATATCTGCATGAGGGCAGACATGATTGTTGAAGATGGTAAGACAAAAGTTCATATTTATGTTTACTTTTACAGAAGCAAAACATATTGTTTTGCTCTTTTCCTTCTTCTTCTCCAAACAAATAAGATCAATAGCCTGGACCAGATGGCTGTCACCATGGTAACTCGTGCTGTAGCACACACCGTGTGGTGTTGGGTTACATACATGTATTGTAGCAAGTGCATGGCAGGAGTTGGAGGGTCTGGTCACCATATACATTGAATGTGCTTGAGTAGGAATAAAACAGAGCAAGTAGTTTGTTAAGCTAGACCATGTAAAGGTAAACATTATGCATTTGCTTTACAAATGTTACCTTTCTAGTTGAAGTTGAATTATTTTATTTCTCTCCAAAGAGGCAGAGGTATGCATCCAGTTATAATCCTACGATTGTTATATCTTCATCTTTTTTTTTTTTTAAACAGCGGCAAAGAAAGAAGTGAAGGAGATTGCCAAGAGGGAAGAAAAGAAGACCGTTATAGCACAATCTATTTCTGAAACAAGTGTCATGGCAAGCAGCACCACCACTGTGTCTGTCACCACCTCCACCGAGATAGACGTCCGCTACACCGTCACCCAGGCCAAGTTCGGCGTCGTGGAGACCAAAGACGAAGCCGGAGCCTGGTGTGCCGCTACAAACGACGACAAACAGTTCATTCTTATCGACTTGGAGCAGGAGAAGCTGGTCACCGGGATCGTCACACAAGGCAGAAACTCCAGTCCAGACTGGCCGGACGGACCTACAAGCCACTGGGTGACGTCATACACCCTGTCGTACGGACTGGAGAATGGAGACGAAAATCAGTACAAGAATGCTAAAGGAGAACTTCAGGTAATAACAACACTTACGAATATGTAATTTAATCTAACCACTATTTGCAATTACTAAATGGAATCATTTATTCTATAACTTTTATTACCTTCTACATTAGTATCAGAATAGACGTTGGATTCTTGCAGGTGAAGTTGGTCTAGATATACTATAGCACTGTAGCCTCATAAGTCTACAAATGTAATTCACAACTTGAATTAATTATTTTTGCAGGTATTCCCTGGTAACAAGGACACAGATACCCCTGTGACCCATGACCTCCTTAAGTTCAACGGATCTTTTAAAGCTCGCTACGTCAAGATCCACCCAGTCACGTGGAACGACCACATCTGTATGCGGGCTGACTTGGTCGTTGAAGATGGTAAGTCACTCCTTTTTTGTTTTGAGTGGTAAAAATGATCTAGCTATAGCAAGTGTCCTGCTGGCCATTCTGTGCACTACACGCTTCCTGTGCTCGGGATTTCAGACCCTCTTGGAATAGGGGGCACTGCTTTAGTTTTACTAGTCTACAATGTTACTAAGAAGTCCTGAAAACATCAGTATTACGTAAATAAAAAATGTTGAACTTTCCCAACATACATGTATGTTGGACACTATACTTGGGACATGAATCTGCTTTCCAACATATATTGGGATCAGCAGGACAAGGGCTAACTTAGCTCATAATCTGGAAGAAAGTGATTAAACTTGCTCCATTTAGTATATCGTGATCCAAACTTCTAAATTTACATCTCCTCTTAACGTATTTCTACTTACAGAGGCCAAGAAACAAGTGAAGGAGTTGGCCGTCAAGGAGGAGAAGATGGCAGCAATAGTAGAGACCGTCACAGAGACCTCCGTAATGGCTAGCAGCAGCATCACAGTGGTTGTGACAAGTTCTACAGAGATAGATACCCGCTACACCGTCACCCAGGCCAAGTTCGGTGGCGTCGAGACCAAAGACGTAGCCGGGGCCTGGTGTGCCGCTACAAACGACGACAAACAGTTCCTTCTTATCGACTTGGAAGGCGAGCAGTTCGTCACTGGGATCGTCACACAAGGCAGAAACTCCAGTCCAGACTGGCCGGACGGACCAACTACCCAGTGGGTGACGTCATACACCCTGTCCTACGGATCGGAAAATGGAGACGAAAACGAGTACAAGGACAAGAAAGGAGAGCTCTTGGTAAGCCAACCCAATGTCAAGCCTAATTTTATCAAACTTACGGAATACTATAAACTACCTATTATGTATAATTCATATACGTGTCGGGGTAGAGACCCCGATCGGAGTTTCTGTTGCAACGTTGACAAAGACTACGGACGAGATCTCTACTAGTAGAATCGCCGATTCTGTCAGATCTAAGTCTATATCCTGACATACGTTTGCCTTTGTAGGTGTTTAAGGGTAACGAAGACACGGATACACCAGTCACCCACTCCTTCGCTGACTTCAACGGACCCTTCAAAGCTCGATATGTCAAGATACACCCCGTCACGTGGTACGATCACATCTGCATGCGAGCCGAGATGATCGTAGAAGATGGTAAGACGATAAATTATTACTACTTCTATTGTTAGAGGCAGTGTTTTATGTATGTATACAGTACGACTAAAAGTGGCATCATCCCATCGAATGGTCGAGTCTCCAAGGCGAGCGGACAAGAGATCGAGCAAGGCTGCATTCCTGGCTAGACGCTGTGTTCTAGGGAGAGGCACTTTACACGGCGATGGAAGGAAAGAAACGGGCTCCACCTTCCAATACCGTGCCCTAGACACAGTGGACTAACAACCCACCGCCCTTACGACCTGAAAAAGGCTTTGAGACTCCCCTTTTTACGACATTGACAAATGTACAAGTGTAATTAGGTAATTAACAGTAACATTGAAAGTTCATTTCCTCCCTAGATATGCAAGTATTTGCGGAGTAAATCATGGGCAACGGCATGCCATTTGATATCAGCTAAGCTTTGTTTCCTTCATCTTACAGAGCAGAAAAAGCTCGAAGTGTCACAGATCAAGACGGAGACTATCATGACGTCAATCACCGTGAGCGTCTCCATGGTTACCGTCGTTGCCACGGTGACGTCATCAGAGATGAGCGTCCACCACGCTGTGTCGCACTCCAAGCTAGAATGCGTCGAAACGGCAACGGAGGCGGGGGCTTGGGTTGCAAAGACAAACGACGAGAAACAGTTTCTTCTCATCGACCTCGGGAGCAAGAAGATTGCCACGGAGATCATCACCAAAGGCAGAAACTCCAACCCTAACGGGCCTGACGGAGAGACGTCCCAGTGGGTGACATCATACACCATCTCGTACGGTATAGAGAATGGAGACGAGACGGAATACAAGGATGACAGCGGAAAGTTGGTGGTGAGTTCTGCTTAATATTTAATCATTATATTACGTCTCTTTTATCACCAAAAACACACCATAATATCTACATTTCTAACGTTACTGTTTTGTTTTGCGAATAGCTTTATCTGATTGAAAAGCTACTGACAGCAACGGAATTTCTAGCGTTATCACAGTCTATTTCTTTTTCAGGAGGTACTGAAGAAATATATAGTGATTCTGCTAAAAGAATTTTACATGTACTCGAGCTTGTATTAATACTAAACGATAGAACATTTTTTCCGTGTATGTCTTGTGTGCACAGCAGTAAATCGAATCTGTGTTCTATCGAAAGGTGTTCCAAGGAAACGTTGACCGCGACTCCGCCGTCGTACATTCCTTCGCGGAGTACAGCGGCACGTTCTACGCACGCTTTGTCAAGATCCACCCGGTCACCTGGCACGAGCACATCGCAATGCGAGCGGAGATCGTGTGTGACGATGGTAAGTATTCTATCATTATTAGTACTATCATAACTACGTGTGAATAGCACCTGTACTGTCCAAGCAGAGGTTGGATGGGGAGACCATATTAAGCCATCATATGTTGACTTGATTTTCCGATCCAACCTCTCCTAGGAGAGATTGGGCAACAAGCAAAATGAGATGTAAAAAGATATTGGACTTGGGTATCTACAAAGTATTTCTGTCTAGCACATACGTATCAGTACTAGCTGCTGGGCAATGTGTGATGTACGCTATACTATGATGATGCCTTATGTATGCATTCAAGCGTCATTACTGGCCCCTTGCTTCTGTATTGAATGTTACGAAGGGCATCAGTCTATATTATAGCTATTTCTTCCATTTGGTTGAGGAAGAAGTATTGATGTGCAACTCTTGTATCAGTCCAACGCGAGATGCTTCTGTTTGCAGGGTGTTGGATCGGCCGTCAACCACCATGGGTTATCGAGTCTTCCGGCACTGCAGAGGAGAAGGACGGCGTGAAATGCGAGGCTGCAAACGTCCTGGACCCCGTCGCAGGTTTATACTGGTCTCCAATGGTGGACGTCAAGACCCACTTCAACAGGTGGAGCATCGTCTTCGACTTCAAGTCCTGCTACACTCTCACCCGCCTTCGCCTGGTCAACTGCGGCGACACGACCCATGACATCAAGTCCTTCATCCTACAGAAGGCCGCCTGCACCAAGCCGTACCACTGGGGGGACGTGCTGGAGGTGGCCAAGGTCAAGCCCGGCAGCAAGAAGCCACAGGAGTTCGGATGCTTCACAGGAACCGCACGATACTGGCGGCTGGTGGTCACCAGCACCCACGAAGGAGCACAGCCCAACCTTGCAAACGTCGACTTCTTTGGTTCAAAAGGTAAGAAGAAGTTTACTGCTCCTCGGTAAATCATTTCCAGACAACTGAAGCCACACGTTCCAAGGAATTCTTCCATTAAGCAAACTTGGTTAACATACATTTCATACAACATCCTCTGGAATATTGTAGAGGAGTTGTTGCGTGAGTCAGGGGTTGGTTGCCTAATGTAACTCCTGTTGAGAAAGTTCTCTATGGCAGAAGAATATTAATGTTGCGATAATGAAGCTTTTCATTTGACGCTTATAAATGCCACTTTCTGCTTGTGAAGGTGAATGGTTCACCCAACATCCGCCGACTGCCATCGAGGCATCAGGGACACCCGTGGAAGAAGACGGTGTCCTGTACGACGCCAACAAGACGCTGGTTGCCAGTACCAAGACCTACTGGAAAACGCAGGACGCATCTGCCATCAAACAATGGCACATCGTCTACGACTTCAGAATGGCGTTCACCATCTCCAAGATCAGCCTGACCAACTTCGGGGACAAGACACACGACGTCAAGGCGTTCACCCTCCAGACGTCTTCCACAGCGGATCCGTACGAGTGGACAGACGTCAAGACGTTCTCTGATGTGGTAGCGGAGAGCAAGGAGGGCCAAGTGTTCGGGGATTTCACCGGAGAGGGTCGGTACTGGCGGCTGCTCGTCACCGAGACTCACGGAGGGGCACAACCCTACATTGTGCAGGTCAAGTTCTTCGGCTGGGCAGGTGAGTCAAACTATCAACTTTCAAAACTCATCATCTGTTGATAGCAGTCATTATTTCAGTAAAGAAAAGAAAATTACAAAGGTCCATACCACAGGAAACAAGGAGTAACAAGGCAGAGTGTTTTAGGTTAATCAGCGGTCTACGGGAGGGGGTATCTTTGTGTGGTTGTGTTTGAAGCAAACTGTGTGCAAACCATATTTCAATATTGAAGGGAAAAAGACATCTGTACCAGGCATTCAGAGCATTAAATATTTAGTCACAGCTTACCAATCTACTTCCTTCTTGTGTCGTTGTTACAACAGATAAGGAAGACAAGTTCGTTCACGTGAGGTCGAGCCAGCTGACGAGCTTCGTGAAAGAGAACTGGACCTACAAAATGAGGATCGTGGAGCTAGAGACCAAACTAGCAGGGTCAACTGAAGCGGGAGAAATCGCAGGTGGGTTTTGCACTTCTTATACAATGTATATACCAACGCTTGTAAGAAGTCTAGCGACATAAATATAAATTGGTGTGTAAAAATAATCTATGATGTGTAAACCTTTAAACCGACTAAAGGCCGTATTGGGACAATGGAGGGTAACGTAGAAGTCTTAAATGTCTTTAATCTAGCGACTGGTCAAAAAACTTCGACGAAAGTCAGGATACAGGATATTTGATATTTTGCGATATTTCTAACTTATCGTTGTATTGATATAGGGCAACGCTGGGATACGTTGCTTTGTGACAAACTGCTGAACGGCCCATGTTCTTGCATACTTTGTAAATCATTGGAAAGTCTTAAACTTATCAACAGAAAACATATGAACAAACTGTGTTTCGGATTTATTTTGTAGCCTGTTTGCCGGCATCTTGGTACTTGCTATCTGCAAATCGCGCACTTAGAACTTGCCCTTGCATTTCCGCCATCTTAAAATGCAGTGGTGTACTGGTCTCTGCTCTCTTTGTTTGACTGACTTTGATTGAGGTAAACAGGATGAACTTCTCGCCACTTACCTTGACAACCATACCACAGTAACGCGCAAACATATGGTATTACCAATGCACAAAATTTCTGCAGAGTATCGTTGGGAAACAACATTAAGAAACGTTTTAATACACTCCATGGTTGTTCGGTGGTGGTTTTGCCTATCCTTCACACAATTTCACAAGCATACTTTATGTCTAGTTGTCCCTGAACACATACCTTGGTCCGGTTTTCCAGGGTAAGAATGCGGTCCCCCAGTACATCAGGGCTCCAAACTGCCAGTCAGAATATGTCATCAACTGTCCAGAGGAAACAACAAGATCCACTTTGCAGGATTATGAATCAGCGTTTAAACATATTTAGATCAGGCAATGACATCAAAGGCTAATGGAGAAACAAATTGAGTTTTGTTATTCAATAACTTTCGCACATTATATGGGATATGGGTCTTCTGAATACTGGTGGATTATGGGTAAATTTTATGTGTCTTTTGGGAAAGAAACATTGACTGTTACATAGGAGAGTAAGGGCATCATGACACGTCAAATAGATTGTGAGCACATAGTAGGTGAGTTCATTGTTTAAGAGCAAATCCATTGTAATGACTACAAAATCAACATATGTTTTCTGATGGTGCAGGTAAATGATTGAATAGTTTTGTTGGCGTCAATGGAATATTTACACTTATGGAAGGCTTAAGGAGGTTGAATAAAAGAAGGTTTCGGGCATGCTTGTCTGTCGTCTCTGTGTTCACAAAGTTGCTTTTCTATCACCAAAGCCACACTTTGTTACGCAGACTAAATTACACAGCTAAACCCTGATAGACACAGACTCACACTTTCACCAAAGTGCCGGCAAACAGACTATAAAGAAGCACGTCTTCTATCAGACTTTTAACAGATTGAGTTATAAGGACAACCCAAACAATGGCTCAAAAATGATAAGCAAGATGGTAAATTTACGTCCACAGGAACCACTAAGGCTGACAATGAGACGGGTGAAAAAGAAAAGAAGGAAGATACACGGGCCAAGGAAGCCGAGAAGGACAAAGATACCAAGATGGAAGCCGAGAAGACCGAGGTTACTGAAAAAGAAACTACAATAGCCGAGGAAATCGAGAAGACCGAGGTTACTGTGAAAGAGGAGACTACAGTAGCCAAGGAAACCGAAAAGACCGAGGTCACCAAGAAAGAGGAGACTGCAGTAGAGGAAACAAAGAAGACCGAGGTTACTACAAAAGAGGAGAGTCGAGTCGAGCAAACGGATACGACCGAGGTGACTAAGAAAGAGGCAACTGCTGTAGTCAAGGAAAGCGAGAAGACCGAGGCTACTGAGAAAGAAGAGACTACAGTAGAGGAAACCGAGAAAACCGAGGTTACTAAGAAAGAGGAGTCGGCTGTAGTCTCAACTGAGAAGGCTGAGGTTACTGAAAATAAAGAAACTACAGTCCAGGAAACCGCGAAGACCGAAGTTACTAAGAAAGAAGCGAATGTGGTAGTCGAGGAAACCGAGAGGACCGAGCTTACTGAAAAAGAAGAGACAACAGTAGCCAAGGAAACCGAGAAGACCGAGGTTACTAAAAAAGAAGAGACAACATCCAAGGAAACCGAAAAGACCGAGGTCACTGAGAAAGAAGAGACTACAGTAAAGGAAACCGAGAAGGCCGAAGTTACTGAGAAAGAAGAGACTACAGTCGAGGAAACCAAAAAGACCGAGGTTACTGAGAAAGAAGAGACTGCAGTCGAGGAAACCGAGAAGACCAAGATTACTGAGAAAGAAGAGACTACTGTAGCCAAGGAAACCGAGAAGACCGAGGTTACTGAGAAAGAGGAGACTACTGTAGCCAAGGAAACCGGGAAGACCGAGGTTACTGAGAAAGAGGAGACTACTGTAGCCAAGGAAACCGAGAAGACCGAGGTTACCAAAAAAGAAGAGACTGCCATCGTCGAGGAAACCGAGAAGGCCGAGGTTACTGAGAAAGTAGAGGCTACACTAAAGGAAACCGAAAAGACCGAGGTTACTGAGAAGGAAAAGACTACTGTAGAGGAAACCAAGAAGATTGAGGCTACTGAGAAAGAAGAGACTACTGTAGCCAAGGAAACCGAGAAGACCGAGGTTACTGAAAAAGAGGAGACTACTGTAGCCAAGGAAACCGAGAAGACCGAGGTTACTGAGAAGGAAAAGACTACAGTAGAGGAAACCGAGAAGACCGAGGTTACTGAGAAAGAGGAGACTACTGTAGCCAAGGAAACCGAAAAGACCGAGGTTACTGAAAAAGAAGAGACTACACTAAAGGAAACCGAGAAGACCGAGGTTACTGAGAAAGAGGAGACTACTGTAGCCAAGGAAACCGAGAAGACCGAGGTTACTGAGAAAGAGGAGACTACTGTAGCCAAGGAAACCGGGAAGACCGAGGTTACTGAGAAAGAAGCGACTAGAGTAGAGGAAACCAAGAAGACCGAGGTTATTGAGAAAGAAGAGACTACTGTAGCCAAGGAAACCGAGAAGACCGAGGTTATTGAGAAAGAAGAGACTACAGTAGAGGAAACCAAGAAGATCGAGGCTACTGAGAAAGAAGAGACTGCAGTCGAGGAAACCGAGAAGACCGAGGTTACTGAGAAAGAAGAGACTACTGTAGCCAAGGAAACCGAGAAGAGCGAGGTTACTGAGAAAGAGGAGACTACTGTAGCCAAGGAAACCGGGAAGAACGAGGTTACTGAGAAAGAGGAGACTACTGTAGCCAAGGAAACCGAGAAGACCGAGGTTACCAAAAAAGAAGAGACTGCCATCGTCGAGGAAACCGAGAAGGCCGAGGTTACTGAGAAAGTAGAGGCTACACTAAAGGAAACCGAAAAGACCGAGGTTACTGAGAAGGAAGAGACTACAGTAGAGGAAACCAAGAAGGCCGAGGCTACTGAGAAAGAAGAGACTACTGTAGCCAAGGAAACCGGGAAGACCGAGGTCACTGAGAAAGAGGAGACTACTGTAGCCAAGGAAACCGAAAAGACCGATCTCACTGAGAAGGAAGAGACTACAGTCGAGGAAACCGAGAAGACCGAGGTTACCAAGAAAGAAGAGACAACAGCAGTCGAAGAAACCAAGAAGACCAAGGTTGACGAAAAAGACGAGACGTCTGTAGTTGAGGAAAACGAGAAGACCGAGGCTACTAGTAAAGAAAAGGCCACAGTAGAGGAAACCAAGAAGACCGAGGTTACTGAGAAAGAAGAGACCACTGTTGTTAAGGAAACCAAAAAGACTGAGGTTGCTACAAAAGAGGAGGCAGCTGTACTTAAGGAAACTGAGAAGACTGAGGTTACTACAGAGCAGAGCATAGAAGCAAAGGAGGAAGAAACAGTGACTGAGGTATCTGTGACGGAAGAAAAGACCGAAATGACAGAAACTAAGAAGGAAGAGACGTCAGAAGTTAAAGAAGCCGACAAGACTGAGGTTACCACGGAAGAGAAAGTTGAAGCAAAGAAAGAAGAAACTGCGACTGAGGTATCTGTGACACAAGAAGAGACCGCAAAGACAGAAACCAAGAAGGAGGAGACAACAGTGGTCGCAGAAGCCGCAAAGACCGAGGTTACAAAGGAGGAAAAGGTTGAAGCAAAGAAAGAAGAAGAAACTACCACTGAGGTATCAGTGACTCAAGAAGAGGCCGCAAAGACAGAAAACAAGGAGGCAACAGTAGTTGCAGAAGCCGCAAAGACTGAGGTCACCAAGGAAGAGAAAGTGGAAACAAAAAAGGAAGAAACTGCCACTGAGGTATCAGTGACGCAAGAGGAAGCCACCAAGACAGAAACCAAGAAGGAGGAGACAACAGTAGTCGTAGAAGCCGATAAGACCGCGGTTACGAAGGAAGAGAAAGTGGAAGCAAAGAAAGAAGAAACTGCGACTGAGGTAACAGTGACTCAAGAAGACACTGCAAAGACAGAAACCAAGAAGGAGAAAACAACAGTAGTCGCAGAAGCTGCGAAGACCGAGGTCACCAAGGAAGAGAAAGTGGAAGCAAAGAAAGAAGAAACTGCGACTGAGGTCGCAGAAGCTGCGAAGACCGAGGTCACCAAGGAAGAGAAAGTGGAAGCAAAGAAAGAAGAAACTGCGACTGAGGTAACAGTGACTCAAGAAGACACCGCAAAGACAGAAACCAAGGAGGAAACAACAGTAGTCGCAGAAGCCGCAAAGACTGAGGTCACCAAGGAAGAGAAAGTGGAAGCAAAGAAAGAAGAAGAAACTACCACTGAGATATCAGTGACTCAAGAAGAGACTGCAAAGACAGAAACCAAGAAGGAGGAAACAACAGTAGTCGCAGACGCTGCAAAGACTGAAGCTACAAAGAAGGAAAATGTTGAAGCAAAGAAAGAAGAAACTACCACTGAGGTATCAGTGACTCACGAGGCTGCAAAGACAGAAACTAAGAAGGAGGAGACAACAGCAGTGGTCGCAGAAGCTGCGAAGACCGAGGTTACGAAGGAAGAGAAAGTGGAAGCAAAGAAAGAAGAAACTGCGACTGAGGTTTCAGTGACGCAAGAGGAAGCCACAAAGACAAAAACCAAGAAAGAGGAGACAACAGTAGTCGCAGAAGCCGCGAAGACTGAGGTTACGAATAAAGAGAAAGTGGAAGCAAAGAAAGAAGAAACTGCGACTGAGGTATCAGTCACTCAAGAAAAGGCCGCAAAAATAGAAACCAAGAATGAGGAGACAACAGCAGTCGTCGCAGAAGCCGCGAAGACCGAGGTTACGAAGGAAGAGAAAGTGGAAGCAAAGAAAGAAGAAACTGCGACTGAGGTATCAGTTACTCAGGAGACTGCAAAGACAGAAACCAAGATGGAGGAAACAACCACAGTAGTCGCAGACGCTGCAAAGACCGAGGTTACAAAGAAGGAAAAAGTTGAAGCAAAGAAAGAAGAAGAAACTACCACTGAAGTATCAGTGACTCAAGAGACTGCAAAGACAGAAACCAAGAAGGAGACAGCAGTAGTCGCAGAAGCCGCAAAGACTGAGGTTACAAAGAAGGAAAAAGTTGAAGCAAAGAAAGAAGAAGAAACTACCACTGAGGTATCAGTGACTCAAGAAGACACCGCAAAGACAGAAACCAAGAAGGAGGAAACAACAGTAGTCGCAGAAGCCGCAAAGACTGAGGTTACGAATAAAGAGAAAGTGGAAGCAAAGAAAGAAGAAACTACCACTGAGGTATCAGTGACTCAAGAAGAGACCGCAAAAATAGAAACCAAGAAGGAGGAGACAACAGCAGTCGTCGCAGAAGCTGCAAAGACCGACGTTACGAAGGAAGAGAAAGTGGAAGCAAAGAAAGAAGAAACTGCAACTGAGGTTTCAGTGACGCAAGAGGAAGCCACCAAGACAGAAACCAAGAAAGAGGAGACAACAGTAGTCGGAGAAGCTGCGAAGACTGAGGCTAGGAAGGATGAGAAAGTGGAAACGAAAGCAGAGAAAGTGGAAGCAAAGAAAGAGGAAACTGCGACAGAGGCATCAGTAACTGAAAAGACAGAAACCAAGAAGGAGGAGACCACAGTAGTCGCCGAAGCCACCGCGAAGACCGAGGTCACCAAGGAAGAGAAAGTGGCAGCAAAGAAAGAAGAAACTGCGGCTGCGGTATCAGTGACGCAACAAGAGACAAAAAAGACTGCAAGCACCGAAAAGACAGAAGTTGCAAGGACAGAAACTATAGAAATGAAGAAGGAAGAGCTGGCAAAGAAGGAGGCCATAAAAGAAGAATCAAAGACTGAAGAGGCGAAGGCAACAATCGAAGAGACCAAGGCTAAAGAGGCGTTATCGATCAAAAAGAGCTATCATCTGTCACAACGATAGAGAAAGCTATGGTTTTCAAATCAGAACCGATAAAGCTACAAGCAGAGGTGAAAGCAAAGATGACAGCGATCACAACAACTATTTCTAAACAATCTGTATTTGCAAGCACCACTATCACAATCGTTGTGACAACCTCAAGTGTGCTTAGCGTCCAAACTGCTGTCACTCGGGCCAAGTTCTCCTGCATAGAGACGGCGACTGAGGCGGGAGCCTGGTGTGCTAAGGTGAACGACGATAAACAGTTCCTTCTCATCGACCTGGAGTCAGCCCAGCTGGTCACTGGGATCGTCACACAAGGGAGGAACTCCAGCCCAGACTGGCCTGAGGGACCCACACAGCAGTGGGTGACGTCATACAAAATCTCCTACGGGCTGGAGAATGGAGACGAGACGGAGTACAAGGACGCCAAAGGAGAAGTTGTAGTAAGTAGATAGTATATTACGTATACATTTTGATCACAAGTATTCGTTTCACTCAACAGCTGTTGAGGTTGGTAAAGGAGAAATCGTATATGAAGCACTATTTGTTCATTCAGTCTCGTCCATTCGAAATAGAGAGATAATGGCATTAAGGAAAGTACAAATTGTGAAACAACAAGTAAAAAGTTGACGACGAGTCCACTTTAAAACACATGTACAGTGAAAGCAGATGCACAAGTGAATCTTTATCCTCCTTGTCTACCTTTAGGAATGATTTTTTTGTGCCGAGAAACTAAAACTTCCTCATCATGTTTGTCCCAACAGATCTTCAAGGGCAATGCCGACACCGATACACCGGTCACTCATTCCTTCAAAACCTACAACGGCACGTTCACTGCACGATACGTCAAGATCCACATGGTCAGCTGGCACGAGCACATCGCCATGAGGGCTGAAGTCATCATCGAGAAAGGAAAGCAGACGTCTTCCAAGTCGTCTGTCACAACGATAGAGAAAGCTATGGTTTCTAAATCAGAGCCGATAAAGCTACAGGCAGAAGTGAAAGCAAAAGTGACAGCGATCACAACAACTATTTCCAAACAATCTGTATTTGCAAGCACCACTATCACGACCGTAGTGACAACCTCAAGTGTGCTTAGCCTCCAGACCTCCGTTGGTCGGTCCAAGTTTGAGTACAAAGAGACCGCGACTGAGGCGGGAGCCTGGTGTGCTAAGGTAAACGACAATAAACAGTTCCTTCTCATCGACCTGGAGTCGGCCCAGCTGGTCACCGGGATCGTCACACAAGGGAGGAACTCCAGCCCAGACTGGCCTGGGGGACCGACACAGCAGTGGGTGACGTCGTACAGAATCTCCTATGGGTTGGAGAATGGAGACGAGACGGAGTACAAGGACGCCGAAGGAGAAGTTGTGGTAAGTAGTTAAAAGAGCAATCGTATAGGAAGCACTATCCGTTCATTCCATCGCGTCCATCCAAAATAGGGAAAATCGTAGCATTGAGGGCAAGTGTACAAAGTACAAAGTAAGAAACAAGTGGAAAATTGGTGATGGGTCGAACTTAAAACATAGTGAATACTGAGAAGCACAAGTGAGTCTTCATCCTTGTTGCCAGTGATGAGAAACTACAACTTTCTTATCATGTTTGTCTCATGTCAGTTTCAAAGTAAGCGAGATGTTGACTTTTCTTGATATGTGGAACACCTATCTTAGACTTCTTTGTTTACTTTTGATTATCAGATATTCAAGGGCAATGTCGACACCGATACACCGGTCACTTATTCCTTCAAAACCTACAACGGCACGTTCACGGCACGATACGTCAAGATCCACATGGTCAGCTGGCATGAGCACATCGCCATGAGGGCTGAAGTCATCATCGAGAAAGGAAAGCAGACGTCTTCTAAGTCGTCCACCTCGTATCAAGCAAAGGAGAAGACATCGACAAGCATAACCGGAGGGCTAATGGCAAAGGGGTTTGCCTTCCTGACATCCAAGGTTAAGACATTTACATTCGGCGAAACAAAGACTGAAACAAAGGTGACCACTTCCAAACGCAAGAAAAAGAGCTCGCATAAGAAGAAGGCTGTAACTTCGAAGGTCAAAACTTCCAGCTTGCGTGTAACTTCTCATCACAGTTCGATGGCTAGTCTAAGTGGCGGGTTTTAAATGATTCTGCGAGACAGCAGATATGTCTTAATTAATTTTGAGGATATCAACCTTTATTCATTATTGGTGGGCAGGACAGTCAGTCTCTAAACATCTCCAAGACCATAGCTGCTATACTAGTACTATGAACAATAGTCACATTCTGAGCATAGCACATTGGTCTAGTCTAAGCTGTGGAGGGGGAAGTGCCATCAACAGATCAACAACACTGGCTTTTAAAATTGTCGGAATGTATCTTTATAAAACAGCAAATGAAGGGTAACTTAAACCAACATAGGAACAGGAACACTGAGGCATGACATAAATATGTTCCATTTAAACTAGATTTTATGTCGTAGAGCATGCATTTTGATATTTTGCTTATACTTAACATTTTGACAAAAGGGATGACAAGTATATTTAAACAATAAACAAACAATACTAGAGGGTGAATAGAAGTTATAATTAGGAGAGGGGTTGAAGGAACTTCGTCAAAGTTAGGTGGTACCTGTAATAATTGGTATTATGAGCAAAATGAGAAATCAAATGTGAGTGATATGAATATGCATTTGATAATGTGTATGGATGGTGGTTCAACAATGGGTTTATCATGTATTTTGACACTTTGTTACTTACAACTTAAGGGAATAAAATCTCAGGAAAGGTGCTCGATGACGTCCTGAAAAGCACTATTCAATATATTCACATCAAACAATTTGCATTGCCAAAATACACCAATGTACACACAGACACACCACAAACACACAGACCTTCTTTCGACATGCCCATATATATCTTGTTGCCATAAACGTACCAAAGACAACACTTACCTATTAAATCGTCATCATTAACACATTTTGAAATGAAGTATTGATATATCAAATAAAAAAGTAGTATGACATGGAAAGCAATATTGATTAATTATTACGTAGAGCACGTCCATAAAGGTTAGACATCCTAAGATTTCTCCAGTGTCACTGTTGAAAAGTAGTGGATGCTACCTGAAACGTCTGGCCGTTTCAAACATCAATTGCTTGAGTCCTAGTAACTATTTTTTGGCATTATGTATAGCCTCCTTTTTTTACTTACCATTTACTTACCACAACTTCTGTGTTCATGTCCCACTGTTTTCCACGTCTAGCCTGGTAGCCATCCCTAGCTACTGGGTCTTTTCTATCCCCTACCGCAAATTTGCGGGAGGGTACAGAAGAGACTCAGCAGACACATACAGGGGTGGATGCCAGGCTATTCCACATCTTTCCTGCAGGCCACTGAAATAAAGTACGTTCAAGTTTGAAAGTGAATAATACTACCGTACAAATATTGACCCACCGAACCGTGTACAGTAAGGGGAACGAATAGGCCATGTGGCAAGAAGGAAATGTGGAAAAATATTGCAAGTAATGTCATATCTTGGTAATAGAGTGAGCACTTGCCGGATTGAACTGCCTTGCCCAGCATTTGTTCGCTGTTTCATTTATTATGTCACACTTTCCGTCCTCTTCTTCTTCTTCTTCTTTGGGTTGAGTAGGCCAACATCAGCTTAATGAGGAATCTGCCTCGCTATATTTGGAGGATGTCGGGTCACAGTCTAGTTAATTCTTGTTTTATGCAGTTATTTCTCTTCATTTACCAGGCAAATAGAAAGATGGCGGTTCAACATTTCAACGAATCCTGATAATGCCTTTCAAATTTGGCTCCATAATGCTATGGTTAATCCACGAAGCAGTGTACAAATTCGGCTACGGAAGTCTGCTTCGTTACCTTAAGCACCTCTGACAGTAATATAAACTTCTTCCGACAATCTTAAGTCATCTTAATAACCACAGAAAGCCTAAAATGTACCTCTATGACCTTGAACCAAGTTGCCAGTTGTCGCAGCGCAGGTGCATCATGGGACATCGAAGGCGGTAAAACGCTAAGGTAAGGAATTATCTAAAACACAACATTAAGGAATAAGTAAACGTCAATCCACTCCCAGCGTACATGTTTTCGAATTCGGCTCATTTCTGAATGTGCATGGCATAACGCGTTCAGTGATATCAGTCGTTGAAAGTTTTTCCCTGTACCACTGTGCATTCACGAGTTTCCCATTCCCGTGATGCAACAGCGCTTGGGTGGTCGAATTTTGCGGCAGTGCGATTTTGCGACAGTTTCTATCAGCGCGCTACTTATGTATACTGGCCCTACAACTCATGTAGTTTGGCCCTACATTCAGAAAACAACGTATGTTATGTAAAATACATTCGCATATGAATTCCAACATCTTGATTTGTAGTTATACAGCTTGTTTTTTTTTTGTTGTTGTTGTTGTTAACACATCGAACCGCTGGCCGCACGTAGTCCGATGTGGCGGTTAAGCCGGTTTAATATGGACAAACTTTTATACTTTATTTTCATCATCGTAGTCATAACAGCCCTGTTGAAAAGTTGAAAAAAGGTATTGTGAGCATCTTGTGTTCAAAATAAGGTGTCCTACTAGCGTTACATCTGACAAGAAATACAGTGTGAAATAAAACATGATTATCAACCAACAGGTCTTTTATTCTTGTTTTCAACAGTATTTACCTGTCCTTGTAGATGTGTATACATCTCAATTAAGTAGAACAATTGTAAAGATGAGAAAATATTATACATTGCAGCGTTTTACCGTCCACTTGGTCCACTTTTCCGTGTTTGGCGCTTGTAATAGAAACTGTTGCAAAATCGCACTGCCGCAAAATTCGACCACCCAAGCGCTGTTGCATCACGGGAATGGGAAACTCGTGAATTCGTTTCGTTGTGCTTTTGTTCACTGATCCACTTCCGGGTCGGGGGTCAACAATCCGGTACCGCACAGTCACGGCGCTACGTTTTGCTTTCAGACGTTTTACGCGACTTAGCTCAGTTTTCCGGCAGAAGAACAAAGTTTGTTACGCCATGGCTTCCATAAAGTACCCAGAAGCAAGGAGAGACGGCTCTGCTATAGACGACTACCATGGCACTAAGGTATTGTAGCTCTGGTTTCGGAGTTAAGGGGGAGGGGGGCGACAAAAACGTGGATTCGAAGTTGGGACGTCCCAAACAATAACAGGAACTACCTGTTTTATACAAAACATTTCATCCGTCGTGTACAAAAATAAGATTTACGTGTATTCTATCATTCTAGTACTATTTCTACTATTCTAGTCACACAAAATTGGTTGGTCATAACACAAAATTATGGCCAAACTGGAATAACAGTAAAAAGGTATTCTACTTTTACTACTTGTGAGAGAAACCAAAAGGCTTAGGCAATTAATTACTCTGGATGGTGAAACATCCTAACGAAAGTCTAGAATTAAACCAAGCCTTGACTTAAGAATCCTGTCTATATTCAAGCTGACTGTCTTAAATTGTGACCACTGCCTTTAAGGTAGTCAAGAAGGACAGCTGAGGCATATTTTGAATATATATTTTTTCTATCTAAAATGGTAGCCATATATGTCTATTTTGTTGATTTGACTTCTATTGAGTCTCCGATATCACCCCCTCAGCAGTTAATCTGATGTAAATTTTCCGTTTCTAACGCCTCACGCATGCGGGGGTGTCAACGCCGTTTGGAACAGCAGTGTGCTTTGAGTGATAAAGACAGGTCTGACTAGCACGTCGGTAGAACGTACTGCACTTGCGCGAAACCCGTAATGCATTGTGCATAGCACTTTGGCAGAATGTCTCAGATAAGGTTGTACTATAGTATTAGAGCATATAAGGTTGACAGCCTGTCTGTAGTTTTCAGATGTTGTATAGGAAAAGATATCGTCTGCAACAGGCAAAATTTTGATGCAACATTGTCCAAACATCCAACGAAAAACGTGAAAAATCAGGGTTTTGCGCAGGCGCAGTACGTTCTGCCGACGTGCTGGTCTGACTGTAATTTGTGTGAAGTATGTGCATTCTATGTGACTGTAGTTAAGTTCTAGTGTTTGTATTCTGTGTGTAATACAGGTTCCTGACCCATACTCCTGGCTGGAGGACCCAGATGGAGAGGAGACCAAGGCTTTTGTAGAGGCTCAGAACAACATCACCCTCCCGTACCTGGAGAAATGTGCAGTCAGGAAACAGTTCCAGGCTAGGTACAGATTCATAATATTAATATCCAAGCAGATGGGAGGGAAAAATTGTAATGTTTTCTGGCTGGCCATGCTTTCCTGGGTCTATCAGAAAAGCCTGGCCATTTCAAAATCATTGAAATTTTTTTTTTCTTGTATCTGCTTGGATAATGTATATGCCACTGTCAGCTTTCCAAGCTTCTTTTTGCAAATGCATTACAGTAGTAACTATAACAAGACTGGCAATGAAAACATACATTGCCATGGCGACGGTGGTTGCTGTTAGGGTTATTGTTTGCATGGTACTGTGGCCCTGCCATCATTTCATGATTTTGAGGAAGACTTGGTACCTATACAGATAAAGTGCACTCCCCCCCTGAGTGTATAGTGAACAAGCCCCGGGGTCACAGAAAGTTGGGCATCCGGGGCAGAGAGGAG
The DNA here is from genome assembly GCA_013266295.2 of Branchiostoma floridae x Branchiostoma japonicum. Lineage (NCBI taxonomy): Eukaryota > Metazoa > Chordata > Leptocardii > Amphioxiformes > Branchiostomatidae > Branchiostoma > Branchiostoma floridae x Branchiostoma japonicum. Next base: position 3,060,876 of record CM023825.1, on the reverse strand, counting down.
CAGGGTTCCGAAGGTTTCAAGGAATGTGGGCATAGATGTAGGTCCGAGACATGCCTGTAGACATTCCATTCCTGTGGACAAAATGCCTGTACAATTCCTAGAATTCTTGCGAATCACACACAATACCGTACCATTTGGCTCCTCCCTGAGACGTCGCCAAAAAAGTTCATTCCATCATTGACAGCTGAAAGTGGTGCACCAGACATGAAAAAGATCAGAATCAGGTCAAATTGTGAATGGGTTTGCTGAGATAATGAATTGCATTGTTTATGACTGGAGAAAACTGTAATTCAAATCCTATTGATGTTTATGTAACTATTACTTGTCCCCTGCCAGGCTGAAGGAGATGTGGGACTATCCCAAGTATGGCTGCCCTTTCAAGAGGGGATCTCGCTACTTCTACTACTACAACACTGGACTCCAGAACCAGAGGTAAGAAATCAGAGATATAATATACATTTCTGGGTAGCAAAAAATGCCTGGGTGGTGTCAAAATTTATATGTATGGGGGGTGCCGTCATGTTGGTTTTGTTTTTACTACTTTGTTTTGATAGAAGAAAAAGCAGTGTTCTTTATATAGCTATTCATTTTTTTATATAGCTTGCATTTCAGACGAGCACAATTGATCTTTTTGAAGATGTATAAAAAAAGCACAGATTATGAAGATTAAAACATACTTCTACTAGTAGTTCCAAACCAATGATTGGTAAATTAACCTTAAGGTATGTTTGCACTTTACTTCCAGTGTGCTGTATGTCCAAGACTCCATCGACGCTGAAGCCAAAGTCTTCCTGGACCCCAACAAGTTCTCGGAGGACGGAACTGTCAGCCTGCGCGGCTCTGCCTTCTCTGAGGACGGGGAGTACTTCGCCTACGGGATCAGCAAGAGTGGCTCTGATTGGGTCACCATCAAGGTTTGTTTTTTATTTTGCATAACCGATAATCTTAGCCTTGATGCCATCCGATTTGTAACGGCTAACCCGTTTTTTTCGGGGTAGCGAGTACGAAGAGCCCCGTTACAAAACGAATGGCACCCACGCTACGATAATCTGCCTTTAGGCGTAATGCTAATCCCCAAGCAGGTTTCTACAGGGGCAAGGGGAGTATATTGGTCGCCTGACTGGTTACAAATCTGCTTGGAGATTTGTGTAACACACAAGTAGCAAGGTCTGTAGTCTAATAACTGTATTCATACTATGCCAAATGTCAGATTGAACTTTTGAAATGTCTTTATTTCCTGACAGTTCATGAAGGTGGCTGGAGCTGAACAGCTGCCTGACACCCTGGAGTATGTCAAGTTCAGCTGCATGAGTTGGACACACGACCACAAGGGGATGTTTTATAATGTAAGTCTGTACACACACAAACACACAAACACACACACACATATACACATTTACGTAAACACACATGCTTACACACACATGTACACACACACACAACCACAAGGGCATGTTCTATAATGTAAGTCAATACACACATGCACAGGCATGCACACACATGACCACAGTAGCCATTTTGTAATAAAAGCCTGTAAAGAAGGAATACCTACCATTGTAAGAACCATTGTTAGATCTTTGAAATAAATTCTATCCTGAATTTAATGAAACAGTAACGATCCTGTCTTGTGTGGTTTTTCATATCAGAGGTTTCCAGAACCAGAGACAAAAGCTGATGGAACTGAGACGACAGCAAATCTTCATCAAAAGGTAATGTTTTCAAGGCAGTGAGTTAGTATTGCAGCAAATTTCCTATAAGAGTAAAAAGGTAAAACACAGTTTTTGTGTGCCAATGACCTAAGAATGTTTTGCTTTTAAGCTTTGTGGACAAATCTTTTATGAATATAAAAATCCATAAATGGCTCTTGTGTAAGAACACAGAATACCACAAGTAATTACTGATTGTTCAGAATTAAATGAACAGTCATTTGTTGATGCTTTGTTTTTAGCTGTACTACCATGTGATCGGTACTGACCAATCAAAGGACGTGCTCTGTGGAGAGTTTCCAGACCACCCAAAATGGATGCCGTAAGCATTGTTTCTAGTTTCATTTTAACTAAACATGCATTTATATGAAGACCTTTATTTGTTTTAGCCTTTCTTTATTCATGAAATACTCAAATCGGCCTGCTGTCTGCTATTTTCATTCCAATTTCCTTGCAGAAATTTAATTCAATATTTTGTTGTAAAATGACTCAATTGATTTATCTATACAATATATTGTTACTAAGCACGTCGGCAGAACGTAGTGCACCTGCGCGAATTGTGCATGGCACTTTGGCAGAACGTCTCATATAAGGTTGTATTAGAGCATATAAGGTTGACAGCCTGTCCGTAGTTTTCAAATGATGTATAGGAAAAGATATTGTCTGCAATGGGCAAAATTTTGATGCAACGTTGACCAAACATCCAACGAAAAACGTGAAAAATCAGTGTTTTGCGCAGGCGCAGTACGTTCTGCCGACATGCTTTGTTACTAGCATGTGCATATACTACTACATTGAAGTCTACATTGAAGTGGTAAAGGTTGACATTTGAGTTAAATGTATGAAGCAAGATTAAACAACAAGAAGGTGGCCAAGGATAGACCCTGATGGAAGAAAAAAGTCTTGCAAGGGATAAAGAGGATAAGTAGTAGCAAGCTTATACTGTAATTTCCAATGCAAGAAATTGAACTTACCCAGATTTTCGACTGTACAACTCCCAGTGTTTGTCAAGGAATGAGCAATCCACAGTATCTGTGATGTACAATTTCTTTTGTTGGAAATTACAGTTCAAACTTGCTTCATAGTGACTTCTAACCAACACAGATCAACTTTCAAGATGAGTTAAACGTAATTCTACACTATTTTCGCAGCGGCGCTGAAGTGTCGGATGACGGCAGGTACGTTATCCTGGCCATCAGGGAGGGCTGCGACCCCGTGAACCGGCTGTACTACTGCGACCTACAGACTGTGGATCACAAGGTCACGGGGATCCTGCCGTGGGTCAAAGTGGCAGACAACTTTGATGCAGAGTATGAGGTAAGGCAGGGCTGGAAATAGGTGTTTCTGCATACCTGCACTGGTGCCTACACCAGACATATTTTGCCTGCACCACTCAGAATCAAAAATACCTGCACACCTCCAATTTTACCTGCACTAACCTGCATGTACCCAGTACATGGATCAGTGCAGGTTAGGTGCAGGTAGACATCAGAAATACCTGCACAGCTCCAATTTTACCTGCACTAACCTGCATGTACCCAGTACATGGACCAGTGCAGGTTAGGTGCAGGTAGACATCAGAAATACATGCACAGCTCGAATTTTACCTGCACTAACCTGCATATGCAGCTGGTATTTCCAGCCCTGAGTAAGGCTATGGTACCCTTCATAGGAATTGCTGTGCTGCAATTCCTAAGTCAGTCACAAGATGTCTCTTTAGTACCAAGGCCAAGAAATTTGAAAAAAAGTTGTACTTCTTCATCACGTTTTTTTTTTACTTGACAGTATATTGCAAATGAAGGAACTGTGTTCACCTTCAAGACCAACCTGAATGCCCCTCGCTACAAACTCATCAATATCGACTTCAGCAAACCAGAGATGGTAAGTCGTTAGTCTAAAAGAATGTTTTTTTCTATTTTATACACTTACTGTCAAAGCTCTCAGGACTACTTTGAATGTAATATTTTCAAAGACATCTGTATTTTATGAACCAGTTTGCTGTCTGTATTTAAACACTAGAAATGTGTTATTAATTCTTGTTTTATATGGTGTGTATCAATATCTATGGAAGATAACTTCTTGGAAAAAAGTGTGAACATCATTCAGTACCAAGGACAGGGATAGCAATGTCAGTGTGAACAGCATTCAGTGCCAAGGACAGGGATAGCAATGTCAGTGTGAACAGCATTCAGTGCCAAGGACAGGGATAGCAATGTCAGTGTGAACACCATTCAGTACCAAGGACAGGGACAGCAATGTCAGTGTGAACACCATTCAGTACCAAGGACAGGGATAGCAATGTCAGTGTGAACATCATTTAGTACCAAGGACAGGGACAGCAATGTCAGTGTGAACATCATTCAGTACCAAGGACAGGGATAGCAATGTCAGCGTGAACATCATTCAGTACCAAGGACAGGGATTGCAATGTCAGTGTGAACAACATTCAGTACCAAGGACAGGGATAGCAAGGCAGTGTGAACACCATTCAGTACCAAGGACAGGGATATCAATGTCAGTGTGAACAGCATTCAGTACCAAGGACAGCGATAGCAATGTCAGTGTGAACATCATTCAGTACCAAGGACAGCGATAGCAACATCAGTGTGAACATCATTCAGTACCAAGGACAGGGATTGCAATGTCAGTGTGAACATCATTCAGTACCAAGGACAGGGATAGCAATGTCAGTGTGAACACCATTCAGTACCAAGGACAGGGATAGCAATGTCAGTGTGAACATTATTCAGTACCAAGGACAGGGATAGCAACATCAGTGTGAACATCATTCAGTACCAAGGACAGGGACAGCAATGTCAGTGTGAACATCATTCAGTACCAAGGACAGGGATAGCAATGTCAGTGTGAACATCATTCAGTACCAAGGACAGGGATAGCCATGTCAGTGTGACCATCATTCAGTACCAAGGACAGGGATAGCAATGTCAGTGTGAACAGCATTCAGTACCAAGGACAGGGATAGCAATGTCAGTGTGACCATCATTCAGTACCAAGGATTGCAACATCATTGTGAACATTTTAGCCCCAAGGACAGGGATGCTAAAAATGTTCACAATGCCGAGGATGGGCAGTAGGCCTAATTAAGTAAGTAAGTAAGGACAGGGATAGCAATGTCAGTGTATATGCAAAAATGACTTTGCTGACAGTTCTATTGCAAGTATCATTATGATGTAGACAGTTCCAATATAATACAAAGGAGCCACTTTAACATCAGCACACATACATACCTTCCAACCGCTGGAAATACTTAAACACAACCTTCTTGTCCTGCAGGACCAGTGGACAGACCTTGTACCCGAGAGTGAGACTGATGTGATGGAGTGGACGGCCTGTGTAAATCAGGACAAGCTAGTCCTCTGTTACCTGCATGATGTCAAGGTACAGTCCTTTACTCAACATATGTCTACTTTCAACAACTTGCAATCATACAGGAAATGCAATTTTATTTTACAGATTTGGAAATAAAGACACAAGAGACTTGCAAGGATTAATACAAAATATGAAGAAAAAAGTGTGAAGTGTTAATGAATATAAAGTAGCATTTAGCTGCATAAAACACAGAAAGAATAGTCCTGTAACAGCATTTCTTTTGAATTTCACAGAATTTCACATAATTCTTTTTATGTGTCAGTTTTTTTACCTACTTAAAGATGTATGCCATACAGAAATTTGAATTATGGAAATAAAGACATTTCTGAATTCCTAATATGTACATCATTCAGTACCAAGGACATATTTCCTTCTTGTTCCATTGAACAAGACTAAGTGTTTCCTTGTGAAAAGTCTGAAATCACTAACTATTTCTTTATTGAAAACACTTCATTCACTGCCCCTACAGACGGAGCTGTATCTACATGAGCTGAACACTGGCCAGCGTGTCACCAGGTTCCCCCTGGACATCGGCAGTGTGGTGGGGTACTCGGGCAGGAGAAAGGACTCCGAGATCTTCTACCAGTTCATGTCCTTCCTCACTCCTGGTGTCATCTACCACTGTGATCTCACTAAGGACAAACTGGAACCAACGGTACGGCATAGATCTATTTTTTTTTCTATGTATAACACTGTGACTCAGCTTAGCAGCTGTTCCTTGCTGGGCATTGTCAAGTATCACTGAGGTGGCGACTGACACAGTTCTTAAATTTGGGAGTTTGTCCTTGAGAGTTACAATGTCCTGTGGTAGGGAGTTAAAAAGCTTTATATCATACCCGGGCAGTGATACAGTGCTCCTGGCCGTGTTGTATCCACCCGTACAACACAGTTGTATAAAACGGCTTCCATAGAACGATTCGAACGCGCTTCGGCCCAACCGTGTGCGCCGCTTTCTAATATTCGAATACAGGATTCGGACGTTGGAATTGATGTTGCTGCAGTTTTTTGGTTCAGGGACACCAAATTTTCGCTCATTTCGCCTTGAAAGACGTGTTTTCTAAGGTGGGTTTTCTCGGTCTTGGTTTCGGCCCTCCCGCGAGTCGGATCGCCCTCCGGCCCCGACTCGCGGTCGGGCCGATACCTCGGGCAATACGGAATACACCGTGTTGTATGCTCTATTTACGATATCTGTATACTAATCGGTATAATACAGAAGCTTCTCAGACACGTGGTCCGGCAGCAGCTGGCTATATTACACCGAACGACCTGTCACACCTAACCTTTGTACATCTAACTGCAAGCATTGTTCAAAGCTATCTAGTGATGATGCCCCTGCTGTACTTGTTGGCAGCGCATTCCACTCAAATGTAGTACTTGAAGGTATGACTATTTCATAAGGCTAAGGTAGACTGATGCACAGCACAGAACAAAAGTGGATCTTCAGAAAAGTACTTTGCAATTCAGACAGAGGCCTAGGAGAATCAGCTTACTGATGTGCCCTATGTCTGCCCTAAAGTTGTTCAACCGTCTTCTGCTATGCAGGTCTTCCGTCAGATCAAAGTAAAGGACTTTGACCCCAGTGGTTTCCAGACTGACCAAGTGTTCTTCAACAGCAAGGATGGGACAAAGGTCCCCATGTTCATCGTGCACAGGAAGGTAAGTTGTCTAACAGCCTGAACTATTAACCTAACCTTGACACTTGATCTAGCCTGGGTACAATCCTGGCTGCAGTTGCCTTACTGTTCTGTGATTTGAGTTAACTAGCCTAGATATTACAAATACAACATGGAACAATTACAGGAAGTACTGTTGATAATTGCAAATGAGTCAAGTGCAAATGAAATGTATGCGTAAATACAGCCAATCCTGTCAATTCAAGGGGCTTAATAAAAATGGTCACAGTTGACATGTAGTTACTATAGACAAGATTCTTGATACTTGGGTCAATGGGGGAAATAATGTATGAGACCATTAAAAAGTAACCACAATGACCAAGCACTCCTTATATACAGGTGGCTGCTTGTACAGATTTGACTATATTGTCATGGAAATGGTAGTTACATAAAAGCATACAATGTATGGAGTGAATGTCTTGTCACTATTTCAGGATATCCCCATGGACGGCAGCCACCCTGTCCTGCTGTATGGGTATGGTGGGTTCAACATCTCCATCACTCCTGCCTTCAGTGTCTCCAGGATTGTCTTCATGCTACACTTGGGCGGCATCCTGGCTGTACCAAACATCAGGGGAGGAGGGTAGGGATGGGTTTACTGTCTTCTTCTTAAACAAAGCTTGAAAGAGCATTTTGAAAGGTCTAAGTCTGTTGTGTAGTACATATGCTTTCATCCATAAATAGTTTCATGGGGTTTCTAATTTATTTAATTCAGGCACCTGGCCCATATATATGTCACAAGGGAGACTGGAATCAAGGTTTTTAATGATTATTTCTAACCCTAAAATGTGCTGCATTCTACTCACTAGTCTACAGCTGACAGTAACCTTAGTCTATAGCTGACAGTAACCTTAGTCTATAGCTAACTTCAAAAACTAGTGAGTAGTACGCAGCACATTTTCGGGCTAGAAACAATCATTAAAAAACCTTGATTCTAGTCTCCCCTGGATTCCAATCTCCCCTGTGACATATACGCAAACAGAGAAAAAAAAAAGAATACATAACAACGAACACAAAAGATGTACCTATAAACTAAGAGTGCTACCTTTCAAAAACAAGATTTACATAGTGCCTTTAGAAAGTGCTTTGATTGTACAAGTCTGAGGACAAAGATCTGTATAATGGAGAAGTCGAGAGACAAATGAATGTGCCATTTTCCTGATCCTAAAACCTCAATCTTTCCAGCTTGTATAAAATATTTTCTTTTTTCCTATTGAAAACTGTAGGGAGTATGGTGAGATCTGGCACAAGGCGGGTACTAAGGAGAAGAAGCAGAATGTGTTTGATGACTTCCAGTGTGCGGCTGAGTACCTGATCAAGAACAAGTACACCTCGGCCTCCAAGTATGTTTAACTTAATATATAATAATAGCTGTTTGAATAACAACAATAAAAGCTGTGTGGAATCTTAATCTAAATCTTTTGGGGGGACATGGTTGTATATTTGCAAGTTTACCCCTATAGATGCCAACGTCATATTATATTAGTACCATTTCGTAATATCTTTTTTTTTCTTCTTCAAATTTCTAGGTTTGAAGCCAGATATCCCACATTGTTACTGGATGTGAAATGGCATGTCACTAAATGCTTGATTTGCTCAACATTTTGCCATCTCTTTTACATTTTTGGAAGTACCTGACATAAAATCTTATAATTATCTGTTTTGTAGGATCACCATCAATGGAGGGTCGAACGGAGGGCTACTGGTGGGAGCCTGTGTGAACCAGAGACCTGATCTGTTTGGTTGTGCTGTGTCACAAGTGCCGTGAGTAAACTGTGTAGATATTTCTGGATTGGAAAAATGTGTTTGCTGAAACTGAGGCTAACACATGTGTTCATAATGGTATCTAGGAAACAAGTCTTCTCTTTAAAAGGCCATGTAGTATAAAATGAACAGTCTTTAGTGAAATTTCTAGCTGATATCTAGCCACTTTCTTATGTACTGACCTATCTTGAAGCAAATTTCACTGTACATATTTCCAGTGTGATGGACATGTTGAAGTTCCATAAGTTCACCATCGGTCATGCCTGGACTACAGACTTTGGGTGTGCAGATGACAAGGAGGGCTTTGACTACCTCATTAAGTAAGCAAACTCTTTTTCAAGTTGTAAAAAGAAGTAGTAAGTAAAGTAAAAGTCATGCAAGCTGGATATTTTCTTAGCAAAGACGATACCTGCCCTTTTGTCTAACAGATAAAGTCTGATAATTTGACATTCAACAAGTCAATTTCTTGACCAAATCAGGCCAGTGCAACATAAAAGATGTACAGGCACATGCACATGTATTAAAAAAAGCCAAATATTCTTTTCCAAGAATTGTGTATTTTCCTGTATACTGAAAGAATGTGTGTTTTACGTATTAAAGTCAACTTGTAAATTTAAATTATACTGTTCAAACATGCAAATCCAGTAAAATTGCAAACGTGTAGCTTATCAACAACCAATATTTCCATAGATACTCCCCTCTACATAACATCAAGCAGCCGGCAGACTCAGTGGTGCAGTACCCGGCTATCCTCCTGCTGACTGGTGACCATGACGACCGTGTCGTCCCTCTCCACTCCCTCAAGTTCATCGCTGAAATACAGCACACTGTGGGTAGTAACCCACAACAGGTAACTTAAAACCCATGTCCTGCTGCTCCTAACATATGTTGGCAAGCAGATTCACATCCCCAGTGCTGTGTCCAACATATATTGGGAAGGTTTGACTTTTTTGTCAGGACTTCTTAGTAACATTGTAGACTAGTAAAACAAAAGCAGTACCCCCTATCCCAAGAGGGTCTGATATCCCCAGCACAGGAAGCATGTAATGCACAGACTGGCCTGCAGGACAAGGGTTAAAAGGCACTTGGTATTGTTGTTTAGTTCTTAGAAGTACATGAACGAAGTAAGGACAATTTCTCGATTGGTAAGGAACTTGATTTGTTGTTAAGCATTCTCAAATATACAAGGTTAGGAGAAATTCTCAATGAGTATGTTCCAGGTACAGAGAGGGTTCTGAGAAAAATGAAAAAAAAAAAAAATTGTGCATGGTCAATAAGCCAGTTCACAGTTTAAAGTGCACATGCCTGATGTGAATGCCCCTAACTTGTTAGCAATTCTTGTCTAGACCCTGCTTGATACATGTCCAGACATGTTTGTTAATGTAAGGGTCCTTCATCTTTGACATATTACATAATGCTCTGCACTATGCATGCACAGTTCAAACTGTGACCCAGGTTATACAGATGCTTGTCTTGGGGTTCTAAGTAACAATCTGATGTCTTGAGAACTACTTAACAGCAGTATTGTGAAATGATGAATGTTTTTAATTTTTTTTTTTCTTTAGACCAACCCGTTGTTCATCCGTGTTGACACCAAGTCTGGACACGGCTTTGGCAAACCAACAGCAAAAGTGGTAAGTACATTCTTATTCTTCCAACAATTTTGCTGTTGTTAGGATATTATGGTATCAAATCATTACAATAATTAGAATAAATGCATTTTGTATTTTGCTGGCAAAGCAATGTATGTGTATGTGTATTGTATTTGTTTATATTTTTCTTGCAGATTGAGGAAACTTCTGACATCTACGCTTTTATCGCGGAAAACCTGAAGTTAGAATGGCGGGATAAGTGACTAGTAACTCAAGGAATGTGTAACACTGAGAAATACTCGGCTAATCTTTGATGACAGTTCTGGTCAAATGCACTAAAACTGTGCTATGGATGCACAACTCTGCCAAAACTGGCTCTTGTTCCTAATGGATTTCAATTTCTACTTCTTTGAATGGTCATCAGAAATGTGTCATCGCAAGGTGGAAATTTGCAATGTAACTGAGAATTTTGATGGCCGTAACCCTTCTGTTAAAACAAAGGGCTGAACTTTGCCACATGTGAAACATGAATATGTAAGGACCACTTGTGAAATGACATAAGGTAGGCTCGTGTCTCAAACATGTGTAAAGATACATGTACTTTGCTGTTTATCAGCCTAAACTCATTTATATGGACTACTACAGTAATTGTGATTGTTGTGCGCAAAGGAACAGTTTTTTTTATTCCTACAAACATTGCATTGGTTACATGAATATAACACATGATTTTGGGGTGTAATATGTGTGTTTTTGTCTTTGCATTTGTAAATATATTTAAGTTAGCATGGTCACTTAGAAAAAATACATGAGAAAAATACATTTTTTACATTATTATAACATATAGGTCTCCTTTATCCCCAGATTACTGTTTGGTTCGAACACTATAAACCAGTCTTCAGATTCCTAGTAACCTTTAGCCTGCTAAGGTAGCCGTTTGGCACCAAATTTGTATTGGTTATGGGGTAAGGCAGCAGGAACAAGGTTAAGATGACCAATTTCTTCCCACCTGAAGTAACCAATAAGATTAGGAATTAGTCTTCATTTTTGTGTATTTGCCTTGGTAGGATCCTACGTAATTCTACAATGTCATTAAGAATGCATAGAATTTTACATACGCCTGAACTTTCTTCTTCTCTCAATCCCTTGTTAAGTAGAGTTTGTATTCAGTGTGTGTAGTTTCATTATTCTGGAAAGCAGTATCTAATTGCTCTCCAGGTATTTAAAAGCCCATTGCCTTGGTGATGACTCAGCCCCACATTTAATCACAAGTGTGCACTCCTGTGTGGGAAGTGATTATCAAGAGACAGATAAGTCATTACTTGATTGGATGTAGAAATAACCTCTCTGTTTCTTCTAGGAAAGGTCTTTGGAGAAGGTCTCACTCTGTAGTGGGTGGCTTATCAGTTAAGAATTGGTCTGTTTGATGAGTAAATTAGATACAGTTCAGAAGAAGAGTTATCCTCAGGCTATGCATTGCACATCCATTTGTTGAGTCTCCGACTGAGGTCGATTTGTAGACTTCTTCCTATTCCAACACTTAAAAGGCATTTAGTATAATTTGAATTCAACTAAGGAGTCATTCAAATATGAATGTTACATTTGACAAGCTAGCATGTAGTTTCTAAAGGAAAACAACAACACAGTGCTTCATTGTTTTCGACAGTTTGCCATTTACATTTATAAAATTGCAACAATACCTCTTTCCTCCCCACTGTAAAGGTGTACAAGCACCATGTGATGTAGCTCAGTTTGTAGATTGCCAATTGTTCACCTAGCCTCCAACCCAATAGGGGCTGTAAGAGCAACCTCCATGGAAGAGCTCTGTGAGGTTGCTTGCACAGCTCGACTTTGCTGCTCGATTTTTAGTCTCAAGAGTGTCCGTTCGTTGGCTTGTATTCAGTCTATGTCCTCCATGCTCGTGATGACCAAATTTCTGACCCGGAAGCAGCCATGTTGAGAGTACTGGACCATGGCGTCCTTCGGCAGGTAACTCATCTCGTCTGCCATACGTCTTAACCTGGTCTGTGGGGCACACACGAGTTTCAAATTGGTAATGAAACTTTGATAGTTACAACTCAAGGAAACAATTTTAGGATTAGTTTATTTTGTTTGAGGTAGAATGATTGATGTGTATTACTAAGAATTAGACTGTTTTTTGTTATTTACAGCATGAGGATATCTAACAAATGCATAGAGCCAATACAAATGACGCTTATAAACAAACAATAAATGCATAGAGCCAATGCAAATGACGCTTATAAACAAACGATACAGTGTGCATCATTATAGGTTGCTTTGGTACATATACTTGACCCAACTTAAAGAAGTTGCTAGAAAGCAAAGTTATAACCAAACTAAAACCACTTTGCACTTTTCACACTTTTTTTATGGAGGGAACATTTCCAAAATTACTCTATTTTTTCTGTTATTGTTTTCAAAATTTTGCACCCTACATTCGGTTATGTCCAAGTCTCAGGCTAATAATAAGAAAAGTACGCACCATAGTCATGTTTGTTTCCTTGTTGATCTCTCGTAAGACATCCCTGATGCACATCTCCACATGTTCCACTGACAGGGGCAGGAAGGGAACCACGTGGTCAATAAGGCCCTGGGTCAGAAGCTCCTCCTGCCAAGGGAGGTGACCTAAAATAAGCCGGTTCATTGTTTTAACTGCGCCTGACGAGGTCAAGGTTAAGACCCTAGCATACTTGATACCATGTCCAGATGTGCTTTATGTGTGTCCTAAGGTCCTTCAACATTGAGACAGCACAGTCAGCTCATATTTGTCATCGCTGATGCCCTATGAAAGGTTCAGATAACTGCTATATATTATACTGATGTAGCCTAGGTGCCTTCCGTTTTGTAACAGGGCTCCTTGCAATCGCTATCCCGAAAAAAAAAACGAGTGCAAAGAGCCCCGTTACAAAACGGGCTGTACACGCAGAAAGTACAGCCTGACACGTACTATTGTATCAGAATGTGATATCCAAATCTACAATTAAACTATTTTATCTATTTACCTTTTACGCATTCTGTCCCCTCCTGGACGAAGCCCTTGCAGCAGAAGTAGCGTGTATAGGCACATGTTGCCTGTCTTTCCTCCGTGAAATTTCTAAAATTTCAATACAGAAGACAACAATCACTATAACATACAACTAAGAACATGTTTGGCGAAGAAAAACATGTTTACTTTCAAGATGTATACATAAATATAGGATAGGAAAGTACTTCGTGTTAATAGCACATATCTAAACGGCTTTTTGCTTTTGCCTGACCTTGTACCGAGTGTAAATGTGCTTAAGTATGTGTACATTTTACTTCAATAGATATGTGATGTATTTTTCCCATAATAACCAATAAACCACATACACAATACCTTTTTGCTGGAGAAGAATGTAGCGTGAAATTGTACCAGGCAATGATCAATGGCGTCTACCTACACCCCGGCAGTCGCAGGCCAAGTGTTGACATTGGTATCACTTTCCTATTCTCTGATTGCCCTTGCTGCGTATTTCTTACAATGCGAATATATACAGCTACATGGATACCAAAGTGGGTGACAGATAGGCACTTCAGTAACGATACGCGTGATGATCAATACCTTTTGCAGGAGTGTAGCCACATGAATCCACATCTGACAGTGCGCTGGACTCGAACAGATTCCAGACAAGCGTGTGTTCTTGTATCCATGCACACATTTTCGCCGCTTGGCACGGGTATCTCTGATAGATTGTGAAATAAAACATTCAAGACAGCCATTATTTCATGGAGGTATGAGATGCATATCAATGTTCAGATTTTTGGCATAGGCGTGTCTTATTCAATTAATTTTATGTTCGCAACAGTGGTCAAAGACGTTATAGCTGAATACAAGGCTACAGATCGCGTCAACCGTAACGTACATCAAATATCAGCGCACTTTTCGTCGTTTCCGTATCAGTTAACGTTTCTATCTACTAGATAGAAACATGTTTGACTATGGTTTTATAAGTTATACCTTGGAACAAATTTTAGGACCACTTGATATTACCGTACGGAATTCGAAATGAATGACTTTGATTTCAAAAGGCTTACTAGATAATAGAATCCTAGCGTTACAGGTTCCCAAAATTAAAGCTGTATAGATATTGAAGTCATGGCCTCGAGTATGAAGAAAGTTTGATCTAAAAATGCTAGATGGAGTTTTTGATAGGATGAGGCTCATATAACCCTGATTGATGTCATGCATAGATGGAAAATCTCTGCAAATGAAAGGTTATGTCTGCGAAGTTATGGTCTTATCTCAAAGCATTACCCGGAAAGGTCAACTCATCAGATTAGTCTGTCAGTCTGTGTTACACAATCTCTCGCTGTCAGGGGCTGATTGTGCCTCCTCCCGAGAGCTTGTGGCCATACACCTCTAACTCGAGAGAACCATTCCCATTCCCAGAACTACCAATGGATCTCAGGATTCTTTATGACTATGAACATCATTCCAACAGGAGTTCAGGATTCTTTATCAGTATGAGAATTATTCCAATAGGAGCTCAGGGTTCTTTCTCACCAAAGTAAAAGCAGTCATCACTACCTCCAACACTATGGTAACAGTTCTCAGTCTTGGTCCATTAAATAACAGGATTAAGAAATTCCGATTGTCGTAACTTAGAGGTGTTGGACACAAGCTTCTAAGGGTCTGACCAGTGGGAGAGCTGCTAGAAGCATGCTTTAGCCAGGCTACTCACCAGAGCAAGTAAGCCGGATTGTTGGGGCGTCTCCAAATGTTAGGCCGTCAGTCTGAAGTACCTTCCACGGTTTTCTCATTTCTTCAGGCCTCATAGGTTTATCTCTTACATACATCAATAATGTTGCAACGTTCGTCGTCTCAAGAGCCAATATCCAATGCGTTCCGTTGAAATACAAGTATTGCTCTTTGTCTTCGTGCTTATAAACTGGACGGTGAAGATATGTCTGTATTTTGTGGTAGTATCCAGTTACTGGATGGTCGTGGTACCAATCTATCTTCACATCAGGGCACCAGGCTGCGAATAACAAACAAAAACAGTAAAAGTTATTTCCATCAATGATTTTTAAAACATTCTTTTATTAATCTATTCTCTTTGCCTATCTCTTGTTATTGTAGTTTACCATATCTCATTCGACTAAATTTGTAGTACATTTTTGTTAAAGAGCATATTTAAAATTCCAGACACACACCTTCTCTCCCTAGGGCGCTTTTTGTTATAGCTTCCTCAAATCCCTCCAGGGAAAATTCTTCTCTTTCGATTTCTTCCGATCTTAAGTTCATAGTCATCTTTATTATTGCATCAGACGCCGAGTAGCTGTAGGAGGGAACAGATGATGAGTTGGCCTAAAAAAGTGAAATAAGAAATTGAAGCTCATATAACTCGATGAGATATTTAGAGCTTTTGTTTTATTCATTAATGTAAATTACTTCTTGATTCTGCGCATGCATTTCGCCCACTGACTCCCATAAGGCCAAACATGCACATAGCAGGAACTTGAAGACAGGAAATGAGATAACCTGTTCTGTGACCTTTCTGGGATCTTTGACCTAACTTCCTATCAGTGTTCTTGACGACTAGCTTACCATATGTAAATAACAAGCAACATACAATCATAAGATGTCTTGAATTAATCTATACAGCTTAATTACACCGACAAATTACAATTTTTTTAGATTATAGAAATTAAAGAATTGAATATCATAATTTATTCCTGGATGACTAATCTTCATAAATGTACACACACAATCAGTATTTTTCGATAATACAATAAATCTTTTTTTACGTTTGTTATTTCATTTTTATTCTTATTTTTTGTTCTGTTCATCTTTATAGACCCGGATGCTGATTTTGCGAATGTGCGCTCAATATATGAATGGATGTCATGCAATATTTACAGCTTAACATCTACCACACATGGCTATGGCTAACGTACCTTATCAGAATAAAGACAGCTTTTCTAAAGTTAATTCCGTCCACCCTGGCGTACTCTTCAACGAACGGCTTGATGGTGTCAATAAGGTCCCGCGGCATCCTGTCCACATGGTCGAATATGAACATGGAATGTTGGCACCGACTCACGCTTTCAGAGATAGCGCGACGGAGCTGCTTCTGGGAGCAGAATAAAGATAAAAGTACAAAATTTGTTAGCTAAGGGTCCGGTTAAATATCGATCGCAAATTTCAGTTTCAGTTTCAGTTTTATTGCAGTCAACTTGCCTGTACAAATAAATTTTGCCATGAAATACGTTGACAGTTACATCAAAATGCAGTAAAAACACTGGGCTCTCAGGAACACGAATTAAAACGGCACATTATTATATTAAAAACGGACATTATTGAACATGTATAAAAACAGCAAAAAAGCAAACATTTAATATAAACAGCAAGTATATCAGTTCTTATCGCTTAGCTCATGTTGTACAGCTTAATGGCTCTGGAAAAGAATGACTGTTCATGTCTCTTAGAAATAATTTAAATGCATTCTTGTAGATAGCCATGCATATTTCCTGCAAAGTTCAGCTGTCTTAGATCCTTATCGGGTGTTGGCTCTGTCCTAGCCTGCCTGAAAATTCTACCTCGTCAAAATCGTACGACGACCTACGACGAAGATGGCCGCACTGTAATGGGTAGTATGTATTACAATAAGAAATATTTATCGGAATAGATTAGATTTGCATAGTTTTACAAGGACACGGGGTTAGAATCACGTTTGTATGACTTTTCTCGCACTAATCACAGATTTAGTAGTGACACAGATAAATAATACATCCCATTAACCTGAATGAGACAGCAGTGCATGTAAGATTTATAATTTGCCATGGACTGTACAGTCTGATCGAACACCATAAGCCCCGCCCCCTGTTCTATGTCTTCTATTTCCAAATAGAACAGGGTTCGACGTGTTCGATTAGGAACGGTCTGCTGCCTTTATGTATCGGCTTTAACTTTTTTAAGGTCGGGGTAACAGGTTAGTAAAGCCAGGAAAATGAATGCCTGTTAGCAGTAATTTTGACCGATTGTACTTGAACCCGCTACCTGACACTCCGTTCGACCGGTAAAGTGCTCATTAATCAGACCACTGCACGGAAAGTGGGATTTACCAAAGACGATAAATGTCTGGTAATGGTTGCTTTTGACATTTGATCTTCTAGACAACCATTATCAGACTTATACCTGGTATTTATCACTATGTGGGCAGCCATTCCCTAACATACCTGTTAGACTTCCCTGTAACATAATCACGTAATAGCTTCGATGACACGGATATGCAGAGCTCACTTTACAAAAATTGTGGCTAACCAATAGTGAAAAATACAGGAAAACTGTATTTGCACCCTTAATCACCTGAAATAGCCATTACCAGCTACACATGACATTTATCATTATTGGTGAATCCGACTTTTCTTGCAGTGATCAATGCAATGTCTATCACATTAGTCTAAAGCAGTACCGATTTTTCTCACCTACAGTCTAAGACAGTACCGATTCTTCTCACCCATTAGCACCAAATATACCTGGCATTTATCATTATCGGTAAATATGACTTTTAGGGCAGTGATGAATGTAATAGCTATCGTAATTAGTCTAAGGCAGTACCTTTTCTTCTCACCTTATATTCCCGTGTGTGTAGCACATCAGCGTGTTTAAAATCAACCTCAGCGGAGTAGTAGTGAACGTATGGAGACCTCGTGCCGTTTGTGAAGATTGCTTTAGCGATCATGTTCGTCACGTACGTTTTTCCTACGCCTGATGGCCCGTGAAAGGAAAAGACCAGCGCTTTGCTTGGTTTTAGAGTGGCCAAGTGCTCTTGAACGGCCTTCACCACTACATCTCGCACTAGTGGCTGACCATATAGCCTTTTGTTCAGCAACGTCCTTAGATCTACAAGTACAAGTCGAAATATAGAAGAAAGAAAATAATTTTTTTATCGAGCCCTGCATGAGTGACCTTATGCTTATGATTGTTTGTCACTGTGCGCTAGCCCGTATGCAAGAACGTATAGTCTATACAGTCCATACGTACAGGTCCATCTGTGCAGGGCCACTATATCAACAAACAGCACCTTGTGTAAATAAGGTACTAATGCACCATTTACAGCTAAATAGCCTGTCTACTTCATAACGTACGAACGTTGACAGTACTTATCATTACCCTCCTGAAGTTGAAAAGCTTTACATGGCATGTAGATAATATATTCATTGGAACATAACATAAGTGATCAACATAAAATATGAATACATGTCATTTGTATCTGCCCCCCCCCCCCAACCCACCCCACATCCTACAATGCCAACATGATATCAAGTTTGTCCAGTCAAAATACAGTTAAGGAACTGCTATACTTACATGTTATGTTTGGGTTGAAATCCCCGTTACAAATCGTAGTAACTGGCTCTATTGGTGGTGACGATGAATACATCATCGTGGATACGATTATTGACACAATAAGTGCAGCAGCAGTAACTCCAGTCGCCACAGTCATGGTTATTCCCCCACGTTGAGAACCTTTCTTAGAAGCCATCGTTTCGTCTTGTTATGGTAGGTTATGTACTGATAAAGCTTTATATAGCGAGAAAGAGGTTAAAGTACTGAAAAAACAACCCATCCGTTCTTTGTGTAAGAACCTGATCTTAAGTTAGTGCACGTCGTTGACAAAGACGTTTAGGCATGTCGTTAATAATTAAACAAACCCATGGTAAAATCTGTACTGACTCGGCCGTAATGTTTTGTCACACATCGATACTTGAAATACGAGAGACCTAAGTACTGTAAGTCGATCAGATGGCTAATTATATCCAAATGATGAATTAAATCATACAAATAGACAGTGTCGATTAGCAAGTATGTTTTATCGAAGGCTGAGTATACCCTTTGGCAAATCTAGTTTAATGGCGACCAAGGTTGAATGTAAACAATACAAAGTCCATCTGTCAAACATAAGACTCTTGACTAAGAGCGTCCAATGGAACCTGTTGGATTGTGGTTCATTCCTCAGAACGTATCATTGTATAAACACATACCTTTCCTACTAAAATTTTTTGATTATATATGAAAAAATGTATATGAAAAGATGTAAACCTCTTTATCTCTTAAACAGCAAAGTCCTTTATCCACAACCATTTGTTTAACAAGAGCCGACGTTTCGACGACTGTCATCTTCATCAGGGCAATTATGTCTGGTTCACTGTGTACTAAAGCTAGATGTTACGAGTTCACTGTGCATTGATGATAGGGACCACATTGTTAGCAGTGACACCTAGCGTCAGTGCACAGTGAACCAGTAACACCAGCTTCAGTGTACAGTGAACCAGTAACACCTAGCGTCAGTGCACAGTGAACCAGTAACACCTAGCTTCAGTGCACAGTGAACCAGTAACACCTAGCGTCAGTGCACAGTGAACCAGTAACACCTAGCTTCAGTGCACAGTGAACCAGTAACAGCTAGCTTCAGTGCACAGTGAACCAACAACACCTAGCTTCAGTACACAGTGAACCAGTAACACCTAGCTTCAGTGCACAGTGAACCAACAACACCTAGCTTCAATGCACAGTGAACCAGCCATAATTGCCCTGATGAAGATGACAGTCATCAAAACGTCGGCTCTTGTTAAACAAGTGGTCGTGAATATAGAATGTTGCTATTCAATCATTCACATCACCAACATGATGAAATTATTCAAGGCTTCTTATCTATGTTTGCTCCAGGCTTCTCACATAACGCTTTGCAAACAGGTCTCGCAAGACGGATGAATCAGGGTCAGAGTTGAATATTTCATGGCCTATAAAAGTAGCTTCAGGCATTGTCGGCGTCTCAACGGTTGTAAAGGCTATAGCTAAAGACCCATTGAGCACCTACATTACAGTATTTGCATGCTACAGAAGCAGATCTTATCTTTCAAGCTACATCGTAAAGTAAAACTGATTAAACGGTAGCTTTGTGTTACTGTTTTGAGTCTATCCTGCTTGCACTTCATATCATGGCCATGCAATAGATTTACTGATATGTTTGTTTTTAAGGCTAATGACCAAATGAGCACCTAGCTACATTTAAGTATTTGCATGTAACAGAAGCAGATCTTATCTTTCAAGCTACATCGTAAAGTAGAACTGCTGAGACGTTAGCTTTGTGTTACTGTTTTGATTCTTTCTTTCTTTCTTTCTTGTCATTCATATCATGGTATTATTGTTATTGTTTTTTTGTTCGTAGCGACTTATTATTTGCCGATATTGTTTACTTCATGTGATTCATTTGTGTACTGCCCTTCGTCATGTTTATTATCAATTGTCTTCTGTTGTTCTTTTAATTTGACTGGTATACACACAGGCGATCTCATGTTTCTCTTTGTCATTTTACATGTACCTTACTGTAATAAAGCTGAAAGAGATGTTCATACGGCCTGCCCTTCAGAAATTTTGCTCATTTTACTCTGAGAAAGGCTGCTTCTAATATATATATCCACGCACTGACAGAGTCCAACAAAAATCCACAGAATCAATGGAGAAGAACATCGACCGGTCTTTATTCATGATTACTGAATCCTAAGGCAGAATTCCTACTCCCAGTGCCATGATTTAGGATAATCGGATAAAAAGCGGAAATATCGGTTTCCGTCCTTTTCTTAATGCTCAATCCTTTTCCACAGGGGTAGAATATAGATTTCCCAATGCGAAATAAATGGCCCTATTGATAATTGTGAACCATGCCTGACTTTCTATCAATATCTCTTAGGGACGTTGAATACAAGTCTGAAATTCCGTTCACACTAAATCAGAACCAAAGACCAGCTTGTATATACATTCAGAAAGTCATAAGATACACAGAAAAATCTGGAACATTTCCAACGTCCTTTCATTATATTCAATTAGCTTGTGCACATTGTGATTTGATATCGTTATAATTGTACGTATTTTTTGTTGCACTGATCTTATGTACAGACCAAAATGCATTCAGATGTTGCCTGTCCTGATTAGATAACGTTTGTTTGCATAAAAACACTAATTGTACAGAACATTTTAGTCGTTAACCATAAAAGTGTATTCGCAACATGTTCTCAGAACGCTTTACAAACAAGCACTTGTTTTACTTCAAGACTTAGGGACGTTGACAGTTTGTACACAGGCATCGCCTTACCAATGACAAAACTAACCCGCATAGTCAACGCACAAAATTCTGTTGTCCGTTTAGATAATCTATTTCGCAAAGGTTTTTGTTTACACCGATCCTATGTATTTTTTTCAAATATCTGTATTAAACTATAACTTTATATTATGATAGTTTTGAGTTAATGGATCCAAACACATGATCGCCGACGACTTGTGATACACATAAAGCGAAAGATATATTTTTTTAACGTTGTCCTGTAGAAATTGGATGAGTCTCCAATTACATTAAACGACTTTTCATCTAACAGACGGTAGGATATTATCTAACAAATGGACTTGAATGAAGAATTTTAACAAGCATTTCACAGTTTATCATTCGATTGCTTTGTAATATATGTAACTATCTGTGGCAAAAATATGTCTTAAGTTCTTGTTTTCTACACCACAAAGTTTGTCATAACAATAGAACTGTCTGAGGAGAAACATATACTTGCTTTTTCTTCGGATAAAAGTAATAAATAGTGTAGCATAAGTAAACTTTTTGATGAAAGTGGATTATTATGGAGTTAGTTGAGAAGTACGTTACATCCATTATTTCCACATTTGGTTCAACTGATTTCACATAAACACTGACGCTGAATTTTCACAATTATGTAGTGATCTCGGTTATCCTATTCAGAACACATCTAGCCTAGTGTTTTTTCAAGGTTTTTCCAAGATATATTTAGCATCCAATAAACTTTACTTCGCGTCCACTGCTTCTTGAAACTAGCGCTTCTTCCATATGTACAATCGCCTCACTACAGTCAGTCTGTGGCTGGTTCACAGCATGTTTACTGCTCGTCATCCTTAGCCGCCCAGTTTTCCATCTTCATGGACAGCAGGCTGCTGTAGCACATCTGCAGCCGCTGGGCCTGATCCTCCAGCTCGACCCCGAGGTCATGGAGTCTGCGCAGCATCATGTCCCGTCTGCACATGCGCAGTTGGCGCTGGTACTTGCTCCTCTCGTGGGCTCGGATCTGCTCCTCCTCCTGAGCCAGTCGGATTTTGTCTTCCACCATTTTCTTCTCCTCTTGAAGACGGCGTACCTTCTCTTCCAAGCTGCTCTTTATCTGACGAATGCTTCTTGCGCTTGCTCCTTTCTCAACTTTCGTTGAATCCACCTCGACTTCCTTAGACGCCTGAGCCTCAAGACCATCCAGTTCCTCAAGAATCTCTTTCTCCTGAGGGGTAGGGGCCAGTGTGTCATCTGATTCGCTCTCGTGGTCATACTTCTCTGTATGGGAGAGGTCGAATGTGTCGCTATCGCTGTCTTGCTCAAGCGCCGCCATCTTGGTTTCTTCAATGCCATTACCATTGAACTCCTTTGCCCCAGGAGTGTCAGCTTCAGCATTTTCCGTTTCCTCCTCTGGGGATTTGTCTAGTGAGTCATTATTTGTTATGTCTCGCACTGGCTCATCCTCCTCGATGTATTGGGTATCATCCATTGTGGAGTTTTCTGGCATGTTCGAATTTTCGAAGACGGTGTAGCCGTCCTTTTGTAAGGTGGTGTCAACTGCGTTGTTAGCGTTCTCTGGATCGTTTTCAACGATGTTGCGCATGATCTTGTTATTGGTGTATCCGTAGATTGACGTGCTGTTTTGATTGATGTGGTTGGCCTCGTTCTCCTGAAAGCCGTCGCTCTTGTACCCAATCTCACTCGTTCCCATCGTCCCACTACCGTTGATGATGTCCAAGGCGGCCATCTTTGTCGTGATCGTCCCGTTCATGTTTCTCTGGTTCTCCAGGAGCACGTAAGAGTTGTCCGTGGGGGAAACAGAACCGATGTTACCGTTCAGAAGAAGCTCTTTCGACGGTTGTCCCAAGTTTAAGTTGCCAGCTGATACTTGCATACAGTTGTTGTTCACGGTCGCGTCTCTCTGAATGCCGGTGATATACATCTTTTTCACTCGCCGGTGGCCGTTTGTCGGTTTACGAGGGCGTCAGACTGTCTCCTGAAAAACAGGACAATGCATCTTTTAGTATTTTTAGATAACCGAGACCGCTTTCAATTTCCTTTAGCCTTGGGAGATAAGGTAAAAGAATTGGCAGCCACCTAAATTTCGCCGGGTAGCCGAGCTTAGCCTTTGAAGAGACAAAAGTAATGTGGTGGCGTTGCAAATGGATTCTGCCTTTTATGGTCTACTGCTGGGATTCTGAAACCTAACGATTTCCTTGGGACTGCGTGAGAAAATACAACTGCCAGGTAGAATCCACGTATTCTTACATGGTATAGAAGCGTTGGCGAGTAAACTATCATGAAAGGTAAAAGAAGAAAAAAACAAAATGAAGGTATTTTCCGATGCCTTACTTTCTTACAAATGTTTCTGAAAAAAATATGAAGACAGGGTCACTGAAAATTAGGCTCTCAAGTCTCGTCAAGAAGAACCATTTGTCGTTACCAACACAGTTTCTGGAAACCAGCTGACATCTTTACGGTAGTATAGCATCGTTAACATCAATAGTTTGGTTGGTTAGCTTTGTTCTTTGTTTTAGGGAACAGGAGCAATTGATAGTACACGGTTGTTCATTACGTGTGCCATTATATCAGAGCGACGCTGGGATGCTTTGTCAATGAACTTAATCGAGCAATCTCTACAGCCGTTTTATATCTGAACTGTATGTGTCTCGTGCTGTGTGTTCACGGCGTTTTTTCTCCATAAAATCGATTGTGATTTTTAACTGCCAATGCCCATATAGAACCACATGGTAGGAATGCTCAGCTTGGTACAATTGACTCAATGAAGTTGTCAACCAGCCTCCATTATATTTTATATGTCTAAGCAATAACTTGATTATTTATATTGTAATAGTCATGTCTATGCTATTGATTATCTGCAACCGCTAGTTTTAGTAACATCAAACAGTCATAGGCTAAATTGGAACTTGTCAAATTCTCCTTGTTTTAGTGTTTTTACCTCTAACGATAAATTAACATTCAATGTAGCTGCCCAATACTATACAATGTACATTATACATGTATCTACCTGAATCCATCCACAAACTTCATCACAGGAATACATATTTTTTAAACAAGACTTCCAGTAACGTCTTCACTGAGCAATATTGCTTTTTCTTTCTCTAAAATCATCTTGCATTCTGAGTACAGTTCAATACTTCAGAGGACATTTATCATGTCACCTTATAGATAACATGTCTTGAAGTAATATCCTTGTTTATAGAGCCCTGACACCATTGCTGCGCTGGCTGCAGACCGTCTATCGTGGGCCGACTGATGATGATGATAATGATAGAGCCTTAAGGGCAAGCCGCCACGTTAGAGGCGTATGTGTGCATGTACAAGTTTAACCTTTAAGGTCACTAGATCTTCCTGTTGCTACACCATCAGGTTTGTAATTCCCCGTGAGCCATGTGGAGGTGTCTGAAAGTCGTCAGAGCTGCTGGCTGAATAAACTATTGGTGTGGTGGCATCTTCGATTGGCGGCAGTTCTCTGACTTTGCATTGACCATGTTACCTGGTTTAGCTTTAAGCACGCACAAACATCGCACTGCATTGGCCATTTCACCGGTTTTAGCCTGAAGCACGCACACTAATCAGTTGTAGTGAAGAGAATTGAAAGGCATAAGACCATAGCCTACCGAACCGACCAGAATGACAGAAAGAGGGGAATAGTCTGTGTCACCAATGAATGCAGTTGCTTCTCTTACAAAATCTTACATAGATAGAAAATAAACAAAACGCTGCTTTGCCTATCTAAAAATAATGATGTTATGTTAAGCGTAACTTTCATATTCTATAGCACAGAGTTTGCTTGATTTTTTTGTCAATGCTAACAGGCTCCTTGGTATATAAATGCCTAGAGAGCACTTGCAACCACCATGCTTACTTGATTTATATATGGTTTATAGTACAGCGTGCTTCGCTCCAGTGCAATATGCCCAACCGAGCTTTTAAATCAAAGTATAAATCACACATACAATCCGTCACTTCAAGCGCAAATAAATTGGTAGGTTTAGCCTCTTTTACACGGACGTACTTGCTTCCAGTGGCGGCAAATTGATCGCAACAACCCGTGGAAATAAATCAGATAAAGTCTTTTTATTAAGGGCATTTGTCTGGTTGACATTTGCATGGAATCGCAATTTGCTTGTTTCGTGATTTAAATGTAGGCCTACCCTCTTTGATAAATGAGAAGTAACACGGGCAGCAGGTGTTATTTTTCACTAGAATATCGGTACAAATTTGTTTTTTGATGGCAAGGCAGCCTAATTACCTCAAAGCATGCAAACTGCCCATCATTAAGAAAGCTGTCATTTTCTTCCCGTTTGTATGGATGGATTGATAACCTTAAGTCCCCTTATCATCCTAAATACACCACTGTATTCAATAGATCAACGTCAAGTCTTATAACCCTTAATACATCGCTATTGTCAATATAATTTGATATCATAAAATTTCGTACGCAACCAATGACATTGCAATACGACAGCTCCTGATGCATAACAATGATAAGTATTACTCAAAGAACACCCTTCTGATTTTTGTGAACATAAGACCTTACAAATCATACTTCCAGTTCTTGATTCCTGCTGCCAGATAGTAAAGTTAAAGTCCACCGATGACGTCAATCACGTCACGATGGTGTTCGTGTTTGAAGGTAAGATAAGAACTGGTAGTAAAGGGAAAATTATATCTGATTTTAGTTGAAATAGACTTTCAATCATCTTTACTTTCTTTAAGGCTTTAAGGTTGATGATATCTATGTTACTAAAACTGTTAGCTCGCCAGTTTTTCATTGTTATCGAATGCCTTATGGCAAGTTTGTACTTCTTATTCATAATGATAAAATTAGAATTGGCATGTCGTATCAACTCTAGTGTCGATCAAACTACAGATATGAAGAAACATCGGAGAAACATATGTCGGCACATCAAAAGACGGTCCAACTTTCAGACGAATCGGAAATCAAACACGTTATAGCCGTGATACATGAAGCTTGGCGCTAATGGGCAGTTTGGATAACCCCTATCTGGATCGAGTTGCCCTTGATATCGTCCTACATGACACTAACCTATTCCTCTTCCTTTCCCAGCTGTACATTTGTCTTTCACCATAACTTAGCCGGAAACTTAACACACCAACCTGGGGTATTCCCAAAATTTTGATCAACGGATCCAGTGTTCATTCATATCAATCAACGTATTGTAGAAAGTGCAAATGTCTTTTTGAGGGGCTAAGCAGAAACGCTGACCTCCTCCATTGGCAACCACCATTGAATCTTACGCCATAGTAAAGATTAAATGTCTCAAGTGTACTCTTACCAAGACTGTAATAGAATAGCGAAAAATAATGAAGATCTGTTACACTGCCAACCACGTGGTATAGTTCAAGACATCAGAATGGTGACGTACATAAAATATTTGATGGTAATTCACCAGGCCAGAATTTGTAGTTATGAATCTGCTGAGAGAATGTCTTCATCCTATGGTTCTAAATACGTCTAGAAATTCCTAAACCCGGCCTGTTTGCTTGATCTTAGTCTTAGAAAAAACAGCAAAAGTTAAATGTGCTTATGTGCAACTTAATTAATCAGAAAACTCTGGCTAAAGAGTAAGCTTTCTCTGGACTAGGCAGAAATAATTACAAAGTTCGGTCCTGATTGGCAAAATGTTTTAGCCACCTTAGCTAGCCCCAAATACTAGTGCCTTCCGGTGACATATGTAATCTGTATGGAGCAACCATAACCAACTTCTCCATCTTCATGATAATCTACCAGATGGATCCATGATGGAGAAAATGTTTCCGTCAAGTCGGGACGAAAACGATTACGACAAGAGAACAGTCATTAGCTAATCTCCTCGCTGGCGCCAGCTAAAATGTTTTTGCACATAATTAGCCTTGAGATAGCCGTGCTGCTGCACCTGTAAATGGGCGTTCCACTGCCATATCATGGAGGTCTTCACGTCTTTCTTTGATGAGCGATGAGCTCTTTAAGAAACAAGCTCACGCTCGAGGGCCATTGATGCATTCACTACCATGGGCTGTCTATTCTCAAAGGAATAGTCGGCTGTTGTGCGGAATATGCATGAATTTATGAAAGTTCAAATGGAGACCCGGCCTTTTGCTACTCAGTCACCCTTTAATGGAGTTTAAATGCTGATGTCGTCTTACTGAGGAACCCACCATCTGCGAGCTCAAAGGCCGCTTACAGATAACTGCGGTACTTACATTCAGGTGCCGCTGCGAACCGCTATGAACAGCGGCGTACACACAGATGTGTGTAACAAATCCTCTTAGCCTTCTGGAAAGTTTTCTTCCCTGCAGTAATAAATGATTCTGCTTTCTTCATACCAACTACGGGAAGGGTTTAAACTGGACTTTCCACTTGTTAAAGCTAATACGTTAATAGGAGTCTACGTTAAGTATGTCCTCAATGTAGATATTACAAGCGCAATCTTCTGATCCTCTTTCCATTAGTTTTGAAAGCAATTCCATTTGCTTCTATTTTGGAGAATAAAACGCCGAGCTAGACAGTAAATTA
Source organism: Branchiostoma floridae x Branchiostoma japonicum (assembly GCA_013266295.2). Taxonomy (NCBI): domain Eukaryota; kingdom Metazoa; phylum Chordata; class Leptocardii; order Amphioxiformes; family Branchiostomatidae; genus Branchiostoma; species Branchiostoma floridae x Branchiostoma japonicum. The sequence continues at coordinate 3,033,102 of CM023825.1, read as the reverse complement.
TAACAAACTTCAATGGGGGCACTACCGATAGACTATACTCATAATGAATACGATATAGAATCTTTCTTCAAAGACATGGGCCATTGAGGTTGGCGTCGCGTCGCTTCTTTTCGTCTGCTCCAAGGCTTAAGTATGGATTTGCTACACACGTAACTTCCCATGAACATAAGCCATAATAAGCCTCTCCAGTCAGTTTTCATCAGTGCATCCATTTATTCTGTTTGGTGGACAAGTGATACAGCAGACTTATGTTATTTTTTATTTAATTTGATCACCAAAATGTTCTCTCTAGGCGTCTTTTAACTAAGCGTAGGGTCTGTGCCAGACGTCTTGAACGAATTGATTCTAAAAGAATAAATTGCTTAAGGGCAAAGCTTGGCAAATCGTCCATGTTTTCATTAGTAAATTTAAATATTCTTTTGATGGATTGCAGTCTTATGTTATTTCTTATTCGACTAGGTCAACAGGTTGGTCTCTCTAGGCGTCTTTTAACTAAACTATGCGCCAGGGGTCTTGAACGAAATGCTTGACAAATCGTGCATGTTTTCATCAGTAAATCCAAGCATTATTTTTGATGGATTGCAGTCTTATGTTATTTCTTATTCGACTAGGTCAACAGGTTGGTCTCTCTAGGCGTCTTTAGACTAAAAAAAAGGGTCTATGCCAGAAGTCTCGAACCTAAATTCGAAAAGAAAAATTGCTGAAGGGCAAATGCTCGTCAATGTTGATAAGCTGGGCCACTAGGATGTTCTCCCTAGGCGTCTTTAAACTAAACATCTTACATCCCAATACCAAAAGAACAAATTTGAAGGGCATAGCGCCAATGCCTTGGCGGAGAACGCTTGTCTGCCGCTTTGTACCTCACTAACGATGATTGAAGAGCACCTACGTCTACATTTATCACACAAGTGTCTAACAAGTGTATGTACCTGTAGCAAGACCTTTGATGTACACATGAACTGTCTGACAATGATGCAGTACCCACCCAGAATTTTACAATTGCTGCTCTTTCGTTGTGCTTTAAACATCAAAGACTACATGCTTATTAACGATAAAGACGTTTCCTTGTGAAAGTAAATGAATCGCATGTTCCCACTAGTGGACACAATGAAATAGTTTCCTTTTAGGAGCATTGCTCAGTATCAAAATAATTCCCAAGCGTGCATTAGTCCGGCTGGCATTAGCGAGTTTCGGGCGCCTTGCTGGCGCCAGCAGCTGACAGATAGGGGTCAATAGCGTGTTTAACCGGTGTGAAAAAAATCGCAGCGTCACGGGCAGAGACAGTTCGGTCAGAAAGGCGTGGCTTTCCGGTAAGTCAGCATTGCTTTTCCCGGAAAAATGGAAAAATAGCTAAACGGATGTTAAAACAAGATCCACTCATGTTTTTAAAAATGACGGTTACGCAGCATCTAAGTTCTAAATTCTTTAGCGAATGAAATGAAGTAATGAATAGCGACATTACTACTAAATCCAATCAAACAAACTAGAAAAAATCCAGTGTTCACAACCATTCAAAATTCTTGAACTTTACAAAACAATTCGGATGTGAGCTCCGCGTGCATTGGACGCATTTAAGAATAAGTGTTCCAATGACGGGTTAGAAGGAATGAAAAATGATCCTTGTATGTGTTGTCTGTCCTCAAAGATCCGGTCTACGAGGAGATAACACGCATCCCTGCCTCTCTATCTAGCACCTTTGACCCCATTTACTACTTGGCTGAAAAGGCCAACATGAATGACTACTAGAGGCCAAAGGTCCCGCATTTGAAATACCATTTTGGGGCCCATATTGCATTTTCTCCCGTGGAGGTTCCGAGGTTTAGTGCTCTTTTGTAGTTATGTTCAGCCTAGGATATCACTGCAAAGATGTAATTAAATTTAAATAATTTATAGGGGATTTCTGCATTCGTGCAGTGGACTTACTTTTCTTCTCTAAAATGCTCGTTTGTGACCTTTTCCATCGTTAACGCTAAAACAGTAAATACATAGCTACCAACCTAACTACGCGATCACATTCGTCGTAGGCATTTTACGATTTTGATGCCGTAAAATTTTGAATCAGGCTGTGACAAGATTAATTTTGCAAGACACATGTACAACTATCCTAAGAATGCCCCAAATTTGCGCTCGTATGACGATCGTACGACGTATGTGCCCGGGCCATAACTTATACAAAAGTAGCCAAACTTGTTTTTTTTTTGTTTTTTTTCCTTTTAAGCAATCTGTACAGGCTCTTTGTCAAGCTTGATGCAGTCTTGTAGTTTGCAAATGATAAATACTGTGAGCTTTATGACCAAACAGGCTGTACTCCAATTTCAATTTTGAGAAGGTCCTTTTTTTGCTTGTGAAGTAAAACTCATTACCGAGGTTATTACCCGGACCAAACTTTAAAAGCTTCGTGCAGGCTCAGAGAAATGAAGGCAATCAGAGTAAGACTTTGGGAGGGATTACACCGAACATACTTTAAAGGTTAGCGTAATACATAATGCACAAGCGTGGGAGCCTCTATATTTTTCAAAGCCACTGTGGATATACCACTGCGTGTATACAGATGATGTCTAATGAGGCAATCTTTGACGAGAAATCGCTACAGCATCTTAATTTCAATGTCTATATGCGACGCTGCTGCTTCAAGCTGTAGTGATATCCAACATTTTCTTGAACCACATGCATCAACCCGCACCATCCATTGTTTAAAAGTCGGTAAGGTGTTCAAGAGAAACATACAATAATGTTGGTTGGTGAGTTGAATGTTAAATACAACATCCAGATATTAATGTGAGTAACTTGTACCTTAGACCCAGGCATCAATAACCATGTCGCCTATAACTATCATAATTACTATTATTAGACACATTTACTCGAATAGCTTTGTAAAAATGAATTAGCATGGGCTATGGTACTGGCACGTCATAAATAGTAGCTTTTGTTGGCTGTATATACTTTATGACATCTTATACTATAACGAATCTATTTGATAATATGAATTGCCCAAAGACGATATTATTTCATGTGCTATTGCCTTTCCCTGCGAGAGAGATAAATTCCAAATTGGAATAAGTGCGGTATAGCTCTCCCTTTTTAAGACGCTAATGTATGCGTACTTTAAGGAAACTATTCATCTCACGGTAGGATAGTAATTACCTGTGAGTTAGATATCGTCATCGGTCTAAAGGGTTATAAGTTTAATGAGGTGGCTGTGTCCATTTCATATACTCTGTAGAGACTCACACCATACATATTACGATGCTCGCATGCACCTTTCCGAGTTCGCGTGCAAAGAGCGTCTAACGACCTATGGGGTTTTAAACTGACTCTGTCGTAACTTTTGGTTCTCTTGACCCTGTAAATCCCTTTTATAGATCTTGTCTGTATCTTACGTCGAAATTGATCTTGTCGCTAACCCACGGGTACATACAGTAAACGTTCTCCTATAAAACACAATGGGCGTAATGGCAAAACATCAAGATAAGACATAATTGTGAATAAAATATCCCCTAGTATTGCTTTATTCCTGGAATGTCTTGGTCATATCATTTAAGGCTTGGTGGAATAGATTTTACTTAATTGTTCAAAAGTCACGCATCGATTCAAAAACCATACGCGGATGCATTTACAACTTTATAGGTCAGAGAATTATTCTCTAGACTTAGAAAGCATTACTAGCAGCTAGAGTCTAGACACGGCTTTGAAAGAAAGAGTCTGTGATGTATGCGCTATTAGCTGAAAGAACCAGGAGATGGCGGCTTAAGTCGTAAAGTTTATACAGCTAGTAGGGCCTTAAAGTATCCAGTAAGAGCTTTGGCGCCATCTATTGTACGTCCAGGCGTGATGAAGTCAGAGTAAGACCGTCTTCACGCCGTCCCCCGGGGAGAAAATGAACCAAAATCCTTTTAGGCCCGCGCATTGTAACGGCCCCTTTTCATCTTTGGTTGCACTTGCAAGTTTTCAAAGTCATATAAGTTTGCTCAGAAGATCAAACGGTGAGATACCGAGGGAGCTTCATGAGGCATTATTCAGTTTCCTCCCTAATGATACGGCCTCTGCGCCCTGCAGGCTAGCGTGAGCGTTGTCTGCCCATTACTGTATGCCGTGAAGTCTGTATGCTGTATCATCTCGTACACATATTTCCATTCCACCCGGCATGCGCTAAGGGACAAAGGGTCAAACTTCACATCGCGCTCGCAACTTCAACTTGAAAACTTCAATGCGTGTGTAAAGTGGGGGTAGCTAAAGACATCATAGCGGAAGCTTGTACAGTGAGCGTAAGTCAGGCTTATGAAAAAAAAAAGCATTACCAAGTTTCCATAAGGCAACAGACATGAATACCATTGTCACCATTTGTTACCATTATCATATTGGTCAAATTTATCAATTACTTATTGTTATTTATTATTACCATTTGATTTGTTACTATTATTACAGTTGTCAATTAATTTCGTCGGGGAAAGATCCCGGACAAGCCATTATGGCTTTTTATCTTTTCCCCTGCATATCCTATTTTGTTGTAATATGTTTATTTTATTGTTTTTTCCTTGTATGCGAATCAATAAACAAACAAACAAACAAACAAACAAAACAGCAGGAAACTGAAGACAGGATATGAGGCGATCTTTGCACCATTCACTTCCGCTTGCGGGGACAACATTTTGACCTCCAATTCTACCTTCCTGTCAATCTGTCCCCTTACTTCCTATAACTCTACTGTATTCAAATAGCTACTGACACACAGGCATACATATGAATACAGGAACCGAAAATGATACCCCATACACTGACGTAACAATGCTTTATCGTAACGACATAATGTATGTACAAATTTTTCTTTCAAATCTAACTTTTCAAACTATATGGCTGTCCCCTGCAAAGTTTTCAGTCGCCTCCATGTACCCTTAGTCAGCCCAAATCCCATCTGTCTGTACCATGTTTTATTATCCTTAATGGCACAGAAAAGCAACCTGGATTACCGACTATATCAATACTGGCAGCCCACTTTCAAGTATCCCGGGGAAATGATTGTATTTACCATAGGAAATAGCGTACAAATGAATCCTCCCTATTGGACTTCACTAGGTAATAGCGTATTCCCAAGCAACTTACAGGAGCTATAATGCAATATGTGCCTACTTTATTGGCAGCGCTCGTACGGGAGATGTGGCGTAGCTAGTCCCCTAAAGCCACTTTGATAGAAGGCAAATAGCCGGACGGGGGTTGTTGAAAACGTGCCAGCGGCATCATTTCTCTCGCATTTGGGAAGAGGTTTGTCCATGTAGCAACACGTACGTACCAATTGGTCTGTGAGATTACATGTACATTCTCTTGGCTTGGCTTCGCTGACGAAGGGCCTTTTCCACTTCTGATACAGGCTCGCTGGTGGCGGACTAGGCCGATTACATTACCCACGCTAAAACACGCTTGTAGTGAGTTGACGGGGGGCGGTATTGAATTCCAACAACCTATTACCCATTGCTGACGTCACACATAAAAAAATGAGCTATTTAGTCAGATTGCTGAAGAAAACTGTGACTCTGATTTAGTCAAAAGTTCCCGTGAGTCATTTTTTTACAATAGTCTAGGCAATTGTTCCATTATGTAGGTTCCTGTTGATTCATATTATAATTGTTAAAGGGGGGGGGGCTGATGCCAAGTAGTTTTAGTAGGACATGGAAAGTATAAGGGGACCAGTACACCAGAGGAAAGTCTGTAGACATGTAGGGTGTGGTCAGGGTACTCATCATATGTTGTTTAAGCCTGGGAACAAAAACCATAAGGGAGTAGGCTTTCATAGATGAATGCTGCGCCTAATTTGCAACTGGCCCCGCGGGGCACGGCTTTGAAGAGTGTTGGAATTTCAAAGGGGAGACAAAAAAATTACAGTTTTACACTAACGATTGATGCCTTGGGTGGCTGTTACAAGCTGTGTATTCTGATGACCAAGTTGCCTATTTTGGTTTACCGCTGCTACGCCTATCGTTCTATTTAAACGAGGTTTGCTACCAGTACTTGGAACTGCAACCTTTGCGCGGACTGTTGTGCACTTAGATTGGTTTCTTTTCTTAAGGGCCGTCTATGACTACTAATGTTTAATACCTTGCGTGCATGGTGTGCTTTTCATCACTGATTTATAACTTACAGATAACGGTTTAAAAGGTTGCTATTTAAACGAGTTTCGTTACCAGTACCGGTACCTGATACGGCAACCTTTGCGCACTCCAGGCTGTTGTGCACTTAGATTGGTTTCTTTCTTTAAGGGCGGCTATGACTCTCAATGTTTAATACCATGCGTCAGTGGTGTGCTTCTGATTACTGATAACGGTCTTTCCAATTAGAAGACCGCTTTAAGTGCCGTTTTTGATTGTGATGGACCGGCGCCGGCATCTCTCAGGAGATTCTGATGAAGACGTGCGGACGCAATAACGCCATTTAGGTAACGACCATCAGGATCAGTCTTCTGACCGGGGTAATTATGCTGCTGCCTAATGACTGATCGCGTACTTTGGTCGATCTTTGCCTGTTAATCTTGCAGGTAGATGGGAAGGATGGTTAGATTGCTTTAGTTGTCTCAGAGGAGTGTGATCTTTGATGGTCGTTTGTCAAACGGTAGGATTGTCAATCAATCATCCGCGGGATCAGAAGCCGATGCATGGCGGCTGTAGACATGTCTCTCAAGGCTCTTCTAGTACATACGTTGAAGGAACTACAATAACGGTAAACATCATATGGTACATGGACTTTGTAGACTCGAAGAAATTTTAAAAAAGTTGTTTGGCCGGTACTGGTTTAAGGGGAGTTTTATGCATTTTGCCCTCAGCATCAAGGCTTGGCAGTAAGAGGGCGGAGACTAGGTTGATTGACCGGGTTGTGGACCGGTATGCCCTGCGTGGCAGGATTTGGTAAGTAAGTAAGTTACGTCATACAACCGTATGAGCAATAAGCCATTCTATGATGTAATTCAATTAGGTGAATTTTTTCCCGGGATCATAGATACAGAGCCAAATACTGAAGATACTTCCGAGAATTCTGAAATCTTTGATTTGTTGTCAAACTTCGAATATAAATGAGAAATATGCCCATGACGCTGCGCTATTTCTTGCACTGTCAGCAATCCGAGTCTCTCAATAGACAACACTTAAATCTTGGTTTAATCAATACAACTGGAAATAATACAGAGTTTTACACGTTTTGAATGCTATCCAGCGATCTTTATCAGTGAAAAGAAAAGAAAGTTTACGTTCAGATAAACAGCTAAAGCTCCGTATTATTTCAAGTTGTGTTGATTAAACTAAGATGAGTAACCTTCATAAACGTCACACTTCACACTTATCCTTTTAATAAATTCTGAAGGCATATAGTTTTACACGTAATTGATTTCCCATTGGTTCAATATTTCCACACTTTGTTCTGCGGCAAGCCCATTTGGGTCCGGAAATCTAAACGTGCAAAGGGGTTTCGCTGTCACCATGAAGGAAGACAAATCGAATATTTTATTGCTTTGAAAGAAGCTCCGTGTAAATTGCTATTATCAGGCTCGTTTTACGCAGAAAATAAACTCTACGGGAGGAAAGAATTATTGCATGAAGCTCTTAGCAGGCAGTAAGCTACCTTTTCATGCCCAAGACTTCACTTTTCTTACGTTGTAATACGTTATTTGTCATAATAAAATAGATAGATGCTGAGCCCTCAAGCGATAACTGATTCATCATGGGTATTGCTGTGAAACTTCTTGTAAATCAAAGAAAATGCCTTGGGAGAAAGTTGCCAAAATCTAATGGATTCCGTGCCTCTATCAGGGGTTGCCGCGAAAATGCTTTTACCATTCTGCGGCTCTTTTCGGTGCTTTTACTATCCATTGTCATATTTCAAATCGAGTATGAACATATGACCCATATTATTAGTTGTTGAAAAGAAAAAACAGATTCGTTATTCTATAAAATTCTACTGGTTCAATGTGAATTATTAACAGATAAGTTATGCAAACTTTATGCAAATGTATGTGATGACTTGCCGTTTGGTAGAGATAATCTATATTCTGTGAAAGTATTGCTGGAAAACCGTTCTTTCGTCTAACGCAGCTGTCAGTCAATGATAGCAGGAAAGTGCGTCCAGGTGCAATACGAGATTGTCTTCTTCCCGATATCTGCTGTATGTTAGATATGGCTGGATCACCACTTAGAGATGGCCTCCAGTTCACCACTCAAATCAGATTTCATGTACGAGGAAGTGTGAAGTACCCATAATCTTTTAGCTGGTGTGTTACGCCGAAGGGCGATTATACCGGCTTTTCAGATACAGATACAGAAGCTGGTGTGTTACGCCGAAGGGCGGTTATACCAGCTATACAGATACAAATACAGAAGCTGGTGTGTTACGCCGAAGGGCGATTATACCGGCTTTTCAGATACAGATACAGAAGCTGGTGTGTTACGCCGAAGGGCGGTTATACCGGCTATACAGATACAAATACAGAAGCTGGTGTGTTACGCCGAAGGGCAATTATACCGGCTTTTCAGATACAGATGCAGATCATTGTATGAGAATCAACGTGAAACCACCTCGGGTAATGTGTAGAATAATAATAAATAAGTTTGTCAAAAGAAGTATCCGAAGACAGTACGAGCTTTGAGACAAATGGCTAGTGTCAGCGAAACATTCGGCTGAAGGACTGGTTATCATTCTTCGTTGTTCGTTCCTTCGATCTGCGACCTCACCCGTTCGGAATTCTTTAACGACACGGATAACTATAAAGTAGCTTGATGTATGGTAAAGGGTGACCATACTAAGTGTGCCTTTTCAACTGGATTGGGTGAAGACATACGTTATGACCCAACCCCAGGTTAGTCTGAACACTTCTAACCAGATCTTTATATTGAAATCAATATTAGGTCTTATACTACTTGCCACATACTGCTTGAAGCCGTGCGGCTGCACGTAAAATATCGGTGATAATAGAAATCCTGACTTGGGGACACGGAGTGAAATGTTAGGGTCCGTTCTTGGGTTACCAATGGTGGTGTTTTCTAAATGGACCGCAAAGCCAGAGCACAGGCATCATCGATTTTGGCCGTGTTCAGGAAAACCTGACTCACAGGCATTGCCGTTTATGTATTACCTTACCTACCCATGGCTGTAGTTACAACGTAGTCGAGTCATTTTGGTGTGTGCATATGCAATTGAATATAAACTTTAAGGTAGATTGATACATTTGTTGTAAGTCTCCTTTCTTCTTTACTGTTTGCTGACGTCGACATTATATCTTTGTCGTACCACAGTTAGTTATGATGGCAATTTACCTGCTTTCAAGACAGTATTTGGTTCAAAGCCATTACCTATATCACGAGCAATGATATGAAAAAAAAAATCATTACTTTCACCCTTTCTTTGGCAATTGGAGTTTCTTTCTTTTCATCCTCATTATTATTTTGCTTTTTCATTCCATTTTGTTTCTTCCTACTTTTTATTATTCTTTTCTTTCATTATTTACGCATGCCTTTCTTACTTCATCTTTTCATCTTTTCCTGTTTCATGCATTCTTCTGTACCAATTTCTATAGGTTTACTTTGTTCCATTTATAGAAATCAAATTACATAAGGGCTTGCTCCATTCGTAATACACGGATATTCAGTTCGAATGATTTATTTTCTTAAGCTTTCAAGACAGGCCCAGAATATATGTCTCCTGACGATCCTTTATTGAGGAAAGTTAGAATATATTCTTCCCATTTCATATGTGGCGACAGTAGATCTATCAAAGTCCCACCATACAACAAGTGATGTATGTATCTAGCACCTTCACGCCGCGCTGGTACACAGAACAAATTTGTCAGCTCGCTGCTTTAGATATAACATCACCCAGGAGGTGTAAAGGACATGTTATCAAGCTCAGGCATTTGATTAAACGCAACAAGAACAGGAAAGCTGGCGGAAGGACTGAAAGGGAAGACAGATAACCCCTGCTTACAATAATGCGGGGGATTTAGCTCACTTGGTTTGAGTGCTTTGCGTGAATAATTGAGAAAGCGGAATGTTTTTTTTTTAAGAAAATGTTGCAAGCAATCCTTTAGGGGATTAAGCCCTATCTGCGACAGGATAATGCTTTAATCCGTGCTAATCCCGGCTTAGAGGATTAAACAACAGTTTATTATGCAAATACAAATGATTAAGACACCAGTGTTGTCCAGTAGGAATTTTTGAGATTGTTTTCAATTCATTTCCTTCTCAGTAAAGTTAAGTCACTTTCTGGCTCCCCAATGAAATGGGCGTTGGCTCCCCTAGCAACACATAGCAACCAGCTTTGACCAGAATTTTCACAGATTTTGCCCATTGTTCGATAATTGCCCCCTCTCCACCTAGTGTGAAAACTTTTCAGGTGGGGTGCCACTGGACTAGGCCAGGCTGCTACCTGGCCCCTGTGGAGTGTGAATGGCCTTCATAGATGGCTGTCTAGAAAACCAAGCTAGAATGTGTATTGTAAGGAACCAACAAGGGGTTCAATTTCAAAACGTTTTCCTGTTTCTATAAACTGTTTCTAGTATTTTTTACTTATAAGTTTGGTAGATCCACCTTTCGACTCTAATGCACATACAGAAAGATACGTATATAGATTCACACAGAGCAGTTGTTGTAATAAATTGATCTACTTGTAGCCAGACATAAGACATATAAAAGGTGCCAGACTTCCGGCTATATTACAGAAACCAAGGACTGAACTTCCAAATGTGCAAACCAGTATTGTACTGAACAGAATTGCTCAGGTTTACTTCACTAAAACCCCAGGGTTGCTCGCTTGCAGAAGATTAAAAAAGACTCGAATCAATAGTGATGGACAATTGTAATAAAACATCTTGCCGGTGAAAAAATTGACAATAAACCAGTGGAGCCATTTCAAATACCCCACCCCCTTCTCAGGTTTTATTCGGCACTTTTAAACATTAAAGAATGCGTAGTACACAGTACACAGAAGTCATTTCCCAACACTTGCTGTGCACTTCAAGAACTCAAGGTTCTCAACTTCAAGTTACCCATGATTCAGGGGTGGACAACTTTGGATTAAGAACTACGCATCATGCCTGTTAACTGGGCAGTACAAAATGGCGTCATCAATTGTCTGTCTCAGATCTTTAATGGACATACATGTGCATGGGTTAACTGAAGTTGAGGACCTTGAGTTCTTGAAGTGCACAGCAAGTGTATGTTGGGAAATGACTTCTTTGTACTGTGTACGCAGTCTCTTTTTTGCTGGCTGATTCAGATATGAATATATTTAAGTCAACCAACATCAAAGAAGTCTAAGAGACTGTTAATTGGCTGTCTGGTTTTGTCTCTTTTGTTAGAGTTGGCGATACACATGTACGTTTTGCTTAGTTTTATGATCACCAAATGCACCGCTGTCATGTGAAAAGTCACATTTTTTGATAGGTCTGACCATAATTTTCGTGGAACCCCATGTGTGTGTAGGTTTTACTTGAAAACTTCTGATAAGATAAAGAGAATTGTTTATACACCACCTAGGCTTGAGCATTGTTTTTAAAACCAAGCCAAGGCTGTGTCTTACAGGTAAGCCAACGCCAGGTAAAGGTGTGAACAGCGGCCATTGTTCTGCCCAGGTAGTCTGCTCTCCTACCGTGAGGGTGCTATGTCAACATGTTGATTAGCCATATTGTTCACAAATAACAACAAAGAGATCAAATTTCACATCTAGGGATGCCAAAAGTCTAAATTTTGTAGTCCATTTTTTAATCAAATGGTGCATGATCAGATAATATTATTCCAACTTACAAAAAACATGGTTGGAAAGAAGACATGTTGAACAACAATCTCTCGTTGAGACCATTGTCTTGGAGGATTCCAGTGCTCAGCTATGCCTTCATGAATATTTCCAATGGCATATTTTTGTCAAATTTGTGAATATATTATGATAAATCTTTGTTCTAGTTATAGTATTACATATAGACTCAACGTAATGTTGTAGAGTGGTCTTCGCTGAATGCGTACATACCAAATTTGTCTATAAAAAGTATGTCTGTGCGATGCACAAGGTGCTTAAAGAGTAGATAAATTGCCAAGTGCTTATCATATTAATATTGAGATATTCATAAGATGTATGTGAAATAAATGTGGTCAGATTGTATCTTATCAATATGCCTCATCAAAACATGTCAGCAATTTCGGAGAAAAAACATCAGGAAGTTGTGAACTAAACATGAAAGTTGGGGCAGCAGTTAATTAGGCTGGAAGGCAGAAAAGTGACTTAACATTACTGAGTTCACGTAAGAGGGGAACCGGTAAGAAATTTCGAGAAAAAAGGTAACGGTCGTAACGGCATATGAGGATTTTTCTTGTAACAGGAAATTGGATATTTCAGACTTCCAGAAAGTATTCCTCGGCTTCCTGAATTCCTTCTTGTTGACCCTGACTCTCAGCCAGATTCTAAGACATTTCACATCTTGTCATCCTACCTATTAATATCCCCCCAAACCATGTGCTGTCAACCTATTCAGTCCAGATATACAAACCCAAAGGTCGGCCACTCAAAACAATACTTCCATACCCGGAAGTGAAGATAACGAACTTCTGACCTGGAAAAGAGATCAACTAACTTCCCCCGGTCCCCTTACGACCCTACAACACCATTTCCTAACCCGAATGTGGTGACAAATGGACCAATAGTTTCACTGCGGGTGGAATAATTAGTAAGACAGATCACACTATATGACCAGTCGGACATTTGCTTCAGATTGCAGGAAATTTGGTCCTTGCACTATTTGACATTTCCATTAAGACAGAGAACCTTAAGGCACAACAATGAACTTTTTCCCCTGATGCTCGTCTGTATTAGAATCAGGCTATGGAAATGTCATACACGATTCCTCGAATGTCGCTAGAAGTGGCAGGTTGTATGGGCAACACGTCACAACAGATCACGCTGAAATTTCAAAACGTTTTATTCAAAAACATGTTTTGGAATGCACCACGTCTTGGAATGCAACAGCTCATGAGTCACAACTGGACCTGGATGAAGTTGGAGTCAGTGACCGTGACACATGTGCCATGCATTGTACTGAGCTATTGTTTACGACTCTCCAACGCATACACCATTTGCATTGTCATAAAACACAATGAAAAAGGCACTTTGGGTGTTTTAAAAGTAACATCTTTTTTCATTGCACATTTGTTGCACATCTGTTGCGCAGTGGCATCTGCAGAAAGTTGATAACTATCACGGGCTGAACATCATTCCAGCCTGGGCTCAACAAGCCGTAAAGCAAAACGCAATATTGCCGCCCTAAGCCCCCCTCGGGAAAGCGCAATGCACAGCTGGGGAATCTCGTTCCCATTTCACCGCCTTAAAGTCTGTACTAGATGTATGACCGTGGGGTACACTTAATGGTCCGTACGATGAAGTCCATGTTTCTCCATATACATCACTCTTAAAAATCCATTCTTTCATATAGCCTTACGGCAGGGCTTTTAAGGTACACAGCCCACGCGGACAGTACTAGTACCCCCTTAATACATAATGCCGTTGGGGGTGATTCTTCCTGCATCTTTCTCTCTGTTTGCCATTCTTATAAACTTTTGGAGTGATATTTTAGCTACATTTGTTGTGCATGTACAGGTCTATTAGCATTTATGGACCTCAGGGTAAAGTGGCTACCATAAACCTAGTGTAAGATTTGTATCAACCGTTTTAGGACAAAGAAAATCTAAATCCACTGTGTCAATAACTGTAAATTAAGTTGGCAACGATAATCGACCATAGCCTCATAAAGTTGATATCCTTAAACTATGCAACAAAAGGTTTAGTGTATGAACAGTAAATTCACGTTCTAATGTTAATCCATAGTGATACTTTTACTGCGACAGTACAATAGGTCGTATAATAATGTATACCATTGCAAATTTATTCTTTTTTTATAACATATGAACAATTGTGCATACTAACTTGAAAACATGCCTAACATATGGCGTTCTGTGAGTGCCAGGAGGGAGGTATACTGGCCTTGGTTCAGTCTGCACGTTCAATAATGCATGAGATATGAGAGACATGGTATTGATTCTACTTCTACATTCCTGTGCCTGCAGCCGCCGGGAGACATGTCATTCATCACGGCAATGCAATAACCGACAGCCATAAAGACTGCTCCCTCAAGGGTTGTGGTTTTTCTGGCAATCTTTTATTGAATTCACGACAAAAACGCCTTTGAAATACCTCAATTGCTACTCTTGAGTAGATACGCATTACTGCAAACCCCATAAAGGCTTCCCATATATGCGAAAAATCCCAAAGCAACAGAATTTGAAGTTTTAAGGAGAAGCAAATCCATCATCAGTCTGTAGAAGTGGGTGGTTTTGCCCCAATCGATTCTTTTAAAAACTTTTAACTTAAACGCATTTTACCGTGGAGTATTTTCTATTGGGCTTTTGAAAGTGTGCATTGTGCACAATACCCATAACTGTTTCCATATATCTAGTTCTGTGCCTGAATGGGTAAGCATTTTACCGTGGAGTATTTTCTATTGGGCTTTTGAAAGTGTGCATTGTGCACAATACCCAGAGCTGTTTCTATATATCTAGTTCTATGCCTGAATGGGTAAGGGTTAGGATCAGGCACGGTTCTGAATAATCTCCGCGTATTCAAGAACGTAGATTTGCCCCAGGCACGGTTCTGGATACAACTCCCTTTGTGTTGATTGTCCCGCACCCCGCCTGAAGACGGCAGATAATTTTACCACGGGGCATACCGTAAAATCCCTTCCCTCGGGAGAGTGGATCGAGACAAATTTGCATGTGTGATGGGTACTTACGACAAGATCGATGTGCACACAGAACTCCTGGGATTTCGTGCGACCAGTTTTGTTTACTTATTAATGAGATCCTAATCATGTCTTTGCCTGCCATGGTTTCCACATAACATTCAACTCACCAAAATGGCCACAAGGTTTCAAGGAATATTTAAATGCATGAGCGGTCAAAATTGGACGATTGTACAGAAATATTGCTTTTCATATTATACGATTTGGCTTGTAATTCTGATCAGCATTCCACAATTTATACATACAACGCACGACATACGAACAGCGCCGCTATTCGAATGTAAACAAGGCTCACAAATGCGGTGAACAGAATTAGGACAGGTTGGCCCTAGTACGACGTGTGTTTAGTGCAACATGAGGAGATGTTGTCATACGTTGCTTGTTTATAGAGGAGGCTAACTAGATCATAGCAGTCCAAACAGATTAGAGTAGATCCGATTCTAAGACAGTCTATGTCAGGAAATTTGTGGCGATCAATTTCAAGACGCCGCGTTTTAACTGCAAAACATCGAAGTCTCAGTCGTTTCAAGCTGCGCTCATCATTATCTTCTGATCTGCCTTGTCTGAAAGTTTGTTGTAACGGACAGCATATATGTATAGATTGGTTCTACATTACATTCTATTGTTGTGATTTCTACTTGAAGCATCAGCTGAGCTTGCTTCCCTTGTGGTTAATAAACAAACCATGGCCGATATAAAAACCATCCCCGTCGTATCATGAGGCTGATGTACTATGTTTTACAACTGTCGTTACCACAGAATCGGTATGCAAATGTACAGAAACTAGCCAAAATACTAGTGTACATGGTTTGTCTACATGTATACAAGTACAAAGCTGTGGTTGGTTGTTAAACATCAACCGTTACAGGTGAGTGAAGAAGAAAAATTAAGATATTTGCGTCATCTGGCTTTGTTTGTATGTCGTGCATGACACCGTGAAGTAATTGGCATTCTCGAAGCGCAACAGCAAATAAACTGCTTCAAAGGCCCCAGCCAATGAAATCAACAGGTTGGTTGGCTGGTGGTTGGTCAATAAGGGACCGTGCGTGCCAATATTTAACAATAATCAGCTTTCGCGAAATAACCCAGGTCATACATTTCCAAGCCCACAATGATGAGTTAACCCTTGTCGTGATGAACATGCTGGGATTTCAGACCCTCTTGGCCGAATAAGGCGCACTGCTTTTGTCCCACTAGTCTACAATGTTACTAAGAAGTCCCTGAAATATCAGTATTACATAGTATTAGATAAGAAAAAAGTCGAACCTTCCCAAAATATGTTGGGAACAACACTGGGGACATGACTCTGCCTACCAATATACTTTGGGAGCAGCAGGGCATGGGTTTTAATTCTACCATGTATTGCAACCGTCTATCTGTGTCTGGGGGGAGTGCAGTGGTCCTGCAATAAGTGTTCCTTGTAAGTAAGAAATCAGGATACTGTCCTCAGAAATTCATTTGGGGCCCAGTCACATACGTCATGCGATTGCAAACTGAAACATTCTTGGGCCAGTAGTCCATGTGTCCTGCAAACTTCAGCTGTCTTGTTAATAAGAAAAAGGATATCTTGGATCCTTGTCGGCGGTTGGCTCTGTCACAGTCAGCTTAAAGATTCTACAAAATTAAAATCGTACGGCGACCTATAACGAATATCACCGCGTTGTTAATTAGCATTCGATTCGACACAAGACTGTATAACTTATTGACTCTTCCCTATTGATTTGTCAAAGCATCCGCTTCCCTGGCCTCTAGGAATACACAAGATGCACAGACACTTAAAGATCTACCCCTTAAGGAACCTTAAGTGGTTACAAACATCCCAAGAACATCAAACCTGCTCAAGTTCACGACCTACACGCCGTAATGGGAGTTCGGATGACGCACCTATGTCCCGAGGCA
Organism: Branchiostoma floridae x Branchiostoma japonicum; assembly: GCA_013266295.2. NCBI lineage: Eukaryota > Metazoa > Chordata > Leptocardii > Amphioxiformes > Branchiostomatidae > Branchiostoma > Branchiostoma floridae x Branchiostoma japonicum. The sequence goes on along the minus strand of CM023825.1, from coordinate 3,016,391 downwards.
CACTACGTTACACGAGGCTCTGCATGTGTCTTATAAGCGATCTATATTTCGTATGAAAGCCAATGGTTTATTACACATTCAAAATGTGTTCCTTGACAGCAGCAATCACAACGGCAGTGATTACACTCCCAACTTGAATACAGATTAGATATTAATCAGCGTCGCCTGCCAACTGTTCTGCCATTGCTTGACAGTTTTATGACCGACATGTTTTCCCAGATAACGTCACCCCTGTATGGCCATATGCATAATGTACAGATACATGGACACAGCGTCGTCCCAGAGGAAGTGACACACCTTTGAAAGCAAACCACATTTTAAATGGTTGAAACGCTATATAACCTTCACGCTTCTGGGGCACGTTCTTGGACCGTTGAGTAAGATTGTGGAGGAGTTACAGAATAAGTAGTACGTGAATTGCTGGTACGTACATGTACAGGGGGTTTATGCAGTTCCTAATGACCCAAATAACAAGCCCATTCGTGACCAGCCTTACGGGATAATAGCGATACTCAGTAAATATACGCCCGTATGAAATCCAAGCTGATGCGGTTCACGCAATGCCATGCGCTCGACCGTGTGTCCGTTCTTTTCAATCAGGCGACAACTGTGCTGAATTCGACAATACTTCAATAGCTACTACTTTTTTATGGAACATTTCTGCCCAAACCGGGCTACTAACATTTGTTACTACGTTGCTACGATATCTGAGTACTTTATGCAATTCAAGAATTGAAAGCAGCGAAATACAAAAAAAAATGCACGGCCCCAACTCTGATCCGGTATCGAATATCGTCAGCATCCATAGTCTGTCATCCCCTCAGAAAGGCGTAACGGCCTCCTTACATGCCCAATACAGCTGATCCGCACAATGTACCGCCCAAAAACCCAGGTCTACCAACTCGCATCAACGCCATATATTACTTACAGCTAACACCAGCCCGTTTAGAAAGACCATGATGCAAGTACTTTTTTACATTGTAACAGCCTTGTTTTGCTGAGAGTTGGTGTTAAAGAAGACCGAAGCCTGAAAAACAGACCTACCTCCATACGGCTCCACACCCGGCTGTGTCTCCCTACCCTCGCTGTGGTTTCCAATACACAACAGGGCATCTTGCCAACAAACCCTACTCCATCGACTCGAAATGAGCGCACCAAAACGGTCAGAGCGAAATTTAAACCCCGGGCGGCGATTGGGGTACCTTGCGTCTGATGGCGCTATTTGTCTTCATAACCTTAAGGCTACCAGGACTGCCACCCAACCTATGGGAAGCCTGGCTTTTTAGTAGTACAAGGATAGAGTGGTGACGTCACCTCTTATACTAGGAATGGCCCATTGGCTACGTCATAGGGGTGATCAAAGACCGGAGAGCAACACAAAAAACCCTTTGATCGTATATCCCGGTTGAGCCTTAATGATGATTAAGGAGTTACGCTCTTAATAAGATTTCCCAGATCAATAGAAGGCCATATAGAGCCAGGCGTCTTTTAACATGTCGACAGTTCTGTTACCTCCTCCACAGGTGTAAATGAGTAGTATGATTGGCACGAGATGACTAATGTTTTTTCGGCGGTTCGTCATTTAAACAATATGTTTCGGCATGGTCTCTCGCGCCCAATGGCATGTAGTTCGGCAGGTTTTCTTAAAGTTTCTAGCCCGATTTGAAGTTTTACGGGGAATTTTTGCCAGCCTTTGCAAGGCTTTGTAATCTCTTAATGCGTTATTGTCTTTCATTTAGCTAGGGCCGACCTCTAGATGCTCTTTAGACACATTCGTATCGCTCGAGCGATTTCAGTGTAGCCAAAAGTTTTTTTGTTTTTGTTTTTTGTTCAGAAATTGTAACATGACAATACAAAGTGTGCACTAGGCACCTAACACATAATACTCATTTACACCTGAGTCAAGTGAGGAAAGTCGTGTAAAGTGCCTTTCCCAAGGGCACAAGGTCGGTGGCATGTCAGGACTCGAACCCGGGACCTCTTGGTTCCGAGTCGAGTACTCTGTCGTTGCGCCATACGACCCCAAAAGTTGTTAGATTTATAAAAGAAAAGATGTAGGTATTACAAGTACAAATTGTTCCAACGTCATTCTGACGCATTTGCGGATCTTGTATTATGATCCCTTTATGCTTGCTACTCTACTGTCGAACTCAATGCTTTATCCGATAAGGATGAGCTCACGTTCCATGGAATAGTACCCATTCATTTTGAAGAAAGCCATTTTCTTTTGCCGCAACAGGCTTTCTGCTTCATCAGAAACTGATCTGAAAGTAATGATCCTTCTCAGCCTCCCACAGGCTATGTCATTACTACACCCCCACAGAGCAACATTAGTGTCAGGTCAGCAACTAGAACTGGAATGTCACCATGTTGAGTTTCTCATATGCAGCAATGTAATGCATTATAAATGTATACAATAGGATGCTTTGACAAATTCTAGTGGCAATGATACGTCCAATATTCCCTTAGGCTCTTCAATGCCATCCCCTGAACGCCCACTGCAGTTCAAACTGTTGTTAGGTCAGCGACCATAACTGTAATGTCAGCCTGTTGAGCTCGCCATGTACAGCAAAGCAACATATATTCAACATACATGTATAAAAGGGGAATATTTTGGCGAATTCTAACGGCAATGATGCGTTCAAAACCCAAGTAGGCTTTTCAGGTATTACGACCTGCTTTGCTTCCCAATTTCGATGTTAGGTCAGCAGCCTTAACTGTAATGTTAGCCTGTTAAGTTTGTCATATACAGCAAAGCAATGATATGGTATTGTAGATGAATACAAAAGAGATACTTTGACACATTCTAACGGCAATGATGCGTCCAAAACTCCTATCTCATTTGCAACACCCCCTTCTGCCCAACCACAATGTTAGGTCAGCAACCGATGTTAGGTCGGCAACCTTCCACCATGTACTGACAGATAATGTAATGTTATTGTAGATGTATAAAAGTAGGATATTGTGACACATTCTAACGGCAGTGATGCGTCCAAAAGTCCCATATACTCTTAACAACACCCCTGCTGCTAACATTGCCGATGTTAGGTCAGCAACCATAACAGTAAGAGCAGCAATGTGTTGTTATTGCAGGTGTAAAACGCTAGGGTATTTTGCCAATGATGCTTCCAAACCTCCCATAGGGTAAATCATTACCTCACCCCCTGTAGTGCAACATTAATGTAAGGTCAGCGGCCATTAGCGGAATGACAGCAGCCATCTTCTCGCCTGAACGCTTCTGTACCGCCAGGTCTACAGCAGGAGATGAAAAGGTCATCATTCTGACCTCTTAAGCTTTCCAGAAATAGTAAAATGGCGATGATTTCACTTAGGAGGTGACATGACATATTCCTGCGGGCACGCCAACTCGTTAAACTACAACTTTCTGCTCCAAGGTTAAGGCTGCTATAAAATATGCATCAAAATATGAAAATAATTCTTCCGTTCAGTGACATGGTACATCCATGTCACTTTATCATTGCAGTATACATTGACAATGCATGCTAGAAGGCTTTACTGACAGAATCTTTAAGACTTTCATATTTATGCTTGGACACTTTTGAGAACGACATGGATTTTATGACAGTTGAAAGAAGCTCCGAGGATAACTTATGGTCTGCTTTAGGCAATAGTAAAATGACATTGACTTGTTATTAAAGTCGTTATTTTTAGTCTTTAACATTCCTTTTTATTATTGACTTTATTTTGATAGCAAATGTGTCAATTTGAATAGAACAAAGCTAACTTGTATATGTACCAAAATACCTCAAGAGAACACAGAACTGAAACTTTTTTTCATTATGTCATGATGGCTTTAACGAAAATGCTAGAAGTTAGCAAGACCTTTTACATTGTTCCAGATCTCTTTCCTACCCTGGTGTTAAAAGCCAATACTGACATCTGACGGATATGCCTGCAGCACACGGAATAACCATGTCCTTCAAATCGCTAAGGTCGAATGAAAATGAAGAAAAAAAATCACCTTTTCAAGCAATATATACCTTCCATTAGGCTTGATGGTGTTCATAAAGAAGTCTCAAAAGATTCATTGCAAGCCAAGGTGTCTTGAATGGTGCGGACAGGTGATATTGGAATGACGACCCTTATATTGCTTCACAAACTTCTCCAAAGCGATCGATCGGAGTAACTCTTTTCAATTGTACCTGCCCTACACGAGCACGGGTCAGTATTTTATGAGTTGATTTTACCAGTGATGTCCTAGTGGTGGAATGTATTACGACAAGGTTCACTACATATAGATCTAGTAAATGGGATGAGGTGGGTGGGAAGGGAAGCAATAAGATGTCATACATATCTTAATCTGCTTTCTCAATTCTAAGTTGACCGCCTGCCTACATAAGGACATTCATTCTTAAGTTGTATTTGCTACACGGGCACGGGTCAGTATTCTATGAGTAGATTTCACCACTGTTGTCCTAGTGGTGGGATCTATTACGACAAGGTCCACTAGATCTGGTAAATGGGATGATGTGGGTGGGATGGCAAGCAATGTCATGTCATATAGATCCTAATCTGCCTTCTCTATTCTCAATCTCCAAGCAGATTTCTTCGTGGGCAGGGGGAGTCCATTGGCCGCCTGTAAACAGTTCGCTCCGGGGGCTGACTGGTCACAAGCGGCCAATGGACTCCCCTTGCCCACGACGAAATCTGCTTGAAGATTACTCAGCTCTAAGTTGACCGCCTGCCTACACAAGGAAATTTCTAATCATCATTCCTAAGTTGTTTTTTTACCGAATCGTAGCTCCGTAATGATATCACGCCTTTCTATGTACTCGTATTATTGCAACATCAGTATGTGTATAACAGCACATTCATTTCGTATATTTGATTTGCACTCTTGTTAGAGGAAATTGAATTTTAGCTTTAATGGTTGTCTCAATAGCTTTTGCTGAAAGACAGCCATGTAGGAGGTTAATGAAATTGGAAACAGAACAATCTAATATTGGCCTGACGTAAGTACCCCCAGTGGGGACAATTAAAGAGCGAAATTACATAGTTTGGTTAGCAATGTAATGTATCTGGTCTATTTGAATGCATTACCTTTGTCTCGGGTACTAAAAGTACTAGAACTTTTTAATCAAAATATTCAATTTATTATTCTTTGTTTGGCAAAATTACGATAGGAACAATTAATAGAAGTCACATAGACTACCATTTACGACCGACAAATACATTGCACACTTGGAAACTAATTCCAGAGTTTAGCAGGTATCATGCAATCTGACACCGAACTGCTATAACAGAATTTAAATTCTACCTAACGTTGGTAACTTTTAGAATGAACCATTAAGATATGAGCAGAAGTTTACAACTAAGTTTTTTGATAATTTAGCATTGTACAGGTCATCTTCCCTAAGTACATTTGAAGGCTTCCTAAATGCAATTAAAATCTACCGGACTAAAATTGATATTCAACACAAAGTCCCATAGATCTGAAGATCAACGTTGCCCCAGATTTGTTCATAGTCCAATATATCACTACTGGTGGTCGTAATTTGAACGGCTGAGATGGAAACTTAATCAAGGCGCCGTTGAATCACAAACCCTAGGGATGTCTTTGCGCTTTATTCCGTAATGTGAGTTTGATTGTCAGGGGCTGATTGTGTTGTCTGATAGTTAATACTATTGGATGTTCCTTTAACGAGGATTTAGTTGATGAGTCTTTTGTTGCATTGCAAAATCTGCATTTCCTTTTTCCTCATGGAGGATAACGTATTCTGTAATGAAATTTTCACATCAGTGGAATTGTGACCAATATATAAGTTACTTAGTTTTTATTTCTGTATTTTAAGGCTGTCCAATATCTACTTAATGATACTTATAGATCAAATATATCTTTGTCACACGTGTATACATAAAATGATTCTATGTTGACCCATTCAACCCATATGGTGATGTTGACTCCAAATAAGAATATACTTAAATGAATATATTTCCCTAAGTATATATGTCAACTTAGGCAGCTGCCCAGCTATTATATATTACTGTCCTCTACCAATAGCATGTTTTATGACAGTTTGTACAGCTTTTGATGTTGCAGGTTTATGTCGGTTGACCAAGCAACAACATGGGTCACTCTTCGAGAGCTGGGCAAAGTGCCAAGCCATGGTTACATGCATAAGAAACATGGGGGGCACACGTACGGTATTTGATATGCGTCAGTGGGGAGGGGGGCACTGGGTTAGGTCTCGTGAGATTTTACGATGACAGCCCATGGGCCGATTCATTCCCTTAATAATGCAATAAAGAGGCGTACTTGGCATTATTTGTGCCAACAATCCTTCTCCTACAATATACTATGCAACCTCTAAACATTCATTGATAATTCTATCATTCCTGCTACTCGGTGCAATTCCTGTTCCCCCTATTCAGCGAAATGGAATGAACCATTAATGTTTATTTGGAATATACGTGGCTGGTAACATCTAAAAACGTTGATACGACATCAGTACCAAAAAATATCGACTCAAAACATTGATACGTAATCTTGACAGCATTTTCTGAATGTTGAAGTTATAAGTTTGCGGGGAAAATATCATACATCCATAACCGTTATAACATCAGCCACCTCTGCTGCATGTAAATACGCTCCTTATCCAAAGTGACGTCCGATAAATGGATGAGACGACATTGTACAGAAAATCCGATTATCGTTTGATGAATCACTGTTGTTGATTTCCAATGACATGTTTACTGGATTTAAGATATTCTAGATAGATCCAGGCACCTTAGAGAGCTATGTCTGTCATTATTATATTTGGGAGCCCACTGAAGGTAGTTATTACGAAATTGGTAATGTGTAAGCAGGAAAGGAAAGGTCACATATGGGACGAAGAAAATATGTGATACGGCATAGAATTTCACCTACCTAGGGTAGCTTCTTGTGTAGCTGTTTTCCAACGACGTGGAAAATGTGGCTGTGTCACCTAAACGGGATTTTCAAACAGGGGTTTTGAAATAGGAAATATTCAATTATTTGCAATCAAAATGGCGGCCTATATTCTCGGCATGCACTGCTAACAGGGGATCGTGCCTGATGAAATATTCATCTGACGTGCACGGTCGATCGGGAGAGGCCAACGAAAACTCCAGGGGACGTATAGATGGAGGGTTATATATTCAAGATTTTTAAACTATAATATAGGATAATATGTCATTGGAACAAGTCATGAACATGCAAGATCTGCAAGAATGCAGTATATAGCCGGCCTCAGTGTTATCAGATGTCTTTTTTTACCGATGTACCGTTTTACAGTTGATACAAATCAGAAAAAAAACATTAAAAAAAAACAAATAACCACAACAGCAACAAAGGATAACGTTTGGGCAAATAAATAAGAATACCCAGAAATTGGAAAAGTATGTAAATCATAAGTGTCACTTATAGCACAATTGTGCGATAATGGTCAAGATTCTAAATATAAAAACATACTAGAAAAGATAGGCTCCCTTTCCTACTTACCTGTATTTGTGTGTGTTTTAGTTTTCCTCTACCCTGACACTTAAAAAAAAAATATATCGCATTTTCCCCCTTTTACTCTTTCTCCCGGATTTCCTATGGTTTGTCCCATGGCCCAAGTAATTGTGTACCGTACCCAACAATGATTAATTTCTTTGACCCGTGTCAACCCAATGACGTATTTATGCCAGTCGATTGACTCATTCCGAGGTAATATGCAGAAGGGTAGAGGTCAGGATGTGTAAGAGTTAATAAGAGTTAATACGCTTTTAATGGATTCCTGGAAGCCTTGTCTAAACAGCACGTCAGCAGAACGTACTGCGCCTGCGCGAACCCGTAATGTATTGTGCATCATAAGCACATAATCATCAGGTCGTATTTACGTATTTAAGGATGACGTCCCGTTTAAAGTTTTCAAATGTTGTGTCGGAAAATACATCGTCTGCAACGGGCAAAATTCTGATTCAACGTTGAACAAATATCCAATGAGAAATCCGGGTTTCGCGCAGGCCCAGTACGTTCTGCCCACGTGCTTGCCTAAACTTGTCTTAATTTGAATGAAAACTGTCTCTAGGCTACAATGTAGCGCTAAAGACAAGGCTACAATGTAGCGCTCCTGGCATCACAATGCAAAAGAGACACCTCACGCTTACACGTCGAACTGCCTGAAACAGAAATGCTTATGAGTTGTGCACTTTCAGGTATTCTCACTAGATGTCCCAAATAACCTTTCCGTGTCAGCTAGTATTCACCTAACTGCTAAAGAGAAAGTGGTGACTCCGTTCTATCTTTAGCAAATAGAGGATGGTAATGGTATAAGCAATGACCTTATAAGATCCGCGATCCTTCAAATCTGTCGTTTAACGGCGAGAAGTGGCTCTACTGGCTATAAAATACACAAAAGCAAATCAGTGTATTATTACATGCTTTACATACTGTAAGAATACACTGTATTCTTAATATCTATCTTTCTTTTCTAGTTTTTTTATTATCTTGGATCGATGGATGAGCAGAATACAGCAGGCAGTGTACAAGGCTAGGAAAATTTTCACACTCATTATCTGCCATAGCCTGGGTGCCATCCCAGTTAGTCTACCGGGGCTTCCATACTTCCCCTCACCACCTTGGTGAGCGTGTATTATCAGAGCCGGTAGACTAAGTACGGTAACACCCAGGCCACAGATGCATGGCAGAGTGCGTAAATGCCATCCATGACGTCAACGTTGCAATGGGGAAATCAGAGACCCAGATTGACCTTTGAGAAGGTGAGGCGACGATTGTACCTAATAAGTCCATCTGGTAGCGTTCTTTCAAATGGAAGCTAAATCATATCCTGTTGCTTTTTGGCGTTTTTGGGCGTATCTTATTTACCTGGATGTCTAACCTTCATCAATAAAAGATGTTGTTATTGTTTCCCCTGTGATCTTCCTGAATCTACAACGCATGGTTATTATAAATAGTTATTTTTTTCCCTATTGTGTTTTTCCCGGAGGAAGAAGTGTTAAAATATTTGTTTTCCTAACATCTTCTTCCAAAATGAAGATTGAATATGTTGTAAACCTGTATATTCTATAGACAAAACGCTATAAAATTTCACTGCACGAAAAGTTGGATTTACCAATGGTAGTAAATGCCAGAAAAGTCGGGTAATGTGTACCTTGTAGTAAGTAAAAATAAACATTAGTAATTACCCGACTTTACTAGCATTTACCACCATTGGTAAATCCAACTTGTCGTGTAGTGTTTGGTGGAAATGAACGCTGTTAGGACGCTTTTATGTAATTTCATATGTTTCTATGACCAGGGTGAACACCCGTCCTTGTCCGTGGTTATAGGCCATGAAATCCTCCCGCTTCGTTACCTGATCTGAAAGGTCATACCCTGTTTTCCGGTGACTCTCGGCTGCTGGTCTCACAGGCTTCCTGTAGGCGGAAGCTTGCTGAACCTAGCACGTCGGCAGAACGTACTGCGCCTGCGCGAAACCCGTAATGTATTATGCATAGCACTTCGGCAGAATGTCTTATATAAGGTCGAATTCGCGTATATAAGGGTGACATCCCGTCTGTAGTTTTCAAATGTTGTGTAGAAAAAGATATCGTCTGCAACAGGCAAAAGTACGATGCAACGTTGAGCAAAAATCCAGCGAAAATCCAGGTTTTGCGCAGGCGCAGTACGTTCTGCCGACGTGCTGCTGAACCTGTTTAAGGTGAAAGTAATTAAGCACCAGAAAGTTCGCCTGCGAAAAACCTTCACCTACCTACCCCCCCCCCCCCCAAACGTCCCTGCCTATCATTGCAACGCTCCAATTGACAAACATGAAAAACGGCATGACGCTTTGAACAGAAGGGTCTATCTTGTAATGGATCTTAGGTAAGTCTGGGGCCTTAACCTTACCGGCGCCTGGCAATTTACGCAACTTACACTGGTTAGTCCTGCTTACAAACGGTTTTAAGGCTTTATTCCTTAAGTTAGTTCTTGTAGATAACAAGAGTGGGTATAGGTGTGTTTAAGAGACCTTACACTTTATGGGAGACGATTGTCACTTCTTTCCACAAAGGATAGGGTTATCTTGGCTTGAGGGTAAAGCCCATTTTCGTGTCAGTAAAACTTGATAATACCACGTGGAACATGAATTCAATTGAATGGATCATGTTGGACTTTTAGGCTTGTAAAACTGCGAACTTCCTAATTGCTCTTCAGGGCTGCCGTATCCCGAAGATACACCAATAGCTGTAATTCAGGTTTATTCAGGTTGTAAGTTGATTCTTGGCACAGACACAGAGCGCCAGTAAAATCGGTCTTGACTTAGAGGCGGCCTAAAGTAGGTGTCTAGGGTTTTCCTCGGTCTACACACTGGATTTGTACTTGTTTCGCCTAACTGGGAATGATTGGATTTCTAAGTCTAAGGTTACGAAGTTGCAACTGAAACAAATCAATGTAAGCGTTTTGAAAGGTGAGGGACGCTTTCTTCAACCATGCTGGTTTACGGAAATTAACCATTACTTGGGAAGTTGTCGTCGTGCCACACAGTTAGAATTTTTAAGGCGTTTGTTTGAACCATTCTTTATTCATGTGATGCTCCAATCGGCCTGCAGGCCGCTTTCCATTGATGAGGTTCTGAGGGAAAAGGTAAGAGTCAGACAAAATATACAACAAAGATACGATTCCAATTTTGCAAAAAGCTCGCCACAGACTCCCAACAAAGCTTGTTATTTGGGGTATGCCTAAATACCTCAACCGCCCTCAACCCCCCTCAACCGCCCTCAACCCCCCTCAACCGCCCTCAACCCCCCACTTCCTGGGCTAATATGCAGTGTACACGTGCTAAGAACCCTTGTGTACACTCTGTATACATTGTCTATACGATTATAAATAAAAATCACATAGTAACGTCTAAGTATTTGCGATTTTTTTCAAGTTATAGCTTTTAATACATCATAAGTGGAGTTACCGTCTTTAGGGAGTGATACACCCCGCAAAATATCCGCCCTAAAGTATTGAGCGCTAAAATCCACCACCAGAAACATGATGTTTAAAGAGGTTTCCCTCTATATCTGCTGAGTTTTCGTGCTGCACAAGTTTTTTCACTTTCCTTAATTTGACTTGAAACTTACAACACGCAATGCGTTCGGGTACAACTTGCAACCGTAAACCTTTACCTCGGACTGGCTTTGAACGTCCCTGAGGACTTGTTTTTCTCGGTATTGGCAAGCGTCTCCCTCGGAGTATGCTCCCCGGCAACCTTGTAATTGGTTCGTAATGGAGCATAATTGCATGGCTGGAGATTGCCGATATAACAAACCTAATTACCGTGCTCCGTATAGCAGGTCTTTCCCCATTCAAAATACGTTCAAACCTGTCTCCGACATAACGAAAGCGGCAGTTGCTATGCCACGTCCACAGACTTCGCATCATGCACAAATCTTTGAACGTGTTGTGTTGCTGAGTCACGTTTTTTTTTTTTCTGATGACAATTCGATCTTGAAAATTGCGACTGCATGCACACAACGTGATTGACGTCATGCTGACGTCATCAGTATTGAAATTCGATACTCATCCTTCTAGGACGGTTTCTTTCTACATGTCCATTATTGCAAACCTGTCCTCGGCTGGCCCTGAATAATGAAAGGACAGAGATTGGCACAGGCAACATTAAGCCTAGTGTCCATGCGTGAATACTAAAACACACGTGTAGCGGCAAGTTGGGCTTGCGGTTAGGGTTGATGACTTAGTATTACTAGTAAGTAGGATCTGAAGGTTCGGGGTTCGAATCTCAGGCAGGTTCTAGTGTTGTGTCTTTGGATGGGATGTAAAGCTGGAGGTCATGTGTTTGAGGGAAATCTCGATGACGTTGAAGAATCCGTCATACTCATCGAAAAGAGTAGGGGTCCATCCCAGAGTGAGTGGATCAAACCTATCAAACCTTACAGTCTGGTCTCCGGGCTGACATCTTGAAAAGTCACCTATTATCCTTCTACAAGTTTTGTAAATCATACTGAATAGAAGTAAATAAGTAAGTACATGTATACGTAGTGAAAACAGAACTATCAATATTATCACAACACTGGTCTCCAGTTATACTTTCTACTTGTCATGTCATACTGTGTATGACCGAAGATACTATATGAAAGCAACTCATATTTTACGTTACGTTCATTGAAACACAGCATTGTGAAAACGATTTAATGCGCGGTACACTGGCAGGCGGTAGCAACAGCGTCTTGCATGGTTCTATATTCAGGTTCACGAATTGGATTGTCTGCATGGCAACATTGGGCTGTTCCAAAAATGAGGATGGGGGGTGGGGGGTGGAAGAAGTAAAAAATCATTTTAACAACACATTGTGGAAACATACAGACACTACTGCAAGGACATACCCCCCATAGGCGTGAATAATTCTTTCCACTACAAAAAAAAAAAAATTGTTATGGGTCCTACGGCTTACACCCCCTTTAACAATTGGGACGGTCGGAAGGTGATTTTAAATGCAGTGGAAAATGAAACACACTTTATTAGCCAGTGTCCTCGCTATGAGACAGACAGAAACAGATTATTTCAAACAGTTACCACAATTTCCCCATCTTTTCAAAGATCAACAAAAGACTTATAATTCATTATGCAAAACGTGGGACTATTCATTATTCAAAGAAGAAGTCAAACCTCATAATAGCAAGCGCAGTAGTAGAAGTATAAGTTTTCCTAGACAGTAGTTGTCTCTTTCGTATTATTGTATTGTACCATATAGTACCGTAGACTTTGTGAAAAGCAATTAGCCTTCTGGCATGACTTTGTAAATAAACTTTAAAAGATCGGGGGGGGGGGGGGTACGCTTGTATAATCATCCCTTACACTTATCTCCTTCTCATCAGGGAACTATCAATGCGAAAATGAAAACGTCAATTTAGTTTGCAAATTGGAAACCCTTGGCCGGAAATTAGGACTCCCCGTGCGTCATGGGGAGGGGAGATCGAATTAGCGAGCCTGTAGGTCTTACGACAGTCGTCGACCCGATGTATGGTGATGGCTGCACATGTACGCGCTGGTGACTCCGGCTGCTTGTTACTTTTGTTCAGCGAGACTTGCAAAGATTCGGAATTTACATACACGTCAGATGAGTTACTGAGGTCTAGCTACAGCTCAGAGCCTTCATCATTGCTAACACTTTCTTGTATATGTGTATCATCTATCTCTGAAAACCTTTATTAAAAGATCACGGTCAAGCTTTTTGATACATACGATGAGGTAGTTTATACCTGCATCCAGCGAATTTATTTATTTATTCAGAAATTGTAACATGACAATACAAAGTGTGCACTAGGCAGCAAGTATGCTGATAGCGTGCACACCTAACACATGATACTCATTTACACCTGAGTCAAGTGAGGAAAGTCGTGTAAAGTGCCTTTCCCAAGGGCACAAGGTCGGTGGCATGTCAGGACTCGAACCCGGGACCTCTTGGTTCCGAGTCGAGTACTCTGTCGTTGCGCCACACGACCACACGATCCAGCGAATATTCAGTGGAATAGGTTTTCGTCAAAGAAAGAGATGGGGTTAATGTCCGCAGTAACTTAGGTCACCGGAGTTCATACGTCCAGAGAATACAGAGTAGAAATTTACCATTAACAAAATACAATAAGAGCAAACAATAAAGTCGTGTTTACGACAAAGAAACATAGTCTAGCATCGTTTTATGTTAAGTTTTCTTGCTTGCTAGTATTAAACGAATTCACTACGCACTGTGTATTTTTTTTTTCTTTATCGTAATTTTTTTCGCTACAAGCGATCATATCTTCACGCAAATAAATGAATGCACGATATTTCCATTCGCTCTAGTCGGTGATGGCCATGTAAAACGAGACATGCTCATTACATGCTATTGTCCTAAGCAGTGCAGTTTTGAATTCGAATAATCACCAGTTCCCCATGTTTCCTTTAAAAAAAAATAATCGCCGAAGTGTATTTGTTCGTGCTTATGAAAGTGTTTACGTCATCGTTGCCATGGTTACCAAAGAGCTGTTTGATGTAATGGGTTTGAAGCCTGTGAGACCTTGAATAAATGGGTTGTATTCCTGCCTCAATCACCTATTGCTTCAAGCATATTGATTCTGGCGTTCATGACGAAACACTCTTTGCATGTGGCGTAGTCTGTGGCATTGTTCAACTTCGAACCCACGAATTTGCGTATTAAATCACGCAACTCTTTCTTTCTCCTCTTTGTTAGAAGCTCTAGAAACTAAACTACGATTTATCAACACATGAAAAGAAGCATTTGAACTAAAACGACGCGTGTCATTATACCAATAGCTTAAGGGTTATTTAAATAGTCTTTCTTGATGTACATCCCTGCTCTACCTTGATGGTCTGATAAGTGAATGGGCTTAAGAATCACCTTGAAAAACTGTTGGTGGATTGGGATAAGCTAAGTCTAAAGAGAACCCGTTACGTGAAGTGCTCAGCCTGGTGGCTTTTCAAATCACCTTCATAACTGAGAAGGCCAACTGACAGTCTATTTAATGGGAAAATGAAAAAGGGAATTTTTTTTTAGTTTGCCATTTGTTCTTTTTCATGTCTTTGTAAGCGGCATTAGAAAAAGACGCACCAATATGCACGATACACATGTGCAACTGACAACCCAGCTGTGAAGCTGAGAATTAGAACAACGCGTAGGAACAAAAAAAAAAAGAACAAACAGTATTTCCTCATAGTCGTCAAAACAAAACCTGTTGCTTGAATATCTACTAAGTAGAGAAAGAATGTCTCAGCTAGAGGTAATATCAATCAAACTCCTCTGTGTGGGATAGAAATTGTTTTTTAAAAAGCCAAATAGGGAGAATATGCTGCATGCCAGAGTTGTAAGCCAGCACGCACCCGTAAATGTGAACTCACTGTGATGTGAACTCTAATAACCTCCTTACGCCTCTGGCGAACTATTATCCGTATTTCGCCAATTTCTTCTATTCAACCCGCAAATGATTCAGTTACATGTATATATATGGCAGAGACCATCACAGTGTCCTCGATGCGTTGAACAGAAAGCAAAAGATTGCCTTCTTTAACCCTCAACAGTACACCTTCCCGGACTGATTAATCTGTCCACCTGGGGTCCGCACGGACCCCAAAACAGTTTTTTGCTAATTTTTAGAAATTATTAGTATGCTACCAGCTCAATTGTTTTGCTGAATTGATGTGTGAACCTCTTAGTCCACATTACGTACAAAAATTATACATTTTTACCTTTTCCAATTTTTTGGTGAAGAAAAGAAGGAATCAAGAAATGCCCGTTTTTAAAAGTTTTTAAAGCTTTGGAGGTTCGTAGGACTGGGGGAGGGGTATTATTGCCCCCCTGATAACTCGGGAACGGTATATCGTATGGCCACCAAATTTTCAGAAGATGGTGTACTAGTAAAAATTTATCAATACAACGATTTTGATGTCGTTATGACGTAGTATGACGTCATTATGACGTCATTCATATGATTTTAATGGCTAAAAAATAGGTTATTCTCTTGAAACTTAATGGTATACAACGCAACTTTAACAAAAAGTGTTTATGATAAAATGATAAGGTCTGCTAAAGCTTATGTTGCCCTTAGCAACACCAGTGACGTCATACAATGATGTCATACATATTTAATTATCCGCCATCTTGGATCTTGGTTTTGACCAATGACGTAATCAAATTAGCATAAATTATTAATAAAAATCACATTAAATTATATAAAATGTTATTAATGTTAGAAAGCATGTGTCACTTATCATAAAAGCCTGAAAATAAAGTAAAGTATAAGAAAAAAAGTAAAGTATAAGAACGCCAGTGTATCTATTACGATCGAGAGCCGGCTGGGGTCCGCGCGGACCCCAAAAGAAAATCAGATACAATTTTTTTTGAAAATGAGGGAAACGGAATTTTCTGCACTGTGTTGAGGCACAACTTTGTGGGTGACAATTACCTGAAATTTCAGAAAAAAATCTTTAGAAACAAAAAAAATATTACAGAATATATAGTGCTGGGGTCCGCGCGGACCCCAGGTGTACTGTTTAGGGTTAAGTCAACGGAGGAGTCTGGTAGAGAAAAATCATGTTCCAAAATACCTGAAAGTCCCTATTTTAACGTGATGATGCTACACGGATCTAGCCTTGTAGAAAGACCATCGAAGGCTCCCCGGTAGGTCTACGGTAGAGAGTGTTACTCACCAGCCCAGAACTATAAGCGCATGCTGCAGGTTTTTGCGGGATCAGTTTTAATTACTTCGCCTACAGATCAGCAGTATTGCCAGTAATCTGAAAGGCCGACTGGAAAGATAGGTTGTCAGAAAGGCCCTAATCCGGCCAGTAGAGGAAAAGAAGGGAAAGTGATCTCGTTCCAGTTTTAGCTCACTGAAGAGCTAATCTTCCACTGATCGAGACAGAGAAGACAGACGTTATGTACAGTATTTATGAAAATTGTAAGGAGGAAATTCTCCATATGACGTCCGCTCCTTAGGACTGCAACCCTTTACAGTAGCGTGCATGTCGGGTGAGCAAAAACAGCCGGGATTCGAACTCCCAACCTCTTAGTCCAGAGGCAGGGTCGCTAACCACTAGACTACACACGCTTAAGAATTATTTTTCTTTCTTCTTCTTCTTCTTTACCTCCTTCTTCTTCTTCTTCTTCTTCACCTCCTTCTTCTTCTTCTTCTGTCGGCTGCTAGACGCAGGCGACTGTGAGTTTTCTTCCAGTCCAAAATGGTTCCCAGGCTACACGGATCACTCCTTCGGGTTCATGCCCTAGTCAAGGAGAGGTTGCGGATGAATCGATATCATCCTGCCACGACGCCCAGCAGTTAAGATTGCTTTGCTTCAATCGGATTAGAGGAGGGCACCGAGGTTAAAAGTAAATGGAACTGATCACCAGTCTGTGTATAATGTGCATGTTGGGAATACTACAGGTAATCACACACTGTATATGCGTTCCATGCATTCAGGAAATCTAAAGCTGCCGTAGAGAATGCAATGTGTTGAATGTTGATTTCGATAGTGTATCCGTAGGGGAGAGTGTTAGGGTAATGGGGAGGTATTCTAGGGTATTACTCCTAGTCACCATCAAGATCAATTGCTGATGTCTTTTACGAAGACCAAGCTAAGGAAAAGAGCCGGAATAGCTGCATGTTTGACTAAATGTCTTTCACGAACAGCTAAAAAATGCACAAGAAAACTGTTACTTAAGGGACTCAATAGATTTTGAAATTTAGTTGCTTAAGTAACAGTTTTCCTGTGCATCTCATTACCTAGTTCAAAGACAGTTGCATTTGCACAATACTGGGTGGCACGTGTTCCCATGAAGTCAAACTTACAGACAGTTTTATTACAATCTTAATTAAAACTCTACAGTAATACTTTTGCTTGTGGCTACGTAGTCCAATCAAGGTATCCACAGCAACTTTTGGCATTGCATTTGTACATCAACCAATGGCACGTGTTCTCAAGAAGTCAACCTTACAGGCAGTTTTATTACACAATCTTAATGAACTTGTGGAATACAATAATACTTTTGCTCGTGGCTACGCAGACCATGAATGCAATCAAGGTATCTACAGCAAATTTGGTATGTGATGCACGTTAAAACGAACAAAGCAACGTATATATAAGACATGTAGGTACCTAATGTAGACGGTTTACGGTTTCTACAATCTACAATTTGTCTCGTTGTACTTTAGCTGAACTCTCTCATTTCCCTTAGGAGAACTCTGCTGAATCTGGTTTTCTTCTCTTTTAAACGATTGATGTCTACTAAGTGTTAACGTTATTCCAGGCAAACTGAATCGTTCTATCTTCAATACACGTACGGTGTGCCATGAGTAGTCGTATGGCAGATTATATCTGTTTGTCAAAACCATTTATTATTCCTATCTAGTTTTGTACGAATCGTATTACAGAAATACAATGTAAATGTTAACTTGGTTGATTCTCATGTGATACGTTTCATAAAAGCAATTCCAAGGAATCAAGGGAATCGAGGACATGGTTATGAATATGTTGATGGCAGGCCTTATTCATGAGACACACAGAGATAACGATTTGACTGTGAATTGGAAATAATAGCTCATTTTGATGTGCATAAATGCATGCGAATAGGCTTTAACCACACAACCTGGAGTATCGTGGTGTTAATGCGATATTTCTAATAGTAATAAAGCCAAGGCCTGTAGTGTTCTTGGTTTTTAACTAGTTTTTCATGTATCTGTTGGATCTACATACTAAAGTACTAATTAGTGGCACAAGAGATATGGACGGCGAGTTGAATAAAGTCATCGCCTGCCCACATTATTAAGAAAATAGTCGTTGCCGCAACATGACGTCAGGTTTATTTGCCGTTGCTAGGAAACGTTTCAGCACAACACGGTTGCAACAACTGTGATGTAACGTCACACCTTGATGCCTCTGACTTTGTTGTAACCTACCCACACAGTAACATTAAAATACATTCAATTATTTGTTACCATGGTGATAGAAAGCAAATATCAATATAATAGGAAAAATTGAATGACAATCAAGCAATAATGGCAATCCATATTATAATGTAATGTTACATAAATCCTGAGGTTAGTGCAGTGCTACTAACACAGTTCAATTCACCGCTGCGTCTTAATTCCCCTGAAGGATGTTAATCTAAAGAGCACTTTGATTTTGCCGATCCCGTCCTCCCACACGCTTTTCCAACCCTTTGAAGCCGCTGCCAAATGTCAGGAGAGGAGCTCAGCTGTGCATCCTGCCGCTTTCTTTCACGCCAGCTCATGGTTGATGCAGACTGCAGGAGACAGTGTGAAGAGGAAGCCGATCATCTTCATCAGATGGTCCTGACAGCTGCGTAGTCGGCGGCGACGTGCACAGGAAATTTGCTGTCCTTTGAACCGCCCACAGTCGCGATCCTCTTTAGAAAAGGTTGCTGTAGGCAGAGCTGCAGTTTCTCAAAGGTGTAACTGTTAATTTCTGGCTTCTTTAGGCAGGCATTACCTGTCGTTCATTAGAGCAAATGTCTACCTGGCTGCCTAAGTGCTCAGGCCAGAAGTTGGTCCCTTGCTCCTTTCCGTAGGATATACTGGCAGAAAAGTTACTCAATCCTGCTGTACTTCTCTTATATAATATTGGCATATTGTTCATTCGAAAAGAGTTCTCATTTAGAGCCTGGTCACATTCGTCGTACGATTGTCGTACGATTGCAAACTGATAGCATTCTTGTCGTTCCCGTGTCGTACACAATTCGGCTTCCATGTTACGTAAAAGGACGCCTTAGATCATTGTCGGCGGTTGGCTCTGTCATAGCCTGCAGGCAAATTGTACGACATTTGAGTCGCACGACCTACGACGAATGTGACCGCGCCTTAAAGACACAGCAAAATGTTACCTTTTCTTTGTCCCGTGATTCTCTGGAGAGATATTTGCATTTGTTTTGAAACAAAAAACGTAGCTGGTGTTCTTTTTCGTCTTCATAAGAGTAGTCGTCCTTTCTTTCTCACTTACTATGTGACCAGAGAGGTCCGTTTGATAAATTGTTACAGTTTCTATCATTTGCACGCTTACATAGTTTTTGACTTCTATTTCCAGAGAAAATTAACTGTCTATGTTTCGAATAGAATTTTGTAGACTTATACGCCCCGTACGACAGTGTCCTAGTTACTTTAATCAGAGCGTGAGATCGGTAAATGTAGTTACATGAGAGGCCACCAGTGTCCTATATTTTTTTTTATTGAAACATACATTGACGAGACGTGGTTACACTTATATTTTAGTGTCCTATATTCATTTGATTGAAGTTCTTAGATATGATTAACATCATGATTGGTAGACACATTGACTCATAGGTCAAGAATGGTACCAGTCGATATCGATTGTGTGGTCTGAAATCTAGAAAGAAAGGTACGGTACGTTATTTGGATCTGTATAGCTGGTATAACCACCCCTCGGTGTACCACACCAGCTTCACAGGCACGTGGCGCGGCGGCAGCTGGCTAAAACGAACACCATCTTGAGAAAGCTGTATAAACTGTTGCTTAAGCACGGCGCGATTAACAGCTTTTGTTTATAATACGTGTTTCTCCTTCACTTGTTGGTTCAGCGTTTCATTTCGAGGTCCAGCACTTTGAATCACTGGCTTACAAACTTAAGGATCACCGTAGGGCGAAGCAAAGGTTAACTAGGTCGTCAGGTCCAAGCCTCAAAATCGTATTCTCGTGAAAGGTTTACGTTTCCTACGTGTAGGACTCTGGAACCTTGAAATTATCTAAGTTAGAGAAACGTGGATAAGAAACCTTTTAGATCATTTGGTTTCATAAGATGCTATTATGTTGGGTTAATAAGAACGTGTCTCTTTGGCAAAATACACGTGAGCCTGTTGATGGGGGAAGGCATTGGATGTAATTGGAGCCATTCGATCAGAGTAAACTCCTTACGGTAATTACCGTACATACTTAACAGCGTGTTAGCTTCCTGCCCGTTGAGTCATTATGATTATCTTCAGTAAGTTAGCGAACTTACTTTCTACGCGCGCGTAAGATTCACTGCTTGCTTGTTGCTAGCAGGAACTGCTTTCATTAAAGAACGGCAGACGTTAAGACGATTTAGTACCAGTGGCCATATAGTATAGTTGCCGAGATTGGATTACATTCGATATCGAATCCCTATCAGTACCATTTGATGGGGGCTGACATTGTGCTTCATTCATAGGGTATTTGTAAATATCAACATTTTTGTGATCGTCACCTTTGCTTCGTGGTAATATTCAAAGCCTTACCAGACTGTCATATCAAAAATGAATTTTTTTCTTTTATTCTGAAGCAATGTCAGATGACAAATATTCACAGAATACAGCAAAAACAGAAATCAATGGAAAAAACACTTCAAAGCAAGACAGCCACGTTGTTGTCTGAATATTAATAGACTAACCTACATATACAATCGCGTCAAATGTACGGTATATAAATACGTCGACAGCTGTTCAATAAAGATTTTACGCGACCTACATCTTCTTGTTGTGTAGTAGGACGCAGGCGTTGCAGGAATATTAATCAAAACGTCTGGAAGAAATACAGACAAAGTTATGAAATAGGTCGTCCTTGCACGGTTACAAGGAATCAGGCAGAGATGAAACAAGAAAGCTTTTAAAAGAAGCTGTCCACAGGCCGCCAAAATGGGAATAGCTGGTTGGGTGGCATGGGTGTGCACTATTAATGACTTGCTCACCTTGCTCAAATTGCAGCAATGCTAAAAAGAGTGAATTGAAAAACCTAGTGTGATGAGTGTGGAACGAAGAGAAATGGCTGTGGAACGAAGAGAAATGGCTGTGGAACGAAGAGATGAAAAAATAGTAGATCCAAATAAAGTCAATGAATCCACGACTCTTGGTATTTATCTCATGTTTCATAATTCACGTGTTGTCACTTGTGTATTTCCCTTCTCCCTTAAAGCTGCATTATTAACTAAAGACGATACAAAATGTAAAATTTCCGTTCATTTTATTACAAAGTAAGTTGAATCAACCCTATTCCATTGCAAGTAAGTGTCATTCAGGAGATGGAGGTGCCAAATTGTGACGGCTTACGTGTGTATTTAAAAGCTGGAAACGCAGCTGTCAGCCGTGTTTGTTTACATTCTGGTAGTTTCTGGTGGCAACAGAAACTGGTTGTGCCTTGATTGGGCTGACTTAACGTCAACCGTAAATGTCAGAAATGTGACATAATTCCACAAATATGTTGAAAAGTGGAAGCAAATTACAATTACACGAAGATTTTTCTCATTGAAATATTTCAATTTTTGGTGCAAAAATGTTACATAATGCCCCTTTAACAGGTGCTTTTTGCCAGCAGCAAAAATAGAAAAGACTAGCAAAGTTCAAACCGATTACTGTCAAGGTCGAGCCTTTTGAGCTATAGAGTACGCTTACAAGTGGCTACATAACAAATAGGTCAGCATGGGCTCAATCTACATTACCATTATATATTCTAGGCTGTTATACGCAATGGTAAAAATAGCTTACGCCCTAGGGGGTTTATAAAATTCCAGGTATTGTGATCTTTATTCAGAGCGGGGGTTCAGTAACGTGGGCAAAAGGTGAGCGTCTGACCTAGAAATAAAACCGCATGGAAGACATGGGTAGAGAGAAGACCTTCAGAAGATTCATCGACTGCCGTCGACCGTTGTCGTGGAACAGTCTACATGTACTGCCCAAACTCTATTATCCTCTTCAAGCGACTTTTACAATACTGAAATCACCCGAATGAACGGACTCGGACCAACATTCATTTTGCTATATGTGGATTTAGTACGATCGACTATATCACTGCACGAAAAGTTGGATTTACCAATGGTAATAAATGCACGTAAAGTCGGGTAATGTCTACTTTGTAAACAGTACCAAACTGTACAATGGTAAATGAAATTCAAATCCGGTATTTTCATTTACTATCATTATGTGTCTGGCTCTGTTTACAAAGTAAACATTACCCGACTTTACCTAGTAAGTATGGTGGTGCATGTAAATCCTTGCCTGTACAAGTGGCTTATGCAATTGTTCCACTTTCACCGTAAGCGATTGGAAAGGCGGTGCAGATAAAAGCCCTTAGATGTTTATATAACTGGAAACGCGCATAATCACCCAGCTGGAGATGATTAAGGTGTGGGAAGGGATAAAAGCAGTTCTGGTATATATGATTAAACAATGTCCGAGTATTTCCTTTTGATCTTACTGATTATCTTCCAATACCAACGTTTGTAACACTTGTAGCATTCATACTGTCATCAAAATTGCATATTAGTGGGTTGTTACCATCGTGTGTCTGATTGTGTGTTTGCTTGTGTTTCCGTAGTTATTTCCACATGGTAGGCACGTCGGGTACACATATGGTCCTAGAAAAGATCCAGAAAAGGTTATCTCAGTTCCTGTCTCAAACTTCATGCTATGTACACGTCTGTTGTCTAGCTTATGGGAGCCGTAGTCATAGCCGTGCGGCCATGTCAATAGCGTAGAAAAATTGTCGTACAGTTGGCTGAGTGTGTAACACCGTAACGTTCAGATAATGTTAAAAAGCTAGAATTGTGGAATATGTCATTGCCAGATAAGTACATGAACAACAGTCCTGTCTTTTTTGAAACGCATTTTTAGAGTGTATGTAATTTCAATCAATTTGTGACCAATTGGATTTCTCATTCCTGGACAAAGACTGTTGCTGTACAGTCGAAAATTTGAGTAAGTCCAATTTCTTCTGCTTGAAATAACAGCTGACACTTGTTCCATTATGACTTCTACCAACACAGATGAACTTTCAAGATAAGCATCCCGTTTAATAAATTGACCGTTACCTCATCCAACCCCTTCTAGCTTTGCTTGGATTCAACCTTGCTTTTAAGATGACATTTCCTCTAGACAAACGTTTGAAGCAGGAAAGTGACTAGAGACTTAACGATGTTTATATAACACGAATGGTTACTACAAACACAGACATGTTAAGTGCATGATATTAACAGTGAGGTCCCTGTCGCCTAGTGTGTGATTATGGTAAACATAAACACAGCCAAGTGCTGAACTTGCTCGGGTAATCTAAGGTAATCCGCTTTAATGTGTTTATTTTTCAATTTCTGAGAACAAGGTGAACCAGGGACGTCATGTAGCAGATGCATTTCCAGTGTGCCAAAACGTAGACGTTACATACGGGCGAATACAGAATACGCCATGTTCTGGGGAACCACATTGTAGCGATTAGCGTCGAAGGACCGAGTGACTAGGTTTGCAAACACGAGACCGAGAGGTCATGGGTTCGATCCCTGACATTCCTGGCTAGACGTTGAATCCTTGTGAAAGGCATACGATTTTGCTCACTCCACCCAGGTGTAAAATGGGTACCTGACTTCGGATGGGGAGGTAAAAGGCGGTGGAAGGAGAGGGATGGGCTCCGCCTTCCAATGCCGTTCCCTATGGCCTCAAAATGGCCTTTCATTTTTAATTTTGACTTTGTAGTAGAAGAAAATTTGGTATTGGAAACCATTTTACATCTCATTTGACTTTAATGTTATTGTTATTGGTGGGCCGGCTTACTCTCTCCTTGCAGCCAAGGGCTGAATTGTGAGGAGCTTACAATGGTGGCGGGGCTTAATCGCAAGGGTCTGGAGCGGCTGCCATTCGGCGCTAACTCAGGTGACCTCAATACGACCCCAGGTGCGGCCATAAGACTGTAAGGTTTGAACCACTCACACCGGGAAGGACCCCTACTCTTTTCGATAAGTATGGTGTAAAGTGCCTTTCCCAAGGGCACAAGATCGGTGACATGGGTGGGGATCGAACCCGGGACCTCTTGGCCCTGAGCCGAACGCGCTACCGCTGCGCCACCGACCCCACTGTCTAAATGGTGAAAACTTTAGACAAGAGAATACGAGGGTGATTGTGCCTGTTACCTGATTAGAACCCAGAACCGTTAGATTCAACAAAACTATAGTAATCACCAGACCACCTTATTTCATTTGATAAATGCAGCTGATGTAATTTGGTGCCAAACACCATTTAGACATTTTTCAGATGAGACGAAATTCACATGGGATGTAACGATGAACTCGTGAAAAATAGGACGTGACATTCCAATCAAGAACTTCAGTAGCAATTTGATCTCCCAATTCGCGTCGTAACAATTTACAGAAGCCCAGAACGTTATGGTAATGCCAAACGTTATTAACTTATCCACTTCATGAAGATCACAGAAGGCATTTCTGTCACGTTAGAGGCGCATCGGCACTTAGAACATGTTCGTTATTATCACCGGGGTAGAATTACAGCAGCGGAGAGAATTAAACGATTGCTGTCTTGACGTCATCCAATCATCTCGGAGACCACATTCCGTACACGAGTTGCAGACGATTCCAGCTTTGGTTGCCAAGTTTCATCGGGAGCAATCTCGTGATGGATGGAAGCTGTCACGTTTAGAGACACGTGTATGTACGAGAGAGCGATTGAAGATAATGTATGTGTTTTGTAGATATAAACTAATTCAAACGTTTGTATCATCTTCTCCCTACAGTACCATACATTCATACACATGGCAGAATGTACCTCAACTTTTCGTCGGGGGGGGGGTGTATGTTTTTAATAAATCCTACTTGTGGGACATGTTACATGTATCTAATTTCAATATTTTACAAAGACTCAATAATAGCTTTTTGGTGCAACGGATTGAAGTTGTTCAAGCGTAGCATATCGGGATGAAAGTAAATTAAAGTCTTGGAAACCGTGCACCTTGTGTAACTGCTGTAGCAGATGGACAGTGGTCCCTTTTGAACTGTTTGCATTACATTGATACGCTAACTATATAGATTTCTTTCAAGCAAATAAAAGACAAACGCTTGTGTAACTCACTAGGAAAATCTTTATGATCACAAAATGCAACAAAGCCTTTTCATCTGTACTCATAGTTAATACTTATTCTAATTAATATTAAAGCAACCCAATCACTAATATAATTCTTAAGTATTTTTTTGTTTCTGTCGGAAACTACATTACAAATAATAATAAAAACTCTCTGGAGTAAAGGTCGGTGGTAACATTCTTGGAAACATATAGACATTGAGGTGTTCCTTTTACATTCATTAATGGGTTGTCAAAAACACGCTTGCAAAATATCTATTCACGAAGACACGGAGTTTAAATTCTGAGAGCAGCATTTATCCGTCTTTGTCAAGTTCAATATATGTACAGTCATAAATAAAGCACAATGCATACTCGTCATTAAAAGAGTAAGAGTATTTGATTGATGCTTTTATAAAAAGCCATCAGAACTTTTAGAAAATACTTACAAAACGTCACGATATGTGGTCAAACAGAAGACGTTGCGAAATACCAGAGCAGAGCTGATCTTGAAAGTAAAAGCAACTGTTACAGTACACCTTTAAATTCTATAAACTCACACTGTCTTGTTTAATATATTTCATAAAAATATGTCTAGATAATCCATGAAAATCGCCAACAAATTATAGTCTTTCTTTATATATATATGTTATCGTATCTGAAAGAAAAATGGTAAATTTAAATCATCAAACATCAGTGTTTTTGTAAACAAAAGTTTAGATTTCTTTAGACAAATCATGTAAATTTTGCTTCGAAATTAAATACTGTACTAATCTTTCCAAACGTTGTTGCCATAGCTTTTTAATGTCATAATCAATAACGTTTGCTGTTGATACTTTAAAGGCCAGTTAAAATATACTGCATACTTCCTTCAACATCTTGGCCTGTATTTCGTCACGTTTTTTTTATTTTATACTTCTTCATGGGCAACTACTTGTGCTTAAAATTCTTAAGTCTTCTTTATGTAGCGCAATATGTACAATTACAAAATTAATGTAGGTGCAAAACAAAAACATTTAATTTTTAAACTACTTTTGATGTCTCCATCGATTCACAAACTTTGAATAAATCTCATTTCTACGCCACATTTTTACGTTATATTTCTATGAAATAGTAAACAAAGTTCAGGGCTATAGGCATTCCAAATTTATAGATTAAGGGGGATTGTATCAAAAGGCACCAGTAATAACTTCTTAGAAGTTGAACTGGGAGACATCTGTATCTGGACTGATTGACTGGACTGTCCCACGACAGTGGCTGTAATATGCAAGCAAGAAGAGCATGCTTGCTTTGGGAAAGACATTGCTACCATAATGGTTACCTTTTGCACCTAGCAGCAGAAAGATAGCAGTATCTCCACCTTGCTACTTGATCTCCAAGCAGATATACCGGTGGCATGGAGGGGCAAAAAAAATGCAAAAAGCCACTGATTTGTTTTTTTTTGTCATTTTTTTTCTAACTGTCATGCCACCGGTAAATTTGCTTGGAGTTTACATGGTACCCGCATACCTTTATAAGAATTGTATTTTTATAGGAAGTATCAGTGACTTCTTCCTTAGTTGTAAGATATGTTCAATTTGTTTCCAACCTCTTGACCTATGGTCTCAAAATCATTACCGCTGAATCTTTGTACCTAAATGTCTTCGTCGTCCCAGCCAAGACTAAATTATGTATGTCAATATTTTGTCGGGATACCCTATTGTCCTTGAAAGCCACACATCTTCGTCCATATTGCAATGCAATTACGTAATGTTCTGCTTCAAGAGCAGGTCAAATAGAAAATTTAGAGCAGCTGTTTTTGTTCTTGATCGGTCGTCGATTGTCATCGCTCACTTGATCAATACTTCAGTGCATATAGATTTATATATCAGTTCTCTATGGTGGAGTTGTTTTATATCTTTAATTTTTTCGTCTCTTGAATTTACTCTGAAGTAACAGTCTGGTTTCAAAATGCTCGACAAATATTGTCAGCTTCATACCGACGCCCGTTTCCTGGACCATCTCTCCAGCCCGCCCACGTGATTGTGGTTGTGGTTCAGGGTGTGGTTCTGATTGTGGTTGGACGAGTCCACGAGTTTCAAGTCGAACATCTGGCTCTCCTGGATGCTCGAGCTGTACGTGGGCCGGCAGTGTCCGTGGGAGAAGCAGGGACAGCATCTGCACGCGCACAGAGACACCAAGTCTGACAGATCCGCGAGAGACGGGTCGTGTGCTCTGTACAGGCTGTTTCCGGAGAGCAACTCCATCCTGGTGTCCGAGTGAGGGATCTGTCCGTCGGTGATGATCTCGATCCTCTCGTGTGAGACGGAGTTGATGTTCTCCTTGGATCTTCTCTGCGCGGCTTCCAGCTCGTCTCTCTTCTCGTCCACGGTGTTCATGGTCAGGAATCTCAGCACCAGCAGGTTCATGGACGCGGAGACCACCGTCAGGCCGATGAAGATGAACAGCAGGCTAAAGATGACGTACCCGGGCTTGTTCTCCAGCGCCTTGTTCTGCTGCAGGGCCACGAAGTCACCAAACCCGATGGTGGTGAGCGTGATGAAGCAGTAGTAGAAGCTATCGTAGAAATTCCATCCTTCAAAGAACTGGAAGGCCGCAGCTCCGCTGGTCAGGATGACGGTACAGCTGATGAAGCCCACGGTGACCAGGTTGCTGTAAGACACCTCAGGTCGCTTCTGTCTCAGGCAGCACTTCTTGAACTTCTTGAGGATGTAGGCGACCAGCGTGTTGACCCGTTCGCCGACGGACTGGAACATGACGATGCCGATGGGGATGCCCAGGAGCGCGTAGAACATGCAGAAGGCCTTCCCGCCGTTGGTGATGGGCGCCGCATGGCCGTAGCCTAGAAACGACAAAGATAATACATGTTAATTTAAAACATTACATATTGCATGTAGGTGGTGCCAATAAGCTAACACTGCACGAAAAGTTGTATTTACCAATGGTAGTAAATGCCGGTAAAGTTGGGTAATGGACTTGACAATAGACGTAAATAAAAGTCAAGTCCGGTGACTTTATCAACTACCATTGTCATGTCCGGTACTGTTTACAAAACAAGAATTACCCGGCTTTACTGGCATTTACTACCATTGGTAAATCCACATTTTCGTGCGGTGTAAATCACGGTTTGACCAAGAAGTTTGACTAACGAATGCACATTGTGATGCATTCTGGGCAATATGTCAAAGTTCAAGAACCTGAGACATAAATAGAACACGTCTGGACATGTATCAAGCATGGGCTAGACAAGGACGGTTTGCAAGTCAACCTTTGACCTACATGCGCTCTTCCAAACGTGAACTGGCTTAAACTATTCATCTAATCATCTTGTTTTAACAGAGAGAAGTCTCATTACATCAAGGTTTGCCATTTGTATTACAGCGGTCATCATTCATAATTTTTTCCGTGGAGAGTTTTTTATGTGATAACAGTTACAAGCCATAGATTCAAATTTGATTTGTTACACTAATTGCATACAGTGGCCTCTACAACCTACATTAGGTTGGTATTGTTAACCATTGGTTGGAAAATGAGATAATATGCAGATGTTAAAGAGATTATTCTCAGAACAACTGAAGATAGAAGGAGCTTACTCGCTAATCTCCCTAAAGAACACAGGACTCTGACCAGAACTGCCACAGAATCAAAAACAAGCTGTCTATTTCATGAAGATCTGTGATAAACTATTCCCAAGTGAACCGGAAAGGCGCTTAGCCAGTAATGTCACCCAGAAAATAAGGCAATGTGAGCTATCCTGCCATGAAACATATTAAATAACTGGTTGATCTTATATATACGTGTGTGTGTATGTGTATGTGTGTGTGTGTGTGTGTGTGTGTGTGTGTGTGTGTGTGTGTGTGTGTGAGTGTGTGTGTGTGTGTGTGTGTGTGTGTGTGTGTGTGTGTGTGTGTGTGTGTGTGTGTTTGTGTGTGTGTGTGTGTGTGCGTGCGTGCGTGCGTGTAATCTTCAATTAATAAGAGTAAACATTGTAATGGGACCATTTAATACATTTTACCCCTGCAGGTACATCTGATTGTGCGATCGCGTACGCAAGTGGTGACAGCTGCTAAAGACATCATCAGTTTCGGGCTTAGAGAGATCCTTGTCGTCAAATGACTGATGGTTTCTTCCGGTTGCGGTGAAAACAGGAGGATCAAGCTGAGTCTTAACATCTAGATTGACTGCACCTGATCTTAATCGTTCTGTTTACAGCTCCAGGTGGAGCGTTATGAAACGTAGCCTTTATAATCCTGTGTCTATGGCATAATTATGAGGACACCAGTGATATAACAGACGGTTATGATTACCTAAATGGTCAAGGACCTTTACAGTTGGGACTGTAAACTGAAGGTCATTCCAAAATGACAAAAAAACATTTTGCCACAACATCGATACATCAGAACCGAAAATAAAACCTCTGGATTCCGGAAAATGGCAGTGAAAAATCCACATATTCATCCTCTCCATGCTAGTTCCAGTTCGCCAGTAAAACCGCTATCAAACTGAAGTCTGTGCAGGATAATCTCCAAGCAGATCTTACGGTGGCTGCAAGGACAGTATCCAATTGGCCAGACAGTTACCATGAGGCAAATGGTAACTGTCTGGCCAATTGGATACTGTCTTTGCAGCCACCGTAAGATCTGCTTGGAGATTATGTGCAGAAGACAGCGGAGTCAGAGACCAGACTGTGAGTGACAGCCGGTGCAGCTTTCTGTTGCTCGGATTGCGCCGTTCTCCATACCAACACTCTAACTAACGGGAATGTAAGCCGCGGAAGGCGACCTTTCCATTACCCTTCACCGATAGACCGGAATCCTTAAACGGTCTTTGGCACGTTGTGTGCCGCGTGGGGAACTGTTTAGGATCCTTCCGGGTACCCGAGTGCGTTATTAGGCGGTAGTCAATGTTTCGGGTCATTCACAGATTTAGCCTTTCACAAAAAAGGGTAGTGGACAGCTTAAAGTGATGAAATGAATACATTTTCTCCATTCCTTTTCCATCATGGCACTCAGAGTTGTTCCAAACAGTACTCACCGTTAGAACCAACGGTTACGTAGCCCAAATTGACCTAACGTTTATCTGCAGGCCTTATAACCTATATATGACGGCCGTCAAAATAGTTTCAACCGCCGCAGTATTTGCTTCGACTGTATTTTGTTCCTAAATTACACCCAGTACACATACAAGCGTCTGAGAGCTTTGAAGTATATAATGCAGGACATAGAAAAGAAATACATTAAAGAAACGGCGCCTTTGGGGTGGACTTTGTGGAAACAATACCTTCCTAAACTGAAATGAACTGGCGTTCCAATAAACTGATACCATCTCTGTGCAGAGGAAGCAGACGTTCTTTCCATAGCCAATCTCCAGCAATGATTGGCCTTTCCAGATAACCTTATTACCAGCGATACTATCGGAACAGGATAATTATGAGTAGGGTCCGTGCAGGCCGTGGAGGGACCCGTCTGATTGCTTTGCGTAGGCGCAGTAACAGGTGGAGGATATCACTACTGTATAACGAGAGGCATATAGATCGGACAGTCGGCTGTAAGATGGCCTTGTTACCATATTTAGACGTTGTCTTTTTATTACCTCCTTGTGCGGAGGTTTTGTTTTCGATGTGCTAGACTGTTTTCTTATATACTTTTTTTGAATACAGCAAAGTCACGGGAAGTGAGGGGGGAAATGATGTAACCGCAGACTGACAGGGAGGTCCAATTGGAGGTCGAAATGGTCTTCCCGCAGGCTGGGAAGAAGTGACCTTGAAACATGCACAGAATCAGTGAGAAATTCACAACAACACTAAATATTTCACGAAGGTCTGAAACCTGCGACATTTGATTTTCAAAATGAACTGCCATGAAAATGAACTGCGACATTTTAGGAAAATAACCAACCGTCACCTCATTGAAGCTCACAGTTAATAAACTTCAACTGCTTTCGTAACGACCAGCCCTACAATATGCTGCTGACTAGTCATTTTCTGGTGATGAGCACTCGACTAGGCAGGCAATCTGAACGTGCCGCAGCAGTCCTTTTCTCCAGAAACAGCTAGCCATAGACCGAGAAGTAACGTCAGAAATGCAAAGTTACAACAATACAAATGCACCACCAGAGAGCTTGTTGCTAAATATGGCACGGTAGGAAAGGGTATTACAGCTTTTACGGCGCCATGATGTATTGTAAGGGCGCTCTGTGGAGGCATTGTAACTTGTCAACTAGGAACACCTTATTTGCCAGAAGGAAAAAGGGGAAATTCTGTACCCATATTTCTTCCTAATTGCTCTCTGTGTCGCATGGACTGCTAATATATCAGCTTTTTGGAAGCCACGATTTGCATCAGCAGTAAAAACTGAAACAAGATTAAAAACCGAGATGTGATGTAGGCAAGTCGATAGCGAACTTCCGTGCCAACTTTTTTTTATTACAGACTAGAGCCTAGCATATAAGCAATGATGATGGGTCATTATTCATGTTGAATCGATGCATATCAGCAGTTTTACTGCATTGAGTTCAAGCTGTGGTGTATGGCATTATTTTGGAGACTGAAGCCGATGGCTGGCAAACTTCCACAGTATGTTTTTTCATTACATAGATAGTGCACACGCTTGTAATTTTGGGCGCTGTCGTCTTTGGGCAGTCGATAACCAACTTGGCAACTAGTCTAAGGCAGCGTGCGTGTAGTGTTTATAATGACTTTAAGGAAGACCTTAGACTTGTCGCAAAGCCAAAGAAAGAGATACCAGGTTTGCTATGTGTCTCTGAAAAGTTTTCA
Source organism: Branchiostoma floridae x Branchiostoma japonicum (assembly GCA_013266295.2). Taxonomy (NCBI): domain Eukaryota; kingdom Metazoa; phylum Chordata; class Leptocardii; order Amphioxiformes; family Branchiostomatidae; genus Branchiostoma; species Branchiostoma floridae x Branchiostoma japonicum. Next base: position 2,984,273 of record CM023825.1, on the reverse strand, counting down.
AGGTTAGTATTAGTACTAACATCACGCATTGCAGTTCTCGTCAGTACAAAAGAGACTCAGTATCTAAAATAGGTTTTATAACCAGGCTAAGATTTTAATGCCGCCCTGCCTAGTACAGTCTTAGTCAATAGTTACAATTTACCACACCCCTTTTATATATCAAACAACATTGACATCTGAAAATGAATAAATGTCTCAATCATTAATAGTGCAGGAGCCTTAACGTTTTATCCAAAATTTTAGTTTATTACATTAGTCTTAGTCATAATTTACTCGGTTATGTATTTGTAATTATTAGCCTTATAACTAGTATTGCCATGATTTGCATAATAGCAACACACATTGTTATGATTTACATCATAAGAATAGTATCCCTGTATGTCATTACTACGAGTGCAAACACCAAAGGCCTGCAGGTGGCATATTTATATTTAAAAGTATTTTTAATATGAAGATCAAGTTAAGTTGTTATTTCCCTTGCATTTTACTGTTTATTTTCATCATCTACTGAGGAACATGTGTCATAATCAACTGGTACCTGTCTACGAAAAGAGGAGTGTAAGCAATGCCCATGGCTCAGCCTGTAATGTAGTATACCCAGGAGCCGCTATGCGTCTGCAAAGCCGGTGCGTTACGCCTACTGTTGGCCTTGCGATGTGGCTAGTCCACATACAGACCTAATAAAACAGTTCACATGTCCACACATTTTATGGAAAGGATAGTGTATTGTTATATACATTTTGCCGTTTGTAAAACGTCTTCATTTCTCTTAAACAAAGTCAAGACTTTAAAGAAATGCATTAATTATAATAAGAAAGTTATCATTTATTTCTCCCACAGGTAAATCAATAATTCGGGGCCAAGAAAGTATTTAAGTATAGAATCACGGACAAGTAGGCTACTTTTTTTTAATCAACTAATAGAGTAAAGGAGAATTAAAGAAACGTTTTGAGCTCTACTTTCTGATCTAAACCGTTCCCATTACTGAATGTTATCGAAGACAACGTGTCATTAGACCCCTGCTGCGCGGTGTATTTATACACACTAACGATTTTACACCAGGTGTTACAGTACTTGCCATGTATGAAACCAGAGACACTCTCCGTCATCAACACTTGTCCGTACTTATGTCTGCACAGTTTTCCCATATATGGGAGCTAACATTCGGAGTGGATCACGAAAACATGTCAGATTAAGATATTGCGTCGAATTTCACTCCGTACAGGGAACCAATTTGTCTTTCGTAGTGCGCGATAAAAATGGCACTTAGGCCTGCCGTGTCCATAGACACATGGACCGCGTTATTTAAGGCATTTGCATGAAAATGGAATTTTCGAAATTCTAATAAATTCTTCTACATTTTAAGCAACGTTTATGGTACAACGTTCACTTAAAAGATGGAAAATATTGGAGTTGTGTGACAAAAAGATGGAAAGGTTTTGAAAAAAAGGGCTGGAAAGCAAGCCCCTAGTATTTTAATACATTCAATGTTTACGAAGTATTTCTGCTCTTGTATACAGCACCACAAGATTGGCAGCTGGTTTGTCTGGTTTCATAAGCGAAGTTGATGCAGCATTGAGGATAGTAAGAAGGAAGACATATCAAAATGTCTCTCAGCTGTCATATACGTGGTTTGTTTATCAATTTCATTAAAAGGCATCACATTCTAGATCTAACAGTTTAGTCCTAACATAACATTCTAGATCTGATAGACAAATTCCATGGTTATAACGGTTGTCTTCATTTAGAACCATGATATGTCAATTGTAGCTAGACCGTGCGAGTTAAGCACTGCTCTTGGCTTTGACAAAGGTCAATTTGCGTAAAGATGCTCTGTGATCTATATTAACATTGTCTCATAATTTAGATGCATATGACGGATGGAAATTTTTAGGAAACCATGTGTATTACAATACGTGAATGTTGTAGACGTATTTGTGTTCATATTACTTTTGTCAATATTCTTTAAAGAAATCACTATAAGGCAACATTTACTATCGTAAAAATGTTGTTATGATTCAGAAATGATCTGTCGCGATGATTTTACGCCAGGTGGTTCCCTCGAGGCTTTTAAATCTTGAAAAGCTTTCTGTGTACCCATGCAAAACATGGTTAGAGAGGTTTGTGAGAGCGTTTGCGAAAAGAGCTAGGAATGCCGTCATATAATGGGGACAGAATTTAGCGGCACAAAGGCACTCCCTATACCGCGGCTACCTTACCGCTCCATTTCATTTAATTTCCCGACGCCTTTGTCGGCAGCGTTTCCTTGTGTTTCTAGGCCGTCTTGTCAGACAATCAAGGTAAAACCTCCCGGCAAAACGGTACGATTGAAATAACAGGTCGTAAAATCTAAGAGCGTTTTGAAGTCCGTTGGCACGAAAGTTTGGACTGAAGCAAAAAGAACTGCGCAATCAGGAAATAACGTAAACAACCTGGACTTACCGGGTACGATTTTAATACGTCTTCATTAAAGAATGCCACATTGCATCTTTTATTTATTTCTTTTATCTATTTATTAATCTCAAGACGGCTGGGTAGCCTCATTCAGCTTGCAGTAGCTGATTTCGGGGGGGGGGGCAGCATACTACAGAACACGACATTTTTTTACATTCAATCACAACAAAGGAGTATACATAAAAACATAAAGTCCAATGCGTCAAAACAGAGTCTAACAAAACCCGAGAAATAAACATCAAAACAGTAACGTAAACCGTGCGTAGAGCCGTGTGAAGGGTTACATACCGATCGTAGTGATGACTGTGGTAGCGAAGTAGAAGGCGCCGGTGAACTGCCACTGCCTGCCGGCCTTGTACGGGACCGACTTCAGCACTACCGTCTCCAGCTCGAGAAACTCCTCGCGGGAGATGTTGTAACGCGCCCGCAGCTTGCTCTCGCTCTCCCGGAGGGCCCGCCGCTGTTTCTCCTCGGACTCCGACTCCAGGGCGTCGAAGACGGCGGCGCCGACCAGCAGGTACATGAAGGAGCATATCACGAGCGAGAGCGTCCGAACGTTCTGTTTCTTCATGGCTAGTAAGAGGAGGAGGAAGTGCATCGAGTACCGGCAAGACTCAGGTCCGATCGTCTCCGCTGTCTATGACGCGGCAGCCCCGCTTGCACGCTCCACTCCGTCTGTGATGTGCGCCGCCAGCTCTCTGAAACCCAGACAATGTGAGCCAGAGAAATTTGCGTCGGAGGAAGAGCGAAGCGCGCCTGCGCGGTGGCCACTGCCAGCTCCTTTACGTAAAAGGTGCGGCGGACTCCAGCGAGCGTTGCCATGGAGACAAGACACACGTAGGAGGGCGCTATTTCTGGGCCAAATTGATGGGCTCTGCAGGCTGATGCTGGACATGTTGATTTAGCGTCTCGCCTAATCTTCTAAACGTTTCCAGGCTGGAAATTGGGAAGCGCGCGAGTTTTTTTTTCTCTCTGAGAGCTATTCACCCATTTACAGGACCTGCAGGTAAAGCCGCCTGAATCCGCTATTTCTCCCCCCCAGGCGAGGAGAGTTTACGCAAATAGAATCGCTGTCACGACGAGGTGACACGTGAAACGAGCTGCGCGCAATAGACCCGGTTCGGCTGGGCTTTGGTGTAATGGTGCGGCGCAGTCTGATGTAAATTCATTCTACACAAAAGTGGGTAAAAAAGGAACCACAAACAGTTATAAAAAAAACAGACCAACTTTTACAGATATTCTAATCAACAAGTCGCCATAAATAAGACTTAGTAATCATGTCCCTACTTCTTTCTCACCAGCAAATATTTCAAACATATTTTTTCAATCGTTTTAGACTGAATTGAAGTTTTATAGCCTTTTTTTCTTCTTTTTTAGCATTACATGGAGAGTTACAGCGTTTTGACAGTACGTATTTCTACGGTCAGTCTACATGTATGTTGTTTAATTAAGGGACCTTGTCGTCAGCGGCTACACATTGGCTCATCTTCATCTGATCTAAAGGCTATATTTGGTTAATGCTGAATTTTTAAACCAATCTACAGATACAGGTACAAAAATATATATTTTACCAATCGTGGTAGGAATAATTCATATTTACGTACAACGCGGGACTGCCCATGCATATTATCCTGATAAAAGAGGGTTGGCTCTTACAAGTAGTCTCAAGCGTTTACCCGTATCCGTTATGTAAGACATGTCATCATCCATTCTACTATAAAACGGTCAGAATGTCAGGCATATCGGAAAGACACGTTTGTGAAGGTCAGACATCCAGGACATATAATAATGTTAAATTAAACCTATACATCTGGATACA